>OX422207.1:602914801-603629801 GCA_949130495.1 Sambucus nigra
TTTAATCATGTTTGTATTACGTAAAACAAAAAAAATGTGTCGTGTTTGAATTGATTAGTGTTTCGTGTTAGATAAAAAAATACAATTAATTGAGTCGTGCTCGTGTTTGAATTGCATTTAGTTGCATTTTAATTGATTTGTGTTCATGTTAGGTAAAAAATACGATTTATTGTCATGTCGCGTTTTATATGGTTCGTGATCATTAAAAAAATCATATTCTGTCATGTTTTACTTGGTTACTGTAACATATAAAAATACAATTTTGTGTCGTGATGTGTTTTAACACATAGTTTTAGCGCATATATATATATATATATATATATATATATATATATATATATATATATATATATATATATATATATATATATATTATCTCGCATTTTATTATATATATATAATACTATTCTTGTGCGGACTATCCCGTATTTTAACAGTGCGGACTGGACATGTGTCCCCTGGCGGTGACCCAGAAAAAAAAGAGCGCATATAATTTAGCCGATAATTTCTAGACTCACCGTCAAGTGACATATCGATAATTTAGTCCATCCGATAATATATATATATATATATATTAAAAATATACGCACTAAAACTATGTGTTAAAACACATCACAACACAAAATTGTAGTTTTATATGTCACAGTAACAAAGTAAATGTGATGTTGACGGATTCAAATCTACAAATAAAACTAACAAAATCAAAACAAACAAACAATCAAAATCATAGCTATCAAAGTTGTTTAGGGTTTCTCTGGCGCCACTCCCTCATCCTTTTGATGGAGCCGAGAGCTTCCAGTTGAAGGTTTTGGTTGATTGGGAAGGTAGTTTTCGGTTGGCTTGGTGGAAGACGATAATGTATGAGGAGAGAGAGATAGAAATCGTATGGGGTTTTGTGAGTGTATGGACGGGTGGGGTCAAGAAGCTGTCTTTTGGTGTTTTTACCAAAATAGGTTTGTGTTTGAATTAAAGTGATAGTGGGAGAATTAATTAGTGAGAAGAAAAAGAGGGGGAATTTCAAATTTTAAGGGATAAAATAGGTAGTGATGAAATAGAAATAGTGTTGCATTTGAAATTAATGGTGGGAGATGATCTTGAGCATCCATTTTGGAAAAATGTGTAAGGAGGTGGCATCTATCTAGACCGTTAAAAATGTACGCATTTGCAAAATCCAAGCTATCTTATTATATATATATCCTACATTGGTTCTAGTTTTGAGATATTTCTACTTTCAACTAAAAATGGGGAAAAAATTATATGTAAAATTTATATATTTCTATTTGTACAAAAATATTTCATATATGTAAAAATTCATCCTACGGATTGTCTTTGTAAATTGTATACCCTCCCAAGAGATCTATCAGTTTATCTTTATAAATCCATTTTCTAATATTTGTAAATCTTATACCAGCTCAATTTTATATATTGATTGAAAGTTCTCATCCGAGACTTGTCTATTGGGGTACATCTTGGAATATTTGAAATTTCAAAATATCATCTTTTTCAATACCTGTAATGGTTCGTGCAAGTTTCTATGTAAAAATTTTATATTGGTAAAAATTAACTCTATCCGGAGAGAGAAAGATCTTTTTAGTTTCTAAAAGACTTTTGGTTTATCTATTTTTTTGTTTCAAAGAACACAATATTCAAGAAGACTTTTGGTTTCATTTTTTTTAACCAAAAGGATTTTGAATTTTCTATTTTTTTGGTTTCAGAGAACACAATATTCAATAAAACTTTTGGTTTATCTATTTTTTTTATTTAAAAGACTACATTGTTTAAGATGTGAGAGAAAATAATAATATTAAAATCTTATTAACTCCTACAATACTAGCATAGTAGAACTATAATAAAGATTTGGGAGCTTTCCATTTTTGGTTATTGACCAATAATTTTTTTTTACTCTAATCAGCTAACATATTTTTTGGGCACTAAGGTCTTTCATTCTTTAATATGTACTTTATAAGTTAAGGTATATACAGACTTAACATGTGTATATATTACAAAAATTCATGTATACATTATAAAATTTCCCGTGCAAATAATGATTTTTTGCACATCCCCCTTTTATATAAGTGAAATATAAAACCTCTTCATGTATGACATTTTCAAAGTAATTCTCATAACTAATTTAATTGTTCAACTGATATTTTCTTTGTTTCAAAATGCAATGTCTATAAAGAGACTTATTAAACCCATGTGTCTAAAATTATCTATGAAAATACTTCAAGACTAATGAATATTGTAAAATTCAAGGGTTTATCTTACTTAGAACCAACAAAAAAAATTTCAACCCTCTTCAATCTTGGCTTTGCCACTGAAAATAATCCCAATTTGGTTAGTGAATCTATATTTGTTGGGTTTTGACTCCTCCTTTTTTTTCTTACTTTCATGTTCTTTATTTTCTCCATTAACATCTTGGTGGATATAATATGTTGGAGCTTTGTGTAAATTTGAAAATAAAATCAAAGGAATCTTTGACCTTTAAGTGGAGAGAGAACCTGAAAGTGGAGAGAGTTATCAACTTTTAACTTTTAGGACAATTGTTCCAATATGCACCCAAAAGTGAGAGTCATAAAAACCCACCACCCTTGGTTCTCCTTAAATTCCTCTACCACTACTTGTTGCTTTCCTCTCCCACTAACAATATATATTGTTTGTATATAAATGGTCTTAAGCCATTGTTTTGAGAAGTTAGAAAAAGATCTATAAATTTTTAGATAAAAAAAAAATCATTTTCTTTAAGACAAAAAATAAAGAATAAAGAGCACACAGAATATTCTCTCTTTCTCTCAGAATTTCATTGTGGAAAATTTTCTTCGTGAAAAAATTTATTCCCCCAATTTCAACACTGTGATATTGGGTAATTAATTACAAATGATTGTTAATATTTCGTATAACCATAATGCATGCTTATATGATATATAGGAGATTTTGAACTTATTTTATTCTGGGGACAACATGATTGTATACTACCTGCACAAAGAGGGTAGAGCCGCAAAACGTGTTAAAGAGAGCAACCTAGTCTGCGACTCAATCCAAAAATCATCTACGAATGATTTTATAAACAATTGTGGTAATATTGTTTACTTTTATCATGCAGTATATATTTGGGTTCCAAAGTATGCGGTTCATATTTGCCCGACCTCTAGAATTTTCTATGAATAATTCTTAATATTATTCACTTCATATGAGTTGAAAGGGGTAAATAATAAAATTGTATTCTACTATATTAGAGTCAATTGGTGTGGTTCATACTGGTGTAGAAATAATTTAATTAGGTAAAATTATTTTCATCATATGTTATATGTTGAATAGAGTTTAAAACTCTAATATTTTACCTTGCGTATCTATATATGAAATCAAATATGTTATACTTATAAAAGGTTGTTTGATCTGTATATGGATTGGACCTACAGAGGTCTAATATTACGAGTAAAGATCTCATATGTCGGATTTATATTCAGTAAATAGAATTCATGTGTCAAAAAAAAAATTGGAGGATTTTATCATAATTGAGCTTAGTGGAAATACAATTTTTACTTTGAAAAAAGATATTCTAATTGAATGGTTTGGAATAGAGGTTTAAACTCTAATTCAAAATATTATCTTATACATTGTGAAAAAAATATATGAAAAATAGATTGTGTAATCTATATGTGACTTTAAGGCCTTGAAAATCTGAACTTATGAAAGACCGAATGACCGTGTATTTTTTTATTCGACTATACCTGAAATCATCGAGCATGTATTAATTTAAGATATAAGATTAATTCTTATTTAATTCTGAAACTCTACGAGTTTAGATTTCAATGTATGAATTGAAGATATAGTGGAGGCACATTATATATAGCTTCTCAATGTTATACCTGAAGAATAATAAGGTACTCAAGTGTGTACCTCTCATCTATAATTGAAGAACATTTTAATAGACTCTAAAACTTTGGTGTTCAAGAGAACTCTTAATTTTAAAAGCGGTGACTTAAAAATAAAAGCTTGCTTATTCTATTGAAAAGGATTCCAAAAATCCTTAGAAAAGTCATGTCATAAATGATTGATTGAATTCTGTGGAATTAATTAAAAATTAGTTTATAATTGACTTATCTTATAATCTTAAGAAAATAAAGAGTATACATATCCTTTGAAATAATACTGAGACCATTATCATTTATGAATACAAACTTTATTTAATAGCTAAGATTTATTATTATTCAGATAACTTAGTTATAAATGATGTAAGTTAAATTACTCTCATGAAAATAGAATAGCTTCATTTAATTTGATTGTCATTGATATTATACATGACGTTGAGTTAAAATTAAATGTAAATAATAAAACTTTTTGAAAGGTGAACTAGGTAATGCAACTTACTTGGACCAACTTGAAGTTGGAGAACTTATTAATATGGAAGGCACCAATAAATGACATGATATTTTGATAATTTCAAATCATCAAATGGGATTGAATTGATAATGATATAAATGGTGATTATTATTAAGTATGTTGAAATACGAATGGACTATTATTTGCTTATGCAAGTATGATTAACTAATATTTGGTTATGATATTTTATTACTAATAAAACCACATTTATGTTAAGTCATAGCATTGGCATAATGAGTTTCGATGAAATAAAAATATTACCTGTTAATATTACAATGTCAAATATGGATCATTAATAGATCGAGTACCTTAAAATACAAGAATGTCTATTTATTAGATATGTGTCAATTGTGAATCATCTAGTACTTTACATGACCCAAGTATAAGAACACTATATATAGTGTTAAAAAGGATGAATATGTAAACATCTTAAATAGTCTTCATTGAGCTACTAAATACAATTAGCTTGGAATTGTTTATTTTATGGGAGTACCATGAAGGTTTATATTAGAAAAGTGCATTCTTATGATATCGATAAAGGTCATGAGTTTTGATAAAAATCATGAACCTAGATTTAATTTTGAATCAATTAATGGATATGTGTCTAATACATACTATGATGCAGTCTTTTGGAATTCCAAGAAATATTAATTATTTACACAATTAATGATGGAGCTTATGATGATACCATTAGATATGGCTAATGAGGAAATAAAAGGTTGAAAAGTCTATTATAATATACCTTTCATGGGAGAGATTGATACCAACCATTTTATCCACAACAATAGAACCATGGCTATTATAAAATTTTAGGATCGCTATAATAACGGCAAGAACGATAAATATGTCATAAGCATAACATAGTTTGAGAATTTAAAACTAATGAACCGTGACTGTAGATTGTGTTCGAACTAATGAGTACAGAACATAACTTATCCTTTGACGAAAGTATCAGTGCAGGAGAAGGTCTTTAACACCTTGAAAGGGATGCAACTAAATTTCGTTGATAGTTGAATCGCTTATGGTGGTAACCCAACATATAGGCTGGAGATCCCAGGAAAAAGGTTGAAAGGGTAATAACAAGTCACAAGTGATATAGTTTGAATCATGCTAATTATTGTATATAACGTTTGACTCTGAGTCCATCCCTATGGATCATGATATCCTGAAGCGAGTTAAGGTTGAGTTAACTATTACTATTAATGAAGATCTATAGCTCTAATTTGAGTGGGGTAGCCACCTACGGGGGTATTCCTAATAGACTTATCTATGCGAATGTAGAAAGTATGGCCGCTTCCTATGATAATTTTGGACAAATTCCTTTAGCGTTCACATACTGGAATGGAAGCATATGGACGTAAAGTGATAGCTTGAGGACTACACCCAAGTAAGGTTGTGTGTGGGATGTTGTGAGAGTTAGAGTTCAAAACTACGAGTTACTCTAGTATAATCTGAATCATCTTTACTACATAAAGGTTAACATTGAAAGACACATTTGCTTATGCACAATTTTATGAATTATTGCGCAATAAATTTTCACAATTTACAAATGGGGGATTTTTGGAACTTTGTGTAAATTTAAAAATAAAACCAAAGGCATATTTGACCTTTAAGTGGAAAGAGAGCCTGAAACTGGAGAGAGTTATCAACTTTTGTCTTTTAGGCCAATTGCTCCTCTATGCAACCGAAAGTGTGGGAGCCGTAAAAAACAACCACCCTTGGTTCTCCTTGAATTCATTTACCACTACTTGTTTTCCTCTCCAAGTAACAACAGATTTGTTTGTATATAAATGGTCTTAAGCCACTGTTTTGAGAAGGCAAAAAATTAACTGCAAATTTTTCGAACAGAAAATTCACTTCCTCTAAGAAAAAAAAGAATAAAGAACACACATAATAATATCTCTTAGAATTTCGTTCTGGAAAATTTTTCTTCGTGAAAATATTTATTCTCCTAATTTCAATACTGTGAAAATATTTATTCTCCTAATTCCAAAGTGACCTCTTTTGTTCAAAATTAATTTTATTTTGAAATATAAAAAGAATTATGTGCATCTAATTTATGTGAATATTAATCGGCCCAAAGGAAGATTATTTTTTAACAAAATTACATGTGCCACTTTAATAATAAGCACGTGATAATTATTTAGTTTTACATATGAATAATAAATCGGCCCAAAGGAAGAATTATTATTCAATACGTTCTTATTATCAGTGTTTGATTATTACGGTAAGATATCACTTACAAGTTAATATTTTTTCCAAAGATCAAATATTAATAGAGTGTCCGATATCTTAAAATGGGATTTGTCCTTTATTTGAATTTATTTTTTATTTAAGACTTATATGAGCTAGTTTTATTTGTTTATTGTTCTCTGATTCAGCTATCAGTTATGCTTCCAACGTTACTTCCAGTATTAATTCTATTCCCATGCTTAATGGCACAAACTTTAAGTCATGGCAAGAGAACCTTCATATAGTTCTCGGTGTCATGGATCTGGACCTTACATTAAGGGTTCCTTCTCCTGCACCTCTTACGGATAAAAGTTCCTCTGATGACAAAAAGGACTTTGAAAGGTGGGAGAAGTTAAATTTCATGTGTTTGATGATCATAAAGAAGGCCATTCCCGAAGCATTCAGGGGCACAATATCGAAAACGATAAAGACAGCCAAAGAGTTCCTAGAAGAATTTAAGAACAGATTTGCCAAAAATGAAAAGACTGAAACAAGTACACTTTTGGTAAGTCTCATCTCAATGAAATATAAAGGTAATGGGAACATTAGGGAGTACATTATGGAAATGTCTCATCTCGCTTCAAAGTTAAGAGAACTTAAGCTTGATCTCTCTGAGGATTTACTTGTGCATTTGGTTCTGATATCTCTTCCCACACAATTCAGTCAATTTAAGTTGAGCTACAACTGCCAAAAGGAGACTTGGTCTCTTAATGAGCTCATCACACATTGTGTGCAAGAAGAGGAAAGACTGAAGCAAGATAAGACAGAAAGTGCTCATTTGGCTAGTACTTCCAAGGATAAGCGGAAGAAAAGAAAGAAGGATAAAGAAGTTGCAGTGGTTCCATATCCAAATAAACAACATAAAGAAAAAAATGTTGATGGTTGTTTCTTCTGTGGAGTTGTGGGACATAAGAAGAAGCAATGTACCAACTATCATGCTTGGCGTGTCAAGAAAGGTACACTTCTTAACGTAGTTTATTCTGAGGTTAATTTGACTTCGGTACCTAAACACACTTGGTGGATAGATTCTGTTGCAACCACTCACATCAATGTGTCTATAAAGGGTTGCCTGAGTTGCCGAAAGCCAAATGATGGTGAAAGATAAATTTTTGTGGGTGATGGCAAGAAGGTTGAAGTTGAAGCAATTGGGATATTTAGGTTATTATTGAAGTCTAGTACTTATTTGGATTTGAATGAGACATTTATCGTACCGTCATTTAGACGAAATTTGGTTTCTATTTCTGTATTGGACAAATTTGGTTATACTTGGTCCTTTGGAAATAATAAATTTAGTCTTCTTCATAATTCAAATTTGGTTTGTACTGGTTCTTTATCTTATGTAGATAACCGTTATATGCTTAATAATATTGCTTCATATCATGAAACCTTGCAATTAAGTACTCGAGGTATTAAAAGAAAATTAACCAATGAGAATTTTGCATCATTATGGCATAAGATATTAGGTCACATCTCCCAAAGGAGAATTGAAAGACTTATGTCAGATGGAATTCTAGATTCCCTTGATTTTTTCAGATTTTAAAATTTGCAAAAATTGCATAAAGGGAAAACAGACAAACATAAGGAGATCTGGTGCTAATAGGGCTACAGACGTCTTAGAACTGATACATACAGATATTTGTGGGCCATTCCCTACGGTTTCATGGAACGGTCAACAATATTTTATCACATTCAAAGACGATTTTTCACATTATGGCTACTTTTAGCTCATCCATGAAAAGTCCCAATCTCTGGACATGTTCAAGTCATTCAAGGCTGAAGTTGAAAATCAACTCAGCAAAAGGATTAAAAGCGTCAGATCTGATCGTGGTGGTGAATACTACGGTAGGTATGACGGTTCAGGTGAACAACGCCCAGGACCATTTGCTAAATTCCTAGAGGAGTGCGGTATCGTCATGCAGTACACCATGCCAGGTTCTCCAAGCATGAATGGTGTTGCTGAAAGGTGAAACAGAATGCTTAAAGACATGGTAAGGAGTATGATCAGTTACTCTAACTTACCATATTTACTCTGGAGTGAAGCATTAAAGACTGCAGTGCATATCCTTAACAGAGTACCAACTAAAGCAACTTCTAAAACTTCTTTTGAACATTGGGCAGGTAAGAAACCTAGTCTGAAGGACCTTCATATTTGGGGATCTCCAACTGAAGCGAGGCCTTATAGGCCACATGAAAAGAAACTGGATTCCAAAACAGTTAGTTGATATTTTGTTGGATACTCTGAAAGATCTAGGGGTTACCAATTTTATGATCCTACTACCAAAATAAATTTTGAGACTGGAAATGCCCAGTTCTTTGAGGATGTTGAGTTTATCGAGGGGGATAAGGTTAAGGATTTTGGTTTTGAAGAGGAATATGTTGATATTCCCATAGCTGTTATTAACATTGATCAGGATCCAATTCCTGACATTGTTCAAGAAGAAGATCCTAATCAAAACAATATCTGAGAATCTCCCATTCTAGAAGAACAAACTCTACCACCTCCAGAACCTATGCCATTAAGGAGATCCACTAGAGAAAGAAGAAGTGTTGTGCCAGATGATTACATTATATTTCTCTAAGAACATGAGTTTAACATTGGTGCGGTGGAAGATGATCCGATCACCTTCCGTCAAGCCATGGAAAGTTCTAAATCTCAAGAGTGGATTGATGCCATGAATGAGGAGATAAAGTCCATGAAGGACAATGATGTTTGGGATCTTGTCCCATTACCTGAAGGTAAAATAAAAAAACCCATTGGTTGAAAATTGATATTTAAAACCAAGAGGGATTCGAAAGGTGATGTGGAGAGATACAAAGCCCATCTTGTCGCTAAAGGCTTTACACAGAAAAAAGGCATCTATTATAAAGAGACTTTCTCTCCGATTTCATCGAAAGACTCTTTTAGGATAATAATGGCACTTGTGGTGCACTTTGACCTTGAGCTTCATCAGATGGATGTTAAGACTGCGTTTCTCAATGGTGACATTGATGAAACAATATATATGGTGCAACCAGAAAACTTTGTGTCGGGAGATGCAAAGAAAACAGTTTTCAAATTAAAGAAATCAATTTATGGGCTTAAGCAAGCTTCTCGTCAATGGTATTACAAGTTTCATCAAGTTATCATCTCATTTGGTTTTGAGATGAATCTGGTTGATGATTGTATATACCACAAGTTCACTGGGAGTAAGCATATTTACTTGGTTTTTTATGTTGATGACATTTTGCTTGCCACCAACGATATAGGTATGTTGCCCGAAACCAAGAGATTTCTTTCAAAGAAATTTGAGATGAAAGATCTTGGTAACGCTTCTTTTGTGTTGGGTATACAAATACACCGAGATCGCTCTCGGAGTACACTTAGTTTATCACAAAAGAGCTATATCGAGAAAGTTCTTAAAAGATATTGCATGCATGATTGTAAACCAGGTGACACCCCTGTAGCTAAAGGAGATAAATTTAGTCTTAGTCAATGTCCCAAGAATGATTTTGAGATTCGGGAGATGCAAAAGATTCCTTATGCGTCAGCAGTAGGAAGTCTTATGTATGCTCAAATATGTACGCGTCCGGATATTGCGTACATTATTGGCATATTGGGAAGATACTTAAGTAATCCTAGAAAGAATCATTGGATAGAAGCCCAGCGAGTCATGAGGTACTTACAGAGAACAAAAGACTACATGCTCACCTATCGAAAGTCAGAACAGTTAGAGATCATCGAATATTTTGACTCCGATTTTGCTAGATGCCAAGATAGCATGAAATCTACTTCAGGTTATATCTACTTACTTGCTAGAGGTGTTGTATCGTGGAAGAGTGTTAAGCAGTCTATTATCGCTTCTTCCACCATGGCAGCTGAGTTTGTAGCATGTTATGAGGCGTCCAATCAAGGAATATGGTTACAAAATTTTGTCACGGGGCTGCGTATTGTGGATGGCATTGAAAGACCACTTAAGTTATTTTGTGAAAATAAATTAGCAGTATTGTATTCCAACAACAATAGGAGTTCTACGAAGTCAAAGTTTATTGACATTAAGTTCCTAGTTGTAAAAGAAAGAGTTATCTATAGAGCACATTGGAACAAACTCCATGATTGCGGATCCACTGACTAAGGGATTACCACCCATGGTCTTTCATGAGCACACTGCTCATATGGGTGTAATTTATTTTCAGGATATGTCAGTTTAGTGGGAGTTTGTATTTTATATGATTTCATAGACATATTTGATTTAATGGATATTGTATGGTTATTTACTGCAGTAAAGTATTAAGTTTATATTCACTCTGAATTCATATGGTTTGATCTCACTAAGGTTTAAGGAGGACCAGTTGGAAATAGGCATGTTAAGATCACATTGCATGAAATTTCCATGTTACACATCCACACTTGATCTTTGTCATTAGTTGCATTGATATATGTGATCATTGATGGGTCTACTTACGAAATATATAATGAGGATCGCTTTGATTCTATATTGGTGCAATTAATGGACAAAATTGTTAAGATACATAAAGTTTTGATAGCTAAAACTCATGGGCTCATAAAGTATAATTCAAATTTACAAAGTTACATATATGTAGCCCAAGTGGGAGATTGTTAGAGTAAAATTTAATATATGGGCTTATATATAAAATAAATATGAATTATAGGATATCAAATAAAAGTAGGCCAATTAAAGTGATTAATTTAAGTTTTGGGGCCTTACTAATGTATTATTAAAGTGTGGGTTTTATTGTGTAGACAAGCGTAATTTCTATTTTTATGATGGGTTAAAAGAGAAGTATACGAAATATGAAAATACACGATTGTGTTATAAATAGGGGTCATGGTCCCCAGATCACACAACACCAATCTTCTGATTCCCATTGTCATAGAGAAATCTAGAGAAGAAATAAAAGTGTTGATCTGGAAGAGCATAAGACCTCAGACTCAGATATTTTAACTTTCTGTTATGGATTCAAGTACGCTTTTGCAAAATCAATATTTATATTTCTTGATAATTCAATATGAATGTTCCTGTTTGTGTGATAGTTTTCACAAAATAGAAATTAATCCATCATCTACAACATGTTTTTTTTAATAAACAAAATATTTACAACATTTTTCTAAAACAATTCACAATCAAGGATCAGTTTGGAAACGCTTGCACATTTTTTTGACAAGTCTCTAGCGAGGAAAACTTGTAGGAAAATTACATTTTTCAAACCCATCATTAATTATGGGATCATTTTGAAAAGTCTTTTTAGAAGTTGTAGATCATCTTGGAAGGAAAAAAAGTTAGATGTGGGGTTCATTTGAAAATATGTAGGTGACAAGGTGAGATGTGACATTTTCTATTAAAAAAAAATTATACCAGTTAATAATTATTTTATTCTTCTTTAGATTCATAAATAATTTGCCTAGGCATTAAAGTCAAGAATCAGCTCACATTGATTAGCCTGCTAATAACTTAATGTGATGAATAAAATGAAGAAAAATATAAACATACCATTGAATCCATACCATTACTTGAATAACTTGATGTTCTATGGGCATATTATGAAGAAAAATTATTGAGTAATGTAAAAAATTTCACCCATGAAGCAAAACTCTCCCCCAATGTGTATATTTCAGTATAATAGTTACAACATTTCTTAATGTAAGCATTATCTAACTTGAGTCAAGTTGTATAAAATATGCACCTAACGAGAGACGTCATAAAAATCATATTATATGTTGATGAAAAAAGCAATGTATTTATTGTATGCTAAACCTGTTGTTTGGCATCATCCCAAAGTGTTAGTGGATCGTCTCCATTTGATGAATAATTAAGATAGATGAAAATTGGTCCATAGACCTTCTTCCATAATTCGCCTTGCCCCAGTTTTGGTACTAGAGGATTCCCAGCATAGTGGGCACTTATGAATATATGTAACATCACCATAGTCAGAATATACGTTTTTCTGGAAAGAATCTTATCACTAAAACAAGTCCAATCCTTTACTGGAGGATCATGTTTAATTTATGAAGAGTAGTTAATACAATCTCTGGACCATCCGGAGTTTATAGCCAGTTCGGAATATAAATATATTTGTATTTATATCTTAATGTACTTTGGAATGAATATATTTAGACTAATTCTAAAATTTGAATCATGTATCCCTCTCTCTTAATCATTTAGAAGCAAATACATTCGTTAACTTCTTAATCATTTAAAAAAAAATAAACACTATTTATTCTCTCTTAAATCTGAAAGTTGATATTCATACTCAAAAATAAAAACAAATACCACCTACAAATTTCTATATTACTCCAAAATGCTATGATAGATGATGAGTTTTAAAGGGAATTTAAAGTCCCCTTCCACCCTATATATAGTGAACCAATCTCCACCATTTGGTACATAAGAACACGCAAAATATATTTGTGCAAGGAAGGAAAAATCCTGATTTTCCAAATTTTCTATATTTTGATATTCTGGCTGTTTGCTAAAGAGATTCTGGATCATTTGGATGAACTTTTCTCAAGACAAATCAAGTACTACAAACAAATCAAGTATTTATGAAAAAAGGGATTTTCCATATAATTTGTAGTTAAAAACGAATTTGTGATTGCATGATTATATTAAGATCCTATAAGAATTAATTTCATGTTATAAATAATTCTTATTATTTTATATGTGGTATCAGAGTCTTGTTTAAATATTGTCATGCTATCCCTTTACGAAATTCATATGACCATACTACATATAATGATAAACTCAATTTTTTTATTAATTACACACTGTTGATTTGCTGATTTGTTTATCATGATTAGTAGTATTTTCATAACGATTGTAACACTGATTTTGTTATCATAATATGTAGTGTTACGTATTAATTTTTTTTTAACACTGATTGAGATTTATCATAATAATGTGTGTTACATGTTAAATTATGTGAGAAATTGTTCTTATGGAACATATTTGATTCTGTCAAGAATTTGATTAATTTTAATCTGATTTAGAACAGTTTTAAAATTGATTAAAAATTGTTATGTTCGATTGATTTTAATAAAAACAGTTTTATAAGTTGATTATCAATCTGTTAAAAATTTCTGGTTGATTATCAATCTGTTAAAAATTCTTATTTGATTTTCAATCTGTTAAGATTTTTCTATTTGATTTTTTGTTTAAAAATCTGAATTGAAACTGTCTTGATTAATTTGATTTGTTTAAAACGGTTTTTATCGTTAATCAATCTATTTCTAATTGTTTAACATATTTGTTCAAAATCTATTTAAACAAATATGTTGAAAACAGTTTAATTGTTTAACAAGATTTGCAGGAATTATTAAAACAGTTAAAAATTCACATAAAACAGTTTAATTTGATGTGATAAAATCATTTATATATATAGTTTTGATGTCATTTTAATGGTTATTTAATCCGTTACAATCAACCCTACCAATTTCAAGTGATTCGAAAACAAAAACTTTCAAAAAGCGCTTGTGGTGAATAGTGTTTTTACCCCCGAACTTGTTTCGAATGTGATGAAACTTGGTAGTCTGATTGGAAACGGGCCAAAGATCGATTTTCACGACCTTTGGTCATGATATAAACTGTTTTTCGGCGATCCGAGATCGTATAGGCCATCAAAACTCAAAATTTAACATTTATGAAAATAATCTCGGGGATCATATCTCACTCCAGCAAAAAAAAAAATTAATTCCATCGAAAGTTTTCAGTTTCTGGAATAATTTTCTATAGATTCATGTTGCTAACTCATTTTTTCCATTTTTGGCAAAATTTCATGTTTTTATATAATATAAGCATTGCATATAAAACTGTTTTATAAACCTTGTTCTAATAATCCCGTTTTAGTTGAATATCCGTGCCATATACAGGCCAACATATTTCATATACTAGGATGTTATACTTGTGTTATTTTAATATTCATATTTTTATGAGTCTCATGCCAAACACAAGCTAATGATTCATAACAGTGACTATTAAATATATTGAAATTTTTAATATTATTTTTTTTATGAGTCTCGTGCCAAACACATGCCAATAATTCATAAAATCGAATGTTAAAAATAGTATTTTTTTAAATTTAATATTCATAGTTTTATGAGTCTCGTGCCAATCACAAGCCAGTGATTTATAACATTGAATATTAAATATTATTGTTTTGATATTTTGATTAAAGAGTCTCGTGCCAAACACGGGCCAATGACTCATTACGAAAAATATCACCTTTATGTTTATTCTAAAGTTTGTTATTATATAGATTTAATCAACTTTAGAATTATTAATTGAATATTAAATTGTCCAATAATGCGTTTATTAAATCACAATTTTCTGTATTAAAATTTCATTAAAGATATTTTGCTTTTATGGTTATATGATTTAATAAATATTAAAGATCAATTTCTGACACAATTGATATAATTCTACCATAAAAATTTGGCAATTTTATATATTCATTTCCTTGCAATTTTAGTTATATGTGTTAATTTTTAATTAGAGTGAGCATTTTACAGCAAATATTAACCTATTTTCCCAAGCCTCAACCTTTCCGAAATTTGACGGAACTAATCCGTCGGAATGGTGCGAGCAAATCGAATTTAGCCTTGATGTTATGGACATTGACATAGCACTTCTTACTGATGAACCCACTGCTATTACTGAACAAAGCAGTGAGGATGATGTGTTAATTTATAACACATGGTCCAAATCAAATAGGCTATGTATGATTTTTGTGAGAATGTGCATTGCACCAAATGTAAAGTCCTCCCTAGCTAAAACCACCAATGCCAAACAATATCTGACAAATGTTAAGGAAAGGTTTCGCACTGCTGACAAATCCCTGGCTGGGAAACTTATGGCCCACTTGATCACTATGCGGCTCGATGGCACTAAGATCATGAACTCACATATTATTGAAATAACCAATATTGCTACCAAACTAAGGACCTTGGGATGTTTAGTGGACAATTCTTTCTTAGTCCAATTTGTCCTAAATTCCTTTCTTTTTGATTATGGGTCTTTCCAGATTCATTACAATACCATAAAAGATAAATGGAATGTTAATAAACTGCAAAGCATGTTAGTTCAGGAAGAAGGACGCCTTAAGCAACAAAATAGTAAGGTGCCTAAATTGGAAGTGGCAAATATGATGGCCAATAAAGGAGCTGATAAGAAAAAGAAAGGAAAGGGCATAAAGCGCGGTCCTGGTCCTTCCAATAATGAACCTGGTCCTTCCAACCAAAAGAAGGAAAAAGCAGCAGTCACATGTCACTTCTGTCACAGGAAGGGGCATTTCAGAAAGACTGCATAAAGCGTAAAGTTTGGTTTGAAAAGAAAGGTACACTTTGTGCTTATGTATGTTTCAAATAAAACTTGATTGATGTTCCTTCTAACACATAGTGGATTGATTCGGGTTCTACATGTCATGTTTCAAATACTATGCAGGGCTTCCTCTCCGTTCGGGAAATAAAGCAAAATGAAGATATTCTTTACATGGGAAACTGGGCCAAAGCAAAAGTTGAAGCTCTTGGAGTTTTTCGTTAAAAATTACAATCTGGCTTTTATTTAGATCTTGAAGACACTCTTTTTGTACCCACTATTTCAAAAATTTTAATTTTCTTGTCTAAACTCTCAATAAGGGGTTTTTCTTTTCACTTTCAGAATAATAGTTTTACATTATATAAGAACAATTATGTGTTTGGCTCGGGTTTGTTATCGAATGGCTTGTTTCAAATTAATCTTGATACTCATTTTTTTGAATCTTTATTATCTCTACATAGTAATATTGGAACTAAACGTCTCTCATTTAATGAGAATTATGCTTACCTGTGGCATAAAAGATTAGAACACATATCTAGAGAAAGACTAGAAAGTCTTATTATAGAGGGAATTATCCCTAATCTGGATTGGTATGATTTTGGTATATGTGTGGACTGTATTAAGGGTAAACTGACCAAACATACAAAGAAAGGAACCATAAGAAGCACCAAGCTTCTTGAAATTATACATACAGATATTTGTGGTCCTTTTGATGTTCCTTCTATTGGAGGAGAAAAATAATTTATCACTTTTATAGATGATTTTTCTCGATATTGCACATTGTATTTGTTAAATGATAAAGCTCAATCCGTTAACGCGGTTGAGGTTTATATTACATAAGTAGAACGACAATTGGGAAAAAGGTAAAAATCATTCGATCGGAGAGAGGTGGTGAGTTTTATGGAAAATATGATGAAACGGGACAACATCCCGACCCTTTTGCTAACTCCTTCAACGTTTAGGTATTTGCACACAATACACCATGCCCGGCTCACCTTGGAAAAATGGTGTCGCTGAAAAGCGCAACCGTACTCTTATTGAAATGGTTAGGAGTATGATAAGTGGAACTGATTTGCCTATATTTTTGTAGATGCATGCTCTTATGACTGTTGCCCATATCTTAAATAGGATTCCTACTAAGGCAGTTTCAAAAACTCCTTTTAAACTATGGAAAGGTTGGAAACCCTCTTTAAGTCATTTTCGTGTTTGGGGATGTACAACAGAAGCACGCATTTATAATCCACATGAAAAGAAGTTGGATCCTAGAACATTAACTTGTTATTTTATTGGGTATCCAACAAAATCGAAAGGGTATAAATTCTACTGTCCTAACCATACAACAAGAATTATTGAAATCGAAAATGCTAAATTCATTGAACATGGTGAAATTAGTGGGAGTCATGAAGTTCGCAGTGTGATTATTCAAGAAATCAAGGAAACTCCTCCTCTTCCAAGAATTCTGGATAATCAAAATGAGGTTCCTTTTGTTCCTATTGTTCATACTGATGTTGTTGAATCGATTATTGCTCCGAACAACAACGGAGAACAAATGGATGAACCACATACTGAACAACCACTAAATTCACCTATTATGGCAACACCACAAGACATAGCTTTAAGAAAATCTCAAAAAAATCGGGGATCAACTATTTCGGATAACTATGTGGTGTATCTTCAAGAAAATGAATTTAACATTGGAGATATTGATGATCCGGTCTCTTATGAAAAAGATGTGTCTAGCATAGATTCTAATAAATGGATTGATGCCATGAATGATGAAATAAAATCTATGGATTTTAATCAAGTCTGGGAGTTAGTCGATTTTCCTAAAGGTCATAAAGCAGTCGGGTCTAAGTGGATATATAAGACCAAACGCGACTCAAATGGCAATATCGAATGACATAAAGCAAGACTTGTTGCCAAAGGTTTTACTAAAAAAGAAGCCATTGATTATAGTGAAACCTTCATTCAAATGGATGTTAAAATAGCTTTTCTTAATGGGAGTTTAGAGGAAGAAGTTTATATGGAACAACCAAAGGCCTTCATTCAAAAAGGACAGGAACACAAAGTCTGTTTGCTAAAGAAATCCATATATGGACTTAAACAAGCTTCTCGACAATGGTATTTTAAGTTTCATCATACCATTACATCTTTTGGGTTTAAGGAAAACACTGTTGATCGGTGTATATACCTAAAGGCCAGTGGGAGTAAGTTTGTATTTTTAGTCCTATATATTGATGAATTGGTTATCGCCAGCAGTGATATTGGTTTACTAAAGGACACTCAGAAGTGCCTTTCTCAAAACTTCGAAATGAAAGATTTGGGCGAGGCATCCTTCGTGATCGGGATAGAGATTTCTCTTGATCGATTACGAGGATTGATAGGATTGTCACAAAATAATTACATTAACAAAGTTTTATAAAGGTTTGGTATGCAAAATTGTAATCCTATTAATGTTCCACTTCTATAAGGGGCGAAATTTAATTTCAGTCAATGTCCCCAAACTGAATTGGAAAGGGATCACATGAAAGGTGACCCATATACTTATCTTATAGGGAGTTTATTATACGCACAGGTTTGTACTCGATCGGATATTAGTTTTGCCATTGGGATGCTGGGTAGATATCAAAGTAATCCGGGTGACTTCCATTGGAAGGCTGCAATGAAAGTGTTAAGGTACTTGCAAGGAACCAAAGACTACATGCTCACTTATAAGATATCCGATCACCTTAAGGTGACTGGTTATTCAGACTCAGATTTTGGAGGATGCCTTGATAGCAGGAAAAGCACTTTGGGCTATATTTACCTTCTGGCAGGAGAGGCCATTTCATGGAAAAGTGCTAAACAGAGTGTCATCGCTTCTTCAACTATGGAGGCTGAGTTTGTGGCTTATTTTGAAGCTACAAATCATGGGTTATGGCTGTGAAATTTTATTTCAGGACTTAGTATTACGGGTTCAGTATCTAAGCTGCTGAAGATTTATTTTGATAATATCGCACCAGTCTTCTTTTCAAAGAATGATAGATATTCGAAAGAAGCTAAGCATATTGAGCTGGAGTATCTATCTGTCAAATAAGAAGTTCAGAAACAAACTGTGTCAATTAAACATATCAGTATTGATGATAATATAGAGGATCCTTTAACGAAAGGGCTATCTCCGAAGATATTTTTGCAACATGCTAAAGACATAGGTCTCGAGTAGTTAATTGTGTAATTGCTATTTGCATAGTTATTTGACATAGCTTTTGTTATCAATAAAGAGTTTCTGAATTCAAAATTTCTGTCTTAACTAAATACATGCATGTGAATGACTAAATGTGATAGAAATAATCTTTTTATAAAGACATTGTGATAACTCACATATTTACCCTTATTAAATATGACATTGGTGGAGTGGTACATGGAAGGAACCATGCTCTGGAATTAGTGTGGAATCACCATGACTCACACACTAATGAAGTATTTAGTTAAGGTGCTTGATGATGTTCTAAGATACTGGCACAACTTTTGTTAATCAATTCGTTATGTATAACTTTATTAGGATCAAGTGGGAGACCGTTGGAATGAATATTTAATTATTTAATAATTACAAAATTCAGCCAAATTTTGTAATTATAAATTAAATAAATTAGTTATTTCTCCTAATTAGTGTGGTCCAAATAAGGGGACGAATTTGATTAAATTAATGTATTAATCTTCTAAAAATTATTATTTCAAAGGTCACATGACTTTTGGTATATTGTGAGTCCCTTTAGCGACTTTAGTGGATGGTAGATGATGAGTTTTAAAGGAAATTTCGAGTCAACTTTCACCCTATATATAGTGAACCAATCTCCACCATTTGGTACACAAGAACACACAAAAATATATTTGGGCTAGGAAGGGAAAATCCCGATTTTCCAAATTTCCATTTTTTGGAATTCTGGTTGTTTGCTAAAGAGATTCTGGATCATTTGGAGGAGCTTTTCTCAAGATACATCAAGGACTACAAACAAATCAAGTCTTCATGAAAAAGGTATTTTTCCATATAATTTTTAGTTAAAAATGAATTTGTGATTGCATGATTATATTAAGATCCTATACGAATTAATTTCATGTTATAAATAATTCTTATTTTTTTACAAGTGAAACCTCTAACTCCAGCATGTCCACGTCACTTGCCCTCTTCAATCAATCGAGAGCCGAAACATCAACACATATACGTCAGGGCGGGCGCTTCAATCAATCGGGTGGCCTCATAACTCTTCATATACTTTATGAGGGGAACTAAACGTTTGGAAACCCAACAGGCCAAATCATTACTCCTTCCCTCTTTATCGATTTTTTTGCTACTATAAAATGACTCCAACCCCAACACTTCTTCACATCAGAAAGTTATTCGAAAAATGAAAGCACACCATAAGCAAAGCAAGTAAGAAAGAAGAAAAAAGGGGTAAGTAATATGAAAGGATCGATTTTGTCAGTGTTTTTGGGAGGAGAAACACCCACCAAAGCCTCACACTCCGATGTCGATTTCGTGAAGCTCTTAGACACGACCATCCACACTATGCCTTCCAAGTTCCCCTATGTCAATTTTGTCAAGATTGATGTTGATGAACTCTAGGATGAGGCGAAGGAGTTTGGGGTGCAGACGAAGAAGGAGTTTGAAGCAAGGGAAATAGATGAAAAGGATGGTTGGTGCCAAAAAAGATGAGCTTGAGAAGAAAATCGTTAGGCACAAGGAAGGACCCAAGTTTGCTATTGGATATCATTCAATTCTAAATTTCACTCTTTATATCTATCTCTATATTATATGTTAGGAGAATGGAAGGAAAATAAATTACTACCATGATTTGTAATTCTGAGACTTTTTTATGGTTGAAATTAAGAGCGTGATTACTGAAATCTATTTAGGTATGGATGAATGAGTGAGGATGGTTTGACAATGAAATATGTGGACCCTTCTTTTAAAAAATGTAGTTTGAATATTTGGGGTGTTTTAAGGGTTTTAGTGGGTGCGAAATGGGTATATTTTCATTGCATCTCTTTTTTACAATTGATTATTTTTGTAATTGTTTCATATTAATTCTACTCTTGGAAATTCTAGAATGAGGCAGTCATTTGGAATGTATATTTATGACATTGGGAGGTGTTTGGTAGTTGAATTTTCATTATATTAATATTTTGGGTTTTTTGCTGGAGCATCTCTAACACCTAATTACATTATTTTTTTTATTATATATTTATGACATTGGGAGGTATTTGGTAATTGAATTTTCATTATATTAATATTTTGGGTTATTTACAAGAGCATCTCTAACACCTAATTACATCGTCTTTTTTTATTATTAACGTCATGTTATTTTTAAGAACTACGAAGATTTGTTTTTATTATTTTTTTTTGCATTCCCATTTCTTCAACCTATCTATTTCACTTGTTATCCAACTTTCTTTTTTTGTTATATATATATATATATATATATATATAGAGAGAGAGAGAGAGAGAGAGAGAGAGAGAGAGAGGCTCACCTACATCATGCACTATACATCACACCTAATTCTAGGCCCTAGAAAACTTTTTTTTTCAAATTTATATTTTTTCCTTGAAGTTAACCTTCTGATAAACCCATATGCAAAAAATTAGGTAAAAATACATTTTGTAGATAATTTTAAAAAATTCACAAAAAATTGTTGGCGCACCCTTATAAATAAGGTATTTTTAGCAGTTGTTGTGAATTTTTTAAAAATAGCTACAAAATGTATTTCCACCTAATTTTTTGTATATGTGTTGATTGGAAGGTTAAATTCAAGAAAAAATATAAATTTGAAAAAAAAATTTAGGGCCTAGAATTAGGTGTGATGCACGGGTGATGTATAGAGCATGATGTACTATAACCTGGCTCTCTCTCTCTCTCTCTCTCTCTATATATATATATATATATATATATATATATATTGCTTTAGACGCCTATCTCATTCTCTTCTAGATAGGGATGTTCTAGTTGTACTTTAGGCATGTTGCCCCTGGCTTGTACTCGATACTTTTGGTTTGGCATGTATTTGTTACTCTTGAGATACTTTGGACTTTTGTTGGTAGCTTGTATAGTCGATGTTATTCGATTAACACTTTTAGTATATTTGTGGCATAATTATATTCTCTTATTGTGTTGGTTATTTTGAAATTCGTATGATACTTGTTGGTTTTGGATTAAGTCATAAGATAAAATTTAGCATCGACTTAATTAAATATTAGGTGGTTAGTAATTAATAATGTGCGACGGTGATGTTAAGAATGAACCATATGTAATATATATATATATATATATATATATATATATATATATATATATATATATATATATATATATATATATACAATCCTGCTCTAGTGCGGACTAGTCCGCATTTTAAGAATGCGGACCGGACATGTGTCACCTAGCGGTGAGCCCAAAAAAGAGAGAGAGTGTGCCCATAATTTAGGCGATAATTTTTAGGCACACCGTTAGGTGACACATATCCGGTCCGCATTCTTAAAATGCGGACTAGTCCTCACAGGAGCATTATTATATATATATATATAAAGTTTCCTGTAAGAAATTCTTATGGTGCAGACCCCGGTACATACCATTTTTTTAAATAGTGTACATACCTTTTTTCAAACAGTTCAAATCAATTTTTTGATGAAACTTCATGGATATGATTTCTACGATTAGAAGATCATCTTCAATTTTTAATTTAAAAATTCAACAAAAAAAACCGTTCAGATGAGGTGATATGTAAAAAAAATGGTATAAATATTCATTTTCAACCGTTGAAATGTTAGGCGATGTCAACCACTTTATTAATTGAACTTTTTTTATTAAACTTCATGGATATGATCTTCTCACTGTCGAGATCATATCCATGAAGTTTCAACAAAAAATTCAATAAAAAAGTGGGTGAGATGATTGCCAACATTTCAACGGTAAAAAATGCATATTTATACAAAAATTTTTCATACCACTTCATCTCAACGATTTTTTAATTGAATTTTTTGATGAAAATAATTGGAGACGATATTCCCACCACGGAGATCATATCCATGAGGTTTCATAAAAAAATTATTTTTTTACTATTTTAAAAATATGGTATGTATCTGAAGCACCTTATACTCTTGACTCACTTGAGTATATATTGTATAAGTGCTCGTCTAGTTTGGAAATAGAAACAAAATTGAGTCCCATCCTAGAAACCAAAGAGCCTCAATCCTTCTCTTATTTTTATTCCTCTTGATCCAAGGTATATTTACCAATACTCACACACATTAGTATTGCATTCCTACACTTCATATTGCATATAATTGGTTATAAGTTTGTTGTGTATATTAATTTCCCTTAAATTGAATTTTAATGATTTTTTGGGAATCTTAAATAATTTTTAAAACCATTTTTTTCTAATTTAAAAATAGAATTAAAAGTTCTGGGGTAAATCTGCAATTTTGAATTGATGGTTTTATCTCTGGAAATTCCCTAGGGTAGAAACCAAAAGCGCTAAAGACTTAAAGGTGTTTGAGTAATTATTTTCAAAACACGCATTTCAACATCAATCTCAGCCTTACACCTGTCAGCCTGATATCGGTCCGATTTGTGTTTCTTCCGTGAGACATAAGCCTTGCTCATTTCCTTCCCTTGTAATGTTTTAATCAACAATTTGCATGCGTTCTGGTTTAATCCCTGTGAATCCCTCTTAAACCAATCAAAAGCATTTTAATCCACTGCTTCTCTTATACTGTTGGATCAAAGTCAACAGCTAAAGACTAAATCGTAGCCCTTGATTTTGAACCCCATTCTCGAATCTTCTCAGCCCCTATATAAGGAGCCTTACTCTCAGCCATTTAGAAGCTTTTGTCATTTCGTCATTTCTAAAGAGAGAAACTAGAGATAGAGATAGAGTTATAAACCCTAACCCTAAATCGCCTAAAACATCTTTCAAACCCTAACCTCTTCAAAACCAGTTATATACCAAATACAACCTTAAGTGTTTGAGAGTTTGAGAGTTGGTTTGTAAAGCTATTTCGTGCTGTAACCTCTTTGTGATAAGATCTTGTTTCCAACTTAAGCATTAAGCTAGATCTGCATTTCTTTTTTATAGAAATTTTAGATCTGAGCATTTTATGTTACATCACACCTAGTTCTGCATTTATATTTCTCATCTTGAGAAATCTATTGTTGATTCTTTCCTGTAAATATTCTCATACTCAAAATCAACAATAATATTTTCTGTTTCTAGTTCTTTTGAAACAAAACCTTCTACCTAGTTGGAATCGCACTTGGTGATTTTCAATCTCAAAAATATTTTCGAAACCTGAGATTGATTAAGATCTTGATGCGTCTTCTGGGAAAGATAGCCGTGGATTCTGGGTTAATATTAAAGGTCAAATAAGGTTCAAAGTTTCCTAAGAAGAGAGAAACTGAAAATCTCCGCATATAGATCTGATTTGTAATTTGCTAGGACTGTTTGTAAAAATAAGCGTGAGTGTGTGCATGCATGTGTTAGACCACCATCACAAACACTTACACACTACAACACTGAAAGTGTTGGTAATAAGATCTTGATACAAGAGTCGACGTAAAGACTGGAACAAAGTGAAGTTAGAAAACTGGGAGAACAACATCAACAATCAGAATTGCAGAAAAGTTATAAGGATACCAGTGGGTACATTCCTAAACTAGTATAGGTCTGATTTGTGTGCATGTGTGTTATATAGTTTGTAACTGTTATATTTGTTTTAGTGGATTTTTCTTTTTACTCCGTAGAGGGAGTCGTGGATGTTTCCTCAATTGGTTGAGGTTTTACCACGTTAAAAATATCTTGTCATTAATCTTTCTACATCTCCTCATCCCTTTCTGTTTAGTGTGCTGATTTAAAACTATTTTAGTTTTATTTTTCAAAACTTGTTAACAAATCTCAAATAGATCTCGTGCATAATTTTAAATACATCTTGTGATTAAACTAATTTGATTTCTAGAAAAGAGTTTCTTCAAAAAATAGTTCGGAGTTACTTAAATGGTTTAATCTTGTATTAAACGGCTTTAGTAACAGTTTTTCAATTGGTATCAGAGCTCTGGACATCTTTTTAAAAGATCTTTGTTTCTGAAATTGTTTTCTTAAAATCATAATAATGGACGAGGAAAATGAAAGATTTGGTAACTTGACCAGGCCCCCACTCTTTGATGGAAACAACTTTGCTTACTGCAAGGTATTAATGGTTGCTTTCATACAAGGAACCTTGGGCGATGATGTCTGGAATATTATTGAAAATGGATACTCTTATCCTACTAAACCAGACACTGAAGGAAGTAATGAGAGGGATAAGAAAGCATTAATTGAGTTCACACAAGAAGAGAAGCAGACTTCTCGAAATAATAACAAAGGCAAGAATGTTATCTTTATGTCCATAAATGAACATGAGTTCAAAAGGATCTCATCTTGTGCCAATTCTAAGGAAGCTTGGGATACACTGATCACTGCACATGGGGGTGACACGAGAGATAAGGCTGCTAAAACTCAAATGCTTGTTCAGCAGTATAACTCACTAATTATGTCTGATTCTGAAACTTTTGATGATTTCTACATGAAATTAACTGACATTGTGACCAAACTATATACAAATGGGATAACTTATGACAGACATGAAATTGTATATAAAATTCTAAGATCATTACCACATAAATTTGATAATAAAAGATATGCTATTGAGGGAATGTGTGATCAAAATATCACTCCTGAATTACTCAGTAGTAAACTTCGAATTGTGGAAATGGAATTAGAATTTAAGAAACAAATGACCCAGTCCCATAAGATACATACTAGTTCCAACTTGAGTTTTTCCTCTAAGTTGATGAAACATGAGTTTACTATTCCCACTGATAATTCTGATGAGGAATGTGATATAGATAGTTTGGATAATCAAATTGCCTTGATGTCAAAAAAATTTAAGAAAATTGTCAAATTTAGAAATAAATTGGCAAACATACAAGGCAAGCCAAATTATCCAAGTCAGTCTAACTGCAAACCTCATGAGAAAGGTCAAGACAAGCATCACAAGGACATGAGACCCAACAAAGACTTCAACAACATTGAGTGTTTTAGATGTGGAAAATAAGGACACATAGCACAAGACTGTAGAGTGAAACTAAACACTGTCAACAAACATACTAGGGCCAACATTTGCAAAACATGGGATGATTCAACTGATTTTGAGAATGAGGAACCTGAATCTTCTGATTGTTTTGATCCTTGCAGGTCTTTCTTTGCTAAGATAATATTCAATGATGACATGCCTATGTATGAGAATGATGATAGTAACTCTACTCCTACTGTTGTGAATCATACTGCTACTGGTTTAGATGCTTTACTTTCTGAGAATATTATTAGTTCAACCACGGGGTGTGTGAGTCAAAGGGAATGCGATATAGACGATGTCCATGGGTGACTGAGTTCAAGAAATGAATCCTTAGGGGTCACTTCACACACTGCACTTAGTGACTCAGACACTGAAGACCTCCCTGACATTCACACACTTTATGCGAAAATGCTTAAGAAAAACACTAGACTAGAAAAGATAGTGAAAGATCTCACTAAGAAATTAGAATACCTAAGTATGATGGTTAAACTTAACGCTGAAGAGTATACTACCCAATTTCTAACTCATGAAAATGAAGTAAAAACTTTTTATCAAAAATTGAAGAATTTGATCGAAGAAAATGAAACCCCGGAGAAAAAATATAAAGGGACATTATTACAATTGGAACAATCTAAAGAAAAGACAGCAACAGTTTTCAAAAAAATTGCTAAATTTGAAAATAACTCGAACTGTTTTGATGGATTTGTTGCTGATTCCAAAACAAATTATGATGATTGAACTGGAATAGGATTTTACCCCAATTTGAAGACTAAAACTAAAACTTTTGAACCAATTAAGTTTGTGTCAGGAGGCCAAAGACCTGTAAAAACTTGTCCAGACTTTCATTCTCTGAAAAATGAGTTTGACAAAAACCAATCTAAGTTTGATTTTGGGGAATCAAGTTACTCTAAGTGTGAAATTACACCTAAGACTAAATATGTTTGCCCCCTATTAGGAAGAGTATTTCGGTCTTTCAAACTTTACTCCCTAGGAATAAGGTTCAACATCAAAGTCACATCAAGCCAATGTTTAGAGACTTTCGTAAGGAGATACCATCGTCGAGCAATCTATACTGCTCTTACTGTTATCTATATGGCCATTCCTTTTAAGGATGCTACTCTAGATGTATAGTCAACCCTGTCTTTAATTCTCTTGTGTATCAAAACTTTAACTATTCTAGGAGAAGTCGTAACAATTATGTTCTTCCTGGACAACCAGACAAAAAGACTAACTATAGAAGGAGAAAGACAAAACATAAAAGATAAATTCCAAGAAGTATTTCTAAACCAAATGCTCTCACTTTCCATAAAATTCAGCCTCATGCGCAAAACATTTTTCAACAAAAGTCTAATGCTCGCAAATTTTATCAATTAAGAGAAAATAAGCGCAAACTAAAAATAAGAGTTGTTTGGGTTAGAAAAGATGACCTATTACCCCAGATGAAGTGTAATATTGTTATTACTGCTTTAAAAGTTGAACACACTCCATCAGGTTGGTATTTAGACTCTAGATGTTCAAAACACATGACTGGGGATGATACCAAACTCTTAAACAAAACCATCTTTACTGGAGGAAAAGTTATTTTTGGTGATGGTGTATCATCTCAAATCATTGGTAAAGGAACACTCCAAGAAGAAGGATTACCTTTACTTGAAAATGTTCTTCTAGTAAAAGGTCTTATGGAAAACCTACTTAGTGTTTCGCAATTTTGTGACTTAAATCATACTGTCACCTTTTCAAAGAATAATTACAAAATTTTAAATGAAAAAAGTGAGTGCATTATTACAGGACTCGGGACTCTGGACAATTTTAATGCTGTTCAAAATAGTGATGAGATCTGTAACATTGCCAGAATGGATGACAATGAGATATGGAATAATCGTATGGGTCACATAAATTACGAAAACTTAGTAGACTGTCTTCTCAAGAAATAGTTAGAGGTATTCCTAGGATCAAACCTATTTCTAATATTGTCTGTGGTTCATGTCAGGAAGGTAAAATTGTTAAATCCCCTCATAAAAAAGCCAAAGATATCCTAACCTCTAAACCTTTGGAGCTCATCCATATGGACCTAATGGGTCCTTCTCGAACTGTTAGTCTTTGTGGACACAGTTACATTCTAGTTATGGTTGATGACTTCACTAGATTTACTTGGGTATCTTTCTTAAAACAAAAGTCTGACACATTCCAAACCTTTTTGAAGATTTTACTTCGAATTGAAAATAAGAAAGACTCTCAGGTAAATAGGATTCTTAGTGATAGAGGTTGAGAGTTCTTAGATACAGGTGTTGTAGAGCATTGTGACTATAATGGTTACAAACATGAATTTAGTGCTCCTAAGACTCCTCAATAGAATGGTATAGCTGAGAGAAAGAATCGTACCCTTCAAGATATGGCACGTGTTATGATTCATACTAAGACTTTACCTAAGTATTTTTGGGTAGGAGCCATTCGTACTGTGTGTCACATTATTAATAGGGTATCTTAGAAAAAATTCTAAACAAACTCCTTACGAACTTTGGTATGGGAAGAAACCCAATCTTAAGTACCTTAGAACCTTTGGTTGTACGTGTTATGTCTACAAAGGCAGAGAACACTTATCCAAATTTGAGACTCGAGGAGATAAAGCCATCTTTATAGGATATTCTCCTAACAGTAGAGCCTACCGTGTTTATAACCTTCACACTAAGACCATAATGGAATCCATAAACGTAATTGTAAGTGACACTACTCTAGAAAGTAAGACTGGAGAACCAACTATTATGGTAGAGTCTGAAAATATTTTAGAAAATGACTTACCAGAAATAGATGATTCTTTACCAATTGAGACACATGAAGTACCTAATTGGGTTGCTAAAGACCATCACATAGATAACGTTGTTGGTAACCCCAGTGAACCTGTGCGTACAAGATCTCAATTAAGAAACTATGCTCATTATGCATGTTTTGTTTCCCTTGTGGAAACAAAGAATGTTAATGATGCATTGAATGATCCTCATTGGATTTCTGCAATGCAGGATGAACTTCTTCAATTTGTCATTCATGATGTTTGGTATCTTGTACCTAGGCCTGATAACAAAAAGGTTATTAGCACACGTTGGATATTTAAAAATAAATCTGATGAAAGTGGGATAGTCATTAGAAATAAAGCCAGATTAGTTTCTCAAGGATACTCTCAAATATAGGGAATAGATTTTAACGAGACTTTTGCTCCCGTTAATCGATTAGAATTTGTTCGTCTTCTCTTTGCCATAGCTTGCTACTTACATTTTACGCTTTACTAAATGGATGTCAAATCTTCATTCCTTAATGGAATATTGACTGAGGAGACCTATATAGAACAACCAAAAGGGTTCATTGACCCTTTCATCCTAAGAAGGCTTTGTATGGCCTAAAACAAGTGCCAAGAGCCTGGTATGAGCGCCTTTCTAACTTTCTCTTAGACAAAGGTTTTAAGAGAGGTAGAAATGATCAAACCCTTTTTCTCAAACATTTTGACAAATATATCATTATAGCTCAAGTTTACATGGACGATATCATCTTTGGATCAACTTCCCCTTCAGAAGTTAAATCCTTTCTGAAATTATGTATAAAGAATTTCAAATGTCTCTCATGGGGGAGTTGCAATTTTTCTTAGGTCTTCAAGTCAAACAAAATTCATAAGGATTACTTGTCTCTCAATCAAAATACGCATTAGAGATTATTAAAAAAATTGGTCTTGAAAGTGCAAAAGATGCTAAAACTCCCATGAGTACTACTGTCAAACTTTCTAAGAATGAAACAGGGAAATCTGTAGATCCCACCCTTTATCGTAGTATGATTGTAACCTTACTATATCTTACTGCCTCGCATCCTGATATTATGTACGTTGTTTGTGTTTGTGCTCGTTACCAGAACGATCCTAAAGAGAGTCATTTAAATTGTGTTAAAAGAATTATCAAGTACATTAAAGGCACTCTATATTTAGTACTTTGGTACACCAATAATACTCCTAGAACTATAATAGGATACACTGATGCTAATTGGGTTGGGTGTACTGACGATAGCAAGAGCACATCAGGTGCATGTTATTATATTAGTAATAATTTGGTAGGTTGGAGTAGTAAGAAACAAAACTGCACTTCATTATCCACTGCTGAATCTGAATACATAGTCGTTGGCAGTTGCTGTGCTCAATTACTTTGTCTTAAGAAAATGCTAAGGGATTATGGTATTAAAGAAGAAAAATTACATGTCTATTATGATAATCAAAGCGCGATCAACATCTCTAAAAAAAATTTTCAACACTCACGAACAAAACACATAAAAGTAAGACATCACTTCATTCGCGAATTAGTTGAAACTAAGGAATTATAAAATCAATTATCTTCCTACTGATTTGCAACTCGTATATATGTTTACCAAACCTCTGGATTATAATAGGTTTGTTTCCTTGCGTAAATCAATTGGAATGGTGTGTGCTGAATAATTTCTTGTATTTACATAATTTTTCCCTTTGTCCATTTGAGACAAAATGGGGGAGAAATTTGAGTCTTATAAGAATTCATTTATTTTCTACATATTATAAAGAACTTGTTCTTAGTGATTATTTGCAGGATTCTGCATAGTTATTCTCTGTTATTTTCAAAGTTGTAATAGGGTATTGAATTGTATTTAGTTGAGTTATGTAATTTTCGGTTCTAAGAAATGGGTAGATAAAATTTCTGTATAGGAATAGGTTTTTCCTTGTCTTTCTGTTTCCCTACGAGTCCAAGTTGACTCAAAGGAGATTTTATCTCATATTTCCAAAGGGGGAGATTTAAGCACCTTATACTCTTGACTCACGTGAGTCTATATTGTATAACTGTTAATCTAGTTTGGAAATAGAAACAAAATTGAGTTCCATCCTAGAAACCAAAGAGCCTCAATCCTTCTCTTATTTTTATTCCTCTTGATCTAAGGTATATTTATCAACACTCATGCACATTAGTATTGCATTCCTACATTTCATATTTCATATAATTAGTTATAAGTGTGTTGTGTATATTAATTTCCCTTAAATTGAATTTTAATGATTTTTTGGGAATTTTAAATAATTTTTAAAACCATTTTTTTTCTAATTTAAAAATGGAATTAAAAATTTTGGGGTAAATTTGCAATTTTGAATTGATGGTTTTATCTCTGGAAATTCCCTAGGGTAGAAATCGAAACCGCTAAAGACTTAAAGGTGTTTGAGTAATTATTTTCAAAACACGCGTTTCAGCATCAATCTCAGCCTTACACCTATCAGCCTGATATCGGTCCCATTTATGTTTCTTCTGTGAGACATAAGCCTTGCTCATTTCCTACCCTTGGATTGTTGTAATCAACGATCTGCATGTGTTCTGGCTTAATCCCAGTGAATCCTTCTTAAACCAATCAAAAGCATTTTAATCCACCGCTTCTCTTATATTATTGGATCAAAGTCAACAGCTAAAGACTAAATCGTAGCCCTTGATTTTGAACCCTATTCTTGAATATTCTTAGCCCCTATATAATGAGCCTTACTCTCAGCCATTTAGAAGCTTTTTCCATTTTGTCATTTATAGAGAGAGAAGAGAGTAGAGAGAGAAGAGAGAAGAGAGAAGAGAGAAGAGAGAAGAGAGGGAGAGTTAGAAACCCTAACCCTAAATTGCCTAAAACATCTTTCAAACCCTAACCTCTTCAAAACCAGTTATATACCAAACACAACCTTCAGTGTTTGAGAGTTTGAGAGTTGGTTTGTTAAGCTGTTTCGTGTTGTAACCTCTTTGTGTTAAGATCTTGTTTCCAACTTAAGCATTAAGCTAGATCTGCATTTCTGTTTCATAGAAATTTTAGATCTGAGCATTTTATGTTACATCACACCTAGTTTTGCATTTATAGTTTCTCATCTTGAGAAATCTATTATTGATTCTTTCCTGTAAATATTTTCATACTCAAAATCAACAATAATATTTTTCGTTTCTAGTTCTTTTGAAAAAAAACCTTCGACCTAGTTAGAATCACACTTGGTGATTTTCAATCTCAAAAATATTTTCAAAACCTGAGTTTGATTAAGATCTTGATACGTCTTCTGAGTAAGATAGCTGTGGATTCTGGGTTAATATTAAAGGTCAAATAAGGTTCAAAGTTTCCTAAGAAGAGAGAAACTGAAAATCTCCGCATGTAGATATGATTTGTAATTTGCTAGGACTGTTTGTAAAAATAAGCGTGAGTGTGTGCATGCATGTGTTAGATCACCATCACAAACACTTACACACTACAACACTGAAAGTGTTGGTAATAAGATCTTGATACAAGAGTTGACCTAAAGACTGGAATAAAGTGAAGTTAGCAAACTGGGAGAACAACATCAACAATCAGAACTGCAGAAAAGTTATAAGGACACCAGTGGGTACATTCCTAAACTTGTATAGGTCTGATTTGTGTGCATGTGTGTTATATAGTTTGTAACTGTTATATTTGTTTTAGTGGATTTTTCTTTTTACTCCGTAGAGAGAGTCGTGGATGATTCCTCAATTGGTTGAGGTTTTACCACATTAAAAATATCTTGTCATTAATCTTTCTACATCTCCTCATCCCTTTCTATTTAGTGTGCTGATTTAAAACTATTTTAGTTTTGTTTTTCAAAACTTGTTAACAAATCTTGAACAGATCTCGTGCATAATTTTAAACACATCTTGTGATTAAACTAATTTGATTTCTAGAAAAGAGTTTCTTCAAAAAACAGTTCAGAGTTACTTAAATAGTTTAATCTTGTATTAAACGGCTTTAGTAACAGTTTTTCAGTATCAGGGTTGCACCATAAGAAGTCCTTATGAGAGGAAGCGTCTCTCTCTATATATATAAATACCTAAAATTAATTTAGTCCAACAATTTTTCTCATAAACATCTTTTACTCCCGTTATTCCTTTAATCAAGACATTGACATCCCAGTTCTTAGATAGATGATGTGGTGCTGCCTTTAGTCAAGATATAGTGACATCAGGGTCCGTAAATTAACATGTATATTATATCCATATTTATATAAATACATATATACAAAATCGCATATTTTTATGTTGCCCATTCATTAAAATTTTGATCCCTAATTAGTCATTGTGAATTTTGCTTCACTAAATCTAAGCATTCACTATTAATCGTAGAAAGTATTACGAGGATTGAAATCAAACAATAGCACTGAATAGTGTACACTCACAAAACTTAGGGTAGAACTTGGTACGCATAACATTTTTCTTAATAATATTAATGTTGGCCTTATGTATATTGGTAAACTATATTTTTAGAGAAAAGCTTTGGGTAAAAAGAAATTGAGTAAAAATTACACAAATTCATATAGCAATGCAATAAAGTGTTATAAACTATCGTGGGTTGTGTGATGTAGAATTCTTTATTACACTGCCATATTTGTGTATATAATATCTTTGTATAATTCCATTGTACCAATAACGTAGTCATATTTTTATTGATATTTGAGTGTATATGGTTTTGCCAACATTAATGTAGACGATATATATTAAAATTGTCAAGTTAATGAAATTTATATATTTTTTAGCCATAATTATACTTCTCATATATTTTATTAATGGAAACTAAATAAGTTATTGTCCTTTTTTATGTATCTGTACAATTTTTAACTTTATTATGTCATGTGGATATACAACATGATAATACGTGTCATATTTTTGACACAAACATGACATGACACAATTTTATGCCAAAAAATTCTCACACGAACTCGACACGATCAAGACATATTTTCTTAATTTCAAATATATCCCTCATATTGTGTCTCGCCTGCGCATTGCGCGGGTTTACACCTATTTATAGCATATAACTAAAGTTGACAGCGGAACCAGGTGCTTTCACAAGGAGGCACATGTACAATTTTAATAACTCAAATTAAGTTGACCCCTTAAATCTTTTTGTACTCCACATAATTACAAATTTAGAATTCTTTAATTCAAAACTTTTCACATTCTAATACACCTCTACATATTCATGACTCTTCAAATGCCCCGTCTCTCTCATCTCTCTTTTCAATAAACCCATATTCCCAAACCAGCATAACATACGAAGAAAAACCACCAATGTATGAGCTCTTTTAATTGCACCTCTTCTCCAAGGTACTCTCTTTGTGCGCTATTGGAGATTTCAAGTCCTTTTCATATAATTTGTCAACTTCTATTTTCATTAATTATTGTATGCCTTTCTTTGCTCATTGAAATTGTTCTAATTCCTTTAGGACAAGTCTAATTTTATGCCACTTTCTAACAATTTCTTTCAACTTATTCAATTTTGATATTTAACCAACAATTCCAATTAATTTAGGCATGAATACTTAATTGTTGCTTTTATTTATCTAAAAAATAAATGATGTTCATCACATTCCTCTCATCTTTGTAATTCACCCTAAAATATCATTTGCTATTATAGCATCCTAATGGGTATGTTCAAAGTGTATAAAAAAAATAGGTTATGTTATATTTGGAGACTGCTATGGCAGTTAACACTCAAATTTGCACTACCATACCCTATTACCCTGATACATCTTGCATCGTGTGGCTTTGTTTTTCTAATTGTTTGAGATGCTGGTCGTCAAACCCGTAGAAATGGTTAATTTAGCTATTTAATTTTTAATTTGTTCTAATTACTGATATTATGTTTCTATTTATTGTAAATTTAATTTTTATACATCAGTGGATAAGAAAAAGGTTTTAGGGATATTATTGTATTTGAAGAAAACCATAACATAATTGTTTTTCTTTTAGTTTTTTGGATTTGGAGCAAATTAAAATTTTTATTTTATCATTTAGGGCTATGTTTGACAAATATCTACACGTTATAATTTTTTTTTTGATTTTGAAAATACTGTTTGGTATTTATATTTTAACAATTTCATTAAAAATGACCCGCATCGCGGGATTTGGATGATAGTTACAGCAATACTTAAAACATCCTCGTAATGAAATTCGGATTAGAACAATGACATTAATTTTTCACTAGGATTTTCTTAGTGACAAATTGAATTTCATAACACATTTATTGATGGCTAGCTAACAACTTAAATAACACATTAAAATTGTCTAGTATTTACAATAGTGACAAAAATTTGTACACCGTTACAAGATTGTTTGGGACATATACAAGGACAATTTTTAACAGCTCTGTAAAAGTTGAAGTAAAAATTTAGACCATAATACTATTATTTCCTGTACAACCACCCCCAAGCCCCACCACTTATTGTTGGCAACACATCGTTGAGACCAATTTTAACTATTTTAAATTTTGGAAATATGTTTTGAAAATTAAAGTTGGTCTTGAATTAAATGTTTTTTTAAATATGTTGAACTAAAAGTATTTTATTATAAGAGCCATCTCATTGTAACAAGATTAATAATCACAACTCTCGCATGAGATAATTTATTGCATAATTCACGAGATAAGAGACTCGTTTAGTATAACTTGCCACACCCTAATCTCATGCGAAGACAAAACATGATATGGTATAAAATTATTATATCACACACATGCCTCATTATTTTACCTAGTAAATGAAGTGTTAATGTGAAATGTTTCACGTACGTGTACAACTGTAATATGTTACTTACGGCTAGAGTAGTGGGTCCAACATGAGAAGTAAGGTTTTGATTGACAGGCCCACCAGATCGAAATTCATCCCTAGGTGTAATTTGCCAAAACCCCACTGGGGGGTCCATACTTATCCACCCATGAACCCTGAGATCTTTGTTCTTGCACGAGTATTGATACTTGTCATCCACCTATACAACATGGAAATTAATATAACTAGTTTTTGGCCACCACATTCATCAATCATCGACTAAAGTTAATTTTTTTCTTAAAACAAAGAACTAAATTATAAAATTATTAGAATGCAAATGACAATTTTGTAACTTTATTTATAATTCCTTAAAAGCAATTATTATACACAATACATGCAAATAGTTGGAAATTCAATATTTTAAAAGTTATCATGGAATCGAAAGAAACAGCGTACGAAGGAAGTTACATTTAAATATATTACATGTGTGAGGATTCTATTCAAATAATGATTTAGTATCTATGAGAAGAATCATTCTTGGATGAAATCATATGTTTGTTTTCAACGCCAATAAAGATATGATTGTTTGCATCAAATACTTTTAATTCTAAGTCCTTGTGAAAAAGTATTTATGATTACAATTATGTACCATGTGCAGTTGTGTCGTAACTTTATTAATATTGAGAATGTACAGGTGTTGTCTTCAATGCATAATACCAGTTTTATGGTTTATTAAATAATAATGATGGTGAAATGTGATGGTGCTATTATCACTCTTATAGTTTATTCAATTAAGAGGGGACCTACACTCCTCTCTTAAAAAAAATATTTTCTATGATAAAAGGCGACGATAATATTGAAAACTAAACAATATAAGGTCTCGGTATTATGTTTTAATTTGTTCATTTCTTAAAAGAGATAAAAGAGCTTTAAAACATATTTTCTCAAAATTCTTCTTCCATATTTACGAGAATATTCATTATAATATCTACTCATTAAGGTTAGAATGTGATCTTTGAATATTTATCCACCCATGAACAAGTACTCAATGTAAAAGTTTCAAGGTTATAGATCCACCCTAGTTGTTCCAGTGTTAAAGGGCGAACTTGTTAGAATAGTAATACATGATGGTCTAGAGTTCAACCCCTCCCCCCACCCAACGGGTATCTGATAGTAAGCGGGGCATGTATCGAGGTGACTCTAACACAACGTCCTCCCTGTTTAGCTCACATGGATAGTCCAAATGGCTCGTTCGTGTGGAGGTTCAGGGTTATAAAAAAAAATTCAAGGCTATAAGAACACTATTTCTATTAAAACAATTATTGTAAAAGTAATACGATGTTCTTGCCATAGACAGAGGGAGGTACTTTCCCATAAAGAGTAAGAGGTGACCCGTAAATCCTATGCTAGTTGTAAACCCACAAAGCCATATGTGTTGCGCACAAGCAAGACTATCTCTAGTGACCAATATGATAAAACTCACTCGAGAAATTTATCAATACTTTATGTATGAAAAACACCTAAGACCTTATTCCTAAAATGAACTATGTGTGAAAACTCAAAATGAATCCAACAAACATCAATAAAGCAACACAATGAACATATAAGCAACAAACAATCAAAGCAACATCAATTTACAAGGTTCACCCAAGCTTTGGTCTACATTCACAAATGTTAGGATATCTTCTTTTATAGATGAATGGCTACACACACACCTCACTTATTTATCTCAAAAGTCAATGACTAACAAACTTCAAGAACTCACATTGCTTAAAGTATCTCTCTATCTCTATTTTCCTTTTATTAGCTCTCAAATATGTCCACTTATATGAAACTTATAAGTACTCTTTTATTTGTAGTTTTCCACCACAATGGCAAATTTGTAATTATCAAACTTGCTATAAATATCACACAACAGAGAGTTAAAGGCCTCCATCTCATTTCATCCATAAACATCAAAGGAGATCTAAAACCAATAAACTCCACCTTGGCGATCCTGACGATTCAACAAATCTCTGGAATGTTGCAATTGAATCTGCTTGAAGATCATGCCACTATCTACCAAGCTAATGCTATTCCCTCATGCGATCCTTATGATCTAACCAAACTCGGAATAAAAACATTAAATTCTCCCGAAGATCATCCAGACATCTAACAAGATAATACGTTCCACCTGATGCTAATCCACCTCAAACTTCAACCATGAAGTGAGATACCTCCAATCTTCATTCCAAGACTCCAAACGACTCCACCCAACGAGGAACCAAGTTTTAAACTAAGAACTCTATATCTCATGCATCTAAATGTTTCCCATGTAACCATACAATGAATCACACTCCTCCTGTAACCTGGTGAGTACATCCTCACACAATACACATAGTGTACGCCCTCTTTACAGGAAACATTCAAACACATCAATACCATCTGCCTCCTTGAGAAATAACCACGGATGAGAGGGAAAATTCCTTACATCTCACCCTTTAAATCTCACTCTCAAAAGATGTACCAAGTCTTTGTAACAAATGACTCCTATTTCCCAATGCTGGCAAAACCCTTTTGATAATGATCGCAAACCCGTTTTCTAATGCTCATAAACAATCATCCATCAGCCTGCCTTTAACTATCTACATACATCTCGAATGCATCGTTGTCCTACACCTCCTCGATTCCAATCGTCCAATGCATGTGTGCAACTAAACCGAGGCAACACTACCCATTGGACCTAGAGGGGGACTTCGATCCATCTCTTCCCCTAGTAGGTGTTCTCTTATAACTACCATTTACTCTAAAAAATATAGCACCCAATGTCTATGTTTCGTTCACAAACGAAACATACCTCGAATGTTCCTTCACTTATGTACACTGATTCCCCATCTACTTTGAAGTCTGATTTAGACAATAAAACCCCTCCCTTTCCTCTCCTCTCACTAGGACGATACAACCGTGTGTGATTTTCAAGACTCCACCCGCCACAGACACCCGAAAAGCCTTGGAATCCAAATGGCTAATGGATATCAAATTCTTTCGTAACTTTGGGATATAGGCCACACCACCTAAAGTGCGCTCCACCCCATTGAACATCTTGAATTTCACCATCCCGACACTCTTAATGACAATCTCCTCTCTATTAGCCAAATATATGTAACCTTTTCCATTTTTCGTGAAAGTCTCAAAATATTCCTTCTTGGAGTAAACATGATTCGTAAATCCCGAATCTAATATCAATCTTGGGAAGGAGAGTTAACCTTGGAGATTATGAGAAGTTCTCCAAGTTCATCTTCATAATCTTCACCCTCCACCATTTCCTTCTCAACGCCAACCTTGCCCTTATCCAAGTCATTCCACAAAGGACATTATCAGATCATATAACCACATTCCCAAAACTTGTACCATTGTGCCCCTTTACCACCAACATCCCTTGATATAAACCTACTACCGTTATTAGATCCCCGATTGGACCTCCACCTTCTTTATTTCTCATCTGTACATGAGATGGAATATCTTACACAACATTATTGCATGAAGCATTGACTTCCCAAACATGAGAGTGGCCACAAAATTCTTGTATGAAACGGGTAATGATACAAGAAATAATAACTCTCAATCCCCATTAGTAAATTACATGTCTATCCAGTTCAAATCAGTTATCAAGGCATAAAAAATGTTGATATGCTTCATTATATCATAACCCTCCTTCATCTCAAGATTTAAGAGATTCTTTTTGAGGAACAATTTATTTGATAATAACCTACCCAAATAAATCTATCTAGCTTATCCCTCATGCTTTTAGTAGTGGTCTCCACTATCACGTGATTCAATAAATCATCCATGATAATCATCTCAATATAAGAAGTCGCTCTTTGATCAAAGTTAATCCACTCGGCATCGTCCATGCCAACCTATCATCCCTTTATCCCCAACAATGTTAATTACAACCTCTGTTGTACAAGAACGCCTCGCATCCATCTTTTCCATACGCCGATATTGATCTTCTCATCAAAATCTGTCTTGTTCGTCTTTATTGAGCCATTTGATCTATAACTCGGATCTCATCTCTTAGAGCCACTGGCCGAAGAGGTTGATTCGGGATTACTGTCCACATTTTTTTCGTCATTTGGAACTAAAATAAAAGCTATGACAAATATGCCAAAAATGATTTAACCTCAAACCAAAATACTGGCCAAATAATTCAATCAAAGCTTTGGTATACTTGTTGCACAAAAGCAAGACTATCTCTAGTGGCCAAAACAATAAAACTCACTCAATAATTTTATCAAATATTTGGTGTGTGGAAAATGCCCAAGACCTTTCTCCTAAAATGAACTTCGTGTGTAAACTCAAAATGAATCCAACAAACATCAATGAAGCAATAAGATAAACAAATAAATAACAAATAATCAGAACAATAACAATTTACGTGGTTTACCCAAGATTTTCGATACATCCACAAATTGTAGGATATTTTCTTTTATATATAAATGGCTAGGAACTAATGGTTCCACACATACCTCACTTATCTTTCTCAAAAGTCAATCATTAACCAACCTCAAGAACTCACCTTTCTCAAAGTATCTATTTATCTCTCTTTGCCTTTGATTAGCTCTCAAGTGTGCCCACTCCTCTGAAAACCTATAAATTCTTTTCTATTTATAGTTTTCAACCATAATGATAAATTTTTAATAATCAAACTTCCTGAAAATAACACACAGCAAAAACTTAGAGGCTTTCATCTCAGTTCTGCCCCAAACGTAAAAGGAGAGACAAAACCAATAATATATAATGGTTTGGTCTTCACCCATAAGAATATCAAGGTAGTGGAACTCATGAAGAGGTATTAGAGTTAAAGAAGTGGATGTAGGATAAAGGATTGAGTTGCCCCACTATAAAAATCAGGTGTTGCGTCTTCTCTATCACTTATCTCTTATATTCAAGTTCTAACTTATATGGTGTGTGATATTTGATTTATATATGTTTCTTGATCAAATTTACACATGAACTTGAATGGACCTATAGATAAATAAAATGGAACTAATCTAAGATAATAAGTTTTTCAAATAAAAGATAAATCATTTTTCACTGAATTTAACAATTATTTTGTACCCCCCATCCCTTTCTTGGGTTATTACTTGGGCTAACAATACTTATGTGTGAATTTGTGCTAGATTGGAAGTGTGGGGAGATGCCCTAAAAGTAAGAAGGTTTAAAATAAGTAGGACTAAAATTTAGTATATAAAATGGAATCTATAATATTAGTAAAACAAAAGGGGATGCACCAAAACTTGAAATTGTAGAGATCCTGAAAAATAATTATTTTTGTTATTTAGGTTATTAACCACATAAATTGAGGTATTAGTCATGATATTACCCATATAATTGAAATGATTTGTATGAACTGGAGAAATAATACTAAAATATTTTTTGATATGAATAATCATGTAAAGTTCAAGGAGATATTCTATAGGATGACCATACCACATTATATTGTATACTGGGAACAATATTAGACAACCAATAATTAACATATTTGAAAAATGAGCATGTGTAGTACAATGAGAAAGCATGCAATTAGAATTAAACATATTTATAAAATAGTATAATTAGCTCTTATGCAAAATAAAATAAGAGAAATCACCTTAAACACATCAAACACTGATCACTAAGTGCTTATCTAAAAATGAATTAATGGTTAATATTGATAATAATGTTAGGCGAAGAGATATATCAAAGTTTACGTGGTGTAATATTTATAGAAGGACATAGCATCGTATGGTTTAACCATAAAAATTGTGCATATCCGTATAAAATGGAGGTATATAATTCACATAGACAACCCTATGTAATTAAAAATAACTTTATTGAATAAGATGAATATAATTTTCCTTTCATAGTATTCCAAAATGAAGCATTGAGCTTACGTCCCTCGAAAAATCACAATTTAGTATGCTGTGAGATTTAAGATCAATGACAATAGAGTTCACAAAATACCATAATTTACATACTTAATAAAAAAATTCAAAGAGAAAATATATGTATTTCATTCCAGATATTGAGTTGGGTCGAATTTCGTGGGATTTAGTAAAAAGAATATAAATTTCATAAAACCCTTTCAAAGAGAAAATATAACAGTAGAAAAACTAATAACATATGAAGACCATATACAAACGTGAGTGCAAAAAATGTCTTTCCACGTAAGATAAATTTGCATTTTAACAAAACACTAATATGCAATCCCAATAAATTCTTAAAATGTTGTGCCAAAAAAAATCAAAAAATGTATATGGTTTCTACAACACATTAAGTGTCTCTCTTCTTAAGATTGTCTAATTCAAAACATGCTTATTTATGACCACAATTGCTATTAATATGTATAAAATAAACTTTTTGGCATTATACATAATTAATAGGAGAGACAAAATGTTGTTTCTATTAAGCATAATGTTAAAAATGCATTATGCATGATTGTCATGGATGTTAAATATCATTAATATATTATGTATAAATAGACAAAATATTTCCTAAATTTTCAAAATAAACGACTCTCACTTTAGTGGGAAATGAAAAATAATAATTAAAACTAGATGTCTATAGGGTGAAAATCCCCAACATGAAACCATTGAGTCAAACACCCAACTTTCAAACTAATTTGTTAATAAATCCAACGCTAAAGTATGCGAACATATTTTCCCATCATCGCCTATTATGTTATTTTATGTACTAACATTAAAATTAAGAATAATCTCAAATTTTAGCACAATTAACATGAAATTTATATATTTTGAAAGTTGTTAACATGATCATCTTAGAATTTCTTAACGTAGCCTTATATTGATTGTATTTTGTAAAATCAAATTAACATTTTACATGTAATACCACGTATTTTTATGTGTAATATTTAATTATGAAATTTTTGGGAAATGAATTAAATGTGTTTGATGTTAAGAGAGAGGTAACTATTTACATTTTTATGTGATTGTTCATTTTAGATTTGAAATCGGATTTTATGTATGATAATTCATTAATTGATTAATTAGTAAATGGACTCATATCAGTTAATTAGTAAATAACTGAGTTGTTTGATATTTATTTTGGGTATATTTGTTATTTAGATTTTGATATACGTAGAAGTTCTATTTTTTGTTAATATGTTGGGTTTTAATCCTATTGGGTTAGTATAAGTCTTTAGTAAAATTTTAAATCATTTGGATATAATTTTGGGCTCTTTTCGGTAAGGCCTAAACCTAATTTCATGGACTAAGAGTTTAACGAGGCATTTAGGATCTCATTTTTCATATAACACAAATTGGGATGCACTTTGAGGCCTAGAGAAAAGGAACATGGATAAAGAGAAAAAAATTAGGATATTTTGGCTTGGTTCTCTCCACCAAATCATTGAGACAAGTTTATATAGAATTAGATTATGATTGCATGTGTTAATATTATATCTATTCATAATCTCAATATACTTATATCCTAAATCTGATTAAAAAGATTTTAAAAGATCAATTTTATATCAATGTAATCAAGATAGTAATTAGCTTATATTCCTTCTTAATTTGATTAATTCTCTCATAAATTCGAATTGAAATTGTTAGAAAATAATTTGAATGTAAACTAATTAAAAGTTCTCCGATTATATGTATAAATCTATAGAAATCATAAACTATTGGAAGAAGGTGAAAAATCGAGGGTTCTTAAGTGAGAATGGATTTTTCATTTGAATCTTGTTGTAAACTTGGGATTTGATGTTAAAAATAGGTTCCAATTATTGATTTGATGTGATTTTAATTATTGGATATTGGTTGTGTTCTTGGATGAAGCTTTTGAGTAAATCAATAGAGGTTAGAGAGAGAAAATAGGGTTTAAAGAGGAGGAATCCCGCAATAAGGGGAACTGTAAACTTTCTGAGAAGGTCGATCAATCGACTCTAGTTGATAGATTTACAGTAGTGGGTTTAGACAAGGTGGGACTTCTATTTATTTAAGTGAATTATTGGGTTTGGGGGATTAAGTCTTGGATAGTCTGGCCTTTACAATTATTATACCTATAAAATGGAGGTGAATTTTATTGAATTGAGATTATGTAAATTGGTATTTGGGTTATTGGGATGATTATGAAATGAGTTGGTTTTAAGGGGTTAATTGGAGTTTAGGGCATTAGTTTGTAAACCCGAGAGTAGGATGGGTTGTTCATTTAGAATTTCGAAAGTTGAATGATTTGGACTTGTTAGTCGGGTTTTATTTAAGTCATTGAGATGGACTAGTGGGGTGTATATCATTTGGGTGAGATTGGGATTGAGATAAGAAAACCTAGAGTAAGGTAGTTATCATATTCTATGGATTTATATAAATTAGGTGTTGATTGATACCTCAACACGATGCCTTAGAAGATTGGACTAGGGATAATTGAGATTGAGTATAGTTTAGGTGAGTAATTTAGGGTATGATAGGGTGAGACTATACCCAGATTTCGAAAACATGGAGTGTTAGGGTTATTAAACTATGTGATGAAAATAAGGTTTAAGATGTGCTATACCTTTTTATGATAGCGAGGCTAGTATGACCGGTGGCATTGAGGTCGAAATATGTATGTGATTTATCTTAGTTTGTCAGCTTGGGTTGTAAATGATAATCGGTAACGTCGGTTCGGCATGTATATATGTTTATTTGATTCCACCCATTAGTATGGGTTATATTTTGGTTGGATGTTTTATGTGCAATTCATACCATGTGTGAGTGCTCGTGGAAAATATACTAAGAGGAATTCCATTATGGGGCACGTGCAACGTCAACTTCGATGGTGCCTCAGTGAGTAGACGAGAAATCTATGGTCATTTTACTTTAGGATCCTACGTTTAGGTATCTGATTACTGAGAGGGTTTCATGAAAAGAGTTCATCGTATAGCCTTGGGTATGGTAGGCTATAAGTATGACATGTCGGTATAACGATTTATCCTTTGATCGTGATGAGGTCTTAGGTCTGGGGCGGCCTATGATTAAACCTAGTACGCACGGGTGATCCTTGAAGGTAATAAGGATAGGCATTTTTTATGTATAAGCATGATAATATCCCATTTATTTATACATGTCAGGGTTGTATCTTTGTATGGATGTTAGATATAAGTAGAGTCTTTCTCTTACCATATGTGATTATTGTGTAGCATTATTAGAGATAGTTGTATCGATTTATGTGCTATACTAGAGATTTATGTGAATTATAGTAGGGATGCCTAACTACATACTCATGACTGAAATTTATGTATTACTTATACTAGAGACGTATGTATTGGATAATTAGCACGAAATAGCCTAGTATAAATTGACTTGAGATATATGTCCATTTTTTTTGTGAGACGTAACTTAGCTTTTAAACCTTAGTACATCGCGTGATTTATAATGAAAGAGACTAACCTAATATAGTAATGGTAAAGATTAAAGAATGATGAGGTAAAACTTTAATCACATGGGCTACATATGGGTTTCAGATTTAGAACCTCATGTTATTTTAAGTTATTGAGTTGGGTAACTAATAACTTAAAATCCACTAAAAGATGAGGAAGATGTGCAGCTATAATGTGGCCCAAATTCATTTATAATCCTATTCTACATAGGCTTGATGTTTACGTTCTTCTTAAATCTGTTTTCGTAGGCTTTAGATTATAGTGGCTCCTGTAGACGAGGTTTGTTAAAGGACCATCTCTAGCGATATTTCATTTATTTAATCCTAAGTTATAGGAGTCGAGAAAATATAACTCACCCTCTTCTTATACCCTTTTTCTTTTTAGTCAGCTTGTATATGTGTACTTAGATTCAGAGTTGGACATTTGTATGAGATATATGAGATACATTTTATATTTCCAATTTTGGTTTATTTGTATTGGCAGTGATTGGCATCAGAGTTGGATTTGTGTTATTTGGTATTTTATTATCTCGTTATGACTTGTTCAGTTTTAGTTTTTCGTTATGCTAAGAATGATACCAACTCTTTTTGATTCACTTGATTTTTATATTATACCTAATCAATCTATTAATGAATTTTGTGGGGTATCACAATAGCATAATTGGAGTACGGTAGTGCCCATATAAGATTTCTGATCATATTAAGGTTATTTGGGTTATGTGCACCTTATCGATTTTACGTGTGGTATTGTGATAATAAATGAGCCAATAATGGGTAGACTCAATAAAAATTATTTATTTGGTTAGGTTCCCATTCCTCTTTACTGAATACATAGTCATTAATAAGATATTCATATAATTGGCAAGCATGCAAAATGTTTCTTACATTTAGCTATGAAATGCAAAAGGGAATGAATATATATATATATATGTAAGTAACCATCCCCATTGAAAAATTACTAATTTTACATAAGTTTAAAGAGAGATAAGGGGTTGGAAGAAAATAGTATTTGCTCTGTTAATACATGGTTCGAAGAGACAATATTAATTGCTTCACTTTTTTTCGCTATGGGTACGCAATTATATGTGTTATGATTTCTAATACAATTTTGTATCATACTCTAATTATACTTAAAGTTAACATGTGCTATCAGAGCCTCGTATATTAGTGTTAGAATTGTTTCCATTTCAATAACTTCTTTCTTTCAAATCGCTTATGTTTGTCCACAATTGCCATTTTACTTTTTTGAAATTTTGGGACCAAAATAAAGAAATTATTTGACACACATAAGTTATTTACCTGATTCAAAATGATCATTGTAAATTTTAATACTAGGTCATGATTATATTTTCTTTTAAATGTTAACATATGAAAATGATTTTTAATTCTTTGAATAAACCATGTGATATATGTTCATATTGTTTGAATTATTTAAGCTATAATAATTCCATATTGTGGTCCATAATTAAATGAGACCAAGAGTTAAATTTGGTTAATGAAAGGGTAAGAGTCAATGTAATTTAAAATTATTAATTAAAGAACATCTTTGATTAATTAAGGACTTAAGGACTCTTATATATATATATATATATATATATACTATTACTATAAAATGCTATACAAAGCATTTATAGTCCTAAAGAGGGAGGATACCCACGTAGGATGTGATTAAAAATGCTGAACCAAGATAATGTCTACGTCATCTGTCCTCTTCACCAATCCACGTGAGCTACCCTACTTCCATAGCCCTTTCATCTACAAACTCCATTCATTTGTGTCGATACAAATGCAAATGCCCCTTCATCCCCCAAATATGTTCCTTTAAATGGCCAGCCAATCTGTGGAAATAAAGAGTGCCTCTTCATCTTCAAAACTCCCCTTCTTACTACTCTTAATCCAGCAAGCCCATCTTTAACCCAACCATAAAAGAAAACCAACCCAACAACATCGTAACTCTCGGAATAGCTGTTGTTTTTTTTGTTGAGTTCAGGGTTTCGTTTATCATAAAAGAAAACCAACCTACAACATATATGATCGCAACCAGGTCGTAGGGACTCAACCCCATATTTGTTGGTCTTCTTTGGCTCATAAAGGCAAACACCTTGAGTAACCGGAGTAAGTAACAACATTCGTAATCCCCTAACATTGATTGCTTCATTTTTTTTTAAAATTCTTTTGAGTGAGAGGAATAAAGAGTCTATTTTTTTCGCAACTACTTGCCGCCAACACAACTCAGATTGGGTCTCCTAATCACCTCAAACTTAGTGTGATATTTTTGTTGCCCGTAGAAAAACGCTCAGCACGCCGCCAATAACCCATTCACAAAAATGACGGTCGACTGATTTCAAATTCATGTAAAAAATTAACAACATCAATGGGATTTAAGGTCGTATTCATAAATTCATCCGTGATTTAAAGGTTGGTGTGATCATTTATTGGGAAAGTGTGAGGCATCTTAAGATAGATGTGAGAGGGGAAGAGTGGCTTTGTTTGGGGGTGAATGGGAGTTTGGTAGGGATGGGACTTTTGAAGTTCATTTCATGTTTTTTTATTTCCTTATTGATTGTTTCTGCTCATCCAAATAAATTACTTTTCTTATTGTCTTAAAGATATTTGTAAGACAATACTGATATTTTTATGCGAGGGGGATGGAGTGGGTTTGTTTGGGGGTTGACTGGGGGTTTGGTAGGGAGGGAACTTTTGAGGGTCATTTAAAGTTTTTATTTTATTATGTCTTAAATATATTTGTAAGATATTGAGATTTGTAAGATACTGATATTATGTTGTTGGTGGTCTTGGTATTTAAGATTTGAAATTGCACACACCTATGGGAAGTCATGGAGTCCACTAAAAGCGTGTAGTTTAGAATTGTTATTTCATGTCAATTGAATTTACCTTATTAGACATTTACTTATACTTCATTTTTATTATAAACTCCAAATGTTTTTTTCTTTTTTTAAAGTGACTAACCTGTTAGGTAATATTTTATTATATTTTAATGATCATTAATTTATTATTTTTTCTCATTCAACCCTATTACTTGAAATTTATCATTCCATTACATTTTGATTATTTTGTTAGCGATAGTTGTAGATGAACGTATCAAAGGAATAAATTTAAGCATATTTTATATCTTAGTGTTACTATTTAGAGACAAAAATGCGGAAATTTGTATTTTGGTTATTGATATTACGTTTTTATATATTACTGACATCAATAATTAGAAGACATTTGGAATACTATCAAAATTTGTAGATCGCGCATCGCGCGAGTTTACAACTAGTTATACTATAAAATGTTATACAAGAGAGTTAAGACTCCCTCTTATCTAAGGAGTCCACGTGGCACCACCAATCTTTTTTAAGACACTCTGTCTCTCTCTCTCTCTCTTTGGATAGACTCTCCGTCTCCCTTTTCAATGAATGCAGATACAAGCCATTAAATCCTCTTGTTTTAGTATTTCTATATTCTTTCATCCATTGCCTTTTCATTTTCTCCACACCCGTTGGCTTTTTATTTTCTCAATCTTACAAGTCTCGTGATCTTAAAGGTTTTCCATACCATTCTTTTATCTTATGAAAACATAAGAAGATCGGTAGGCTTTTACCCCACCATTACCCTTGACAACTCCCACATCCTTCAATAATACTTCATCCACCTCAAATTAAAAAACATCGCTAGTCACACACCATGGCCAGAGGTGCAAAAAAAAGATAAACAAAATCAAAGGGTGAAAAAGAAACAAAGTCTTCGACTAAATCTGTCTCCGTACGAGGCCGCATGTTGTCTGACTGGTCCATCCCTGATTCTCTCTCTTCCAAATTAAAATGATCTTTTGTGTATTCGATTAAGTTTTAGGGATCGCAATTTATTTATTATCATTATTTGTTTTTAGGAAGGAGACCTAATTATGTTACCGGCAGATATGGAAATTCTGCCCCAACCAAAGCGTTTGCTTCGAGAATCGAATCTCAGAAGCCCAAACGAAATGCTTTGCTTTTGTTTACCCCGTTGTGTATGCCAAGGTATATTGTTACACTCCAATTGAGACTTTAACTTTAATTGTGTATCTATACATCATAAAGGGTTGTAAATGATGTTATGTTCTTATGGTTTGTTGTTTTATTCCTTTTTACTCATTTAATTAGTTTCTTTTTTGTTATCTATGGACTTCATGGCTATAATTATCACCTACAATATAGATGTCCACGGTTGATGTAGAAACGCCACAAGAAACAAAGAAGAAGAGGTATCCCAGCACGAACCTCATGAGAGAGTTAAGTTTTGAAATGTGAAAGTGGGTAATTTTGGATTCATAATTGTGTTATACGTTTTGTGTTAATTTAATGCTTTTGTGTCTAAATTCCTCTTAGATTTTCACAATGATGGAACGTCTGAATTTTATTTGATAAATGAATATTTTTTTCGCAATTATAAAGCGGAGAAATCAAATGGGTTTGTTCCCACTAGAAACTTCTTTAGTGTAATTTACTTATTTAGAAACCATTGTTAAATTGCGTTTTTAGATGAATGTTGTTCTAAATTTTTGGTGGTGTTATTTATCTTTAAATTTATTTATTTTATTGCGCAGACTATAAATCGAGCGGCGATTTGTACAGCCGCGGATTATAATACACGTCCTCTCAATTAAACTTGTAGCAACTTCATTGATGCACTCCCCTTGGTATGAACTTTAAATCTATTGAAGATTTTGTTGATGATGTTCTATTAAATTAAAATTTATGTTTTCGATGTCTATTGTGTTGATTTTTTTGCAATTTCAACTTAAGACTTTGGACATTGGATGTTTTTTTTTCCAGGTCAACTATTATTCGAAGAACAACAAGCGACTCATTCATATCTCTACTTATGAAGTTTATGGCTAAAAGTTCAGAATATTCCAAAACATATTATGTCTCGTTTGTTTTTGGCAAAAATTTATATAAAATGCTTTGTGAAACCAATTTTTTAATAGATGTTGTGTATATTTTACTATTGAAATTATTTTATTTCATTCTATTTTGATGATTTGTAATATGAATTTTTTCTGATGTATATATTTTGAACTCTCGGGATTCTCTAAATACCAAAAATAAAATTAGCTATTTTATTTTTTGGTGTATTGACGATGATTAGATTTTTAATTATTTGATTGTGAGAATTCTTTATTTTATGTTTTTCACAAATCTGATTTTTTTTATTTATTTATTTTTCAAAAGTTATTTATTTGTTAGGTGTTCTTAGCTTTGAGAATAATGATTTTTTTGAAATCTTTAAAATTTTGGTGTTCCTATTTATAATTTGTTAGGTCTTATTTTTGTATGTAAATAAGGTATATTCACATAAAAAACTAAATATTTTTTAAACCCAAACATAGATCAACTGTCCCTCATATGTAACAACCCTCACGTTTCATAGCATATTTTATATTTATTTACTATGTGTAGTAATTAATTATAAATGATAGATGTTGAGTAAATATTAAGTTAATATGGAAAAGGTTAATATTTACTGAAATGTTGTATGTTTCCCTGATGAGTAGGTAAAAATATCAGTGTGGTGAATTATGGTGTCATAAGATATAAAATGACATTTTGGTTTAATATGAAACCGGAACTTAGAATGAGTTATAAAATTTCCAAATGATAATTTGGATAGTGTAGTTAGTCTCGATAGGTGCGAGACAGTCCAAATAAGTGTCATATTGTATTTTGGCATTTCGGACACTTTTGACTGGTTATAGCTTAAATGTGTAGTTGTGACTTATTATATCGCGTATTAGACATTAAAGTTGGACATTTTAGACTAGTGGTCCGATTTAGTCTTGTTAACCTCATTATTTTCCTTATTTTCTCTTAACACACAATTGTTAACCTAGAGAGAGAAAGGAGAAAGAAGAAAGCTTTGGAGAAAAGTGAGATTGGAGCTTGGATTTTGCTTGCATCTTCATCAAATCTGATTTTCTACATCAAGGCAAGTTATCTACTTGCTATTATATGATTTAAGGAGAATGATTAGTTGTGATAGTTATGAATTTGTTGTGTTTAATCATTTTAGGGTTTTGTTGGATTTGTGGGTATTAACCCTTGGAAATTGATTTGGATGATTAATATTGTAAATGATGGTAATTAGACATGGTTGTGATGTTTTAGTTCTATTAAATGATATTGGTTTGGGTTGTTGGGAAAAGAAATGGAGAGTTTTGGTCTAGGTCTGCAATGACCGGTCGACCGCGTTTCTCAGACAGGTCGACCGGTCCTTCGGGAGAGGGCACACTGTCTTCTTCCAAAGGCATAAAATTTGAGGCACGGTCGACCGCGGTCCCCTTACCAGTCGACCGGCCCTGCCGAAGTGAGCTTTCTGCTTCTCTTCTAAGGCACAAATGTGAGGCGCGGTCGACCGCTGTCTTGGGACCGATCGACCGGTCCCCTGTTTTCTTCCCAAAGTTTTACTTTTGCTTATAAATCTTTTCTTTTCATAGCGACTTAGGAACCTTCTTGAATGAAGTAAACTTTGGCTTTTAGAGTCCTAGTTGAGTCTGGTTGTCACCCTAGAGTGGAATGGATTTCACTTGGGGTTAAGTACATAGGAGGGGGTGTTCTAAAGTGATGTTTAGGCATCACTCTTTTTGTTACTTCTTAATAGGAGGATAGGGGTTATAGGCCCATGTTTGGAAACTTAAGGGCTTATCAAGATTTTATGAACTTTGGGGACTTGTAGGATCATAATGATCATTTGGAGATTTAGTCGGGACTTGTAAATTGAGGAATATTAATGACGATATTCGAGGGGAACTAGGTTCGTATAATAAACCCAAATGCTTAAAGATGATAGGTTCAACTAAAATGGACCCAAATTGTGTTAATGATGATTGGTTCAAATAGAAGGAACCCAGTTGTGTAAGTAATGATAGGTTCAAATAAGAAGAACTAATCACATGGGTAATGTAAATGGAAATTGGTAATGAATATTGAATATGATAATGAGATTTAAAAATGTAAATGTTAATTTACTGTTACACACCTCTCTAAATGACATCATAAGGGAAGTTCGCGCGTATGGTGATGCCCCCTGGCTAATGAATGCAGGGAGGATATAGTCCTAGGCCATGTGAGCGTTTATTGTTGTATATTTTTCTACGATGGGTAGGAGATTCCGGGTGTGGTCTTGACTATCCCGCAGGCACATGGCCGCTTCCCGACGTCTTGCGTTGTAGGATCCCAGGTTGTCTTATGGTAGGCCCTGGAAGATGATGGTCATTTAGGGGCGCGCACAGTGGGGAAACCCAGACGGGCGGTCTTAGATATCGTTATATGTATATGAATATAACTATGTTTTTCATCAAGTGGGACTTGATGGTTGTTAAACGCTATAAAGAACGTATGATACATGCCACAAAGAGCATAGATATGTTCCATAAAGAGCACGGGAATGAGATTTATGAAATATGTGCCATAAAGTGCACTTGATATTAATGGTATTCCTATTAAGGAATGGAAAGATGAAATGGTAAGATAATTAACTATGGAAGTTAATAAATGGTTTTATTCCTATTAAGGAATACACAAGGTAATGGAAATTTGATAAATGAGGAAAGGTTTTAAATTTAAGTTATTACTTATCTTTCTTTTATGTAATGACATTTCATCATTTAGTTAAATTGTAATGTAAAATTTATCATCCTTATCATTCATGCATAACTGTTGATTTCTATCATGCTTTTTATTTCTTCTGGTGATTATATAGAACCCGGCCCTGACAGGTTTACTTTCCTTGTCGTGTATATGATTGTATCCGCTCAGGTGTTCCCCCGCAAGGACGCCAGTTTTGATGTTCCCATTCCTTTGCTGTCGACGAGCTGTAAGATTTTGCGGGTTATTACAGGATATTGTATTAGACGCTCTCATCTGTGTATTCTAGATATGATCGGGTCTTTTCATTGGGCGTGTGGCCCAAACATTTGTACTTGTTTAATGAATGAATTATATATAGATATTTAAATTGTTGTACTTTATTGTATGTTGCTATGGATAGACAGCCTTTTTGGCCCTGTTGTTTACTTTCATCTTAGTTGTAATATATTTATATTCGTGTGGAATTCCACTTGCTTATCAGATGGGGTTGTTTTAATTTAAATTTTTTCTGCATTTTAAATTTCTAAACTTTTTGGCAACCCGTTTCTGATGTATTGGGCGATTTTCCCGCATACTCAGTTTATATTTTGTGATGCTGAGAATGATATCCATTCATGATTCCTGTTACATTTGGGTATCGGGCTGGCCACCCCTTATATCGGATCTCGGGTTGTCACAGATGGTATCAGAGCATCAGGTTCTAGAGTCTTTAGGATCTATGTGGATTCGTCACGTTCTCCCGTAGCGTTCTTTGATATAGAGCCTAAGGTTAGGACTGGGTAGTTGTCTATGTTTGCGATCTTCTGCAAGATAGATAGTTTCAAATAGTATTTTAACTCTATTGTTTCTTCATCTCAAATTCCACCTAGAGAGGTCGCCCAGCGAGACGTGATAAGGTTGTAGAAGAGGAGGTAGATTTTCCACCGCCTCCACAAGGGACCGTTAACGCTGCAGATGTAGCAAATATAGTAGCTCAAGCGGTTAACACCGCCATAACCGCAGAGGTCGAACAATTTGCCACAGGCTCAACAATGGGCTCACGATGTTCAAGCTCCCACAGGACTTACTCCGTGAGAAAGGGTTAGAGAGTCTATTCTAAAGGGCAATTCCCCGAAATTCGAGGGAGGCATGGATGTTATTATAGACAACTACAGGGAATGAGAACAGACAACGCCACCTTCAAATGATAGAATGTAGCGAGGAGAGAAACAAGTCCTTGCCACTTTTAAGCTAGTCGGATCTGCGTTATACTGGTTGAAAACAATAACCACACCAGAGCAGAGAGACATAATGACGATCATTGAGTTTTGGGCTTTGTTCGATCGTGAGTATGTTCCTTCCGCAGCTCATTGGGAGATGAGAAGGAAGCTCCAGGATGTTGTGCAAGGAGAGATATCTGTGGTGGAACATGAAGAGGGGTTTTCACGATTTGTGAATTTCGTCCAAGATGAAGTGGCTCCGGAAGATGGGAAGATCTCAAAGCTTATGTGAGGTCTATATTGGAGAATCCGGCAGTAATTGCGGCATTATCAAGCCTTATAAACTTTTGTTGAGGTTATGAATGCAGCCTCACCCCATTGCCATGAGCATCGGTTACATACACCGGGCAGCAAGAAAGCTACTGTCGTGGGTAAGTACGGAAACCTAGAGGATTTAGGACTTGAAGAGGAGCATTTCCCTCATCCTAACTTTAGGGTGGTAAGCATAGAAAGAGGGACCCTCGATAAGGGGTTTCATCTACGAGATAACATTTTGGAAGGTTTATTGTGAGTGGCGATAATAGTAGGCACGATCGAAGTGCTTCGCAACATGCGGGTCGAGGTGGTCAAGGAGGTAAAGACCCTTTGGGCCAAGGTACTTCCCAGCTTAGAAATAACGGGGGTCGATGTCAAGAGGATATGAAGGGACGGTGCTTCCATTGAGAGGAGGCGGGTCATTATAAGATGGAGTGTCCTCAGGCGATTGGGGGCCAATTTCCTAGGGCTCCGTAGCAGCCATATGTTCAGTTTCCACCTCTGGCACCTATAATGGTTGTTCCTTCGCAACAGGGATAACTACAATATTGGCGTATTTGTCAAATTTAGGAGGCTATGCTTCCTCCTACTCTGCCAGCACCTCCCGTTATAGGAGGGTAAAAATTTCACTCAGGGACACTTGAGTTGTGTGTTATTCGATGCAGGCTTTATGCGCTCATCTACTTTATGAGCTCTTCTCAGACTACAGATTTGATAAGATCTCCTGAGAGTATATTTTTTTCTAGCGTTGAGTTTCCTATGAGTGGTTGTTCGCTAAATTCCTTGTTTATGTAGATATAGGGATTTATTGTGGTATTTTATGCTTTGAGGCCGATTTACTCGTCCTTAACATGGTCGGTTGTGATGTGATTTGTATGCCTTATCCCCACGACCGATAAAGTTGAGTAGTAGCGTATAGGAGGGGTTCCTTGTTTGGATTCTGCTTTTGCGGGACGCTCCATGCGTGAACCTCAACGACGTTGGAAGTGGAGAAATGTTGTTCTTTCTTCTGTTAGCTAATTTCATTTTATCTTAATTTATTTTTTATGGTTAATAGATGGGTGGAAAGGTTTAGCCGAGAATCAAGTAGAAGAGTGATTAGTGGCTATTAAAGTGCGAAATAGAAGCACTGTATACAGTTCTCTCCTCTGAACGATGTAAGGGAGACTGGGATGCGAAGTCGAGTTAAGACTTTGGGCTATGCCTTGATAAGAAGGCTATTTAAAAAGGTACCTATATTGTGGGACATATAATTATAGGGGTTTAGTTTGGATTTGTTTGATTTGTTAAACCTTCAGTATGTATATGGTAATGTATATAAGTAGAATCTTTTCGGTCCTGAACATGTGTCTTAGACCTGTATGTCTTGATGACTGACGATGCGAGGTAGTAGTGTAACCTGAGGGTTCCTTATTTGGATTTCGCTTCGGCGAGACGTCCCACACACGAAACCGAGCAAATGTCGGGAGTTGAGAAAGGTCTTAGGCACTAGGGATATACTTAGTATTAGGTATATACGGCTTAGATAGGATATAGTATAGGTAGGTAGACTTTAGGATCGTTTGGACATAAGGCCTTTAGTATGTGACGTTGGTTTAGGAGGGTTGTTGGGAGTTGACCAAGAATAAGTTGTGTGTTGACTCTAAGAGGGATTTGTTTCCTAGTAACGAGAAGTATGAGATTTTGAGAAGTTTGGTTGGTAAAGTCGAAGGAGATGAGGCCTCTCGTAGTAGAGTGTTACGGAGGTAACGAAAGGGTGAATTGACTCGCATTCCTGAGCCATGTTTCTAAGCTCGAGGGTGGATTCAATTGACAAGCCTCTGCCAGGATGGGGAGTATTCATACTGGAGCATAGACCTAATGTTTATGTGCCTCATAAGCTAAGACTTGTGAGGAGTATTATCTCATGCTGGAATTTAAGTTCATCGTGGGGGTGATCGCCGTATGGAAAAGAAGGTGCTCCTTCCTGGGCATAATTTAAACCTTCGTTCGAGCAATATTTTGTTGCAAGATGTCGTAGGAGGGACAAGAGTGGTTAAGACCACATATACAAGCTGCTGATTAAGGGAACACAACCCTACTCTATTGACTTTGAGGGTGGGGTACGTTTCCATAAGAGAATCTTTGTCCCGAATGAGAAGGACTTTAGAAGGGCAGAAATGGTGGAATCTAGCGGTTCTAAGGTTGCATTACATCCGGGTAATGACATCATGTGTCAAGTTATGCACTGCCAGTAGTAGTGGTCGGGCTTGGAGAGGTTGTTGTATTGCGTGGGGTGCCTTTGATTACAGTCTCCGACTGAAATAGGATTTTCGTTTCTCACTTTTGGCAAGTTTCTAAAAATGGGAAACGGATTTAAGTTTAGTACTTCCTATCATCCTTAAATAGATGGCTAGACCGGAAAGGGTAAACCATATGTTGGGGCATATACCCCTTATGTGTGTACTTAACTTTAAGAATAAGTTGGGAACAGTATCTCCCACTAGTTGGATTCACTTATTATGATTTGTATCGATTCACTATCGGGAGGGCGCTTTATACAACCTTGTATGGTAGGCCTTATGGATCTCCTGCTTGTTGGTTAGAGGTGCGAGATGATAAGTCTCTCGGACCTGAAATAATCCGAGGTACTTCTGCGAAAATTGAGCTCCTTCGGAATCGCATTCGTATAACCAATATCGACAAAAGAGCTAAGTCGATGTGGGGAGAAGGTATGTGGAGTTTGAGGTAGGTGGACCAAGTGTTGGTGTGAGTATCGCCTATGAAGAGCATTAAGTATTTTGAGTATAAGGAAGACTTGAACCGCTGTACATTGGACCTTTCCTATAAATGCTAAGGTGGGTCCGGTAGCCGATTAACTTGCTTTACCGAAACATTTGCAGCAAGTTCATAACGTGTTCCATATCTCTCCTGTATAGTAGTACAAGAGATGTGATTAGTTCCCTTAGGCACATTTCTTTCGAAGTAGATGCATCTTAACGTTCCTTATGAGGAGTAGTCGGTTGCCATTTTAGAGCGTGGAGATCGGCGATTTAGATTGCAGATAGTACCTTTAGTTATGTTGCAAGATAGTCAGCACGGTGTCGAGAAATCGACATGGGGTCGCGAGGGTGACTTGCGGGAAAAGTATCCACAATTCCTCTTGCGAGGTATACCTGAATTTTGGGGGCAAAATTCCCTCTTAAGGGGGGGAGTATGTAACAACCCTCACGTTTGATAGCATATTTTATATTTATTTACTATGTGTAGTAATTAATTATAAATGATAGATGTTGAGTAAATATTAAGTTAATATGGAAAAGGTTAATATTTACTAAAATGTTGTATGTTTCCCTGATGAGTAGGTAAAAATATCCGTGTGGTGAATTATGGTGTCATAAGATATAAAATGACATTTTGGTTTAATATGAAAACGAAACTTAGAATGAGTTATAAAATTTCCAAATGATAATTTGTATAGTGTAGTTAGTCCCGGTAGGTGCGAGACAGTCCAAATAAGTGTCATATTGTATTTTGGCATTTCAGACACTTTTGACTGGTTATAGCTTAAATGTGTAGTTGCGACTTATTATATCGCGTATTAGCCATTAAAATTGGACATTTTAGACTAGTGGTCCGATTTAGTCTTGTTAACCTCATTATTTTCCTTATTTTCTCTTAACACACAATTGTTAACCTAGAGAGAGAAAGGAGAAAGAAGAAAGCTTGGAGAAAAATGAGATTGGAGCTTGGATTTTGCTTGCATCTTCATCAAATCTGATTTTCTACATCAAGGCAAGTTATCTACTTGCTATTATATGATTTAAGGAGAATGATTAGTTGTGATAGTTATGAATTTGTTGTGTTTAATCAGTTTAGGGTTTTGTTGGATTTGTGGGTATTAACCCTGGGAAATTGATTTGGATGATTAATATTGTAAATGATGGTAATTAGACATGGTTGTGATGTTTTAGTTCTATTAAATGATATGGGTTTGGGTTGTTGGGAAAAGAAATGGAGAGTTTTGGTCTAGGTCTGCAATAACCGGTCGACCGCGTTTCTCAGACCGGTCGACCAGGCCTTCGGGAGAGGGCACACTGTCTTCTTCCAAAGGCATAAAATTTGAGGCGCGGTCGACCGCGGTCCCCTTACCGGTCGACCGGCCCTGCCGAAGTGAGCTTTCTGCTACTCTTCTAAGGCACAAATGTGAGGCGCGGTCGACCGCTGTCTTGGGACCGGTCGACTGGTCCCCTATTTTCTTCCCAAAGTTTTACTTTTGCTTATAAATCTTTTCTTTTCATAAGGACTTAGGAACCTTCTTGAATGAAGTAAACTTTGGCTTTTAGAGTCCTAGTTGAGTCTGGTTGTCACCCTAGAGTGGAATGGATTTCACTTGGGGTTAAGTCCAGAGGAGGGGGTGTTCCAAAGTGATGTTTAGGCATCACTCTTTTTGTTACTTCTTAATAGGAGGATAGGGGTTGTAGGCCCATGTTTGGAGACTTAAGGGCTTATCAAGATTTTATGAACTTTGGGAACTTGTAGGATCATAATGATCATTTGGAGATTTTGTCGGGACTTGTTAATTGAGGAATATTAATGACTTTATTCGAGGGGAACTAGGTTCGTATAGTGATCCCAAATGCTTAAAGATGATAGGTTCAACTAAAATGGACCCAAATTGTGTTAATGATGATTGGTTCAAATAGAAGGAACCCAGTTGTGTAAGTAATGATAGGTTCAAAAAAGAAGAACTAATCACATGGGTAATGGAAATGGAAATGGAAATTGGTAATGAATATTGAATATGATAATGAGATTTAAAAATGTAAATGTTAATTTACTGTTACACACCTCTCTAAATGACATCATAAGAAAAGTTCGCGCGTATGGTGATGCCCCCTGGCTAATGAATGCAGGGCGGATATAGTCCTAGGCCATGTGAGCGTTTATTGTTGTATATTTTTCTGCGATGGGTAGGAGATTTCGGGTGTGGTCTTGACTATCCCGCAGGCACATGGCCGCTTCCCGGCGTCTTGCGTTGTAGGATCCCAGGTTGTCTTATGGTAGGCCCTGGAAGATGATGGTCATTTAGGGGCGCGCACAGTGGGGAAACCCGGACGGGCGGTCTTAGATATCGTTATATGTATATGAATATAACTATATTTTTCATCAAGTGGGACTTAATGGTTGTTAAACGCCACAAAGAACGTATGATAAATGCCACAAAGAGCATTGATATGTGCCGTAAAGAGCACGGGAATGAGATTTATGAAATATGTTCCATAAAGTGCACTTGATATTAATGGTATTCCTATTAAGGAATGGAAAGATGAAATGGTAAGATAATTAACTATGGAAGTTAATAAATGGTTTTATTCCTATTAAGGAATACACAAGGTAATGCAAATTTGATAAATGAGGAAAGGTTTTAAATTTAAGTTATTACTTATCTTTCTTTTATGTAATGACATTTCATCATTTAGTTAAATTGTAATGTAAAATTTATCATCATTATCATTCATGCATAACTGTTCATATCTATCATGCTTTTTATTTCTTCTGGTAATTATATAGAACCCAGACCTGACCGGTTTACTTTCCTTGTCGTGTATATGATTGTATCCGCTCAGGTGCTCCCCCGCAAGGACGCCAGTTTTGATGTTCCCATTCCTTTGCTGTCGACGAGCTGTAAGATTTTTCGGGTTATTACAGGACATTGTATTAGACGCTCTCATCTGTGTATTCTAGATATGATCGGGTCTTTTCATCGGGCATGTGGCCCAAACATTTGTACTTGTTTAATGAATGCATTATATATAGATATTTAAATTGTTGTACTTTATTGTATGTTGCTATGGATAGACAGCCTTTTTGGCCCTGTTGTTTACTTTCATCTTAGTTGTAATATATTTATATTCGTGTGGAATTCCACTTGCTTATCAGATGGGGTTGTTTTAATTTAATTTTTTTTTGCATTTTAAATTTCTAAACTTTTTGGCAACCCGTTTTCTGATGTATTGGGCGGTTTTCCCGCATACTCAGCTTATATTTTGTGATGCTGAGAATGATATCCATCCATGATTCGTGTTACATTTGGGTATCGGGTTGGCCACCCCTTATCTCGGATCTCGGGTTGTCACATCATAGGCTCTTTCGCGCATTGTGCGGGTTTACACTTAGTCTTTATCTCTATCTCTATATACTATAAAATGCTAAACAAGCATTTAATGACAGCTTCTTCAAAGGCTTTCCACGTGGTACATCTCTATAATACAAGAATTTATAGTGCAAAGCATTTACGGTATCCACGTGGGCCGCAAATATCTTATGTAAGTGTTGTTCAGCCTCCGTCTAGATTTGTCCACGTGGACAGTAATCTTATTCCTATCTTTCACGTCTATTAACTGTATTTTCCCCCCAATCCATCTCTTGCTCTCACGAGGCCTTGCCGCCTCTTCATTTTCTCTGCCCACTTTTCCTCTTCCTCCAACACCGTCTATTAAATCCTCCAACCCCATGTCTAACTCTTCCTCTTCCTTGCACACACATGTACATGTAAGCTTTTAACTTCTATTGTCTTTCCATATCCTCCCTCCCTTGTATATTTATAGCTCATGGTAGACCATTCTTTTAATCAACAAAACAATTCGAAATACTATTTAAACACAGGTGACTTGACCCAACTACACGTCCATGAGAATTGGTAGCGAGGTCGGAGTTGGGGTTTCAAATGTCGCAATGCAAGATGAACTTCTTTTTTTTTTTTTACAGATTTCTCTATTTCTTGACATGTTTATGCTTCTTATTGCACATTTGGGAATATTATGTATATTGTATGTTTGGGTATGTCCCTATGTTTCTTATTGCAGATTTTGGAGTTTGGACAATTCTTCGTTTCTCAGAAATTTTACAAATCCTTTATTGTGATTCAACAAGGATGAATACAACACCATTTGGTCTTCTGGCACACTACTACGTTGGAAGCATTTCTTACAATTTCTTACCTAACACATATTAAAATGTGTTAAGAATTTTTAGTCTATGCATGAGGTCAGTTCAGGTTCTAGGAAAAATTAATATATAACTGAATTTCTGAGGAGTGAGTTTATGAGTTTACTGGTATGTCTTGCGAAATATATTAGAGGTAGAATTAAGAAATCATTATAAATAAAAAACGATTTGGGGGGTTTAATTCTTAATTTGGGTAGTATTGGTGCGTGGGTTTTGTGTGTACGTATGGCAGAGGATGAATGCAGCTGGGGGTGGAGTTTAGGGGTTCTGGGAAGTGGGTATTCAACAGGTGATTGAAGCAGAGGAGTGCTGGTAGGTTGTGTGAGTGTTATCGGGCGAGTAAATAAATGTTGGGGTAAGTTAACAAGACATATTTTACCTAGGAAAAATACAACTTAGTGCTCACTATTTTGGATGCTAAAAAAAACTGCCCTGTTTGAAAAAAACAAAAAACAACCCTCTTTAAAAAAACATAAAAGAACCTTATTTTGCTAGAAAACATAATTTCATCATAAAAACATTATTACAAGATTATAATGAAAAGAGGACTTATAATGAGATCATTAATCAACCTTATAAATAATTGTACAAAAAAATCCCTGTTTGGATTTCAATCTTTTTTATCCCTATAAATCAAATTATATGTATATGAATACGTTAATTCAAATTTGAATTATTTTTTGGCAATGTGAATCACTCTGCTTGGATTTGAATCGTTTTTAATACTATAAATCAATGTTTGTTAGGATGTGTATATGTTGATTTGGATTTTAATCGTTTTAAGCATTGTGAATAACTTTGTTTAGATTTGAATTAGTTTTCATCACACTGAATAAGTTGGTGTAAATGTGAGTATATTCATTTGGATTTGATCATTTTGGGGGGTTTTGAATCAATATTTCTTAGTTAGTTAGTGAATATGTTAATTTGAATCAATTAATATTTGTTGGTTACTAATAACAATTTTTGCATGATAAACTAACTAGGAAATGACATGTTCTCTCTCTCTCTCTCTCTCTCTCTCTCTCTCTCTCTCTCTCTCTCTCTCTCTCTCTCTCTCTCTCTCTATCTATCTATCTATCTATCTATCTATCTATCTATCTCTATCTCTATCTATCACAACACAGATCCACTACCATCAATGACAACTATCCCCTTCCCACAGTCCTACCCTTAAGTTTTGATTATTATAGTTGTAATTTTAATTTTTGACCCATAAAGTTACCATATTTGCAAATATTTTTCCAGACTTTAAAACTTTTTTTTACTTTTGTTATTTATTAATTTTCAAATCTAATTGCTAACCTTTGAATTAACGCTATGACAAGATTTTGGGGTTTAAAGCAAGAGTTCATGTTCGAGGTTGCAAATGATTTTGTTAGTTACTCCTAATATATATAGCCCTGGGAAGGAGACCTTATCTATTCGTTTCAATATTTTCCTCTCTTAAGTTTATGGCTTTTAGACTCTAATATATGAACCTTTTATTATGTTTAAAAGAGCATATGTATTTTTTTAATCTCATCTTATAACAAGAAGGTACACCCATGACAAGGAGAACTTATGTCTAAGAGTCAACTCATGTTTATGGGCTTATCATTTGAAAGTAGAATTCTATCTTTTAGATAGTCTTTTCTATTTCTTCTACTTCTTTTGAGTTTGTAATATTGATAACTTTTGTTTGGTATATTATGATAAAACATAAATGTAAATCTTTATATACTATATAAATATATGTATAAATGTATATATTTGTGTTTGATTTTTTTGTAGTTGGTTATTTTTGTGATGGATATAGTGTTTCATTTTGTAGTAACGTGTTTAATTGAATGAAATGGTGTGTGAGTAAAATGATAATATGTGCATAAAAATCAAATGAAAAAGTGTTCGAAGTGAAAATTTAATATTATTTGCAATTTTTTTCATGTTTAGTTATTCTTATTAAATTTTTTTTAAAAATCTATTTTTTATTTTTTTCTATATTTATTTTTCTTTCAGATATTTTCTTTTACTTCATTGTTCTTATAATTGAGAATAATAATCAATGAACATAAAAAAATAAATGTGGGTTTTACATTTTAAGCACATATCTTTGAGTATAATTTTTTTAGGCTTTGTCCAGTTGTTTTAATCTGATAGAAAAATCAGATTGGAAACAATGTTGGAGGATTTGAATTTTTGTTTTGTAGAAGAATTTTTTTTCTTTTTTTATCTTTATTTTTTTTAGTTTTGACCGTTTTGACTATCTACTGGTATGAATTTGAGGTCTATCATTTATGACAAAATATATTTGATATTGACATAGTTTATAATTGGGCAATTGTATCCTTTTTATGAAAGTGGTTTTTATCTTTTCTTATGATAGTGCATTTTGTTTGTGAGATCTATAAAAAATTTATGTCTGCTATTTTTAATTTGTAGGTCTTCTTTATGTATGCAAATAAATTATATTCACGTGGCGAGTAATTTGTTGTTCAATAGTTTTTTTAACTCAATTGTAGATTGGTTGCCACTGATTGCCGTTGGTAGTTTAGCCCGCGCATTGCGCGGGTTTACACCTAGTACTACTATAAGATTCTATACAAGAATTTAAGACTCCTCACCAATGAGGGTATCCACGTATGCATGATACGTAAAATGCTATGCTTTGCATATGCTTCACTGATATTTAGTGCTACTATCGTTTCAGTTTGTGCATGTCGGCGTTAATCTTTAAACCCCAAAAATAATCATTTCTCCAACAAAACACACCCGTCTCTTCTTCTTCCTCATCTTCTCAAACGAGATGGCTATATCTCTTCTTCTACCTACTTTTTCAACGTCCCAACATCTGATACATTGAACCACATGATTTTTTCCTCCCCTTCCTATTTGAAACCCTAACACCCCTGTATATTCCTCTACTCCTCTTTGAACCTTCCACGAGGTGATATATTCAATGGCTTCTACATTGAAGAGTGTGTGTCTCCATATGATTTCACACTATAAAAATTCATCTATGTTGAATAGATTCTTCCTGTCATCGACGAACTCTATTTCAAAGGTAAGTCTCTCTAATTCATTATGTAGATGCCAATTTCAGTTTCTTTGTCAATTTTATAATTCTCTCACTCTGAACATATTTCTGGCAGGTATTTTGATACCGGCTTTGTTCAATCAAAGTATTAATTATCGTTGTTAGGGGAAGATGAACAGATATGTTAAAAAAATTCTGTTGGAAATTAATATTCAGTGTTGAAATTAATTATTTAATTTCAATTATATTAACTCCGAATTTATGAATTTCCCAATTATGTGGTCTTGATAACTATCAGATAATTAATTAGGAACGTGATAAATACGAATATTATAAGATTGGGTCAATCTTATCCGTTAGTCACATGATAGTTAGTGGCATTAGTGGGAGACTTGAAAAAGAGTCCCACCTTGACTAGGATTCCGGCCCTCTTCCCCTTATAAATAGAGGAGCCCTACACCATCTAAGGTTATCTCATAACACACTATTTCTGAGGTAGGAGAGAAACTCCGAGATTCCATTAGAGTGTGTTTTTTCCAAGAAGATAGATTGATGGAGCAATTAATTAATATTGATCATTGATCAAGGTAAGTCTTATTTTCTATCTTTTAGACGTATTTTGTGAAAACATGAAGATCCAAGATCCTTTTATTAAGAACAATTGTATGCAAAAGTTTAATCATATTAATGTGTTCGTGATTAATATTAGGGTGTTCTTAAGAATGATTTTATGTGGTATCAGAGCTAAAGTTTAAGATCTCATGATTTTCCTTGTTGATGTTCGTCTATAATGAAATATGTGCCTGAGACTTTCTGCGACATTTTTATTTATGTCATTAAATTGCTTTTGTGCCTAAGACCTTCTGCGATGTATTATTTCTGTCATTAAATCTGCTCTTAAAGTGTGTCTGAGATTTTCTGTAACATTTTTTCTTCTGTCGCCAATACTCACTAGTGAGAATGAAAGGTCAAAATTTGCTCGGAATTTTATGAAACTGACATGGTCGACTGGAAAAGTCGAAATAAATAAAACCCATTGTTTACAATGGGCAGCACCTTACTTTTATGTTTTGACGTCGTTAAGACCCTTAAAATTGCGTTTTTGCCGTTTTTGGTAATAATGTTGACGTCAATATCTCACTCCAGAAAATTAATTTTTGAATTCCACAAATTATTTTGAGATCCTCGAGTAATTATCTACATCTCTATGGTGCTAACTCAAATTTTCTATTTTTGGCAAAAAGTACGATTTTTTTCCAAATATTATATATTTTTTTCACCACCGGGGCTGTTTTTTTTTAATGTTCATGGTTGTTCTAATATTCATGTTATGTAGTATTTTGTATTGATGAAAGAGTTCAATATAAATTTTTGAAAATTAGATGTATGATTATGTGTTTGACAATAACATTTCGATATATTAGGTTATTGTGCATAATCTATATTTGGTAGCCCAAAGAACCTAATGTAATTATGAATTGATGTTTACACAATAATATTTATATGGTGTTGGATGGGAAAGACATGAAAGTGTCTTAATCTATAATTGTAAATATTTGATTATTATGTATGCATCTATATTTGGACCATTAATTAAACATTAAGTTTTGAGTATAATATTTTTGGGGGAATTGATTTTGCATAAATAATGTTTCTGACTTCCAGAAAAAATATTTTGAATTTCGTCGAATATTTGAGATTCTGGAGTAATTTCCTACAGTTCCGTGATGCTAACTTATTTTTTTGGAAAAATTTAAGTTTTCCCATATTTCATGTATGCTTTATCTAGAACTATGATAAAACCTTGCTCTAATGATCCTTTTTTAGTTGAATATTTGTGCGAAACATAGGCCAACATATTTCATATGGTAGGATATTAGACTTGCGTTATTGTTAATATTCATATTTTGATGAGTCTCGTGCCAAACACAGGCCAATGATTCATATTGTTGAATATTATGATATTCGTGTTTTAATGAGTCTCATGCCAAACACAGGCCAAGGATTCATGTAGTTGAAAATCAGAATTATTGTTTATTCTAAGGCTAATACTCCCATTAAGTTGAATTAAATGCCAAACACATGCTACAATTCATATGTGCGGATACTAGATTTATTCGTTGCATGCATGCATATTTGAATGCATGACTTGTAAATTTTGAGACTCATAAGTAGGTATTCATTCAGTTTAATCAAATGCCAAATACAGGCTAAGATTACATGTGAAGATACTATACTTGTAGTCATTTCAGATTATCCTAATGTTTGTTATAAGGTTAAATTGAAGCGCAACACATGCTGAAATTTGAATCAAATAAACATTGGAATTTTTGTAAATGTTAAATAATTGGCATCAATGTTAAAAAGTCATATTTACATATGCCACTAGTATGATAATTGTGATTATAACCGTATTGTGCATTAGTATGACCATGAATTATTTGGGTCAATATTTCTGATTTGTTACTCATACATAAGTGATGAAGAAAAAGTAAATGATTTATGTCTTTCATTTACTATTATTTATATAATATCTCATGTAAACTCTTTGTCTATTTGATTTTCACATTATGTCTAATTTTTCATGAATTTCAAGTTAGGGAATAGACAATAATATAATTATTCATGTATTACGGGTATTTTAAACATGTATGTGTATCTCTAATATTTATATAATATAAGGTTTGGTGTTCATTAAAGTTCTCCATTCCAAAAGATATAAATATTGGACTTACGCATTAATATCATGCATATTTTGGTTGCCTATGGGTCCATGTATAATATTGAATGCTAGGATGATGATACTTTATGATGTTCCATACATATTATTGTTTATTCATTTATTGTGATTACAATAATTGAACAAAATGTTAGTGGTGATATATATTTTGGGAAGGTAATAATGGTCGTCAAACGCAGATGCCATAGTTTCTTTCACTATCATATCACCAATTAAGTTTATGAAAATCATAAACATGAATAATTTAGTTTATTGATCATGCGATATTTAATGAAAATAAGTGAAAAATTTATTGACTTGTGTATGTAAGTCTTTAAGTAATGTAATATTCATATTATGAAATGTTTGGTAGTCACTACAGTGACCCAACTATAATGGCAATGAATATTAAATGTAAAGATGATGGTAGTAGTAACTCATGATGCTTATAATTGTAAAGATATTAATGGGGTATATTGAGTTTATTTCTTCAAGCAAGGTTATTCCTTACAAGGAATCAATTTTGAGTGATTGAATGAACATCATAGATCAGATACATTATTATAGTATGTAAAAATAAGTTGTGCACAAATATCGTGTATAATATAATGAAATAACATTATACCCAATAAAGTAATCTACAAGCATCATATAATCGATATTTCATGGTTACTACTGAAGAAAACTCACGATTATGCACTCAATTTATTATCATGTAATCGATGTGTGTGTTGTTAAATCAAAGCATTAATGAAGTGAGCAATTTATCTCATTATCTTATCACATATTATTGTATCCCATTTTGTTTCTCTAAAAATTTCATATTTAATTTGGTTAAACAAATTAAGTTTGTTTACATATTGCACACTCGGACTAATAATGATAAAGATAATATGTATCTTTTATGATTTGAAACGAGTTTTTCATCTCAGTAGAGTTTGCAAGTTATACTTACTGTGTTATATAAATTATTTACTTTTGATGCAAGGATTTCTTACAAAACAAACTAGAAACGCTAATAAGATTCTTTTCTTTTGTTCTTGGGGAATCAAATCGCCATTTGTTTTCATAAACTCTCAATTTTTTTTTGGAAAATGTTTGTCTAGACTTGATCGTGAGGGATTTGTTCTAAAGAATCTTTTGATGTATATTTTTTTCAAGGATTATGATATTCCTTTTGATGTTTTGTACAAAATAAAGTTTGGACATAGTTCTTTAAAGATTTGTTTGATCCTACATCATAATTGTAGCGTTATTGATGAAACTCTTTTCATCTTGTGCCAAATTAAATCTAGACTCTTTTTCATAATTTTCGTGGACAAGATTTTTGTAATGTCTCTTACAAATTTTGATAGCCGAGTTGTGCTCTTAAGGTATTACGATGTCTAATATAAGGATGACCTATGTGGCCCAAGTGGGAGATTATGAGAAACTTCCCTTAAAGTGGACCTACATAGATCATATAATTGTCATTGACACGTATTTATTGCATTAAAGTCAAATTCATTATGAAAGGTGAAATTAGTGGTAGTAGAAAATCATGAAATATGGTTATAAAGGAAGGTAGGGTACTTATCCCATTAATGATAACTTTCTTGAATCCTTGTTCTTTTAGTTGTTAGATTGTCTAAACAACAAAGAACAAATAAATGATCAACCACTAAATGATAGTATTGTCACCGTGAGAGAAATGTAGATAAAATCATAAGGAATAATATTAAGAAGGTCCTAAAAGGTCTACTATCCTCGATGATTATGTGGTGTATCTTCATGAACATGAATTTGGCGTAGGGATAAATGATGACATGGTTTTATTTTCAAAAGTCATAAGAAGTGAAACTAATGGACTACAACTAAGGTTGAAATCTCATTGAATTACATAATTGATGCACTAAAGTCGGGTATAAGGGGGTCATCAAGACCAAACGCGACACTAACGGTAGTTAAACGAGATAAAGCTAAATTATAGTAAAATATTTCACTATTAATGAAGAAAATGTTATAAATGAACCTTCGCAATTATATGTAAGGACATGGAATTCCTATGACACTAGTAGCTCATTATGATTGAGAGTTACATGAAGTGGATGTGAAAATTACTTTTTGAAGTCATATAAACCATGCGTATATGTTTAGGAGATCATTTTATAAACATAAATTTCCCACATGACGTATTTTAAGAAATAATATCATTATTTTTTTTAATCGTTGTATATTTGTATACACCTTAAGATTAATGGGAGTAAGTTTATATATTTTCTCTATATTCAAGCACATATTTAGAAAGTAGATAATCAAAATAATCTTATGGGTTTAAAAGTTGTGTATAAAGTAATGAGATACTTAAAGGACTATATGCTCACATTTATGATGTATGTGTTCATTTAAATATGAACAATTATTGTGACTCAGACTTACTATTTGTACGGATGGTATGAAGTTCACTCTTGCTTAAGAATATTTGTTTTGGTTTATCAACCAATATAATGAAGGAGTGCAACATAATCCATCCATTAACTATTGTGAAAGCTGAGTTTGTAGCATGCTTGATGCTACAACTTATGTATTTTGGTAGCGTGACTTCATTTCGGGACTTGGAGTTATCGACACTATTATCAAGTCATTGAAATATTATGATAATGTCGCTGCAATCTTCTTTGTGAAGAAATGTTAGGTATTCCTAAAGTAACTAAGAACGTTGAATGAAATATCTATCAGTTAAAGAAGAAATTCATAAACAAAGAGTGTCAATTGATCACATTAGTACGAGTGATAACATAGCAGATCCTATTACGAAAGGACTATCTCCAAAAGACCTTATGGAACGTGTCAAAGAGATGGGTCTCGATTAGTAAAATTATGATTGCTATTTGGCTTAGTTGTTTGACACTATTACTTGAATTCAATAAGAGTGTTTCTGATTTCAATTATTTTTGTCTTTTGTGAATGCATTCATATGATTATGACTTATTGTTGACAGAAATAGTCCTTATTCAAAAGTACATTATGAGGCCATTATGATACCCAATATTAAAGGCTTAGTTGAATGAACCATTGGTGTTGTGGTACATGGAAGGAACCATGATCTTGAATAGCATGGAACCGCCATGACTCGCATCTGTGAATTGTTTGATTTAAGCAAACTATATTTATCAGTTATTGTGCACCTTATGGTACCTAATTTAATTATGAGGATTATTAAGACCAAGTGGGAGACTATTGGAAATTAATATTCAGTGTTGAAATTAATTATTTAATTTCAATTATATTAAATTCCTAATTTATGAATTTCCCAATTATGTGGTCTTGATAAATATCAAATAATTAATTAGGAACGTGATAAATATGAATATTAGAAGATTGGGTCAATCTTATCCATTAGTCACATGATGGTTAGTGGCATTAGTGGGAGACTTGAAAAAGAGTCCCACCTTGACTAGGATTTTGGCCCTCTTCCCCTTATAAATAGAGGAGCCCTACACCATCTCGGGTTATCTCATAACACTCTATTTCTGAGGTGGGAAAGAAACTCCAAGATTCCATTAGAGTGTATTTTTTCCAAGAAGATAGATTGATGGAGCAATTAATCAAGATTGATCCTTGATCAATGTAAGTCTTATTTTCTATCTTTTAGACGTATTTTGTGAAAACATGAAGATCAAAGATCCTTTTATTAAGAACAATTGTATGCTAAAGTTTGATCATATTAATTTGTTCGTGATTAATATTAGGGTGTTCTTAAGAATGATTTTAAATTCCACGATTTTTTTGAATATTATGAATAAAATTAATGTTGATAAATTGTTTGTTGTGTCATATATGAGTTATAATTAATACATTCCAAAAATTTAATTTATCCTAACTTTTGATTTTGGTTGCATATTTGACTATGTATTATCTTGTGTTGAGAATAGAGAAATACGAAATGAAAAGTGATTTGTTCTTTTGAGTTCTAATGTTGCGCATGAACCGTTTGTTCAAACACCATAAAGAGGAGACCATTTGTTATTCTTTACTTAACGCTATGAAAAATTATAACATTCATAAGGGAATTTTTTGTAAAATGATTATTTTTCCTCATTTTCAATATTGAGATTTATAAACATTATATTCCATGAGAATGATACCAATATTAGATAATTAATTAGGAACGTGATAAATACGAATATTGGAAGATTGGGTCAATCTTATCCGTTAGTCACATGATGGTTAGTGGAATTAGTGGGAGACTTGAAAAAGAGTCCCACCTTGACTAGGATTCCGGCCCTCTTCCCCTTATAAATAGAGGAGCCCTACACCATCTCGGGTTATCTCATAACACACTATTTCTGAGGTGGGAGAGAAACTCCGAGATTCCATTAGAGTGTATTTTTTCCAAGAAGATAGATTGATGGAGCAATTAATCTAGATTGATCCTTGATCAAGGTAAGTCTTATATTTTATCTTTTAGACGTATTTTGTGAAAACATGAAGATCCAAGATCATTTATTAAGAACAATTGTATGCTAAAATTTAATCATATTAATGTGTCCGTGATTAATATTAAGGTGTTCTTAAGAATGATTTTAAATTCCACGATTTTTTTGAATATAATGAATAAAATTAATGTTGATAAATTGTTTGTTGTGTCATATATGAGTTATAATTAATACATTCCAAAAATCTAATTTATCCTAACTTTTGACTTTGGTTGCATATTTGATTATGTATTATCTTGTGTTGAGAATAGAGAAATACGAAATGAAAAGTGATTTGTTCTTTTGAGTTCTAATGTTGCGCATGAACCGTTTGTTAAAACACCATAAAGAGGAGACCATTTGTTATTCTGTACTTAGCGCTATGACAAATTATAACATCCATAAGGGAATTTGTTGTAAAATGATTATTTTTCCTCATTTTCAATATTGAGATTTATACACATTATATTCCATGAGAATGATATCAATTACACATGTTAATATAAAACATCCACTGTGTTTATATAAGCTAAAGCCATGTATGCACAGAATCAATTCAAAAATTAGAATTGATACAATAATTCTCGATCGTGAATAATATTAGAGCTGGAGAAAGGTTGAATTTGTTGTTGTTGAAAGTCAATTTTTTATAATTTTTCAAACTCTTTATTTTATTTATTCTTTTCTGTAAAAAGAATAATTTTTTTATAGTGGCCTTTTTTCAAACTCTTTATACTATAATTTTTTATAGTGGGCTTTTTTTCAGAATTTTCTATTTTATTATTGTTTGATTGGAAAATTATTAATGTTTTCCTCTAAAACCAATAATATCTCCGTTTGAATAGTTTTTTCCCTTTTGTAATAGTTAGTTAATTGAGAAATCAAGTTGTTGGACTTATTAGTAGATGGGATGAAGTTAGATCATATGATGGAGTCTGTTCAATATTAGACAACCTAAGGAGAGTGGTTTTCAATCTAAAAGTAATGACTTTGTTCACCTTTCATTTTCTACCATTGTAATAACTCAGTCAGATTATTTAGTACATTACACTTTCTTTTTCCCCCCTTCCAAAAGGTGAAAGTGTTTTATTAGCATAGTGGCGTCAAATATGTGTCGGAAGTTTCTTAATGAATACTACAATAAAAATTGCAAACAATATGACGATTTTTAAGGCGAAACTAAGTTCAAATTTTTCTTAAATTAGTTTTGCAACATACCGTGAGGACATTCGTCTTTCCAATCTCTTTAAGGATGATATATGCTATCACTGTATAGTGGGATTATTGTTTGTTGTCCTATATCTGTTTCAATCTTATAATTAACTTTCACATTTCATTACATGAGAGATGATGCTTTATTTTATTACTTGAGATAAATCTTAATTGTGATTTCTATGCTTTAAAACTTTTCATAAACAAAAGGACATAAGTAATATCACCCTTTTTAGTTTTTATGACATATTTGTTTTTTTATCTTTATCTTCAATCCCTATCATATCACAGCATGATATATTATCTTTTATGTTTTCACTATTTTCCTATATTTTATATTGTAATAGGACTTAGTATTTGGAGATAGAAATTAACTCTTTGTTTAAACATCTTATAAAAGTGAATATAATTTTAATAAGTACTATTTGGTTTACAAATTCTTAGTTTTATACTACCATAAAACTCAAATTCACAAGTCAATAGGAGATCTTTCACTTCCGTCAACAAACACAACAAAAAATTATATAAACCCAGATATTCAAGCCGTTACAGAATTTAAAGCCAAGTAAATACAATCCATTCTCGCTTTCAACCTACCCACAAAAAAAAATCACAGCTTAGGCTAATCTTCTTACTTATCCAAAATGCAAGACCAGATTTCGATTATTTGCCATATTATGTGTGCTTGCTAAGTCATTTATTTTAATGAATTACGGAAGGCCAAATCTCCGCATATTTAAACTCTTCGTTGGGTTCATTTGAAGTAGAGGATACAAAGCAAAGAAATCACCAACACATCTAAAACAAAAACAAAAAAGACGGCATTTCAGAACTGAAGTTCTCTTTAGTCTTCAACTGATATACATCTAAAAGGAATACATTAATTACATTATCTTTAGCACCCAAACTGAACATTAGCCAACTTAGGTAAAAACGTAACTTTTAGTAAAGTATGTTCAACTTATTATTTCTATTTAAAAAGAAGATTTCTATTTAAACAGAAGATTATGCATATCTCCATTCATCTAAAAACAAACTACAGTTTGACCAAACAAAAACTAAAATATATCTTTTAAAATTTGTAATTGCAAATTACATTTTAAATTCACAAATAAGTCTCTTAGAGAATTCACAAATTAGACATTGACATAAACAAGCGGAGAATATAAAGGAGCTAAACTTAGCTCATAACATACATGCATGCGTATAAACACATTATGAACATAAAAAGAGAGTGATTTGGCAATGAAGCTAATAAATCAGTCTAAAAATGATAGTAAATTTGAAACAGAAATTGGTTGAAATAGAAACTAGAGAAAGTGAAATTAATGTAGAAAATACACACTTCGTACATTTCAACAATCATCATATGTTTGAATAATTTGTCATACACATATCCTAGAACAATCCCGTATACGTCATATATATCCTAAACAGTCCCTAAAGTATTTTTTTACGAATAGATCCTATTGCATGTTTTTCACAGTATTTACTATATCCTTTATATTACAACTTTCTAGCTGATCTAACCCATCAAAAGATATTACATGAATATACTGTGCTTTAATTAAAATGCCACCATATAGGTCAACTAATGAGGTGCAATTGAACCACAAGCCCGATCTTCTCTTTTTAACATATCATACTCCTTTTAAGGATTATTTCCCTCAAGGATTTGTTAATCTTCCAAACAAGCTTATCACAGTCTTCCCAAGTGGAATTTGTGAGCTATGCATTAAAACATTGAACTAAAATACGTGCCATTAATTTATTTCTTCGACAAATCATTATTCGATCCAGTATGACCTCGATCACAAAATATGGAATGTGAGATTTGGTCAAGGAAACTGTAAACTGGGAGTGGTTCCGAGAACTACCTCCCTTTTTAGCATTGACACGTTGAAAATAAGATAAATAGTTGAATTTTCAGGTAATTGAGGCTTATAGGCAATTGTACCAACCTTCTCCAAAACATTATTAGACTTATAAAACTTCAGTGCTAGCTTAATATGATGTCTCATACTGACAGAACCTTGGCTATAGCATTACAAGGCAACCAAAGCAATGGTTATGGTACAAAGATATGTAATTTCTAACAATGAAAAATAATAAGAAAACAATGACTTACACGACGGGTTTTGGTTTTGGTTGTATTGTATGAAAACTCACCTCACTTACGTAGCCGACAACTGAAGAAGCATATTTACTGATATAATATCAATTTTCCTCACCCTCTCTCTTTGAATATATCCTTTAAACATACACACCCATTTCGTTATTGGAATAGACTAAAAAAAGTTCCTCTTTAGTTGTGATAGAAGTTATTCATATTATGATGGTCAAATTGTTATCAAGTGAAGTGACCTGGTAGCATTCACACGGATCAATTAATTTCATTTTGTTTGGTTGTTGTTTTTATTTTTTCAAGCATAGTTAAAAAATTCCATAATTTGGTCATGTTTGATCATATTCACTAATATATATTAGTTTCTTTGTAAGGACATTGATATGGTTATTTTGACTACTGGTTTGCATACCCTCAAATTTGTTTTACCATTTTGAAAAAAAGGGACCTAATATGGACCTTGATAGTTTCATAACCCTTCTGAATGAATAAAATTAACAGGTATGTGGTTGCTGCTGCTAGCATTGGATCTCTATACGCACAAGTTCAGATACCTTTTGGTGTTTATCATGTCTATACAGAGAAGAGGTTGATACGAAATAACTATTTGCCAGAGTTCGACTCATACAAAGACAAGGTCTAAAGGAGCTTAGAATTGTTTTAATGTTTGTCTTAATTTTTAAGTTAAATTATATTTGTGTTAACTTAATATATGTACAGCAAGAGAAGCTCAAAAGAGAAGACGATGTTACGGAAATTTAAGAGTGGAGTTTAGGAACCACAATGGTGGGTTTTATTTGGTGAGCAATGTGGGCATGGTTGAGAGAATGGCAGTGTCTCGATCGGGAAAGTTTTGAGGTATATTTTTAATTAACTAAAGGTTTATGGAAACTCCAATTAGATTGAGGAATACAAAGGAATAGAATATATACATCAATGTACTGGCAATGAGTATGTATATTCGGTAGAAATTCTTGATCTTAACTTGAATATTGATCTGGGAAGATCAGGGGTGATGGATTTTGAGTTTTTTTGTGTTTTGTAAAAGGGGTGTTTTTATCTTGGAGGAAAAATAAAATAAATATATTTTGAACTTGTTCTTGGAAATATACGAGAATTTTTTTTACTAATTTGAGTTTATATTTGATTATTTTTTAAAATTATGATTAAATCATCATCAATTTGTTGGGATCAAGTAGAAAGAAAAGTAATTTTTCTACAAAAATTTTTTGTTATAGAAATATCTTACTTTGGTAATAATGTTCTTTGCAATGGAATTTTAAGATATGTTTTAATTAACTTATTCATTTTATATATTGTGGTTTATTTATTTATTCATCATCCAAGTAATTCATAAAGTTTGATTTTGAGAGTGCGCTCCCTAGTGATTTGAGATGCACATTGTGACTATCTCACCTATGTCTCGTGCGTGGCGTTTTCTCTTCTCATTTTTCTTGGGAATTTATAGGCAAATCTTCTTTTTGGTTTAATGTCGTGAGTTATTACCAAAGAGTTTTCATGGTTATTTTTCATAGCTCGTTGCTAATAAATGTATGTCGGTGGATTTTGTGGGTTCACGTGTTAATTGTACTTAGGGCTCTCCCTTTTCTATACTACTCCCATCTTTCAAGAAATTTAATTACAATGTTTGAAGACCAATTTTGGTATTTTCATAGACACATACTTTTGCACACATCATTTTCATTAAATATTTGGCCTTTTCACCTCCTGTTATGTGTGAAGTCTGAATTTGTAAAGTGAAAATGTTTGTTTTAGATTCAAATTTAGTATTTTAGAGTTAAATATACAGGTTACAATCTTAGGTTTGAATAAGTAACAAAATTTGGACTTTTAAGGCAAGAACAAAAAACTTGATTGAGGAAAATGAAACTACAAATTATTTGGTAGCGCTTTGCAGATATACTAAATGGAGTTGCCAATTTCTTGGCATTTTCATTACCTGTTGCTTAAGCGAGTGTTAATTTTTATTGTGAAAAATGTGTTTGTTATAGATTCAGATTCAGTATTTTAGAGGTTAGGCTTTTTTTAAATAATATTAAAAAAATGAACACAATTTGGACTACAAAAAGGCCAAAACAAACAACTCCTAAATGAGGAAGATGAAGTTAACGAACTATTTGGTCTTTTTTTATATTTACAGATATACTAAAATGGGATTTACCGGTAATGTTGAGGAGTGTTTTATCATTTCCATTGTGGTTGCGATTAATGAATCATTTGTGAACCAATCTTAGAGCTCGACAAAGGGAAGTAATTGGCAAACATTGCATACTGCCAGAGTTATGGCCGATCTGGATTTTTTTATGGGCGAAAAAGCTGTAGCTAGATCTCTATCTAATAGTACGTATAATCTTAGTTATCCTATAAGGGTAGGGAAGGTTGAAAATAGGGATGTGATAAATCGGTTTTGGCAACAGTGTATTTTCAATTACTTGCATTGTAATCTGGAAGATCATTATTTTTTGTTAACTCAGAGTCCCTTAAGTGCGCGAAGAGTTGAGAGTATACTGGTGAGATTATTTTTAAGTCGTTTAATGTTCTGGGGCTTTATATTGCAGTTCAGTCAGTGCTTGCTCTAGCAGCGGGTTATACTACTTTGATGTATGGTATTATAATCTTGAAGTATTTGTTTATTTTCCATTTATGTAATCAGTTCAAGAATTAAGAGTAGGCATGACACGTCCACGACTCTTCCTCTTTGAAAATTCTCCAAGTAGCTGCAAGTTTTATATTTCCTATGTGTTATTTTCAATGTGAGTTGGTCCATGGTTTGTGTTTGTTAGGTTTTTTGAATTTGTGCTAATGAATCATGGAATATAAAAAATATAATTTTTTGCGACGTATTGTGATTTAAGGGCATTTTAATCAAGTTGTCAATTTGAACAGCATTCATGAGTTAAAATCTTCTGCGAAAGGAAAACAAAATATGATGGGTGATGAAGTATGGGAAATAAGATCATAGGAAATATGATTTCTATGTTACGACATCTTATGCGTAGGCTATTTAAAATTGATTTATTTCAATTCCCATTTATATACTCATTAGATTATTGAAAGTTATATTTTAAATTTACATGTCGATTGAATGTTAAAGGTTGAATATGAAAATTATCGTGTCATAATCGCTTAGTTCGCGCATCGCACGGATTTACATCTAGTATATATATGAAACCCAAAACATTGTCCATACATGTCTCATAAACTGTAAACAGTTTTTCTAATTAGGCCTACTTTAAAAATATTGATATTATGCATTGTTAATACAATACATGAAATTCCTACATAATTAATATTTTAATCAATTTAAAGTTATGGGAGTGTTCAAATATTTTCAAATCACGTTTCCATCGATTATAATATGTCATTTTCGATAAATAAAGGTTTTGGTGATTGAAACTACCTATAAATAAAGCCCATCCCAAGATGAAATTTGAAGTTAAATGGATCATGACACCAAAGTGTACTTTTCATTTCAATTCATGTATTTCATCATTCAAAGTTTTCAGGGATTCAATCATGTTTTTTAAGTTATTATATCTAATTGTTATCCCAAATGAGGTGTTTGGGTATGATAATTTAAAGACATGAGCAATTAATGGGGTACATTAAGCGTTAAGATTCTCTCCTTCCCAAAGGTTACGGTCTGTTGGGGTCTTGTGTGTTTTGGTAATTAGATTCATCACAAGAGAGACTACCTTATCGAATGTCATATATTCTACCCAAAGGTGATTATGTGATGATGCACTTAGGATCTCATGTCATGATAATATCTAGAATAGTGATGATAATTTTTTTTCATAACAATTCAAAATTCCTTTGCTATGTTGTCTTCCATCGAGACTTTAATTGGAAGAAATTATAAGATATGGAAATGTGAGGTTAAAATTGCACTTGGTCTGCTTGACTTATATTTAGCCTTCGATGAACCTCCTAAACCCACTCCTACCAGTAGTGCTACGGATAAATTGAAGTATGAGAGGTGGAATAAGGTAAATTGATTTAGTTGATCTCGAAATCTATTTTGGGATAAATAACTGAAATTAACAATGCTAAAAAGTTCTTTGATGCTATAGGACAAAGATATAAAGAGTCTGATAAGGCTAGAACTAGGGACCTGATGGATAAGATAATAACATGTATGATGGAAATGGATGTGTTGGGGAATACATTATAAATATGATCAATTTTCCAACCAAGCTGAGTTCCCTCGATATTCCTATAGTGGAGTATTTCTTAGTGTATCAATCCCTTAAACACCCTTTCAATGAAGTTTGATCACTTGAAGGTAGCTTAAATGCCCAAAAGGATAAATGGAGTTTGACTGGGATTATTTTTATTTTTTCTCAAAAGGAAGAGAGAATTAATCGTGAAGCTAGTAATAGTGTGAGCCTAGCTCACCAGCAACCATACCCTAAAGATTCATAGAATCCTTTCAATAAGTTTAGGCTTGACAATACTGACAAGAGTAACCGTAAAAGTCATACCTTTAGGGGACCCAAGCCTTCGATTGATAAGAACAAAAACAATCTTTAATAGGATGGTACATCTAGAAGCAAATTGTCATAGGTACAAGGTTTGGCTTAAGAAGAAAGACAAGCAACCAAGTAATTTATGGTCCCCAAGTGCTTCGAATCTAGTTTAGTACTTGTGACATTACATTCTTGATGGGTTGATATCGACGCTTAAATGCACATATCTAATTCCTTACATGGGTTCATGACTAAGAAAAATTCAAACAAAGATGAAGCCAACCTATTCGTGGCAAATGGAGTTAAAGTTGAAGCTGAGTTTCTATAACTGGTGAAGTTAATGTTAGATTATGGTTTTTCTCTTATTTTGGAAAATGTTGTATATGTTCCAACCATAGGGAGAAATTTAATGTATGTCTCAAAACTTGATACAAGTGTTTTTTCTTTTACATTTAATAATTTTTTTTTAATTATCTTGGGGATTCATATTATTAGAAATGGAATGTTATGTGATGGTTTATATAAATTGATTTTGAGTTCTTCGAATGAATCTTTTCATATTTACAATATGCCTAAGAAAGGACCATTGATGAATTACTTGTCTTTGAACTTATGGAACAAAATATTAGGACACATTTCTAAATATGTGTTGAAGAGACTAGTTAAATATAGTGTTCTTCCTTCCCTTAACCTTGAAGTTTTAAAAACTTATGTAGATTGCATAAGGAAAATATTTACCAAGACTAAAAAGAAAGTGTCTATTCGAAGAATGAATTATTAGAGATTAAACACACTAATATTAGTGGGCCATTATCTTCTACTATTTGTGAAAATGGGTACTTAATCACATTCATTGATGGCTCCTTTTGTTATGGGTATGTATAATTAACTCATAATAAGTCAAGTTCTCTTGAGAAATTTAATATTTTAAAAACAAAGGTTGAGAAATAGTCAGAGAAGTTTATTAAGATTGTAAGATCTTATAGAGTATTGGGTATTATAGGAAGTATGATGAATTTGATCAAAACATGGGTCCTTTTGCAAAGTATTTATAAGAGTGGAATTGTTTTCCAATACACAATGCCTAAAACTCCTGAGCATAATGGTGTGGATCAATAGAGTAATAGAAACTTCAAGGTTATGATTAGGAGTATAATGAGAAGAACCGATCTACCCGAGTTTTTATGAAGAGAAACTTTAAAGACAGTCATGTACATCCTCAACTAAGTTCCTTTTAAAATAGTATCGAACCCCTTTTGAGCTTTAGACTGGAAGAAAACCTCGTTCGTCTCATCTTCATGTTTTGGGTTGCCCATTTGAAGTTGAAGTTAAGATTTTCAATCCTACTACGAATAAGTTGGATCCAAAGACCATTATATGTTACTTCATAAGGTATCTCGAGAAATCTAAAGGTTTCGGGTTTTACTGTCCATGTCGAAGAACAAGGATAATATAGTCAATAAATGCTAGGTTTTTAGAAAGTGAAGTTAGTAACAATGGGAGTTTTAAAAAGGAGCCTTTTACCCAAGAACCAAAAGTTTTAGTTCAGTTGTCAATACTTCGATGGAAGGTAGTTTTCCAACCTCTCAATGAAGATCCAAAATAAGACGTTATTCCACCACCAAAAAAATTATTTTACCTAAAACACAACTTCGAAGGTCAAAGAGAGTAAGGATACCAACTATTTATAATGATTATGTAGTTTATATGGCAGAGAATGATTACAATATTGGTCACAAGATTGATTGTTGGAACTTTAGTGAAGCAATGCGAAGTTTCGAATCTAGTAAATGGTTAGATGTTATGAATGATGAGATAAATTCTACGGAGCACAATAATGTTTGGGAACTTTTTGATATTCCGAATAATTTTAAGCATATTAGTTGCAAGTGAGTCTTAAAAACTAAGCTCGGTGCAAGAGGAAATGTTGAGAGGCATAAAACAAGAATGGTGGCTAAGGGATTCACTCAATGAGAAGGGATTGACTACAATGATAATTTATATCTTGCCTCTTCGAAGGATTCCCTTAGAATCATCATGCCATTAGTGGCCCATTTTAATTTCCATCTTCATCAAATGGATGTCAAGACTGCTTTTTAAAATGGTGATCTTTATAAGGAAGTTTACATGCATCAACCTGAAGATTTTGTGGTGAAAAGAAAGGATCACATGGTATGTAAATTGAATAAATCCATCAATGGTTTGAAACAAGCATCGTAATAGTGGTATTTTAAGTTCGATGTTGTTATAACAGCTTTTGGGTTTGAGGAGAATGTTATTGAAGAATGAATCTATCAAAAGATTAGTGGGAGCCATTTTATTTTCCTTATTGTGTATATCGATGATATTGTACTTTCGAATAACAATTTAGGATAACTTCATGAAACAAAGAGAATGTTATCAAATGCTTTTGATATGAAAGATTTGGGAGTAACTTCTTTTGTGTTGGGTATCGAGATTCATTGTGACAGATCTCGAGGTTTACTAAGAGTTTCACAATGAACTTTTCTTTATCGTGGTCTTAAGCGATATAATATTTTATATTGTTCTCCCAGGTAAGTTCCCATTACTAAAGGTGATAAGTTCAATAAGCTCCAATGTCCATAAAATGATGTTGAAAAAGAGTCTGTGAAGGACATCCCTTGTGTAAGAAGGATTCTAGCATGTTATAGGGCTACTATTTAGGTTGTTTGCCTATGAAACTTCATCATTGGGATCTAGGTTGTTCATTCCATCTCGAGGCTAATCATTATACATTGTGATAAAAGTTCAAATGCATTCTTCTCCAAGAACAATAAAATTCTGAGTGGGTCGAAGCACAATGATATTAAATATCTTAATGTCAGCGAAAAGGTTAAAGATGGGAAAACTATGATAAAGCACATTAACACCGAAGATATGATTGTTAATTTCTTTGCCAAAAGACTTATGTTTTTAAGTGTTAAATAGACATGTTGTAAACATGGGCATTATTGAAAATTTTGATGTATTTGGTTAGTCAGAGTTTTATGCTAATAAATAATCCTTTCTTGAGTCATTGTTCATATCTACTTTATCCTCTATATATAAAGCTTAAAAGGTTTAAAAAGAGACTTAAGATATATATATATATATATATATACATATTCAGTGTAAAGGTATACTCTCTCAACAACATAAGTAAGTTTTATTGAGCATAAAGTATCGTGATAAATTAAAGGTTTCTTATGTGGAAACATAAAAGATTACTTTGAAGCATAAAGAGTATCGTGCGTAAGGCTTTTGGTATGAAACTAGGAACCATGTTCAAAAATAATATTATTTCTATCACATACAGTTTGTTATTCTCTATGCCACAAATACCACAAACATGCCATGTCAGTAAGGGTATTGACATTTGTGATTATACATCTTTTAATGGTGTGTGGTTACCATAGTCCAATGCTAGTATTCTTATTGGACCATATTATAAGGTGTTTTCAATTGGGGTATAAATTTTCGTGGCCACATAAAGTTATTAATGTGGGAGTTTTTTTCAAATTTAAAGTTAACAATCAATATCGCCCAAGTGGGAGAATGTTATATTTTCTTTATGTGGGCTTATATTTATTGTATGTTGTAAAACCATATTAACATTATATCCTAATTGGAGTATGGTAATGCCCAAATAATATTTGTGATCATATTAAGGTTATTTAGGTTATATGCACCTTGTCGATTTTATGTGTAGTATAGTGATGATAAAGGAGCCAATAATGGGTTGACTTAATAAAGATTATTTATTTCTATAGGTTCCCCAGATCTCCCTGAAATTGAATGCATACTCATTAATAAGGTATTCCAAGAGTTTCCAAGCATGAAAAATGTTTCTTGGATTTAGTAACAGAATGCAAAAGGGAACTAAGGAATGAGTATATATGTAAGTAATCAGCCCCATTGGAAGGTTGTTAATTTCACATAAGGTTAAAGATATAGAAGGCATTAGAAGAAGTTAGCATTTACTCCGTTGATATAAGGTTCGAAGAGATTATACTCATGGCTTCATTATATTCTGCTACGGCTACACAATTATGAATGTTCTAATTTCTAATGCATTTTTTGTGTTATGCTCGAATTATACTTAAAGTTAACAGATAAATCAAAAGAGAGTGAATTGACCCCCAACATTTTCCTTTTCAAACTTTAAATTTAATTATATCTCTAATCATTAATCATTTTTTTAACTTTATATATTTGTAATACTTGCAATAAGGTCATAGAATGTGAAATTCTAAGGAAAAAGGAAAAAATAAATGTTGATTGTGAATTATCACCTCGGAAAATATAACTTTATAACACAATACATATTTATGTACAAGACCAATTATATATAAACGTGTATAATTGGATTATATAATTTGTATCTACATAATCAAAGCATATTGATGTGATATGCTGAAAAAAATGTACAATTATGTTGTAACTTGATCCAGGTTGGTTAATATTTCAAATTAAAATTCTTTAATATGATAAATAAAGAAAAAAGGAGTTATTTCAAGTGAAAAGAACCACAATAATTTTATTTATTTAACTATCTTACTCTCTCCAGTCAACCTTAATTCTTATCTATCTCCCTCACCCACCCACCCAACCCCATCCCCATTATGATAGAGGAGAGGGCCCTCTTATCCCCCTAGAACTCACCACTCATCTCAAATTTGAGATCTATTTTCATATACAGAAGTTTTCCTCTCTCCATTCGTGAGACTTTTCATCCTCCCTTATATGAGTTTGGACATTTCCTCGATCAACACAAGGAGGTTTGCACTTTTGGATGTGGAACTTGTTTAAGAACATGAAGATTTATAATTGGTCTATTTTAGTTTCTCATTATATTTTTCTTTGTAGATTTTATGCTTTTCAGGTAGTAACTTTAGCCTCAATGATGATCTCTTCTTTATTAGATCAGTGAATCCCCCTCTTTTTTCTAGAATTAGGTTTGCCAAATGTGTAACTCTTCTGTAATCTTTATGGTTTATAAATGAAATTTCAAGTTTTTCTACAATATTAAGATTTTGATATCAGTTAATATTTCTTGTTACACAAATGTAACAAGATACCTAAGGTTACTTCACATCGTTGTATTAATTATGAGTGTCGGGTTAGAATAAACGTAACCCATATCAAATTTATATTGCACAAGATTAGAAAATCAACACCTCGGCATTCAAGCTCGTCACAGTTACTTCCATAACAAGTCACGCTCACATTGTTTCCAATGAGGTTATGGAAAGTTATAACAAGGATAACAATATGTTGGTGGTGGTGAAGTCATGATGAGTAGTCAATTTTACTTATACAGGATGGTTGTGATGGATATCTTGTCACTTTTTCTTCAAAGGATGCGATATTCATCATCATTATAATCATTATTGCCTTAATCCCATCACATGGGGTCGGCCACATGAATTCTCCATTTCCATTCTAATCTATTATAAGAAAAATTATCATTTAGTTTAATTCCTTAAGATCCCTCTTAATTATGTCCTCCAACGGCAGCTTAGGGGGAGTTCTTTCTCTTTTACCTTTTATTTTTAACCATCTTCCCATTGTTATAGCTGCATTTAATGGTCTATGCAATACAAGTCCATACCATCTAAGTCTAATTTCTCTTAATTTATCGCTAATAGGAGATACTCCTAAATTTTCTCTCACATAATGGTTTTTAATCTTATCATTTCTAGTAATTCTTATCATCTATCGAAGCATCCTCATCTCACTAACATGAAGATTTTCTTCATATTTTTTCTTGAAAGCCCAACACTCCGCTTTATAGAGGGTTGCTGGCCTAACAACTGTTCTATAAAATTTTCCATTTAATTTATTAGTTATCCTCTTATCGCATAGCACCCCACTTACTTGTTTCCATTTCATCTAACTTGTTGATATTCTACTCGTACTATCCTCATTAATATTCCCGCTACCTTGTATCACTGAACCTAAATAATAAAATTTATTAATTTGATTTATCTCCAATCTTTAACATTATGCTATTAGACACCTCATTATTATATTTACATTCCACAAATTCAGTTTTATTTATACTGATTTTTAGTCCCTTAGTCTCTAAGGCATTTCTTTAAGTATCTACTCTCATCGCTAAGGCTTCCTTTGAAGTGTCTACCGCAAACAACATACACCATAGGACATCTTCTTGTATGTCCTTTGTAATCTCATCTAATACTACGAGAAATAAATAAGGATTTAAAGTCGATCCTTGATGTAGACCCACTTTAATAGTAAAATCATTAGTTTCTTCACACTTCTTACTTTAGTCTTGATACATATCTTTAATAATTTTAATATAACTCCTAGGGATTCCTTTCCTCCTTAAAGCTCACCATATTATATCCCTAGGTAATCTATCATATTCCTTTTCTAATTCTATAAAGACCATATGCAAATTTAATTCTTACTTTTAAATTTCTGCATTACCTATCTTAATAATTAAATAACTTCCGTGGTGAGTCGCCCTGGAATAAATCCAAATTGATTGTCCAAAATAATTTATTCATTTCTTAATCTTTTTTCTATAACCTTTTACCATAATTTTATAGCGTGACTCATCAATTTGATTCCTCTGTAATTACCACAGTTTTGTATATCTCATTTATTTTTATACAAAGGTATTATGGTGCTTTTCCTTCACTCATCTGACATGTTTCCTTCTCTTAAAATTTTATTAAATAAACATGTTAACCATTCTAGCCCTAGACTTTCAAGGGTTCACCACACCTCTATGGGTATTTTATCTGGGCCACCAACTTTATTCCTTCCCATTTTTCTCATTGCTATATCTGTTTCTTTTTCAGTAATCGAACATACCAATTCTATATTCGATTTTATGTTCTCGGCGTTGTTTTTGGAGATGATGGTGATCTTGATGCATGGAGAGAAAATGTATAGATAATGAGTGCTAAAAATACCAACGCATATTTTAATGGGTTATTTGAGTTTGGTACTTTTAAAGTTTTTCCATTTGGGGATTCACCCCCTAAAAAACTAATCCATAATTAACCATCAGATTTTGACGAGAATGTTAATTTATCAAGTGTGACCATTAAGTTCACTTATATTTTAAATAAAATCCCCAAATGCCCTTATATATATTTGCTTATATATTATTTAATTTTCTTGATTTTTTTTTACAAATTCAATCAAAAATATATAGATTAATCATAAAACTTCTAGGAAATTTTAAATTCATCTTCGAATAAATTTCTAACTTTTCCTTCTTTTTTTTCATTTTTTGAGACTTCACTAAACTTTATCCAAAATACAATCTAACAAAAGGAAAAAATTGAAATAAAGAATTGGATTATTCTAAAATATTTTTAGAAATCCAACAATTTCAAATTATTTTGAATCTTTTTCGCATCCGGTATGTAATTTTTCTACAAAAATTTCATGATTTTCTATGAAAAATGCATTAGTGTCACCATAAAACTCATGTTTTTTTTCATAAAATTCATTTCCTCACCCTCTTGATTATAATGTTTTATGGGGGTTTCTTCGTAAATTCATTTTCCATAATATATTCTAATGACTCAAGTGTGCAGGCTATGTCCAATGATAGTTGTTTATGAAAGTTATTAATATTCCAAGTGTAAATTCATTTTGTTTGAAATTTACATGTGACTTAACACTTGGTTTACATTAATAAGAGAAAGAGTATCTCTAATGGTTTTAATTCTAAAGGTATTTTTGTCTTATGTGTCAATAATAGAAATTTACTAAAAACGTGTGGATCCAATTATAATTTTCCACATCGTAGAGTATTCCTCACTATAAACTTTAAATATAGAAATTCTCATTAGATATATTTTTACCTTAACCCTGCTATATAATATACACATAATATAGGAGTCAAAATAGAAAATTTCATTGTAGAAAGTATCTTATTTCTATATCATAGGAATTTTTATAAACAGAAATGCTCAAAAGAGAGTGATAAGTATGTTAAGATAATGTTTATCAAAATGTCTCAAATAGTTGTTCCAAATAATGGTGTAATTGAGTCAAGTCGATCCCATCTGATTTCCTAAACTTGGTTTGTAAATGTAACAAGCCTAACTATGTGTCAAAGTTTGGTTCGTTTATCTTATAAGTCAAGCTCCAATGAGCTTCTAAGAAGATGAACATGAGCAAATTTGAAAGGGTTTGGTTATTTTACATTAGTTTAGTGTGATTATTGGTGATCGATCCGAATTCTATACAACCTCAATAAGATAATGAGGATAAAAATATATTCAAGCTTGACTCATTTATTGTACGAGCCTATATCAAACGAGGTTTTTTTTTAACAAAGACGATCCGAACTCGAGAAGCTTAGTTCGTTTTACTGTCATAATCCCAAACTATTGTCTATGTATATTTTGTTGTATAAATGCATATTGCACGAAGACAAGAAGTAAGAATCTCTCTCTTTAAGGTCAACAAAGATTAAATACGAAGATCAAATACACTGATTAGTGACTTATATGTCATTACTTCTCCAGAGGTTTTTTTGTCAACAATATGTCAAAGGTGTTGGGAAGAGAGAGGGATAGGTTTATTTATGTTTTTCTTCTCATAGCATAGTTTCATGAGTTGACATAAAATAGATGGAAAACTTAGGCCTTGCTTGGTTGCACAAATTATTTAATTATATAAATTGATCAATTGTGAATTAGTGAATCATAAATGAATTTATTTAAAATAAGTTTAAATTCAATTTTAGGTGATGTTTTGTAATCTAAAATTGATGTTAGGGTTCAATCACGGAAAAAGTTTAAAATGTATTGAGAGACAGGGAGGGAGATGAAGAAGAGAAATTAAATGAACTTTCTATGACCCCTTTTTCAAATGGATATATTTCACCTTTTTTTATGAAATGGTCCAATTTCATATTCTACCCGAGCTAAAATGGATCAATTAACGAGTCATTTCATTAATTAAACCAAACATCATTAATGGGTCAATTTGAAAATTAGTCAATTTATATATGGGCAATTTACAATTTTAGGACAATTAATGGAGGCCTTAGTTACTGAACAACCCATCAAATTGGGGATCAATCATGGATATTTTTAAGTGATATAATTTTTGAAGATTTTTTATGTTTTATCCATTTAAACAAATTATATACCATTGGTTCTCTTACTGTTTAAAACTTATGTACATCACTGGATAGATTTTAAAAGACTATTTGAATGAATATGTGAGAAATTTCAAGAAAAATAGTCTCTTCAGAATGTTAATAGACCATCATAAAGTTGGGTAGTTACTTTTCAAATTGATGAGGGTCTTAAAAATTTCAAGTGAACATATTTGACTATACAATTAATTAATCTAATGGAAAATTTATACTATGTTTCGATTTTAAAATAACTATGAAAACAAAAGAAAACAAATGTTTTAATAATTTATTATACCTTTAATGGGAAAAAATGTAAGCATATTGTTTTTAGCTTTTAACAGTAAGATCCCTCCTTCACCTCCTTTGGATGTTAGAATATAATTTATAATTTTAGATGTTGGACGAGGGTCCATATGTTTGGAACTAATAGCAACATTTTCTTCTTATCTCTTCGAGAAAATACAACATACTCATGGTCTTTTAGACGAGCGCATATAACTCTACTCCACCTCACTCTTGATAAAAATGTTCAAAATATAAGTGGGTCTCCTATTTTTGAATCTTCTAACAAAAATAAGCTTAAGAATATTGGTATGTGGTAATGGGTGTAGTTTCTTAATTAATAGGAGTTGAATTCGACATCTAGCGCATGGTAAAATTGAAATCGACGTGTAGAAAGGGTCTTACTCTAACTTATTTACGTTATATACTCGATATGTATAAAAAATTTATGTCTAGAGACCTTTCAGTAAGAGAGATTTCAAAATACATATGAGTCCAATAAGTTTGTCTTATTGAAGAATGGTCAATTCACTTGTAAAGGGTACTCTCGTAACATCATGATTATGCTTAACATAATAATGATATCCAGTGGCGGAACCAGGATTTGACGCTGGGACGGGCTAACGTCGGGGGTTCGGGGGCGGGAGCCCCCGAGCCGAATTTTTTTGAGGTTATTTAAAACATTTTGACGAAAATCATCAAAATTCCTATTAAGGGTGGACTGAATTTAAATTTCGGGTGGGCTGAAGTTAAATTTTAACACTACTTTTTTTTTTTTTAATAATTAACACTACTTTTTTTTTTTTTAGGGGTGGGCTGGAGTCCCCCCAAGCCTACCTCTAGTTTCGCCCCTGATGATATCAATCATGCTTATATGCTTGATTCTATTTTATTATGTCATAATAGATTATGTCATGTTAATTGTAGGATCATTTAAAATACAACATGTAGAGTGGTGTTGAATGAATTAACCGCCAACACTCTAATAAATTACTCCACATATTTAATCAAATATTGATTTATGATTTTTCAAGTTTTACTACAAACAAGTCCCTAGACGGGTTGAGATATTATTATGCGCAATTAATATATTGCGTATACTCCGGATTTGATGAAATATACTAGACAATGCTCTAGTAATGATTTAATTAATTATTTGATATGCCACCATATATATTGTGACAAGTGACAGCATAAATATTGGACACTTGATTCCAGAGAGAACATGACATGTGTCAAGCCCACTTGGGGCACTTTATGGTATAAAACAGGGTCTCCCCCCTCATTTGATGGATAATGGTCTTGTGGGCAAATTAAGGAGAAGAAATATAGCTATCCTGCCCAACGCACCTTTGGAGCTCCGTCACGGGTTTGATAGTGACGAGCAGATTTTTATAGTTTCATTATACGGTATATGGGCGTTTGAGAGGCGGATAGCTGGATTTAGCACTCCCCACGCACCAAAACTACCAAGAATGGGCATTCGAGAGGCGGCTCACTGGATTAGGCACCTCCCCCCCCCCCCCCCCCCCCGGGCACCAAAACCACCAAAATCAAGCTCTCTTTGGCATATCGTACGAACCCACGAACTACTCAAGACTTTGATTCCGCAAAGACGGATAGGTAGGCGCAACCATGTTGTTCGAGTCTAAAAATAAATTCGACGCGATGCCTCCTCAAATCTGCACTCACATCTTACATTTGGCAACTCTGCTGGGAAAGTATTCATGATTTCAATTGCGTAACGCCTCGTACGCACACATGGAGAACTCGACAAGGGTGGAGAAGATGTCAAAAAATACTCCATTTCATATAAGCATTCTGATATATTTCATTATTTAGTCTTCCGTTGTTACACGAAATGGCATGATTCATGTTACTAAATCTTAGCTGAAAAATAGTACTTATTATTTATTCCAAGGTTTAGCCAGAACTTCAAATATTCATTTTCATAAACTTATGCAAAATGCCTATATTTATTGATAAATAGAATAAAATATTATGGACAGCCATGGTGATCTCTCACATGCTCGAGATACATGTAATATGAATATACAGTGTGAATTCCAAAAAACAATCTAGAGGAGTTATAACTTGAGACATGAAGATATTAAAAAATATATAATCGTACACTTTTTTCAAACAAAAGATCTGATTTTCATGTGTCCAATTGCTTTTTTTTAATCTTGTCACATCACGTTGTACACATGGAGTACTGTTTGCTCAAATATTGAAATAATCTTTGAAGGTACTACACGCTACATTAGTGAATGTATAGAACTTTGAAAATATACACGCCACCATTTATTCAGGCCAACCTACTCTCCGACGTCATAATATCCGGCGTCACCACTGTTTTACCCAACATCACAAAATTTAGCGTTTGGCCTTATACCTGTTCGAATGTGGCCCTATTATTTCTGCCAAGAAAAAATAAGCGACTCACTTTGGGAGATTTTAAAAACTGACTGACCGTAACATTCGGCGAACCTCCGGAGTAAAATCGACCCATCTCAGACTATGGGAACCAACTCAACGTTTGGTAACAAAATCCAAGAAAAGTAATCTAAACATGGACTGAGCATCAAAACGACCATTGTTCTGTAAAAATAGAGATCGGAGCACTCGTAGCAACTGACAAAAATTGACATCGGCTCAGAACGACCAATCGTCGGTCGAGCCACCACAGGATGAAACTCTGATCCATCTTCGAGAGAACAAACGACAAACATATGCATATGTTTTACAACATTAGTCTAAACAATAAGGCCAAGTTTGGTTGCGCAAATTGTTTAATTATGTAAATTGGTTCATTGTGAATTAATGAATTGTAAATGAGTAAATTTGAAATGAGTTAAATTCAATTTTACACGATGCTTAGTAATTTGAAATTGATTTTAAGGTTCTATGAAAAAAAAGATAAAAACATATAGAGAGAGAGAGAAAGGGGGAGGGAAAATAGAGAGGAGGAGAGGGAGAAGAGACATGCACTTTATGTGACTCCTATTTCAAATGGATTCATTTCAGGATTTTTGTGAAATGATCACATGAACTAAAATGAGGCAATTAATGAATCCTTTCATTAATGAAACCAAACATAATTAATGGGTCAATTTGTAAATTAATCAATTTATTAATGACCAAATTTACAATTTTGGGACAACCAAATAGGGCCTAATAATTTCGATCAGGAATTCCGAGGACCTTAGCCTCCGAAGTGTTGTAACCCACGAACAACCTGAACCTCCCAGCCATCTGACATCCGAGGAGGTTTGTCCTCCGAGCCACCTCCGGTTGAATCAAAACAACCTTGACCTTCGAACAACCCGGCTGCCGAACAGCCATGGCCTGAGGGCCTCGAACCAATGAACTAGTTAAAATCAAGACGCGACCACCTAGGTTTGATATCTGAACACCTATCTTTAATCCACCTAGTGATATTTCTGAAGCACCTTTTAATTTACGAGCCACTATGGCCACACATCTTTGACGGCTTGACCTCTGAGGCTGGCCTCCGAAACATCCTCGCACGCTGAAACGCGTGAGCCGCCTCCAAGAGGGGTGTTCATACACTCGTGTATAATTGGAAAGAGTAATGCTATACTACCCGGGAGTTAACCCTGGGTTAGTACATGGAGGGAATCTTTTTTTTTCTTTGGTTTTTTATGTGATTTATTAGCATTATTTGACTTTCTTTTTATTTAAAAAAATTGTTTTATTAGAAAATAATATTTTTTATAAACTAAAAAAATGTATTGTTTAAAAACACTATTTTAAAATAAAAAGATTTTTTTTCCTGGAAAAAACTGTTTCAAAAAAGAAAAGTTGTTTAATATAAATATTTTTTTTACATTTTGAAACAGTATTAAGAAATACAAAAATTGTTTTAAATGTTGTAAAATTAAAAAAAATAGTTTAAAAATAATGGATGCCGCTAGCACTGACCTTTAAAAATAAGAGAATATTAATTAAATGAGTGTTTTAGGGACTAAATGAGTTAAAAATAATTTTTTTTAAAAAATAATTTCGTATTAGAATAGTTTTATTTCTAAAAAACATATTTTAATTGAAAATACAGATTTATATTTTTTTGGAAAAAAACTGTTTCAAAAAATAAAAGTTAGTTTAATATAAATATAAAAAAAATTACATTTTTAAACAATTTTTAGAAATACAAAGGGGTGCCGCTTGCGCGAACCGTTAAAAATAAGTAAATATTAAGTAAATGGATATTTGAGAGACTAAATGAGTTAAGATAACAAAAAAAAGCAAAAAAAAAAATAATACTAGACAACCCGAGAGATAGTGTCGGGCTAATTAAAAAAAATAAACTTAAAAATAATGGATGCCGCTGGCGTGGACCTGTGAAAATAAGAGAATATTGGATAAGTGGGTGTTGAAGGGACTAAATGAGTTAAAAATAATTTTTTAAAAACAAAAAAAACTATAGTTTTATTTTTAAAAAACATATTTTTATTGAAAATAAGGATTTTATTTTATTTTTGAAAAAAACTGTTTTAAAAAATAAGGTGTCAACTAAATAAATGAAGTGCCAATTAGATAAATGGAAACAAATGAGAACCAATAAAACTACCAACTAGACAACCCGGTACTAGCCCGGTACTAGGCCCCGGGTTGTCTAGCATGTTTCAATTGGAAAAGATAGTACGGTCCATTTGGACTCCAAGTTTTTCTTTTTGTTTAAATATCAATAAGGGCATTGAGATGTTTAAGAAACTCGAGGTACCTCCTTTACGGGTACAATACAGTGGCAGTGAATCACGTGGAGCTTTTTTTTTTTTGAGCAAGGTTAATTATATGGTCATTCCAACCATTTGGCACTAACGAGTTGCTAAAATTATTGATATGTCGCACCGAAAAATAGGCCAAATAAAGTATATTGTTTATTTTAATTAATTTGGGAAGTTATAGTATTTATTTGTGCGTGTTTTATACACCTTGAAAAATACTCTTTAAAATATTTGTAGTCTCGTAAGAATTTTAGTTGCTTGAGTAGAAAAACGTTTATTTTTTTAAAAAGTCATATCCCTTTGAGATTGTGAATATTTTATGCTATCTTGGGATGGACCATTTAAAGACTTGGTACATACATGTACTCGAACAATCTTGTCAAAATAATATTTTTAGGCAATCATGTCAAAAATGACATCCTTTGAATAACCATATCAAAATGATATTTTTTCGAGTGACCTTGACAAAATAATTTGTTTGCGAAAATGGCCGTAAGATGGTTGTTGTTGATAAAGAGTTGTGAACGGGGTAGAATCACGCAAAAGAGAAGTGGGGAGACAGTTAATAATATAAGTAGCTGTGAGTAAGTAGTCTCATAGAAAGTCTAAGGGAAGAAGATATTGGAAACATAGCGCACAGATAACATTGAGAAGATGGCGATGTTTACATTCTATAACACACCATTTTGTTGAGGCGTAATTCATTCCCTTTTTATCCTGTTCATGTCACACCAAATAAATCCCACCCAAATGCTACTCCCACAGTCTTTCTGTTACCCGTTTTCAATAATTATCCCAGCCCTATTGACCAACCAAATGAGGTGATTCCATCTTCTACAGATCATCTATTAGCATCCCTTATCCTACAAATGAAACATTTACTCCACTTTCTTCCCCTCCTGTTACCCCGCTAACCAGTTCCACTCCTACTGCCCTAGTTCCTCCATTACGACTTTCCACCCGCATTAAACAACCTTATCTCCACCTCCATGACTACCACTATGGCAACATGTCCTCGCCTCCATCACATTCTTTGCATTTATCTTCTTCAAGTACTCTATATCCGCTCTCTCACTTCTTATCATATGATCTTTTTAATCCATTCCATGAAGCCTTTCTATAAACTACGTATTCCTAACAGGAACCAACCTCTTTTAGTGTTGCCAACAAGAATCCTAACTGGAGAGACATAATGGCTGCTGAAATTCTTACCCTAGAGCAAAATAATACATGGACTCTCACTGATCTACCTCCCAATAAGACTCCCATTAGTTGTTAATAGGTATATAAAATAAAATAACATTCAGACGGCACTATTGAACGATATAAGGCACGTCTCATCGCTAAAGGCTTCACCCAAATTAAGGGTATTATCTAAAATGAGACATTTTATCTTATTGCTAAGCTCATTAATGTTCGTTACCTACTTGATGTGGCCTCAGTCCATCACTGCCCTTATTTCAACTTCATGTCAATAATGATTTTTTCCACGGTGACTTCTATAAGGAAGTTTACATGAAAATCCCACACGATTTTGCAAAACAGGGGGAGCACAAGGTATGTCGACTTCACAGATCTGTTTATGGCCTCAAGCAAGCCTCTCACAATTAGGTTGAATAATTCTCTTCAGCTCTGCTCGTTATGGGTTTTGCTTAATCAAAGGCAGACTATTCCCTCTTCACTTCTAAATAGGGTTCTCAATTGAGAGTGTTTCGTTTATGTGGGTGATATAATTATTATAGGTAATGACTTTCTTTCCATCTCTATTCTGAAAAAGTGTCTTCATTCTCAATTTCGTATCAAATATTTAAGTTGTCTCAAATACTTTCTAGGTATTGAAGTTGCACAGTCTCATAGCGGCATCCATCTTTCTCAATGGAAGTACACCATTGACATTCCTACTTATTTGGGCACATTTGGTGGTCGCCCATGTTACTTTCCTGTGGAAAACAATATAAATTCATAGAGATAAAGGCACATCTTTATCCAATACCACTTCTTATCATCACCTCATAGGTCGTTTACTTTATCCAACTGTTATCAGACTATATATTGTTTACTCCGTAAACATTCTCAATCAGTTCATGAGCACACCACGTGAACCACATTGGCATGTAGCCTTACAGATCATGTGTTATCTTAAATCCTCTCCTGGAATTGGTTTATTTTTACCTTCTTCCAACTCTCTGCATTTACGCCTATTGTGACTCTGATTAAGCATCTTGTCCCACTTCTCGACGTTTCATCACCAGGTACTGCACGTTTCTCAATAATAATTTTGTATCCTGGAGGTCCAAGAAATAACAAACAGTCTGTAGAACATCCGCCGAAGCAGAATATCGCTCCATGGCATCTACTTCCTGTGAGCTCACTTGGATACATTCTCTTCTCTTTGACCTTCAAGTTCCATGACCAACGGCAACCCTTTATTATGACAACCAAGCTTCCCTTCACATTGCAACTAATCCCGTCTTCCATAAACGTCCAAAGAACATTGAAATTGATTGCCATTGGGTTTGGGAAAAAATCCAAGTTGGAGTTCTCGCATTTCTTATGTACCTACTGTTGCGCTAAAGCAAGACTATCTCTAGCGACCAAGACGATAAAACTCACTCGGGAATTTTATCAAACACTTGGTGTGCGGAAAACACCCAAGACCTTGTTCCGAAAATGAACTAGTGTGCAAACTCCCATTCAAATCAACCAAGCATCAATGAAGTGACAATAAGAACATACAAGCAATCATCAAAGCAAAACAACAACGATATACCGTGGTTCACCCAAATTTGGGCTACATCCACCAAGGAGGATTTCTTCTTTCTATAGATAAATGGAGGAACCCAAAGGTTATACACACACACAATTTATCTCTCTTAGAAAGTCACTCACAACCTCGCAAGAACTCACCCCTCAAATGGGAGCTCTATCACTCTTTAGCTTTGATAACTCACAAAATAGCTCTCAAACTTGTCCTCTTTCAAAACCTAGAAATAACACTTGTATTTATAGATTTGAGCCAAAATGGCAAATTTGTAAATAAACCAAAACTGAAAAAATAGGAGAGCCAAAATCAACAAACTCCACCTTGGCGATCCTGACGATCCAACCAATCTCTAGAATGTTGAAATTGAACCCGCTTGAAGACTGCCCACCATCTACCAAGCTAATGCGATTCCCCCAGGCGATCCTCACGATCCAACCGAACTCGGAATGCAAACATTAAATCCGCTCTAAGATCATCCCGACATCTAACAAGCCAATACGCTCCACCCGACGCTAAGCCACCTCAAACTTCAACCATGAAGTGAGATACCGCAAGTCTTCACTCCAAGACTCCAAACGACTCCACCCGCCGAGGAACCAAGTTCTAAACTAAGAACTCCCCTGAATGCTTCCCATGTAACCATACGGTGAAGCTCGCTCCTCATGTAACCCGGTGAGTACACCCCCACACAATACATATAGCATACACCTTCTTTACACGAAACATTCAAACACATCAACACCATCTTCCACCTTGAGAAATAACCACGGATGAGAGGGAAAATTCCTCACCTCCCATACCCTCCAAATCTCACCCTCGAAAGATATGCCAAGTCTTTGTCACGAAAAACTCCCGTTTGCCAATGCTCGCAAACAATAACTCATCGGCCTTCCTTGAACTAGCTACACACACCTCGAATCCATCACAGTCCTACACCTCCTCGATTCGAATCGGCCAATGCATGTGTGCAACTAAACCGGGTCAACATCACCCGTTGGCCCTGGAGGGGGACTTCGATCCATCCCCTCCACTAGTAGGTATTCTCCCATCACTACCGTCTACTCTTGGAAAGCTAGCACCCAATGTCTCCATTTTGTTCACAAACGAGACATGCCTCGAACGTTCGATCACTTGTGCACACCGCTTCCTCGTCTTCCTCGAAGTCTGATTTAGACGATACAACCCCTCTCTGTCCTCTCCCCTCGCTAGGACCATACAACCGCGTGTGACTTTCAAGACTCCACCCGCCACCGACACCCGGCAACCCTTGGAATCCAAACGGCTAATGGATATCAAATTCTTTCGCAACTTTGGGACATAGGCCACACCACCCAAAGTGCGTTCCACCCCATCGAACATCTTGAGTTTCACCGTCCCGACACCCTCAACGGAAACCTTCTCTCCGTTAGCCAAAGACATGGAACTTTTTCCATTTTCTGTGAAAGTCTCAAAATATTCCCTCTTGGAGCAAACGTGATCCGACGATCCCGAATCTAATATCCAATCATCTTGGGAAAGAGAGTTAACCTTGGAGATTGTGAGAAGTTCTCCAAGTTCATCTTCATAATTCGCACTCGCTACCGTTGCCCTCTCGGAATCAACCTTGCCCTTAACCTTGTCGATCCACAAAGGACATTCTCGGATCATATGACCCCATTCCCGGCACTTGTAGCATTTCGGCCCTTTACCACCAACACCTCTCGATCTAGACCTACTACCGTCATTAAATCCCCGGTTGGAGTTCCTCCCGCCATTTTGCCCACCTCCGTCTCTCGCCATAAGGCCTTCATTATGGGAATACCCGTCACCTCCACCTTCCTTCTTTCTCATCGTGACATGAGATTGAATATCTTGCACAACCTCGTTGCACCGGAGCGTAGACTTCCCAAACATGAGCGTGGTCACAAAATGCTCGTATGAATCGGGTAATGATGCAAGCAACAATAATGCTCGATCCTCCTCAATGAATTGAACGTCTATCCGGTTCAAGTCATTTATCAAGGCATTAAAAACGTTGATATGCTTCATCATATCCTCACCCTCCTTCATCTCAAGCTTGAAGAGTTTCTTCTTGAGGAACAATTTATTTGACAATGACTTTCCCAAATAAATCTCTTCTAGCTTATCCCACATGCCTTTAGTCGTGGTCTCCGCTATCACGTTATTCAACACATCATCCGTGATAAGCATCTCAATACACGAAGCCGCTCTTTGATCAATGTCAATCCACTCGGCATCGGTCATGCCTACCGGTCATCCCTCTACCCCCGACAATGCTAATTGCAACCTCTGTTGGATAAGAACGCCTCGCATTCGTCTTTGCCATAACCCGAAATTGATATTCTCATCAAAAGCCTTCATGTCCGTCTTCATTGAGCCACTCGATCCATAACTCGGATCCCATCTCTTAGAGCCTCTGCTCGTAGAGGTTGATTCTCGAGTACTCTCCACATTTTCCGTCATTTGGAACAAAAGCAAAAGCTATGCCAAAATTGCCAAAATTGATTCAACCTCGAACCAAAATACCGGGCAAACAATGCAACCAAAGCTCCGATACCACTTGTTGCGCTAAAGCAAGACTATCTCTAGCGACCAAGACGATAAAACTCACTCGGGGATTTTATCAAACACTTGGTGTGCGGAAAACACCCAAGACCTTGTTCCGAAAATGAACTAGTGTGCAAACTCCCATTCAAATCAACCAAGCATCAATGAAGTGACAATAAGAACATACAAGCAATCATCAAAGCAAAACAACAACGATATACCGTGGTTCACCCAAATTTGGGCTACATCCACCAAGGAGGATTTCTTCTTTCTATAGATAAATGGAGGAACCCAAAGGTTATACACACACACAATTTATCTCTCTTAGAAAGTCACTCACAACCTCGCAAGAACTCACCCCTCAAATGGGAGCTCTATCACTCTTTAGCTTTGATAACTCACAAAATAGCTCTCAAACTTGTCCTCTTTCAAAACCTAGAAATAACACTTGTATTTATAGATTTGAGCCAAAATGGCAAATTTGTAAATAAACCAAAACTGAAAAAATAGGAGAGCCAAAATCAACACCTACTCACCTATAGTTAGCACATGCTTTAACAAAACCACTCTGCAAAACCCACCATCATTCCTTTATCTACAAGTTGGTTCGACACATGCACTCTCCACCTTGAGGGGTAGTATTGACATGACCAAAAATTTTGTATATATTTTGAATTCAAACATGGCTTATCCATAGGTTGTTAGGATACATACAAGTCTTAATAGATATTATAACCGTCTATACTCTAATCAATATGTTCCATATATATTCACAGAGGAAGAATGTAAAAGATAACAGAGAGTGTTACCCAAATGGCCTCGTATTGTTTTATGTTCTCTATTTCTTTACAAAGCCCTCATGATCTATAGAGAATTTGTAAAACATTTGGGACCTTTTATCCTTATATGGTCAATTTTAACATATAATATAATGTAATTCAGATTTATACTACATGGCTATTTAGATGAAAAGGACAGTCGATTAAAAATCGTATAGGAGATAGTGAATCCTAATTGTTCAAGGTTTCATGTGATTGAGTGCTATATATGTTTTTGCCATAAATAAAGAAAATTGAGTCTTTTAATGGAATCAAAAAGGAAAAACCGTGAGAAGAGGGATGCGTGATCAGGTTGTGGGTGGGATGGTTGTGACATGAAATCCTAATCCCATCACGAATAGACAGTTGTTTATCATAATGGGAATATGATTTAATCTCAATGCGCAAATGTAGACCCACAGATACTCTTATCTCATGAAACAATAAAAAATTAAAGCATATAAAGAGCGGGAGAATAAACAAATAAGAATAGACAAACTATCCATACAAAATTATGACAATTGAGTCACTTTTAATTATTAGTATGATATAGATAACAAGATATGAATACAAGTATTGGAATTTCAAATTTAAATATAAGTTATTTATATTGTCGTCCCATAGATTAAAATGATTTTAAATGTAAATAGTCTTTTATAAATTTAAAATTTTTAAAATTATTTTACTTTCCATTTATAAAGGGTTAAAAACAAATTATGTTACAAAAATATCGATTTTCCAAAAATAATATTTAATTTTAATGCAATCTAAAATATTTGTAAAACATAAAAGAAATAACACATATCTTTTTTTTTCCTTTTTTTCTTTTTTGGAAATCTTTTAAATGTGATGGACTATAGTCTCGTTCTTTATGTGATAAATTATGGTCGCTTTTAAAGACATTTTAAAATTAACTCGTTATCATCAAAGAACAATTGTTTAAATATAATGTATAAATATTCTAAAATGCTATATAGTGTTAGGAAGATATAACATTTTTTTCTCTTTTTCTTTTTTTTGGTTGTGTGTGGGGGCCAGCTAATTTACGAACAAGTAATATTGACAACATAACAATGGAATGAACTTACAATATTGACACTAGGTATACTAAACTCCAACCAAAGGGGATAGAGCTGATGATTATCTACGACCCTTGGGTACATCCCGGGGCTTGAACTTGGAAAAAAAAAATTTTAACTCCAAGGGCAACGATTGAAATGAAATTTAGATATTTGAAAAGTTCTTGACAAGATTTATAATAAGAGATACATAAAGAATATTTAATTTGATGTTTGAAATTTTAAAATTTATAGAACTTTTTTTGATGAGTTTTCAATTGTCAAATTTTCTTAATGTGAAATTTCACACCATAAATTTTTCAATGTTAATTTATTTAACTTTTTGTTAATTCATAAGTTCATTTGTTTTAATTTTTTTATTTTTGGGACGATTATGTTAATATTTATGAAGTGATTTTAGTTTAGATGCGTATTTGAAAAAGAAAAAAAAACATATGTAAATTTTTGCAGTGAAACATTTCTTATTGTAGCTATTTCATTGGGAAAGTATCACAGTGACAGCTTTTATGGTGTAAAATTTCATTATGATAATTTTTTTTTGGGGGGGGGACTAGAGTTACCAATTGTCGTTAGAGACTCAAAGAAGGCTCGCGGAAGTCACCGTGGTGCCGCTGAAGGGTTGTTGGTGCGCCGTTGGGGCACTACCGAGGAGTATTTGGAGATGCAAAATTGGAGGTTTGATAGATAGTCGTCGGAGATTCATGGACGTTAAGTACGAAAAAGATAAATTAATAGTAATTTTTATTGGTAAAGAGTATTTTGTCATGTCTAAGAGATTTTATCTTTCTTATTAAACATGTTTTAGCTTGGGCTTCATATTGCCCAAATTTGTTACGAGGGGATTTGTATCCATGCCTCCAAAAATGATCACATGGTATTCAGCTATAAATATACATTGTAGATAACATTTTTAAATGTTAGGCCTTATGTAGCTTTTATTTATAGTCTAAGTGAAAGAATCCCCTAAACTTTTAATTTAGTACAAGTAACATAATAACCATATGAAGTGTGATTTTTTTATATATAAATACTCCTTTATGAGGTAATTTTTAGCAAAATTTAAGGGTTTTGTTTGAAGTCCCCCGATCTTGATTCAATTAGTTATGCAACCTCAAAATCAAAAGGAGGGAGACATAAACATATTGCTTCCCTGGAAATCTTTGATATAAAATGGCTAAAATCATTTGGTAGAGGGTCTTGGTCAATGGATGGTATTGTTTTGATAGGAATTAACCATGGTGTATAAATACGTCTTCATTGTATATATTTATAAATGGTAAACATGAATGCACGTGAAATGTAGGGAGTTTTTTTTATGAAATATTCAACGAGTGTATAATACATGAGAGGTGGTGTATGTGTGTGTTCAAATATCGAGGTGCGCATAAGCTGCCCAGACACCTCGTGGTAAAACCAAATAAAAAAATATCGGGTTATTATTATAAAAAAACAAAAATCATCCCTCAAACGAATGTCTCATATATATTGATTGTGACACATCAAATATGCTGTATTCTTGTCACTTATTTTCATAAACAATTTACATCTTACTTTCAATTCTATATTATTGGTTGTGGTATAACATTTATGCATAACAATTGATATCACAACTTTTGGTATACACAAGGTGTTTAACAAAAGTTATCATTTAGACTTTGGTGTCAAATCACTAGACTTTAAGTCAAAATGAGATGAATACGTCCCTCTTCAAGGAGGTCTAGTGCAGGTGGTGAAAAGAATATGAAGAGTTATGAAAAATGATAGACGACAATTGGGAGGATGTTGATTTAAAGTTCTTAATCACGAATGATATATCTCAATATTAGTGATAATATCATCTAACAACTTCATTGATGAAGAGGCTTTGTCGAAGTTGTGGAAAATATTGAGAAGCTTTATCCACTTAAAAATATCACAAATTCAACCTCAATTAGGATCTTGAAGATAGATGAAAGCTTTGACTTCATTAACCACGTGAGTATGGTTCATGAGATTGTAGATACACTCAACAAAGTCGATATGAGGATCAAGGACGTATATTGTGCCTTATTACTCTTAACCTCACTTGGTTCTTATGAAAACATGGTGGCAAAGATACTAAGAAGATGAATGAGTTGGAGTTGTCTCTATCGTCCAATACAAATAGGAAATCTTTGAGGGAATAGAGTCGGATATCGAATATGCTTCATTATGGTAAAAATCAAGGGATAAACTAAAACCAGGACTCCAATGTAAACAGTGGGTCCATATTAAGGGGTGGAAAAAAAGTTCGATAATGTTGTAAGTACAAGCAGTGGGTCACACAGAGTAATTAAACTTTGAATAAAAATAGATGAGACTTTATGGTGAATTAATAATATATGCGGGAGAAAAAGATTTTAGACATTCTCTCACTATTTCTAAATGTAAATCTCTCTCTCAAGATGAGTAAATATTGGATTCGGGATGTTCAAATCATATTTTCTTTAACCGAGAATATTTTGAATTGTACCAAAAAAGGAAGAAAGGTCTATTGTCTTTGACTAAATAGGATAAATATGTCATCAATGGTATAGGAACCGTGAAGCTCAAATTTTTCGAAGGGGGTGGATAGAACTTTGAGCGGTGCAACATATGTCCAAAATTTGTGGAAACATCTAGTATCCAATTGTTAATTAGATTCCAAGGGTTTTCCTATTTAGAAATACTGGGATATAATAAGTTACGGGAGCTTGTCTGGTCCTAGGGCGATGAGAGTAAAAAGTTGTATTGTCTAAAATAGACATCAAGGGAAATTAGGATGCTATCTACACAAGTTATGAAGTGTTTGAGGCATGTCTCATTTGTAGATATAATAGGGACATCAGTTCCTAGATTTTGGATCGAGACGAAGGTGAGAATAACAGTCCTACTAGTAGAGGTGATTGCTCGAGGTCCCCTTCTACAATCGATGGATGCAATTTACTTGGGTTATATGCACACATTTAATGGAAAGTTTTTAATAAGGGATGTGTATATATTATAATGAATGCTCATGGAAATTTTTGTGGCGACAAAAAACTTCAAGTCTTGTTATGAGCAAAGTCATGTGAACTTGGTGTAGGCAATTTTTAGCGACATCTTGACTTCTATAGAATTGTTTTGTCATTGACGTGTCATGTATTTCCAAGGTGGAGCTTATTGGAAGTTCTCTCTCCGTTGAATTCATTACGAAACCTCAAAGCCAAAAAGAGGGAAACATGCATTTTTTCTTGCGTACAAGTCTTTTAACACAAGGTGTCTGCTATGAAAGGGTTATTTTATGCTTTCATCCAATGAATGAATTTTTTTTGGGTAGAAACTAACTATTGTGGGTCAATATATCTCCGTTGTATATATCCATGGAATTGGTGGACATATAATTGAATGTACAGAGTTGTTTAGGTAGACATATAATGGAATTGGTAGATATATAATTGAATGTACAAAGTTGTTTAGGTAGACATATAATTGAATGTACAGAGTTGTTTATATCCACGGAATTGGTAGACATATAATTGAATTGGCTATTTTATGCTTTCGTCTAATGAATGAATTTTTTTTTGGTAGAAACTAACTATCGTGGGCCAATATATCTCCGTTGTATATATCCATGGATTTAAAAAGTGTATACTTTATAGCGAGGATTGAGATTCTTGGGTGGTGTGTGTGTGTGAGTGTTGAAACACGGGTTATTCTCATTCAAAAATCGTGTTGTTGTAATTGTTTTAATCATCTTGTTTTTATTTGTATATGGTTGACTGTGGTACCAAACTTGTTCACAATACAACTTTGTAACAAGATAAATAGTTCAGAGGTTTCTTGCATAAAAAATAGTATAAAGGGATTAATTGCAAAAAACTATAATTTTAAGGGATTTTTTCACTTAATAGTAATTTCTAATACTATATGGAATGATCAAACTAAGAGTTGGATGTCGTTAAAACTATCAATAGAAACCAAAACAACTCCCTCAATGACATAATAATATATTATTCTTACAATTTGGTAGACCATGCCCCTACTGTTTATGTCAATAATATAATATTAAGAAAATAAAATAAAACCTTGTATTGTCAAAACCTAGTACTCTAATATTATTAATGATATTAAATAGAACTTATAAACGTGTGAATTTATAATATGCATTATTGTTTTACTAATACTGTGATTTAAAATTTGAATTCGAAAAATCACTACAAGAATGAATGCAGATTTGTACAGAAATTATATGAAAATATACTTGATTCTTATTATATAAAGAGTTGTCATGTATCTCAAATAATTTTTTTTTAAATTAACTACGATATTCAGTTTTAATTTTATATTAGTAAGTAAGGTAATATGACTCAACTTGTTGTTAAAGTAATTTTCTTAATGAAATCTATTTAAATATCATATATTATAATTTAAAATATGTGTATTAATATATATATATATATATATATATATATATATATATATATATATATATATATATATATATTGTGCAATGAATATTAATTATAAAGAAATGTTAGGAAAAAATAAGTTTAATTGGAGTATTATGTAAAAATAAAATACCTTTAACCATACACATAATGTTTGCCATTAAGGAGATCTCCTCTTAGAAAGAAATAAGTTTAATTGACGTAATACGTAAAAATCAAATACCCTTAATCATACACATTTATGAGTAGGCAATAAAATATTGAGTGCAATTAACATAATCTGCAGAAAAATAACTTACGAAAACTATAACTTTAAATGCCATGAAAACGCTTACAACAATCTTATTACACCAACAATCACACCCGATTCAACAAAGTAATTTGAGGTGCAATTATTTTTTGTGATTAAGAGGTAGAATTTAAATTGTAAGATTCTTATTTTGGTCTAAAATATCCTAAAAGTGATTTCAAAGCATATTGTTTATCTCTAAACCATTAACAGTATTACATTTCTCAAGGATACTCAGTAACATAAAGCATATAAGGTATATATGAAACATCATTATGGTTTTGCAGAGGAAAATGAAAATCAAAGAATGTAATTAACTAAACTTCGATTATAACCATAAAGCATATCTAATATATAATATTAAAAATGGTGTCTCTTTCAAAAACTCCAACACTTGGCGAAGGAGTGTAACTCATGTTGAACCTTCATCCACAAAAGAATCTCGTGGGACCCAGAATCCGTTCCTCGAATTTTAAAAAAAAATAATAAGAAATTAAAATAAAACTTAAATATTAGATTAGAACCCAAAAATGTAAGATTAAAACCCAAATATAAAATAAATTATTCATAAGATGGGAGAACACGTAAGGAAAAACATCACTTATCCATCGTGTTCCAGTATGTGTGTGTGTGTGAGCAACATGATGGATTGAGCCAAATCTCAGCCCCAATACTCATTTTAAAACCTAGAAATATCGACTACTTGTGTTCGAGATGATGAATTTTATAAATTCATAAATTTAAAATTTAAAACCCAAATTAACTAAGAATAAGATCACAAATCCTTAAAACCCAATCCGGTAAGTACTCAAATTAGGAATTTAAAACCCTTAAAACCAAACATAAAGTTTCGAAACATTTAACACCTTACATTTGAAACTCAAGCTTTGCAACCATTAAAACTGTATGGAGAGAGAGAGAGAGAGAGAGAGAGAGAGAAAATTACTGTTATAAGCTCTTAGATCGGGAGAGAGTGTGAAGACTGAATCGCTACATACTTTATGGGTGGGCTTCTAGAGCTTGCAACTCGTCACATGTGATCAAAGGGAGTAGAAGTGGGAAGAGGATAGAGGGGAAAGAAGGAGGGGAAAAGGAGGCGAGAAGATAAATGAGACCAACTAGATAAATTAATAAATGGAAGGTAAAAAGCAAGAAGGAGAAAATCAAAAGACATGAGAGAGAGAGAGAGAGAGAGAGAGAGGGGGCCATAAAGGGAAGGGGAAGTGTCCCCTGATGCTGTAACCAATATCAAACGCTCTTTCAACAACAAAACAAAGATAATTAATGGAAAATAATATACCAAGTGTTGATGTAAAAAACTAGATCACTCTAATAATTTAATCACAGATAAATAAATGAGACAAAGTATTTTAAAGTGGTTCAGCCTTGTATGAATGGCCTACGTCCACTGTTATGTTATTGCTGAGTGTTTGGAAATTCTCGATTACAAGTGCTATCAAGAAATTTCGGTCCCTTTGAATGAGGGTGATACAAGGTATTTATAGCCCTTAGGCTGTACATGAAAGGGTGATACATTAAATGATATACATATGAAAGGGTAACTCATTTAATGCTCTTCAAGCGTGTGCGTCAAGATGGTAAGCATTCAATGAATAGTTGAACTGTTGATTATCTGGCAATCAATGCTGTGGTCGAGATGCAGCTCGAACCGCCTTAGTTGCTCATCATCCAAGAGTTCCCTGGAGCACTGGAGTTTCTCGGAGGACAACAGTTCCTCGGAGGACAAGAGTTCCTCGGAGGGCTGGTGTTCCTCGGAGTACACCTGTTGCTCGGAGTGAGTATGTTGGTCGGGGGAATGATCTTCCTCGTTGCTATTGTGCCGCGTAGATTGACACGTGTCTTATTATTATTCGTCCACATCAGCATACTAATTTTGGTATCAACACCAAGTTTTTATTCCAAAAGTAGTTTACCAAATGCATTAAACTGTTGTATACTACTGCAGGTACAATAGTTAAATGCACTTGTTAAACCCTTTTTGGTGTAAACACTTGGTACACATAACATTTTCCATAATTAATAAATAACACTCATTTTCCATACCGAGCTATTCATCATGCCAAGCTACTCAGTACACCGAGCTACTCATCATACCGAGCATCTAGTCGGGAAGATCAAACGATAAAAACAGATTCAATGAACATTCTTATCATATACAGATGTATATGTCTATTAGATAACGACATATTGTCTATTCACATTGAGAGCCCAAGGGCTATAAATACTTTGTAACACCCCCCTAGCGGGGCAAGCTTTCATAAGCGAACATACTGAAGACTAAGGCAAATACCCAGTAATACAAAACAGTGGGCGTATGCCATTTTCCTAACGATGAACCACTTTAAAAATACTTTGTCTTATTTCTTTTTTCATATTTACCTGCGATTAATTAATTAGATCAAATCTAGTTTTTTACATCAACAGATTGGCGCCGTCTGTGGGAAACGACTATACGTAGCATTTTTCACCCAAAAACTCATCATAAATGATCGAAATCCCAGAATCTAGCAACAAGAATAATGACGGGATTCCTCTTAACCCTTCCGCTCCTCCAAACGCAAATGATATCACATGAATCATGGCTAGTTTGGCAAGGGGCAAACAACCATGCAAGATACTATGCGACAGTTCATCCAGACTTTTCAAAATGGAGCTTCCATCCAGTTCGATCAACAAAGTGTCATGCCACCACCGTCTTCACGAACCAGACGTCCTGGACCTCACCGTACAGGAACCTCAAGTGATCCATCCTATCAGCCCGACCTGACATCTCCTATAAGAACTGTAGAGTCTCAAGAAAATATCACTTTGACTCCGGAACGAATGAGCGCTCTGGAAATGTTGAGCAGAGTCTCCCCATTTGCCCATTTGGGCCCCAAGAGGAATAGAAATCCCCCTTGAATTGTGTCGAGAAATTCTAAATAACCAAATGAGTTAAGGGACGGATCTTCCCCAAATATCAGGCCTGCATCTCGCCCATAAAGATCCCAGGAGGAGAACTCAACGTGATCCGTTGCTCACACCCATATATCCGAAGATGGAAAGGAGTCATGGAAAGGATCTATTCAACGTTTGGAAGACAGGTTAGGGGAAATGGCTAAGGCCATAAACCCTCTCCAAAGAACCTTTGTCAAAGGATCACCCTTCGTACAAGCAATTGTGGATTTTCTCACACCGTCGAAGTTTAAATATCCTGTAGTTACACCGAAGTACAATAGAAAAACTGATCATGTCCTCCACATAGAGTAGTACCAAGCTGCTACAGATATCTATGCAGTTCCTGGTGAGATGTAGGGCATTCTCAGGGACTATCACTGGATCTGCTCAAATATGGTACAATAATCTTCCTCGGGGGAAGATTGCTACCTTCTATCAACTAACAGAGCTCTTTATAGGAAACTTCTATTTTGGTGCGAAGCCAGTCAAAAGGGTAGCACATTTGTTGAGCCTAAGGCAAAAGGAAGGAGAGAGCAAAAGGGATTAAATCACTCGTTTTAATAACGAGAAACTGGAAATCATTGACTATGAGGAGAAAACTGCTATTACAGCCCTCATGAGTGGTCTTCTTCCAGACAAGCTGTAATACACTCTGGCCAAGGATCCCCCCAAATCCATGGCGGAATTGATGGCTAAAGAAGCCAAGATTATGAATGCCTAAGAAGCTATGGCTACGAAGAAGAATGGTGAAACAAAAGCAGAGACTAAAGTTGAAGGTAGGTCTGAGAGGAAAGATCACAAGCAAAATGGGTGGAATAAGCAGTCGAAAGGATAGGAAACATTGGAGCACTTGAGGAAGTATGCCAATTATACCCCGCTAAAGGTGGATATAAACCATGATCTGGAAAAGATCAAGAACAACGAGAAATTAAATTGGCCAAGAAAATTGAGGACAGCTCCTGAGAGAAGAGATAAGTCCAAATATTAAGAGTTCCACAAGGACCATGGTCACACGACCAAGCAATGCATAACTCTCTAAAATGAGATAGAAAAACACTCATTAGCCGAGGAAAGCTGAACCGATTTGTTAATCATTGAAATGATGAGAAGACCAACAACAGATCACGACAAAGGTCCAAATCTCCTCATCGACCAAGAAATGACAGGAAAGGGGATCACGAAGAAGATCCAGAGGAAGACCCTGATCTACCCAAAAAGTCATGACAGCCAGAACGTGAGGTATTTTCAATCCGTTTTGGTTCATTTCACTATAATATGATAACAGGTGGAGATACAGGAGGTGGTGATCATACCGCTGAAAGGAAAGCTTACCTCAATGAGGCCCGAGCTTATTCCTATATAGAGCGAATAAATCTGGCAGAAGAGGATCGTCCGAGGAAGGTTAACAAAGATAAACTGGTCATCGGTTTTTCTAAAAATGATTTGGAAGGTGTCTTGTATCCTCACGATGACCCTTTGGTGATCATGATGAGGATAAAGGACGTAATCATCTCAAGAGTATTGGTGGATAATGGCATCTCGGCGGACATCATGTTCTACCCTTGATTTGACAGTTTGAACCTGAAACTCTCCCAGTTGGAATCGTATCACAGGCCCCTTATCGGCTTCTCTGGTGAAAAAGTTTTTCCACTTGGGATGATCAAGTTGGACATGCTGATTGGTACCTGGCCAACCTGTAGATCGAAAAAGATACGATTCTTTATGATGGACATAAATGTCCAATCGGCCTATAATATAATCATGGAAAAAGTAGGCCTAAAAAAGTTTAAAGCAGTGCCATCCACGGTACACCAATGTTTGAAGTTTCCAACCAACTTTAGTGTGGGACTTGTGAAGGGCGATCAAAAAGTAGCTCGGGAATGCTACTATTCATCTTTCGAACAAGAGGAGTTGGAGGATACCAGGAAAAAACCACCACTTACCAAGTGGATGAGTCTGAAGAGTCGGAGATTGAAACACTAGACCCTAGAGATGAATCAGAGCTCGTGAAAGGTCAAGTCATAGAAGTAACAGAGAGTATTATTCTGGATAATGAACCACTAGAAAGAACAACTCAGATTGGCGCTTCACTTGATCCGATAATAAAGCAAGAGTTGGTGGTATTTTTAAGGCATAAAAAGCAAGCTTTCACGTGGAGTCATGAAGATATGCCGGGGATAGACCCAGCCATCCTATGCCACGAGCTCAATGTCAATAAGAAGATCAAACTAGTGAAGCAATGAAGAAGGGTATTTAGTCCAGGAAAGAACCATACCATTCAAGAGGAAGTAGAGAAACTGCAAAAGGCTTCTTCAATTGAGGATGTCAAATACCCTGATTGATTAGCCAACGTGGTGATGGTAAAAAAGAAGAACAATAAATGGAGAATGTGCGTGGATTTCACATATCTGAACAAAGCTTGACCAAAAGATCACTTCCCTCTGCCTCGAATAGATCAACCGGTAGATGCTAATTCGGGGCATGGATGCTTATTCTGGCTATAACCAAATTAAGATGAAACCATAAGATAGGGAGAGTACATCTTTTATTAACCCACGGGGAATATCATGTTACAATGTGATGCCTTTTGGTCTTAAAAATGCAGGTGCTACATACCAGTGGATGATGAATAAGGTGTTTGCAGAGGAGAACGACAAAAACATAGAGGTTTACATTAATGACATGTTGACTAAGAGAAAGAAAGTTGCTGACCACATAGCTGATCTAAGCCAAACATTTGACCAGCTTGAGAAGTACCAGATGAAGATGAACCCGACCAAGTGCGTCTTTGGTGTACATGAAGGCATGTTCCTTGGTTATATTGTAAACCAATGAGGTATTGAAGCAAACCCTGACAAGATAAAGGCCTTACTAGAATTACGATCTCCAACTAATAAAGAGGAAGTACAAAGCCTCACGAGGCGTGTAGCGACTCTCAACAGGTTTATCTCCCTAGCAACTAATAGATTTCTTCCATTCTTTAAGGTGCTCAGAAAGACCTTTAAGTGGAATGACGAGTGTAAGAAGGCATTCATGGAGTTAACGAAATACCTGCGGATACCTCCTTTACTGTCCAGGCCAGTGTTGGGAGAAAAGTTATACTTGTACCTAGTTGTCTAAAAAAATACAGTCAGTTCAGCTTTGATAAGACTGGACGGTGGAGTGCAAAAACTAGTTTATTATACGAGCAAGGCATTCAGAGAGCAGAGATCAGATATCCAAAATTAGAGAAATTGGCATTGGCATTAATTGAGGCAAGCAGTAGAATGAAGCCATATTTTCAAGCCCATACAATAGTGGTATATATTGACATGCCACTTAAACAGGCTTTACACAAGCCGAAAAAATCTGGACGATTGATGTATTGGGCAGTGGAGTTAGGTTAATATGACCTTATCTACGAACCAAGGTCTTCTCTCAAAGGACAGGCAGTGGCAGATTTCATTATTGAATTCACTTACCCAGATACCTCTGACCAATAGGGGTCTAACGTAGAATAACTCACGGATGTTAGAGGATCATCAGAAACTATCCCCGATCAACTCCCATCAGTAGACCTGTCGAAAGGGACAGTGACCGAGAAATAAAAATCCTCTAATAAAAGACAAGAGTTACGGGATAATAAAAGGAAGCACCAGATATTCCATCAGGGGACTTTGTCAAACCAAGGATTTGATAATTGTATCCCTGTCTGGAATTTGTATATTGATGGTTCTTCGTGTGCCACAGGCTGCGGAGCTGGAATAATTCTTAATAGTCCAGATGGATTAGACATAGAATATGCTCTGCGTTTCCAATTCAAAGCTTCCAACAATGAAGCTGAGTATGAAGCCGTAATTGTGGGACTCAGTTTAGCTAAATCACTAAATGCAGAGCAAGTTACGATGTTTAGTGATTCACAACTAATGGTAAATTAGATGCTCGAACTGTACGCAGTAAACGGAGAATTCATGTCTAGGTATCACACCAAAGCTATGGAGATTATAGCCAACTTAGAAGCTGTCCAAATGGTTAGGATATCAAGACTGGAGAATGCAAGGGCTGATGCACTAGCTCGGTTAGCCTTAGCTACACATACTGAGCTACGAAGAACAATTTCTATTGAGATACTGGCTAGTAGAAGTATCGATGAAGATTTGATGGTCAAGTTTATCACTTTGGATATGGAACCTTCCTGGATGGATCCCATCAGGGCTTACATTGAAGAAGGCATTTTACCATCCGACCAACTTGTGGCCAAGAGGTTAAAATTTAAAGCTGGTAGATATGTCTTAAATAATGGAGTTTTATATAGAAGGGGTATGATCGCAGGTCTACAAATATGTGTTCACCCAACGAAAATTCACGATCTAGTGGAAGAAATTAATGAAGGATCTTATGGATTTCACGTAGCAGGTCGGACTCTTTTGCAGAGGATAACAACACAGAGATACTACTGGCAAAAAATGCGTGCTGACTGTACAGCTCACGCTAAGAAATGCGACAAATGTCAGCAATTTTCTACTATACGAAGAACTCCTCGGGCATTGCTAACACCAATCACTTCCCCTTGTCCATTTTCCATGTGGAGAATAGATTTGGTTGGGCCTCTACCGACTACAAGAGAACGATTCAAGTATTTGGTGGTCGTTGTTGATTATTTCACAAAATGGGTAGAAGCTGAGCCTCTCATCGACATGGCATATGAAAGGGACTATCAATTCATCTGGAAGAATATTATTTACAGATATGGTTTGCCACATGATTTTATCACTGATCATGGTACCTAATTTGATAATGAGGAGTTCGCAGCATACTGTCTACAGTCTAACATCCAAAAGGTCCATTTTGCTCCAGGTCATCCCTAAAGTAATGGGCAGACGGAGGTAACAAACAGAACTTTATTGAACGGGTTGAAGAAACGGTTGGATGATGCGAAAGGGAATTGGATTAACGAGATGTATTCTGTGTTGTGGGCTTACCAAATAACTCCCCGAACAGCAACTGGGGAATCTCCTTGCATGTTAGCCTTTGGAAGTGAAGTAGTCATACCCGCTGAACTGGGCCTACCTACTCACACGGTGCTTAATTTCAACACTCCAATAAGATATTTGATGATACGCTTATATTTGGACATGCTCGAGGAAGTCCGGGAAGACGCAGCAATCCGAAATGCCGCTTATCAGCAACGGACTTCCATGTTTTACAATAAACGCGTCAGGAAATGTGATCTCAAGGAAGGAGATTATTTTCTCAAGAAAGTCATTCATAAGCATAATAAGTTGGAGGCCAACTGGCATGGGACTTATCGTGTCACAGCGGTTGTTCGACCTGGAACCTACAGAATAGAAACTTTAGAGGGGGAAGAATTTAAAAATGCATAGAATGCAGAGCGCATGCACACATATTATCACTAATGTAGATTCACATGTATTCCATTCTTTCAATTTGAATGAAAATGATCATTTACCCATATTCTTTTTTGTTCAAATTTTTTCGGAGTACTAGTACTACACACTACACAAAAACCACCAATTATGGTTGGTCGGCATCAACAACCACCAACTATGGTTGGTCGGTACATCAATAACTACCAACTATGGTTGGTCAACACATCAAAAACCACCAACTACGATTGGTCGGCATATCAACAACCATCAACTATGGTTGGTCGTCATCCAACAATATTGGCATAACAATCATACAAGGCAAGGCCTGTTTGATTATGGGTGACCTCAAGGGGCATCTAAAACTAGGCAAGAAGATGGGTAAAATATCCACTGCCTAGTCACCAAAGCAATCTAGATAAGATTTCTACAACTAAGCAAGAACATGAGAAGAAAATAATTCCATTGCTTAGGCACTTATGGGTGATAAGTCACTACAACTAGGCAAATAAATGGGGAAAAGTTCCATTATCTAGGCAATCAAATCAACACATGACAACTTGTCCCTTTATAGATATATATATACTCATCAAAATATAGCATGATAAGAAAAACATCATACAATTAATTTATTTCCAAGGAAAGTAGAATTACAAAAGACGATGTTTCATTTAATAATTACTAACAAAATACAAACAACCTATTCTATTGGTTTCTTTCCTTCAGATTTAGGTACATGCTCCATTCCAGCTGGAGGATCATCTAAAGCAAAAGAAGAGTTGATAAAATTCAAATCTTACAATATCTTGGTATTGTTCGAACTTGGCCGCTCAAGCAGATGAGGAGGTCGGGATATCTCAAAATCTCCATGAAGAATGTAATCACTGAGGTACTTAGAGATCAAACACTGAGGAATGGAGCGAGCTGGAATCCAACTAATATCCAATTTGAAAGGAGGAACATGTAGATCAAGAAATCCAGGTTCATACCAATCCCATAAGGAATTTCCTCTCTCAAGACGCATCACAGCTAGAGCATTCAGCCATCCCTGCTTGTATCTCTCATTGTTTGACTACTTCAACTGAGCATCAAGATGGCATAAAGATTCATTGTATCCCCTTATCCAAAACTCTCTGGGTTGTTTCTCTAATTGAAAAGTCAATCTCTCCACATCCTTATTAAGCCTTTTCACGAAGTTTTCTTTGCTCTTCAACGCAGAACTCTGGTTGGATAGTTGCTCGGTAAGAGTTTGAATTTTTTGGGACATTTCAGTTAATGCTTGATTTTTTGCCTTCAGTTGAACAGCTTGATTTGCTAAGGCCTGTTGAATCCTAGCCTCTTCGATGTTGCTCCAACCAGCTCTTGCTCTACCCCACGAGGAGGATGTAGGCCTGGCTCATTTTAAAGCCACCAATTCTTCTTTCAATGCAGCATTTTCCGTTTCCAAAAATGAAAAGCCTTCATCACTGACTGGGATCAGAGTTCCAGAGGAAGAGGAAGATTTTAGTTGTTTCAGCTCTTCTCTTAAGGCATTATTTTCTTCTTCCAGCAACTTAGCGATGTTTCTGTGATCTTCAATCTCAAGCTTTAGTACACTCTATCTCTTATTATGGGCTGAAATGATCTTATCATAGCCCCGATCAGCACTCAATTGTTAGTACTTTTTCTCATAACCCTCATGTAAAAGTGCAGTGGCTTCTTTGTGCTGCAATTGAAGTTCTTCGATCATTCTTTGAAGATCTTCAATCATTTCAAAGTAAGCCACATTATTTTCTACGGCCCGATCGAGTAAGCATTTTAGATACTGGTAAGCATCAATTGCTCGTTCAGAGGCATCAGATCCGAGGATGTCAACTATGTGCGCCTGAGTGAAATCGACACGACCAGCTTTGATGTAATCATTACATTTCTTCATCAACTCTATGTCATGAGACGATAATAGTTCCATCTTGGTAATAAACTAGTAAGGAAAAGTAAAAATGGATCAACAACAATACAGCTATATCGAGCAAGTAAAGGAGAAACTCAGAATAAATAACAAAGTCCATTTTATTGATTATAGGAGAAGAGGGTACAACCAAAGTTACAAAAAAAAGGGAAAAATAGAAAAATAACACAAATAAAGAATCGAATAACTTTACACCTTTTCCTTATTCCCTACAACATCATCAGCCAATTTGGAGGAAGGAATTGGCTGCTCAGAAGGCAATTAGCATTGCTCGGTAGAGGTTTTTATCTACTGAACTTTCTAGGAGGATTGAGGGATGGTAGCAGCAAGTGTTTGTTCTACTATTAACATAGAAGATTCATTAGATCCGACTTCATCTTCTTTTTCTTCTTCAATAGTAAGAGGAGGGCCATGAGTGTGTTTCTGAAACAGTTCAGAATTATCAACAACATTCAACTCCTTCAAAGTTATAACCCATCCATCCCTGAAGTACTTTAAACTCGCATAATCCATCTGGGAAGAGACATCAGCTAAAGCTTTGTTCCATCCTTTGTCCCAGTCAGAGCTAAAGGACTTCTTCACAATAGCTTTTATCTTCACCCTCTCCGAGGAAGTTTTCTCCCTTAAAAGCTCATCAACAGACTTCACCTTCTCCTCAAGGTCTTTCTTACGCCATTCATCCTCTTCATGCTTGATATAAGCTTCCACTTTGCTGGAAATGATGACTTTTAATTTCTCCTCTACCTCTTTGGAAGCATTTATAGCTTGTTGCAAAGTTGTATCAGCCTTCTGTCGCCTCTTGATGAGCTGTGTCAACATCTTTGGCTGCTTCAATAGATTGTTGTCTAGCTTCCTCAGTAGATCGTATTTTATTCTCCCAGGTATCTTTTTCCTCCTCGTACTTCTGTTAGGACTCCATCAAAGACTTTGATAACCCAGCAAGGGCTTCTTCCACTCCACTGGATGAGGTTGAAGCTTTGATAACTTCATCCTTCTCCATAATATTATCAAAGTACACCAAAAATTATGAGAAGAAGAAAGGCACAAATCAGAGCATGAACATGGCAACGAAGAATCAGACGAATAAGTATAAGGACACTTACTGATGCAAGGTGTCGGGCTACCAAATTAATAACTTTGTCCCGAAGAGTTGAAGTTTTAGCAGCTCGACAATCAGGAAGAGTCCCCGACCTGATTAATTTCTTAGCTAAGCCAGGAGTAATGATTGTTGGACAACTATCCCTTAAAAAAGGAAGATCGACCCTAGTAGGTTGGGAAGCAACATCTGCAGTCTTCTCAGCAAGACCCCTTCTCAATCTCCTTAAAGGAGAAACTTCAATCAAAGGTTTTATCTCTTCTTGAATGAGGACAACCCCTTCAATCAAAGGTGCTGCCTCTTTAGGGTCAATAGGGGGCTTCTTGCTAATATCATTGGCTGGAGGAACAACATCCTTTTTCTTAGTTCCTTCAGCTAGAGCGTCATCTTTGCTTTTCTCCGCCCCTTCAGTACCAAGAGCAGACTTGGAAAAGAGGTCAAGCACCTTCCTCTTCTTCGTCATCAGGTCAGAAATAGGAGTACCCAAGTCAAGAGAAGCTTCTTCAACAAATAAATAAGATGTTGGAGCTTATCAAGGTCAATCACCAAGGGAGGAACAATAGGATGAGCAATAAAAGAAGAAGTGGTGTTCTTGTATTACAGCAAATAGGAAGCGAACCTCACGTGTTCCCCAGCTATTGCTCGATGCAACCCCCAGATAAATTTCAAATATTTTATATTAATGTCACTCTCTTTTGGGGATTTCCTTTTACTGTCAACTGCAACAAACAACAAATAAGTGTCAGTGACGCATTTCATCAAACAAAAATAGAGCTAAATTAGAAAACTAAAAACAACCTATCCCATTGCCATAATTAGACATCTGGGACTTTGGTACACATCTTTCCCTTTTAACGGGAGGTGTTGCCAATTTTTCATCACAACCCCATGTTCAAAATAATCCCTATTAGCATCTGGGAGATTGACCACTAAAGCTCTGTTAGAATACCTAGCTTTTAAATAAAAGGTGATATTGTTAGTAACCCATTTATAATAGTACATAATTTTAGGAATCCCTAAATGAGTTCCATGAATTTGATTCAACCTATGTACGATATTAACTACCCTTCATGTATTTGGAACTACTCTTGCAGGAACAATATCAAAATATTGGTAAAATTCCAAACACAAGGGATTAGGCGGGAAAGAAAAACCACATTCAGCTACAAAAATGGAAGGCAACCAATGTCCCTCAGCTAGAGAAAATAAATCAAAAGGGTAAGGAGGTTCTTCTAGAATAACCCAAGAAGGAATCGCAAAATCATCCCTAAACTTATCCAATGATTCGACAAGGTAAACCATGGTGGCTAAAGCAAAGAAAGAAGAAAGAAGAAATTCTTACAGAAACTCAAGGATTCAGCTAAGGCAGATGACAGAAGGAACGATCATAAGAAGAAAAAGTGAGAAGATAAAGAGTTTGGAAATCTAAAAGGCAAAAGGTAGAAGACAATTTGATTATATCGCCTTTAAATGCATTGCTTCGGGAAATGAGAAAAGTAATGATCACTAGAGACGACGATTGCGTTTTCGGTGGTTAAATGATGAAAAAGACGCAAATACCCAAGCGTCTGTCGAAGATTCAAAATATTACAAGTTTGCCATTTCGCGCTCAAAATCATTAAATTTCACAAGTGTTGGAGATCTATAATCTAACAAGACTGGATAAACATGCTCGAGCAACTTCTAGGCATAATGTTCCACACTCTCATATCCAACCTCAACTGTGAAACATTGGAGGATTCTGCTGATACAAAAATTAGTCAGTTGACATGGACCAATTATATGAAGACGCGTGTCATCCTGCTGTAATACCCCGTAATGTTATGGCTTTTAATTTTGAGATTTATTAAATGAAATTTTCTTTTAATTATGGGATTAATTCCCCGTAATTTTACGGCTTTTAATTATGAGATTTATTAAATGAAATTTACTTTTAGTTATGGAATTAATTAATTTAATTTAGGATAATTAATTGAAAATTAACTCGAATTTAAATAACTAGCGAGATGAGAGTTAGTATTTAAATATGATGATAATGTTGAATATTACTGAGTGATTATGGTAATATGTGATTATTGAATTTATTAAAATTGTCGTGAGTTGAAAATACGGCAGTTTCGGTAATTTAGTTGGAACGCGCGTGTCAGTCGTATCAGGACCCAATTTAATGGATTTAAAAGTATTTTATTTTTATGGCATCCGTATGAGCATTTTGAGTGCGCCAACTTGTCCGAAAGGGTCGAGATATCAGAAAACACTAGCGGGGGGTTTAGTTTGGGTCCCGGAGCATTTTTAGGCCTAACCAGCAACCTGAGGGGATATATTAGTCATTTCTATTTTTGGTGAATAGTGACCCACGAAATTTAGAAAGCTTTATCATCCAATAGGTTAGAGCCTTAGGTTTTCCATCACCAAGTTTCACAGACGGCCATTAGAGATGAAGTGGAGGAAGTTACCAAAGGAGAACCACCATCCTTGGACTTTTTGCACCACCATCACCACCATCGGATAGATCGGAAAGAGAGAAGCATTTCTATACCATCTACTCCAAAGAATCAGAATCTTCATTATTAGTCAAGTGATTAACTTGCAAAAATTTAGTGCATATATCATCCATGTTAGGTTAGAATTGAAAAATAACCTTCAATTATGATAATTGAACGGATTTGAAGAATTGAAATCGTAAGCTGGGTAGGTTTTGCATGTAGATTAACTTCTGGGATTTTAACAACCACGAAATCATGATCCATGTGTAGAGAATTATGAATTTGTAATGAATTATATAGAGTTCTTGAATAAATAAGAGAACTAGGGTTTTTAAATGAAATTTATGTGAATTGATCCAAGAATTTGATGTCCCATTGTGATTTGATGATTATAAAACGTTGAACATTATGTAAACATGTTGGTATGATTATTAGTATACTTGGTTAGGAGTTTGGGACGTTATAATGAAGAATTAGAGGTGTAAAAAGAGGAAACTCATAACTATTAAAGAAAATTCTGGGCAAATACCTGTTTGATCGATCGATCGACTCAAGAATGTAGATCGATTGACTGATCGATCGATCGACCCCTTTTGCTTCGGTCGATCAACCTCTTATGATTTTTTGGTAATTATTTCCCTTTAAGTTTTAAGGAAAATCCCAAAGACGATAATGATTCTTAGGGTGATTAATATGATATTGTGGAACTTAATTAAGGTCAGTAGGGTCTTAGTTGAAGGCCGGAGAAATAGATTGCCTTATGAAATTGCATACTATCGCTTACGAGGGACTACCGGGTAAGGTACGATTAGAAATCGTTCGAATTGAAACTATAATGGGAATAAATGATGAGGTAAGGATAAGAACAGTAACGTGGGGGCTTTAATTTACTGAGTTAACATGAGAAACTAATAGGATACCTATTAACCTTTTGGGGTAGGTTTAGGTACTCAAATTGATACGACGAGAGAGAGTTATCAAGTTAAATATATAATTGCGTATGATGTTCGGGATAATCTTACTACGTACGAGACTTACTAGATAGAATGTGAATATTTATATTGAAATATGATTACTAAGATTGTGTGAATGCCTAGTGAATGGATTTCTTATGTGTATGACATACCTACCATACTTGCTATCACGGGAGGTTAGTTTTTTGGAAAAGGACCCTCTTATCCTTGTGTGCCTTCGGGGGGATTTAGACTAGTACCTTAAGGACATAGGACTGTGAATGACTTATTTATGTGTTGATAAGTCAGCTGACCATCGGAGCGTAGGTATGTGCATGACCCATGGGTATGTGAACTATGTTCGCCTCCAATATGTGTGATATATTTTGAGACGGTTCCTGAGTGATTCAAAACACGTGATCCTTACGTACGTGATGTACATGGATTTGATAGCAGAGTATGCGTGCACCGCAACTTAGTCTAGGGGTGCCATATATGTATATAAATTTGTACTGTGAGTGATTTATATATATATATACTTATGACTGGTTCACTGTTGCTTAGTAGATATGAATAACTAAGATATTTGAATGGGATAAGAATGTGAGAATTTAATTAACACTTGAGATAAGTAATATAATGAATATGAATATGGTTTATGAATATAACTTGTTTGGGTGTTACGAGTAAATACCCTATGATAGAGTGCGAAAGTAGGAATGGTACAAACTAGTTAATTAGTGACATAACTAGGATGGGTTAAGGGAATACGCTAGGCGTGCACATTAGTTGAGAGGTGAGAAACTCACATGAGATTATGCAACTAACATGTTTATATTATGTGTTGTTTAATTGTAATTTAAACACTTGTTAAACTTTTAAACTGTTTTCATCTTGGGCTCTGACCCGTTTTCTTCCAAATCTATTTTGTTTTGTAAAAATATTTTAGGTGCCCAGCCACAGGGACGCCAAGCATAGGAGTTCCATTACATTGACGTGTTGTAGCTGATGTGGAAGTTAAAGGATATCAGTATTAGATGCCTTCATATTCTATACTGGATTCTACTCAGGGTTACTCATCTGTTAGGGCATGTCGCCCATTTCCATTTAGAGACAGCACTCTCAGACTTTTAGTTTTATTTCAGATGTTGGTTTATTTATTCAGACTCTTGTATCGGGACTTTATTTTACTCTGGTATTATTATTGGAGTGTTTACTCCAGACTCAGTTTATTTCTTTTTAATGATTATTCATTTGAGATTGTTTTTGCGATTAATGGTTGTTGACTTAATTACTTAGATTATGTTAACTTAATTAATAAAATTCGGCATCTCTCTTTTTAAATATTAGGTAGCTGGTAATAAATTATATGTTTTCGATAGTGATGCTACAACTGAACCAACTTGTTATTCTGTATTAATTTCATAAAGGAGTAGCTACCCGGTATTTAATTAGTCAGGGTGTCACAGGCAGTATCAGAGCATCAGGTTCTAGTGTTCTTTAGGATCTGTGCGTCTTATTATGCTTCCAGCATAGCTTTCTTTTATGTAGAGTTTTGGAGAAGTCAGAAGTCAGAAGTTAGGGTTAACCACAAACCGTCTTATGTGTCTTATTTCTTGTGTAAAAATCACACCGCTGGTAACCGAGATTCAAAGAACGGACAAGAGGAGTCAGATGTTCTATGGTTTCTCCCAGGATGGGAGTTTTGTGTTTAAATAAACGCGGGAGTTTATATGAAGTGAGGTACGATCTCCCAATAATATTGAGATAATACGACCAATGAGGTGTAGGCTATTCTTATTCGGATGTTGTTTAGTAAGAGCACAACGTGAGGTGCAATTATTGAGGTGTAACCCTATAACTGATAAAGTGTCAAGATTATTCAACGAGCTTGTTGTGAAGTGAGGGCTGTAGTGATTGAGCCTTTCCTTGTATTTTGTTTTGGGTACTGGAGGATACTTAATTTTTTTCCAGGTATGCCTACTCTTCTAAATTTCGGAACGAAATTCCGTTATTAGAGGGAAAGTATGTAATACCCCGTAATTTTATGGCTTTGAATTATGAGATTTATTAAATGAAATTTTATTTTAATTATGGGATTAATTCCCCGTAATTTTACGGCTTTTAATTACAAGATTTATTAAATGAAATTTGCTTTTAATTATGGGATTAATTAAATTAATTTGGGATAATTAATTGAAAATTAACTCGAATTTAAATAACTAGCGAGATGAGAGTTAGTATTTAAATATGATGATAATATTGAATATTACTGAGTGATTATGGTAATATGTGATTATTAATTTATTAAAATTATCGTGAGTTGAAAATACGGTAGTTTCGGTAATTTAGTTGGGATGCACATGTCAGTCGTGTCAGGACCCAGTTTAATAGATTTAAAAGTATTTTATTTTTATGGCATCCGTATGATCATTTTGAGTGCGCTAACATGTCCGGAAGGGTCGATATATCAGAAAATACTAGCCGGAGGTTTAGTTTGGGTCCCAGGGCATTTTTACGCCTAATCAGCAACCCGAGGGGGTATAATAGTCATTTCCATTTTTAGTGAATAGTGACCGATGAAATTTAGAAAGATTTATCAGCTAATAGGTTAGAGCCTTAGGGTTTCCATCACAATGTTTTACAGAGGGCCTTTAGAAATGAAGTAGAGGAAGTTACCAAAGGAGAACCACCATCTTTGGACTTTTTGCACCACCGTCACCACCATCGAATAGATCGAAAAGAGAGAAGCATTTCTATACCATCTACTCTAGAGGATCAGAATCTTCATTACCATGAAAGTGATTTAACTTGCAATAATTTAGTGCATATATCATCCATGTTAGGTTAGAATTGGAAAATAACCTTCAATAATGATAATTGAATGGATTTGAAGAATTGAAATCGTAATCTGGATAGGTTTTGCATGTAGATTAACTTCTGGGATTTTAGCAGCCACGAAATCATGATCCATGTGCAGAGAATTATGAATTATATGGAGTTCTTGAAGAAATAGGAGAACTAGGATTTTTATATGAAATTTATGTGAATTGATCCAAGAATTTGATGTCCCATTGTGATTTGATGATTATAAAACGTTGAGAATTATGCGAACATGTTGGTATGATTATTAGTATACTTGGTTGGGAGTTTGGGACATTATAATGAAGAATTAGAGGTGTAAAAAGAGGAAACTCGTAACTGTTAAAGAAAATTCTGGGCAAATACCTGTTTGATCGATAGATCAACTCAAGAATGTCGATCAATCGACCCCTTTTCTTCGATTGATTGACCTCTTCTGATTTTTTGGTAATTGTTTCCATTTAAGGTTTAAGGAAAATCCCAAAGTCGATAATGATTCTTAGGGTGATTAATATGATATTGTGGGACTTAGTTAAGGTCAGTAGGGTTTTAGTTGAATCCCGGAGAAATGAATTCCCTTAGGAAATTGAATACTATTACTTACGGGGGACTACCGAGTGAGGTACGATTAGAAATCATTCGAATTAAACTATAATGGTAATAAATGCTGAGGTAAGGATAAGAACAGTAAAGTAAGGGCTTTAAGTTACTGAGATAACATTAGAAACTAATAGGAGACCTAGTAACATTTTGGGGTAGGTTTAGGTACTCAAATTGATACGACGAGAGAGAATTATCAAGTTAAATATAATATTACGTATGATGTTCGGGATAATCTTACTACGTACAAGACTTGCTAGATAGAATGTGAATATCTATATTAAAATATGATTACTAAGGTTGTGTGAATGCCCAGTGAATGGATTTCTTATTTGTATGACATGACTACCATACTTGCTATCACGTGAGGTTAGTTTTTTGGAAAAGGGCCCTCTTATCTTTGTGTGCCTTCGGGGGGATTTAGACTGGTAACTTAAGGACATAGGACTGTGAATGACTTATTTGTGAGTTGATAAATCAGCTCACCATGGGAGCGTAGGTATGTGCGTGGCCCATGGGCATGTGAACTATGTTCACCTCCAATATGTGTGATTTGTTTTGAGACTGTTCCTGAGTGATTCGAAACACGTGATCCTTACGTACGTGATGTACATGGATTTGATAGCAGAGTATGCGTGTACCGCATCTTATCCTAGGGATGACATATATGTATATATATTTGTACTGTGAGTGATTTATATATATACTTGTGATTGGTTCACTGTTGCTTAGTAGATATGAATAACTAAGATATTTGAATGGGCTAAGAATGTGAGAATTTAATTAACACTTGAGATAGGTAATATAATGAATGTGAATATGGTTTATGAATATAACTTGTTTAGGTGCTACGAGTAGATACCCTATGATAGAGTGCGAAACAAGGAATGGTACAAACTAGTTAGTTAGTGGTATAACTAGGATGGGTTAAGGGAATATGCTAAGCGTGTATATTAGTTGAGAGGTGAGAAACTCACGTGAGAGTACGTAACTAACATGTTTATAATATGTGTTGTTTAATTGTAATTTAAACACTTGCTAAACTTTTAAACTGTTTTCACCTCGGGCTCTGGCCCGTTTTCTTCCAAATCTATTTTGTTTTGTAAAAACATTTTAGGTGCCCTGCCACAGGGACGCCAATCATAGGAGTTACTTTACATTGACATGTTGTAGCTGCTGTGGAAGTTACAGGATCTCGGTATTAGACGCCTTCATATTTTGTACTGGATTCTACTCAGGGTTACTCATCTATTAGGGCATGTCGCCCATTTCCATTTAGAGACAACACTCTCAGACTTTTAGTTTTATTTCAGGTGTTGGTTTATTTATTTAGACTCTTGTATCGGGACTTTATTTTACTCTGGTATTATTATTGGAGTGTTTACTCCAGACTCAGTTTATTTCTTTTTGTTGATTATTCATTTGAGATTGTTTATGCGATTAATAGTTGTTGACTTAATTACTTGTATTACGTTAACTTAATTAATAAAATTTGGCATCTCTCTTTTTAAATATTAGGTGGCTAGTAATAAATTATATGTTTTCGATAGTGATGCTACAACTGAACCAACTTGATATTTTGTATTTATTTCATAAAGTAGTCGCTACCCAATATTTAATTAGTCGAGGTGTCACACCTGCGTGGCATAAAATATATTTACCGAGCAACTTACAGTGTCGAGCTACTTAGCACACCGAGTTACTCAGCGTACCGAGCATCTAGTCGGGAAGATCAAACGACAAAAACAGATTCAATGAACATTCTTATCATGTACAGATGTATATGTCTATTAAATAACGACATATTGTCTATTCACATTGAGATCCCAAGGGCTATAAATACTTTGTAACACCCCCCTAGTGGGGAAAGCTTCCATAAGCGAACATACTAAAGACTAAGGCAAATACCCAACAATACAAAACAGTGGACGTAGGCTATTTTCCTAAGGCTGAACCACTTTAAAAATCCTTTGTCTTATTTCTTTATTCATATTTATCTGTGATTAATTAATTAGATCAAATCTAGTTTTTTACATCAACAGATGGGTTTTATTTGGGGGTATTCTTGCATAGAGATAACATTAGAAAATGGGTTTAAGATGGATGTAATTTTTAATATCCCACATAAAAACTTTACCCAACATATATTGCTAGCTATAGAGGTTAGAATATGAATATTCATGATGCGGTGAATTACGGCCATTGTGTCACGCGACTCGCGACACGTGTTCGGGCTATGTGCATAAAGGATAATGGGCAACTTAGGGAACATTTCACTTATGAAGAGATGTTAAATTTGGACTTAGTGATTGGGATAAATTTGAAAGATACTTTCCAACGGCTACTAATTTCGATTGTTCAATGTTGACAATTCATGAACAAGCTCCAAAATTAGTATAAAAATAGTTCCAAAACATTATTTGGTATCAAAATATCATGTGTTGTCATTTATATTTCATGTATTATTTATACTATTAAGCTTACATTTCAGAGTATTATTGGGATTTATCAAAGTGTAAATAATTTTAATCAAAATTAGAAACTGAATCAATGTATCATGAAGGAAATTTTCATCTGAACTATGTGGTTCCACAACTTAATGGATCAAAATATTTCCTAAAAGACAACGTTCTTAGTAATTGCTTAAAGTTTCTTGCATTCATACTTTCTATTATATTTCCCTTTCATTAATATACAAATTTCCATTAATTTTAGGCAATGATTCTCTTATGAGGAAATCAAGGAACAATGGCATACAATATCCAAGTTATAAGTCAAGACTTGATTCGACTCGATCGTTTTGATGGATAAAATTCACTCGTTGTCAAGACAGTCGTGCTTTTTCTCACATCCTTAAAACTCGTGCATATTATTAAAGATGGACTTAAAGGCAATTCCCAAACCCACTTTGAAAGGCACTAAGGAGGTCAAACAAAAGTGGACAAATAGGAAGGACAATGAGTTCATTTCTTGAGGACGCATTCTCAATGTGTTATTATAGTCGATTTATAGTGCATATCAAACTATTCTTATGGATAGAATTAGGGGAAAACACTTTAAATCAAATATAAAAACTAGGAAGGAAGTAATTGTTACTTTTTTATCTCTAATTATGCGAATTATATAATGTCAAATGAAAAATCAATTATTGTATTCTCATGGACTCTAATAAATACTTTATTTTAAATTATGTGCAAAAAATCTACAAGATAAATTCCAAGTTGGGTGATTGTTTCAAAACTTCCCTCTTCTTGAAAAAATTTAAAAAGAAACTCAATCACGATGAAAAGAAATACATTGTTGCCCTTCTTCTTCCAACCTTCGAATTAAGAAGATTCTCGCATTTGGGATAAGAAAGAAGAACAAAGTGAAATCCAGTCTATCAAAATATGGTTGAGGACCAAAAATCAAAGGAAACTAAAGATTTCAATATTAAAGTAATGAATATTCACATTTCAATAACCAAAGTTCAAATAATGTAACGACCTAAATCTTAGTAGACTATGGAGTGTTAGTGAGGCTATGGCCATAACCTTCAGGTCCTGGCTAGTTACCAAGGCCACAACCATAATTCTTAGTCTTCGATTTATGGTACGAGGGCGAGGAGTTTACATTTCAAAAGTACAAAAAACAAAGCATATAGATTAATAACGTGGAATAATCAGATTATTTTCTTATAACCAAGTTTTACAACTTCTAGAAGCCTTTTTTAAGGGGATGTTTGGGAAAACTAGTGACATAATTAGAAACCCTAGGTTCCCCTTCACTTCCAATAAATCGAATTATTGGGCTCCATTCCCAAATATGTTATAAACTTTGAAAAAATCATTACCAACACTCTAGGGAGAGAAAGTGAGAATCTGAGAGCAAGTGCAGGTGTTGTCAAAAGGAGGTCGAGAATTTTCACTATTCAGGAGGCGAAGTAGTATTGTTTAAAGGACTCCTTTATAACCTTCTTCTCCTTCTTCATAATCCCTAGTCCCTATGTTTCGTTAACTGATATGAGCCCTCTTATGTAAATTTGAGTTTTTGGGTAATGGCCAAGGATTTTTACTATTCATCATATATTCTTATTGTAAATCATTTTTTCTTAAATATAATGGAGTTGTGTAACTAAATGTTAAACTGATTGTATAGACATTTATGCTTTCTTAAGAAATTTATTAGGTTTTTCCATTTTGATATTTGATAATCTAAACTTTAGATCGTTTTGGGGATAATACTATCATTTTAATAAAGTACCTTTTGTTGTTTGAAGATCGGGAGTTTAAACTCCTTCTTTAAGGTTGTGAACATAGTAAGTATAGTATCGTGTCTTACCATGTTTGCGTGTTTTATTGTATTAAGATGTTGAGGTTGTGGCATTGATGTTTGGGCTGAAGCATTATGTTTTAAGTGGCTTCCTGCATTGTTCTTGAGGCCAGACAACTAGTTCAAAGGAGATTGAGCATAGGGTAGTTATAAAGCTTGCACTTAGGAGAGCTAGGCTAAGATTTTTAATCAAACACCAAACTGTGGATCGTTCATCCTAGAAGTGAGCAAGAGAGGAGGTTGTGACCTGTTGAATGACTGGGTCAATAGATTCAGAATAAGTTCGCAGAGTTGTGAAGTATATCGAAGGTCGGACTAAAATCTTTAGAAGACAAACAGAATTGGGCGAACCAAGGGATTGAACCTTGAGGGATTTCGGGGACTGATGGACCAATCGAGATTTAGCCTTGGGATGCCAGAGTTCACTTTCTGGGAAGATATGAGCCCTCAATTAATATTCCTTATTTGCTTTTTAAGGTTTAAACCTAGGTTTGGAAAAAAAAACTTCTCCCTTTCTTACATTTAAATCTTATAGTATATTATCCTATTTATATCTTATTTCGTAGCTGTGTTAGTATATTTGTGATTACTAGCATTGGCAGGCTGGGTTGATGACATTTGATTTAACCCTTACTGGGTTATTTCATCTCGTCCCTTTATTCCTTGACTTCCTCGGGATAATAGGTCGCTGGAAGGATATAAAGGTCGTGGAGAGCAGAGTATTCAGAGATAGAATAAATTTGTTTAGTTCCAGATCTAGTTGTAGTAAAACCACTTCGTTAAAACATTTTAATTTGTAAAGATTATTCTATCGAACAAAGTGATTTTCTAATGTATGTATTGACGATTGTGATTGTTTATTTTGAGATTTATCTTATTAATTTATGGATGGTTATTTATGATATATGAGAAACGATAATAATTATGTTTATGAGTCTTAATCTTACTTGGAGGGCGCGACCTAGTAAGATTGTCCTATTTAAGATTGTTTAAAATATCATCGCACGATTTAAGTGAATCAACCCCTCGACCTAAGAGGGCAAGGCCGTGAGAGTTAAAAATAGAATTAGCGCATTCGTTTCTGGAGACTATAGGAAAACTTTCACTTAGGAATTTCAAACTAGGATACCAGACTTATACATGTGTAATTATTATCTAGAATCCATGCCAAGAGGTACCCGTCGAGGAATTATAATAGACACGATAATCAATGTTGAGGCCGCGACACTCGCTACCTCCAATGGAGGAGCTAATGGAGAACAAGTGCCAAATATGGTGGTTGGATTCGTTAAGGACCTAAATGGGGAGATGGAAACAAGAACGATTGAAGAAAGCATTGTTGGTTGCACCATTAATTAGTTCAAAAAATTGGGGATACAACCTTTCAAGGGAGAGCCTGATCCCTTGGAGGTCGAGGCTTGGATAAGCACGACAAAGAAGTTTTTTAAAGTGTTGAAATGCATTAAGGAAAAGAAAGTGGCCTTTCCATGTTCATGTTTGAGTCGGAGGATGATCATTGGTGGAATATGGTTAGGAGGACTCAGCTTGAAGAAGAGGCTGCGACTATTAAATGGACGAGGTTTAAGTAGATCTTCTTTGAGAAATATTTTCTAGTCGTGGCCATAGAAAAGTAAAAGGTAGAATTTCTAGAGCTAACTCAAGGATTACTGTCACTGTATAGATACGAATATAAATTTGTAAAGCTTTCATGCTTCGCTAACTCATTTAATTGATATCAAGGAACTGAAGGCTAAAAAGTTTGAAAGGGGTCTAAAGTAGGGGTGGCAAATCGTGCTATTGGGTCGGGTTCAGTTTGACCCGACATGAAACGAAATATATTTTAGTGACGGGAACACTACATGACACGTTTTCGTGTTATTTTTCACAACCCAAACACGATCCACTTCTAACACATCATGATACGACACGACACGATTGACATGATTTATAATATATATTTGATTAAACATGATTAACATGACACGATTGGCACAGCATGGCACGACACGACACAATTGACACGATACAATTTATAGCATATTTTTCCAATTCATGCTTTCAAGTGCACAAAAAATTGCCCATGACAGATTTTTATCCACAATGCTTTTGATGTTAAATCTCAACTACAAAAAAGAAACAATCTGAAATAAAAAATTTGAAATATACGCAACAAAATAAAACATGCAATCACCTCATTCTCATTCACAAGGTTTCCAAAATTTTCACCCCCTTTTATTCCACAACAACTTCAAGTGATATCGTTATTTTCTTCTCATTATCAATGGATAAAATTGATATTGAGTTCATTTTGAATGACCATGCCTCTACACAAAGAAACGAAATCGTTGAAAAGAGACGGTCGTCGAACATAAATGATCGTCGGACAGAAATGGTCACCGGATTGAGGAAGGATAAAAGTGGGTGGGTGGGGGCGCAGGCGCTGACGGAGGAAGGAGAGGGGGATAATGGAGCGCTGGTGGTGTCGCTGATGAGCCCAGTGTTGATTAGGTCAGGGTTGATCTGGTCTGGCACTGAGGATGGATGAGGTTAGGTGGTGTGAGAGTTTGGAGTAGTTCTACAGGGACCGAATTTTTGACAGAATTTTGGTGGACAGACTAACGTGGCGGACATTTATTGGTTGCTTTCTAGGTTCCACTGGCGTGGACCCCAAAAACCAACCAATAAAATCCTGCCACGTTAGTTTGTCCATCAAATTTTGGTCAACAATTCGATCACAATGTCATTTTTGGAGAGTTTGTGGGTGGGTGATGAGATTGATTGAATGTAAGGACGACCGAATAATGTTTTTGGTTAGGGTTTGTTTTGTGGTGTTTTTTGTGAAGTATTCATCTTAAAGAGAATTAAGATTTGTGGGTTGGGATTTTTAATAAAAGCCTTTTAATTTTTTAATAGGTCTATATAGGGTTTTAATTGGATCAATAACGGGTCAATAATGGTTTTTTGAACGGTTCCATAATGGTCCTTAATGAAGTCACTATCATGTCTTTAACGGGTTCAATTCGGGTCAATTTTGTAGCCAAAATTAAATACGAACATGACCCGAACACGATAAGTCGTGTCAATTTCGTGCTAATTTCATTTCGTATCGTTTTCAAAATTGTCACCCCTAGTCTAAAGCATGGACTTTACAATCGAGTTATCACTTTAAAGTTGTGAACATACTCTGAATTAGTGGAAATGGCCCTGATTATGGAATAAGATTTAAATAAGGAATGAAGGCTAAGGCTGAGAATATAAAGGGAAGGGATGAAGGAATAACCAGTAAAGAGGATAGGCTATGACAACATGCATAAAGGCCGAGGACTACTAATAGTATCACGGAGAATAAGCAGTTTGAGAAGACATATACCGCAACCATTACCTATTATAACTGCAAAATGAAGGGGAATTACGTCAACATATATCCCTTAAGAATGAGTTTTTATAATTTTGACAAGTCAAGCAATAAGTCTAATGAATGCAAGGTGCCAAAGAAGGATGCAAATGAATCGTCAAATCAGGTCAGGGTCTTCATAATAAATGCCAAGGATGTTGAGAAGGGAGAGGATGTTATAGCAGGTATTTTTACTATTTATGATAGAAATGTTTATGCAATTTTTTATTTTGGTGCCACACATTCCTTTATATCCCCCATTTTTGCGTTTAAGTTAAGGACGAGCCCCAAACCTTGAATCCTGTATTGATGATATGTATCTTAGTAGGAGTAACGTTAAAGGTCGTAACCATTATTAGGGGATGTTTAACGAATATAGAAAATCAATGTTTCGATGTTAAATTTATTCTTTTGTACATAGAGAATTTCAATGTTATATTGGGTATGGACTAGCTATCCACTCACATTTGTAGGATTGATTGCGCTAGAAAAGTAATATTTCTTTATGATCCTGAAGGAGACGAAGTAAGATTTAGAGAAGTAAACCAAGTAGAAAACCCTTATTGATATCAACCTTGAGAACCATCAATATGTTAAAGGGAGGATGTCATGGATATATAGCGAACGTGAAGGGTCTTGATAAGACCATGACCATTATAAGAGATGTTCCATTAGCCACAGAGTTTGAAGACGTATTTCTTGAAGATCCTCTTAGGTTGCCCCAAATAGATAAATTGAGTTTAATATTAACCTCATGATTAGGCATAAATTCTTTTGAATTTTCCCCTTTATTTAGAGGTTTTTATTACCTCGGATAATGTAAAACGAGTTGATTTATCTCATATCATTGCTAATGGCTTCGTCTAACAATTATCCCGAGTTTCGAGTATTTTTTTTTATTGATTTTGCAAGTATTTAATACATAAAAGAAAAAAAGAAACCAGAAGAAACAAGAGAGAAGAAAGAAGAAAAGTCAAAAGGGAAAAAGCATAATTTCCACCAGGAATCCGATCAAGGACCCAAAATAAAAGTTAAAGATTTTGAGTCTACGAGTGCGTAGGAAGAAACGGCGTTCCAATCCGCATTCCGGAGTAGAAGTTATAAAGATTCAAAGATGTGACATAATCATTAGAATTTGAAGAGATAATGAAGAGAAATTGTGAAGAATATCTGGATCGATCCGGGCCTCATAAAAAAGGATCGATCTGGACCTCCTAAGTCACTGTAAAAGGATGCATCTACCAGATCGATCCGGTCCTCATAAACAAGGGATCGATCCGACTCCCCAAGTTCACTGAATAAAGGCATAGATACCGAATTAATTCAGGTGAAATAAAAAAGGATCGATCCAGTCATCGGGCGGATCGATTAGAAATGTCCTGACTTGATCGATCCGGGGTTCGAGATTTGGGATTATCTTCTTTAAGTTAGAGTTTTGTATGGATCCAACTCTTGTAATTTTCGTAGAGTATATATATCAACGTCCTCCCAAACATTGAGAGAGCTTCTAATTCGTTTTAGAGAAGCCTTATACTTGGTTTTGAAAGAAGAACAACAGAAACCCTAGTTTTCATTTATCGTTGATTCAAGTTGCTGCAATTCAAGTAAATTTGTTCCAATTCTTATTTTTATAATTGTTGTAGTTAATTGTGTAGTTGATAATTTCATCCTTCATAATTCTAAGTTAATAGTTAAGATGTCTTATTTCATTAAAATCATGTTTTCTTATTATTTTACTATGTTCGGCTAAGTTTTTAAGGGTTGGAGTGCATGAACCCCGCCCGATGTAATTCACGATAATGGAAATAGACCTTTTGAATTAAAATCTTAGATGAATCGTGTAGCATAACTGGTGCAACCGTTGTAGGGCTTTTGATCCCATTTTCCCTAGGTAACCAGGATGCTTAAGAATGCGACGCTCGTATTGGTTAATGTGACACCGCGTCCTTTGATTACATACTGTGCGGGCTACGATCCCTCATATGTGTAATGCTTGGGAGTACTAAAGACCGAGTTCATGTAAAATTCTAATTCCGAATCTAGTATCCTACTAAGTGAATTGATAGGGTGTGGGGAATTGTAACCCAGCTTATTTGTCTCATCTCATAGTTAAACTTTTTAGTCCAATTGTCATCAGCTTTTCATTTAATTACCGTAGTTGCATTGTATTCATTCTAGTCTCATTAGATAATTATTCTCAAATTTGCATCTAGTTGTAATTGTCTCGTATTCCAAATCAACTTTTCGTTTCTTTTAGAGTCAAAATAAGGATTTCTTCGTCTTTCCAACGTCGTTACGAATTCTTTTGTTCTGTTTCCCTAAGTATCGATGCCCGACTTATCGGATTATTACTTGAGCGATAGGCTTGAACTTGAGACTATATAGTACGCACCCTAGACACATTTGTGGTCGCGTTAAGTTTTTGGCGTCGTTGCTGGGGAACTAGGTAGACTTAGGATAGATCGAGTCAATCTAAAACTTTGACCAAAAATTCAAAAAAAAATCATCATCTCTCAAAAGCCTTTAATGCAAAATCCTGAACATACTCAGACTTCTCATAATACTCCAACCAGAATCCACGAAAATCCGATTGTTGAGTATAACTCTAGAAGCCCACACACACCTCACGTTCCACAATTTTGGGTTCCACCTCCTACTCCTGAACACTCTATCGGTAGTTACACCCTGAGTCAACCTTCGAGTTGCGCATCTAGGACACAGAGTGAATATTCAGAGTCATTTGAAGAGAGTACGAGCGCGATGTCTGATGCAACGAGTTTCGGTACTGGAGAGGAAAATCTACCCTATCGTCCCATAAAAGATTTACTCTTTCCTGAGCAGACTGTCACCCCTGGTTGCATTTTACTCCCGTATAATGCCAGTCAGTTCCACTTTCACAATGGGATGATACAGATTCTCCCTACGTTTCACGGAATGGATTTGGAGAAACCATACCTACATATCCATGAGTTCGAAGAGGCGTGTGACACATTTAGTTACCAAGCTTGCACGCAAGATGTCATTAGCTTAAAGCTTTTTCCTTTTTCCTTAAAGGATAAAGCCAAGACCTGGCTATGGTCTCTACCCCAAACTCGGTAACTTCCAGGAGAGATATGCAATCTAAGTTTATCTCAAAATTCTATCCACATCACAAAACCAACTCTACCAAAACTCAAATCCAAGGTTTCCGATAACACGATAATGAGCCTTTTGACAGGTGTTGGGAACGTTTCCAAGAGTTGGTAAGTGCATGCCCCCATCATGGTTTAGAAAAACTCCTTGTGACCTCTTTATTCCATAATGGGTTGATAGTGGCTTCCAAACAACTTGTGCAAACAATGTGTGAATGACTTTTTTAGGATTTGAACTCCAGCGATGTCGAGGCCCATCTTAAGTATGTTGCAGAGACTACTCAAGCATGGGACACATCTGATCCCAATACCCAATCCAGGCCTAGAAAAACATCTATCTCTCCGACTGCATCCGATCTATACCATTTGGATAGTAATACCTTAATATACCGTCGATTCGATCAGTTTTAGAAAGATATGAAAGAGTGGTTTGATGGTCGGTTGAGAGATATCTCCGAATCCAGTCGTGATTCAAAAGAAAATGTGTGTGCTATCTGTGAGGCGGGTCATTCCACAAAGGCATGCCCAATAATTTCTGCCTACAAATCCATGCACACCTAGCAGGTGAATGCTATAGGAGGATTCAAGGGAAATTTTAACACCCCGAATGGGAACTCCTACAACCCTTCATGGAGAAACCATCCTGGTTTTAACTATGGACAACCACACGCTGTGATGAACCCACATTCACATGTTATCCCACCTCCACCACCTCCTCAATACCAACAAGAACCACCACCTTCAGCTCCATATGTAACTCCACGGTGGAGGAACCTCGAGGATACGATAAACAAGGTCATAAACTCTCAAAGTTAAACTAATGCTAGAAATGAACGCATGTTTGCCGACATGAATGCGTACATCTCCAAGTTGCAATCATCGTTGAGTATCCAAGAGAAAGGAGAATTTCCTGCCCAGGGCCAAAGACCTCCCCAAGGTCAACCTAGTGTTATCTCCCCCTCTACAGAACAGCAGGAGCATTGCCAAGATATAACCACTCTTCGTAGTCGAAAAGTTGTTGATTTATCACCTCCCCCACACGACACTTCGAAAGTCAAGGAGAATTTTCCCGGTACGAAAGAGGCCGAAGATATCCCCTTGAACGAGAGTGAAAAGGAAGACACTAGTAAGCCTGAGGTAGTTGTAAAGTCGCCCTCCGCTGCGCCATTTCCTCAAATATTGGTTCCTTCCCACAAAGGGACTATAAGTGATAAAGTGCTAGAGGTGCTTACAACTATGATATTGAACTTACCTTTCTTCGATGCAATAAGGCAAATTCCTTCTTATGTAAAAGTCATTAAAGATTTATTGACTATCAAGAGTAGGATGAAGGTAAAGAAAAATGTGTTTCTAGCCTAGAACGTGAGCTCCATTCTTCTTAACGATCTCCCACCTAAATATAAATATCCCAGTGCACCTACCATTTCATGTACCATTGGAGAGAATAAAATTGAGAGAGACTTACTCGACTTGGGGCCGAGTGTTAATATCCTCCCCTATTCAATTTATAGGCAACTTGATCTGGGTGATCTTAAGCCCACAAGGATCACTCTCCAATTATCAGATCGAACCGTGAAGATACCGAGGTATATAGTTAAGGAGGTGATAGTCCAAGTGGACACTTTCTACTTCTCGGTAGATTTTGTCATTTGGGACATGGAGCCCTCCTTAGCTTCAAAAAATCATGTTCCCATCATCCTTGGGCACCCATTCTTAGCTACGACTAATGCACTGATCAATACTCAAAATGGGCATATGCAATTCACTTTTGGGAATATGACTTTAGAAACAAACATCTTCAACATAGCCCAACAAGCAGGGGAGGAAGATGATCTTCATGCGGTGAGCTTGATAGATGAGATCGTAAAAGAGCACATTGAGGAAAATTTATGTGGAGACGCCTTAGAAGCTTGATTAACATCTAGTCATGAGAGCGAGGGAGATTACACCGAGTTTGAGAGAGCAATTGAGGAGTTGAGATACTTAATCGATTAGAGAGCGTCGAATGAGGAGGAGAGAGATGTTAGTTGGGTTTCTCGATTCGAAGAGCAACTGCCAAGGGAGGCACGCGTGGTGCACTCTAGCGATTCATTCCTGACTTTCGAGTTGAAAAAACTACCCTCCAACGTTAAATATGCTTTCCTAGGTAAAAGTGAGACATTTCCTGTTATTGTCTCCTCTAGCTTAGATGAAGATCATGAGGGTAAGCTATTAAAAATTTTGAGGAAGCACCAGAATGCTTTTAGTTGGTGTATAGATGTTCTAAAGGGGATAAGTCCTCTGATTTGCACACATAAGATTCACCTCTAGGAGGATGCTAAGCCCTCGAGAGAAATGCAAATAAGGCTAAACCCCACAATGAAAGATGTGGTAAGGACTAAAATCATAAAGTTGTTGGATACCGGGATTATCTACTCGATCTCAGATAGCAAGTGGGTGAGCCCCATTCAAGTCGTCCCAAAGAAGTCGGGCATGATTGTGATTGAAAATTCCAAGGGAGAGCTAGTTCCCCAATGTACCACCAATGGGTGACGCATTTGCATTGATTAACAGAAACTCAATGCGAGAACTAGAAAAGACCATTTCCCCTTGCCATTTATCGATCAAATGCCTGAAAGAGTAGCGGGCCACCATTACTATTGCTTCCTAAATGGTTATTCCGGATATAACAAGATTGAGGTAGGTGTATTTGATCAAGAGAAGACAACCTTCACTTGCCCTTTTGGAACGTTAGCCTATAAACGTATGCCATTCGGCTTGTGTAATGCACCGGCGACCTTTCAAAGGTGCATGTTGAGCTTATTCAGTGACATGGTTAAGAGAGGGCTAGAGGTGTTTATGGACGACTTTAGTGTTTTTGGTACCTCTTTCAATCTATGTCTAGCCAATCTTGAAAAAGTAATAGCACGATGTGTGAAAAAGAACTTAGTGCTGAATTGGAAAAAATGCCATTTCATGGTAACTGAGGGCATAGTTCTTGGCCACATCGTGTCATCCAAAGGTATCGAGGTTGATCGAGAAAAAATTGATGTCATAGCTGACCTACCCCCACCAAAATCGCTTAAGGATGTGCGATCCTTCTTGGGCCACGCGGGGTTTTATAGAAGGTTCGTTAAGGACTTTAGCGCCATCGCTAGACTCTTAAGCAACCTTCTTATGAAGGACACCCCATTCGAGTGGACTGAAGTATGCCAAATTGCTTTTGAAAAATTAAAAAGCATGCTTGTGTTCACTCCTATTATGCAAGCTCCGGATTGGTCCTTGCCATTCGAGCTTATGTGTGATGCGAGCGATTATGCGATAGGGGATGTTTTGGGTCAAAGGAAAGATAAAAACTCTCATTCCATCTACTATGATAGCCGAACTCTTATCGGACCATAACTCAACCACTCCACCACGGAGAAGGAATTTCTAGCGTTAGTCTTCGCTCTTGACAAGTTTCGGTCCTATCTTATCGGCTTCCCCATCACTTGTTTCACCGACCACGTGTCTTTAAAATATCTCCTTGCAAAGAAAGGTGCAAAGTCGCGCCTCATAGGGTGGATCCTACTCCTACAAGAGTTTAATCTCTCAATTAAAGATAAAAAAGGAGTAAAAAACGTCGTCGTCGATTACTTATCACAGCTTTCGTTCGACGTACCTAGTGATCCTACACCCATAGACGAGTATTTTCCGGATGGGCAACTCTTTGCCACCTCTTCTTTGCCCTGGTTTGCGGATATAGTGAACTATCTTGTCATAGGAGCTATCCATCCCGATTGGACACCGCAAGATAAGAAGATGTTAATCACTTGGTCGCGCATATTTTTCTATGATGATCCATTCCTTTTTAAATATTGCGTCGACCAAATCATCCGACGATGCGTACCGGATGATGAAATTCCGAAAGTCATCCAATTATGTCATTCGGAAGCATGTGGAGGCCAATTTTTCGTAAAAAAGACAGCCGCTAAAATTCTCTAAAGTGGTTTGTACTGCCCCACAATGTTTCGGGATGTAAAAAATTGTTTCAAATCTTGAGATAGGTGTCAACGGATGGGGGTGATTACCCGATGAGACATGATTCCATTAACCCTGATTCTCATCATTGAGGTTTTCGATTACTGGGGTATTGACTTCATGATTACATTTCCCCCGTCCTTTCGATACCTATACATCCTAGTCGCGGTAGACTATGTTTCTAAATGGGTGAAAGCTATAGCTACCAAGACTAATGACAATAAAGTGGTGATAAAGTTCCTGCAGAAACACATACTTTCTCACTTTGGTGCTCCAAAAGCAATAATTAGTGATAATGGCACTCACTTTTGCAATAATCCATTTGAGAAACTTATGAGAAAGTATGGTGTCGTTCACAAGGTTGGAACGACCTATTACCCACAAACGAATGGGCAGGTCAAGTTCGCGAATCGTGAGAGCAAAAATATCCTCGAGAAAACCGTCGATCCTAACATAAAAGATTAGTCCCTTCGTTTGAAAGATTCCTTATGGGCCTACCGTACCGCATACAAAAAAACACTCGAAATGTCCCCATTCCACTTTGTGTATGAAAATCCTTGCCATCTTCCTGTTGAGTTGGAGCACAAAGCATATTGGGCTATTAAGAGGGTAAATTATGATATAGACAAAGCCGGTGAAGCTCACAAGCTTCAATTGAACGAGTTAGAGGAGATACGCAATGATGCGTACGAGAATGCCAATATTTCAAAAGAACGGATGAAACTCGCGTATGATAAGATTATTCGACGGAACGAGTTTCAACCTGGACAAAAGGTACTCCTCGACAACTCCCGACTTCATCTATTTTTGGGTAAATTGCAGTCTTGGTGGACTGGTCCATTTGTTGTGAAAAGCGTATTCCCCCATGGAGCAGTGGAATTGGAAGATCCAAAAAGGGGGAACACATTCAAAGTCAATGGACAACGCCTAAAGCCATATGTAAAGGCATGCGTAGAAGAGATCGACACCATTTGGTTCTCGGACCCCGTTTATGGGGTAGAGTGAGCTGGAATTGAGAGGTCATCACACCCCCAACGTGTATGGGGTGAATTCTTGTGTATAGTAGCTGCACCTAAGTTAGGGTAGTAGAGTCCGTAGGTTCACATCACAAAAGGAGAGGAATTCGAGCACTAGTACGCTTTATGAGGCGCACATTTAGGGCCACAGTGTCAAGGTCAGAGGATGTTGAAGTCAAACACGTGTAGGACCTTTAGTAGGATCATACGAAAGTCGTGAGAAAGGAGTACACCATCACAAAGGTGAACCAGAGTTGATCTGATCACCAAATCGATCCGGTCCTGGGAACCCGGATCGATCCGGTCTGTAGAAATCAGGTCTTGGGAACCCGGATCGATCCAATTTCTGTAACTATTTAAATTCCCTAGGTTCACCCTCTTTTTCCCCAATCCATTTCCTTCCCTCCCATTTCGTCCCCCACCCTTCCCAATAACCTTTTCCCTCCCAAATACTTCCCCCTTTTCCCTCCAAAATCTACCCTACCCTCTCCCCTCACCACCTATAAAACCACACCCTCTCCACCACAATTTCCCCACCACTACTCACTCTCTTTCTCTATTTTTTATTCCAGAAATCCTCCTACCTCCAATTTCCATGGCCAACCAACACCTCTCCAAAACTATGAGTCCAACCACATTCTCGGAGATGGAGCAGCCAGCTACCGTTCCCTTCAAGAGAAAAGGTGGTGTGAACGTTTCTTCAGCCAATCTCGCAAGCTTCAAGTGGAGCGTCAAGTCATTTGGAATGACATGCCCAATTCCGCCACTGTGATTTTTATGGCCCGGGGTTGGTGTCGTTTCCTCAACAAACCTCATAACGCGGTGTGGCCAAATGAAGTACTAGCATTTTATGGCTCACTTGTTCGCACCGGTCAAAACGTGACTGAAGCATACATAGGCGGCATTCGCGTCCCGTTCTCTTTGGAACTTCTGCTCCAGAAGTTGGCTGCCAAAAATTTCCTAAGCCAGCATCCATTCACATACACCAACCCTCTTCCCCACTTGACAAAGACATGTGCATGTCCCGCATCGACCCCAACGCTAACTGGATCACCGAGACATACCCGGTGGGCCAGCTAAGTGAGAAAGCAAGCCTCACTTTCAAAATCGTGTGCGCGAACATTCTCCCAACGGGCAATAAGTCGGCAATGCGCCCACATCAATCCACCCTCGTATATCACCTCTTCGACCACACCACCCCCCATCAATTTGGCTCCTTGCATCTATAAGGACATTTTCTTCACCGTCACAGATAAAAAGGGAAAAACTCCCCTCCCCTATGCCCGGCTCATAACGTCCATACTAGCGGACACCGGAATTGCCCCCCACAAGATTTCCCTCGCCTCACAGCTCCCTTTGGGGAAACCACCCGAACTCGTCGTGAGAGCCAATGGGAAAATATCCAAGCCCGACTAGCATAAGAGAGTAGTGACGAAGAGCAAGCCGCCGGTGATGATGAAGAAGAGGATGCGAGTGGTGATGAGGAAAGCAGCCAGGAAGAAGAAGAGGATATCATGATGGGCGAGGGTGATGCGGATTATGATAGTGATGCGGATTCGGATTTTTTGCCAGAAAATGCTGAAATTAATCGACTCCTTTCGACGGTGGAAACACGACTTGATGGATTCATAAACCAATACAACACTGACCGGGTAACCGACCTAAGTGCTTATCAGCACGACACCAGCATGCTGCACCGTCTCTAAGCGAAGATGTATCAGATGACTATTGGTACACCACCGTCGTCCTAATTTTATGACCCATATGACCCAAATGCGCCCAGTGGATCCCATGCCCCTCCCCAGTGATGCTATTTCTGAAAATTTGGTTGTGACAGTGTTGGTTGTTATCATTGTTGGTTCTTTGTCTCCTTTTCCTTTGTAATTCTTGTGATCAATCTATATAAAATTCTGCATTTTTCATATTTGTTCATTTTATTTCTTTGCACTTTTAATTCGCTAAGTTAAATTTTAGTCCTTTTTGCTTGAGGACAATGCAAAATTCTATGTTGGGGGGGTCACAAGTGCGTCTTTCTAAATGTTCACAAATTTTCAAAAATGCCCAGAAATTTCAAAAAAAAAAATCAAAAATTTTGAAAATCCAAAAATACTTTTCTTCAAAATAAATAAAAATTGGAATTTAAAAGATAACAAAATGTCACATTTTTTCTATCTCAAATTATAAAATTCAAATGCACAAAGATAAAATTGACCGAAGATGGAAATTAAAAGAAAATTGGCGATTTAACGAATAAGTGTGGAGATTAACCAACCCGATGAGATTTCGAGCCTATCCTTTTTCCAAGTTTATAAATCAATTCGAGTTAATGGTTAACTCATAGTTCAATTCAGTGTTTAAAAAAGTAGTTGATGATCTCCATCCCTTGTTTTGATCGGTTACGGGAAACGTGTGAGGTGTTATCTCGATAAGCGCGCTAACATATCTCTAAACTTAATTAATCTCGAGACGCATATGGTAAAACAACTCGCATTTGGACAATGAAGTAGGCCCTCGTTTGTTTACCCAAAAATATTGGCCAGAAAAAACTGTGAAAAATTATCCCTTTTGTAACCAAATTTAAGCCAAATAATTTTTCCTTTCTTTTGACAACCCGAAAAAACCACATAAATCCGGAATTGTGAAAGTTGAAAATCCCAGAAATAAAGTTCGAAAAATGCATAAAAAGGGGTAAGAAAAAAACAAAAAAATGCTGAACAAAAAAAAAAGAAAAGTGTGAAAAGTAGAAAAAGAAGGAAAAATGAGCAAAAGCCTGAAAAAAGCGCTAACAAACATCATAAGAAAAAATTTCAATTCCAGATTTCCCCACTATTTCCATTTTACCCAAATACACCTTAAACCCAAGAAAGTCCTAATAGAGTTTGAATTGCAAAATGGACTACTGCGTGGAGAGCTAAGATACAAAAAGATAATATGAGAGGTTAAATGGTGTGAATTTGAGGCGATGTTTCCCATTTTCCAATGACTGTAATCCGATGACGAGATCATTTCACTAAATAAATTCCGTCTTTTCAATTTTGTGTGCGTGAATTCGTGTCCATCATATTTACTTAGTATATTACGCATACCGAGAGAAAATAACCACATGCCGAGTGATTCGTTTGTGATTGTATCCGTGAGAATTGAAATCAAAGCGAATTTTCAAAAAGTAACGTAATGATCAATCGGTGGAAGTTAGTGGTTCGATTTTTGGATCTGCACACACCCACTATGGCTTGAGACTCGTAAATATGATTTTATGGTGACCATTTTTTGGAGAGTTTAAATTGTACAATTTTTAAGTATTTTCATTTTTCTTTGAGTCAATAACGAATTTTGTGAGTATATTCACTACAAACCCTCACGAGACACAACTCGTCCTACTAGGGTCACCTAGAGGTTTAAAGGCTTGTTGCATACGCTACATGCAATTTCTCGCCCGCGAAAGAGATATACTATCCCATTTTAGAGTCGGATCATGTTTTAATTTTTTTTACATTGCTCGGGATGATCAAAGTTCTAAGTTAGGGGAGGTTTGACTAGGCATAAATTCATCCAAATTTTCCCCTTTATTTAGAGGCTTTTATTACCTCCGATAATGTAAAACGATTTGATTCATCTCATATCATTACTAATGGCTTAGTCTAATAAGTATCCCGAGTTTCGTGTATTTCTTATTGATTTTGCAGGTATTTAATACAGAAAAGAAAAAAATAAATCGGAAGAAACAAGAGAGAAGAAAGAAGAAAAGTCAAAAGGGCAAAAACATAATTTTCTCCAGGAATCCGATCAAGGATCCAAAATAAAAGTTGAAGATCTCGAGTCTACGAGTGCGTAGGAAGAAACGGCATTCCAATCCGAGTTCGGGAGTAGAAGTTATGAAGATTTAAAGATGTGAGATAATCATGAGAATTTGAAGAGATAATGAAGAGAAATTGTGAAGAATATCCGGATCAATCCGGGCCTCATAAAAAAAGGATCGATCCGGACCTCCTAAGTCACTATAAAAGGATGCATCTACCAGATCGATATGGTCCTCATAAAAAAGGGATCGATTCGGTCCCCAAGTTCACTGAATAAAGGCATAGCTATCGGATCATCGATCCAGGTGAAATAAAAAAGGGATCGATCCGGTCATCAGGCGGATCGATCTGAAATGTCCTGACCAGATCGATCCGGGGTTCGAGATTTGGGATTATCTTCTTCTAGTTAGAGTTTTGTATGGATCCAACTCTTGTAATTTTCGTAGAGCGTATATTTCAAAGTCCTCCCAGACATTGAGGGAGCTTCTAATTCGTTTTAGAGAAGCCTTGTACATGGTTTTGAAAGAAGAACAACAGAAACCCTAGTTTTCATTTATCGTTGATTCAAGTTGCTGCAATTCAAGTAAATTTGTTCCAATTCTTGTTTTCATAATTGTTGTAGTTAATTGTGTAGTTGATAATTTCATTCTTCATAATTCTAAGTTAATAGTTAAGATGTCTTATTTCATTAAAATCATGTTTTCTTCTTATTTTACTATGTCCGACGAAGTTTTTAAGGGTTGGGGTGCATGAACCCCGCCCGATTAATTCACAATAATGGAAATAGACCTTTTGAATTAAAATCTTAGATGAATCGTGTTGCATAACTGGTGCAATCATCGTAGGACTTTTGATCCCATTTGCCCTAGGTAACCGGGATGCTTAAGAATGCGACGCGCGTATTGGTTAATGTAACACCGATTTACTCATCCTTTGATTACATACTGTGCGGGCTACGATCCCTCATATGTGTAATGCTTGGGAGTACTAAAGACCGAGTTCATGTAAAATTCTAATTTCTAATCTAGTACCCTACTAAGTGAATTGCTAGGGTATGGGGAATTGTAACCCGGCCTATTTGTCCCATCTCATAGTTAAACTTTTTAGTCCAATTGTCATTAGATTTTCGTTTAATTAGCGTAGTTGCATTGTATTCATTCTAGTCTTATTAGATAATTATTCTCAAATTTGCATTTAGTCGTAATTGTCTCGTATTCCAAATCATCTTTTCATTTCTTTTAGAGTCAAAATAAGGATTTCTGCGTCTTTCCAACGTCGTTACGAATTCTGTCATCCTGTTTCCCTGAGGATCGATACCCGACTTATCGGATTATTACTTGAGCGACAAGCTTACACTTGAGCCTATATAGTAAGCACCCTAGACACATTTGTGGTCGCATCGCCTCACGCCTGAGGCCGCTCCCATTTAGGATGGCACCCGCGGAGTTAAAGGAGTTGAAAGACCAGTTAGAAGACATGTTGGGTCATGGATTCATTAAACCCAACACTTGCCTTTGGGGTGCCCCACTATATTTTATAAAAAATAAGGATGGATCTATAATAATGTGCATTAAATTTTAATAATTGAACAAAGTAACCGTAAAAAAGAAGTATCCCTTGCCTAGAATTGATAATATTTTTCAACTAAAGGATACTATATATTTTTTCGAGATAGACCTAAGGTCGAGGTATCACTAATTAAAAATAAAGGATGGTGACATTCACAAGACATTTTTGGGGACTATACATGGTCATTATGAGTTTGTGGTTATGCCTTTTGGATTAAGCAATACCCTTACTATTTTTTGAATTTAATGAATAGAGTGTTAAGTCCATTCGTAGATACGTTTGTGATTGTGTTTATAGATGACATACTTATATACTCAAATATTGCTGAGAATCACGAGTCACACCTCCACGGCATATTTGAAGTCTTGAGGAAGGAGAATTTGTATGCTAAATTTTACAAGTGTGAGTTTTGGTTGAAAAATATCGCTTCCCTCGTCCATGTAGTAATTAAGGATAGTCTAGGGATCTTGCGAAAATTATGGACTAGGAAAAAGTATTGTGACAAAGGTATAAATTTTCCTCAAAAGGATTTTCCAAAATTGATGTGCCCTTTAATAAACCAACACACAAGGATGCAAAATTTACATGGACCACAGAGTGTGAAGATAGTTTTCAAACTTTGAAGAAAACGTTTGTAGTCGCGCCTGTTTTGACTTTGCCTAAGGAATGAGGAGGATACGTGGTGTATATTGATGCTTCGGGTCACGAACTTAGATGTGTACTTATGCAGAATGGTAAGTCATCACTTATGCTTCTAGGTAGTGGAGGACAAATGAACAGATTATCCCACCCATGACTTAGAGTTAGTAGTGGAAGAATTTTAGACATATGAGATGCATAAAGTTAATTATGGACTACGATCGTTCTATCAAATATCGCCCCTGAAAGGCTAACGCCTTAAGTAGACAGATCCAATTAATTCTTTGAGGATAACTGAAAAAAATAAGAGACTTAGAGAATATGGGAATATAAATAGTTGTCCATTTGGGTCACCGCTAGATAAATTAGCACACTTAGAGTAGAACCAGCATTAATTGAGAGGATAATAATCTCTCAAGCTGTAGGCTAACGTTGTGGCTAATGCCTTAAGTAGACAGATCCAATTAATTCTTTGAGGATAACTGAAAAAAATAAGAGACTTAGAGAATATGGGAATATAAATAGTTGTCCATTTGGGTCACCGCTGGATAAATTAGGGTCGCGAATAAATTAGCACGCTTAGAGTAGAACCAGCATTAATTGAGAGGATAATAATCTCTCAAGCTACAGACCCTAAATTACAGAAAATTCATGGTTGATAGCAAATAACTAGAAGACTTCTTGTAGGGTTGATGGCCATGGCACCTTAATATTTGGGCCAAGGTTATGTGTGCCTTAAGATGAATAAATAAAGGCCGTAAATTTTAAAGGATGTCACTAATCACAGTTTTTAATTCACCCCTAAAGCACTAATATGTACTAAGACTTTAAGGAAAAAGTTTGGTAGCCTAAAATGAAGAAGGATGTCATGGAGTATGTTATCAAATGTTTGGTTTTCCACTAGTTTAAGAATGAGCATCAAAAGCCTATAGGATTGTTACAACCCTTGCCTAATCCATATTAAAAGTGGGAAATGTTTCCACGGTCTTCATAGTAAGTTTATCACAAACTCAGAGAGGTATGAACTCCTTTCGGGTAATAGTTGACCGATTAATGTCTTACATAAAGACTGCGGGCGACATCGAGTCCTCGACCAAAATGTTCATCAAGGAATTTGCCGGACTCCACAGAGTACTAGTGACTATTGTATAAGATCAAAATTCTATGTTCTCGCCTGGGGTTTGGAGAATCTTTCAAAAGACTATGGGGCCGCAGCTCCATTTCAACACAACTTTTTATCGACAAACAGAAGGGAAAATAGAGAGGACAAATCAGAATTCGAAAGATACATTAAGATCATGTATCTTGGACTTTCTCAAAAATTGGGAAGACCACTTTCCATCCATGGAGTTTTTTAATAACAACTATATCTATTACAAGATGTCTCATTACGCTTCCTTGTATGGAATAAAATTTCGCAACCCCTTTAGCTGGAATAGGGTAGGAGAAAGGTAACTATTGGGCACGAACATAATAGTATAGACCACGACCAAGGTTAAAACTATACAAGAAATGCTCCATAGTGTACAGGGTGGACATAAAAGTTGGATCGATATCAAAATAAGAGACTTAATCTTTAAGGTCGGGGACCATGTTTTTCTTAAGGCCTGCCTGTGGAAGGGGGTAAAAAGATTTGGGAAGAAATCCAAAATCATCCCATGGTATTTAGGTCATTTTAAAGTATTAAAAAAGGTTAGAAATTTAGCTCATAGACTTTCTTTCCCCCAAACATGTCTCATATACATAATGTCTTTCATGTTTCAATGTTACGATATTATATTAGAGATTTCGGTCACATTATCAACTAAGAACCTATAGATATCCACAAAGATTTGAGTTATGAATAGGCTCCAGTAGAAATTTCAAATAAGAAGGAGCAAGTGATGAGGACCAAAGAAAGTTTCCTTAGTTAAAGTGCTTTTGTGAAACCTGGCCGCGGAAGAAACCATGTGGGAATTGGAGTCTGCCATTAGAGAGATATACCCACAGTTATTTTGATCTATGAACTAAACCTTACACTCTTTATCCTTAAATTGTGAGGATGTTATTCCTAAAGTTAGTGAGATTATAACAACCCAAACCATAAGAGGTCGCGACATATTGTTAAGGCCACGACCAATACTACTCAAGTCATGGCCAATACTACGAGGGTGTGACCAATTATAAGGACTTGGTCAATAGGGTCTTGGGTTGGAACCCCCATTCATTTTGTATGTTGAGGGCTCGGTGTCACGACCCTAAACCTTAGTAGGTCGTAGAGTGTTAATAAATCCATGACCATAGCCTTTAGACCATGAATAGTTATTGAGCCCATGACTGTAATCCTTGTAGCCTATCGTACGAGGTCACGGAATTTACACCGCAAAACTACAAAGAAACCCTAACATGTGGACTTATGATGTGAACTAATAACGTTATTTCTTGATGGCCAAGTTTTAAAACTTCTAAAAGCCTTTTAAAGGGGATTTCAAGGAAAAGTTGTGACATAATTAGAAAGCTTAGGGTCCCCTCACTTCCTATAAATAGAATTCTTGGGCTTCATTCCCAAAGCTTCTAGAACCTTTGAGAAAATCATTGCCAACACTTTAAATAGAGAAAGTGGGAATTTGAGGGCTATTGGAGGTGTTGTCAAAAGGAGGTCAGGGAGTTTCATTGTTTATAGGCAGAGTAGTGTTGTTCAAGTGGGCGAAATGTCACTATTCATCGTTGGAGTAAGTCCTTTGGTATGGTACACCTTCCTCTCCTTCTTCTTCTTCTTCTTCTTCATAAACCCAAGTCCCTATGTTTTGTTAATTGAGATGATCCCTTTTACATAAATCTAAGTTTTGGGGTAATGACCATGGACTTATACTATTCATCATGCATTCTTGTTATAAAGTATTCTTCCTTGAATATAATGAATTTGGGTGCGTAAAGGTTAAACCGATTGTAGAGACATTTATGTTTTCTTAAGATATTTATTAAGAATTTTCATTTTGATCTTTGGAAATTTAGATTTTGGATTATTTTGGGGATAAAACTATCATTTTACTAAAGTACCCCTTGTTAGAAGATTAGGAGTTTTAATTCCTTCTTTATGGTCGTGGACAAGTATAGTATCGTGCTTTACCATCTTTATGTGTTTCATTGGATTATGATATTGAGGTTATGGCATTTATGCGCCAGGCCGAAGTATTATGCTTCGAGTAGCCTCATGCTTTGTGATTGAGGCCAGATGACTAGCTCAGGGGAGATTGAGCTTGGGGTAATTATGAAATTTGAACCTTAGCAGATCTCGATTAAGATTGTGGATTTAACACCAGACCATGGATCGTTCATGCTTGAAGTAGGTTGGAGAGGACGTCGTGGCATGTGGAAAAATTGGGTCAAGAAAAACAGAATATACCCGTGAAGTCTATGCAAGGTCGGACTAAAGGTCGCGAAAGACAAAGATAATTGGGTGAACCAAGGGAGATTAATACCTAGGGAAAGTCGAGGACTGGTGGACAAAGGGAGATTGAGCCTTGGGACACCAGAGTTCGCTATAAGGCCAAATTTGATCCCATATTCATTTGTAGCTTTTTGAGGTTGAAACCTGGGATTAAAAAAAATAATTTATCCCTTTCTTACGTTTAAATCTTGACATATATTATCTTATTTATATCTTATTTCGTAGTTCTATCAGAATATTTGTGGTTATCAACATTGGCAAGTTGGGTTGCTGACATTTGATTTTACCTTTATTAGTTTATTTGAGCTCATCCCTTTATTCCTCGACTTCCTCAGGATAAGAGGACGCATAGAGGATATAGGCCACGGAGAGTAAAGGATTTAGAGCTAGAATAGATTCGTTCACTTCCATATCTAGTTGTAGTAAAAGAACTTTGTTAAGAAATTTTAATTTGTAGAGATTATTATATCGAACGAAGTGATTTTCTAATGCGTATATTAAGGACCGTGGTTGTTTATTTTGTGATTTAACTTACTACTTTATGGATGATTATTTTTTATGTCTGAGAAGTGATAATAATTATGTTTATTAGGCCTAGGCCCACTAATTGGCCATGACCTAGTAAGATTGTACTACTTAAGATTGTTTAAACGATCAACACGTGAGTTTAAGAGAATCAACCCCTCGGACTGGTAGGGAAATGAAGCGGGCGTTAATAGGTTACTATCATAATGGCTTGATTAAAATTAATATAATAGATTATATTTGTGATGCTTATATAGTTGACACAATTTTTGAATGTCATAATTGATTAGGTTATGTTAATTGTAGATATATTAAAAATATTATTAATCTAGGTTCTGGTTGTAAAATTTATCATTATGATAATTGTGTAATTTGTGGTTATTCTAAGATACTAAATCATTTAAATATTTTGAAAGGACATAAAAAATACTTAATCTTGTACATAGTGATGTTATGTGATATGAATAATAAAACTCATGGAGAAAATAAATATTTCTTCGCTTTTCATTTAGGAGTTTAGAGCGATCAGGCTCTCCAACATACCTCACTTAACGTACCAATGAATATATCCATTTTTTTAAATAGTAAAAAATTAAGTTTTTTTAACCAAACTCGTTATATATGATCTACATGGTAAGGTGGTCATCTACAAAAAAAAATCATCAAAAAATTCAACCCGAAAGTGGGTGAGATGATGACAAAATTTTGAACGACCGAAAGTGCTCATATATACCCATTTTTCGTTTCACCCATTTTCAAATCGAATTTTTTTATGATAATTTGTGTAGATGATCTCCTCATTATAGAGATCTTGTATACAAAATTTGATCGGGAAGACACATTTTTTTTACTATTTTAAAAAAATAGGTATGAAGTATGCGATAAATTTATATCTTTAGAGAAGAAGTTGAAACTTAATAGAATCGGAAAATTAAACTCCTACGATCCAATAAAGGTAACAAATAATACCATATTGAGTTTATAAAATTTTATAGTACCATGGAATAATTTATTAAGTTACAACATCATATATTCACCACAACAAATAGAACTAAAGAAATAAAAAAATAGGATTTTGGTTGAAATGATCAGTATAATGTTAATCAATTCTAAATTACCTTTGTCTATGTGGGGTGAAGTTGTTTTATTTGTATGTTATATTTTAAATAGAGATCCATTGAAAAACAAGGAGATTACACCATAATTCCATAAGTCTAATCTTAAACATCTCAAAGTTTGGGGTTTTCTTTCTTATATAAGAAAACTCAAACCCAAAAGACCCAAATTAGAAAATAAGACTCTAACAATATATGACTTATAGATTTTTGAATCTTAAAACTCAAGAGATTATTGAGTAGATAGATGTGCAATTATTTTAACATCTAACAAAGTCTAGTACTTTGATAGAATTTAAAAAAAATGGTTAATTGTACTATTGACGCATTACCTTCAATATCCTTTCACAATCAATGTCTCATTTAGTTACAATAAAAAATTCAAAACCGAGAAAGAGTAAGAGACAAATAATTTTAAAGACATTTGGACAAGACTAGCTTATTTATCTTTTCTATGGAGGTGTAAATAAAATTAAAAACATAACCAAATTGGCTCTTAATGTGGAAGATGAATCGAATACATTTCATGAAGAGATTACATGTAGTGGTGCTATTCTCTATAAAGAAGCAATTAATTGTGAGATTAATTCAATTTTGTCAAATCAAACTTGTATTTTCATATATATATATATATATATATATATATATATATATATATATTCCTCTTGGGGAAAACCCGATTGGGTGCATATAGATTTTTTAAAGGAAATTAAACCTTTATGGTTCCATTAATAAATTTAAGGTAATATTAGTTTATAATGAATACAAATCGAACTATGGAATTTATTATTTTGACATATATGCACCCATTGTGTGTATAAATTCCATCGTACTCATTATATATCTTACTTGTATTCATAATTTAATTATTCATATAATGGATGTAAAATGCTTTTTCTAAATTTAGATTTGGAAGAAGAGATTTTATTGAAGCATTCCAAAGCTTTGTTTTTCCTAGCCCCATGAAAAGAAAGTGTGTAAATTATTGAAATACTTTAATGGTAAAAAAAAGTCCTATGTAATGGCATGAAAATTTTGACAAGATAATAAGATCTCGTAATTTTAAAGAAAATGTTGACAACAAATGTATCTATAGTAAATTTCAAAATGTTATTGGACTCCTTATTTACTTATACGTAGATAATATGATTATACTTTGGTCGAGTCTTAGTTATATGGAGGGAACTAAAAGTTTATATCACCAAACTTTGATGTGAAGGGACAAGGAGAAGTTGATGTGTTTCTAGGATTCAAAATAGTGAGAAAATATAATACGATAACATTTTCTTAATCCCACTATATATACCAAGTGTGTTAGAGGTATAATTGGTTTGTACTATGGCTAGCGTCCTGCTAGTTATGAAGTTCATGAAAAATACTGAGCTTATTATGGATCCACCTATATATTATACTGTTTAGGAAGTCTGTTCTATGTGTTAAATTACACCGGACAAGACACTGAATGCCCAATAGGCATGTTATGTAGATTTACAAATAATTTGAGACATGAACATTGAAATGCATTCCAGTTTGCTTAAATACTTGATGGATTATGGATTATTGATTATGGATTACATTATATAAAGTATCCATTTATATTAGAAGAATGTAGTGATTTAGGTTGAAATAACTTATAATGAAAATCCAAGTCCTACTCGTTGAATTTTTATGCTATGTGGAGCGACTATTTCTTGGGGATCCAAGAAATATACACCTGCGTCTTTTTCAACAATGAAACCAAAGTTCATAACCCTAACAAACGCATGTAAGGAAATATATTTGACACACCCCAACCCAGGTACTTATAATTAAGTTTGAAAGTCAAAGTGAGTCAAATCATAATTACCTTAATCAAATTATAAACATGAGTATCCTTTTACAATATCGGCATGAAACCATAACACTAAAATCTTTTCAAAATTTTTAAAGTAATCGTGCTTATTCAAACTTGCTTAAAGGATAAGTAGGATTAAATTACCCCTTTTTCATTTGACCAAAATTATGGTTTTATGCATTCTTTGATAACCCAACCCGACCTCCTAGATTTGGCAGTGACATCACGTTACCTGAAACACATAACCATGCTAATCGTGAGCAAAATAGCCCAGTGAATGCATCACTACTATACTAGAGCATAAAATGAAATGCAATAAGTCATATCTATGTAACAATATAAAACATCACAACATCTCTTGGTTGTTAATAAGCAATAACATCTCTTGGCTATAATAAGCCATAACATCGCTTGGCTATAAATAAACCATAACATCTCTTGGCTATAAATAAGCCATAAATCTCTTGGATATAAATAAGACATAACATCTCTTACTAATAATAAGCCATAACATCTCTTGGCTATAATAAGCCATAACATCTCTTGGCTATAATAAGCCATAAAATCTCTTGGCTATAATAAGCCATAACATCTTTTGGATATAAATAATCCATAACATCTCTTGGCTATAATAAGCCATAACATCTCTTGGCTATAATAAGCTATAACATCTCTTGGCTATAAAGAAGCCATAACATCTCTTGGCTGTTGATAAGCCATAACATATCTTCAATACACATACATATTATATCCAAAATCAACTCAATAATTATACATATCATATCCATAATCAACTCACTAACAACACATGTAATAAGTATATTCAACTTAGTAGGTATAACATATCATATTCAAGTCAGTAACCACACACATCATATCCATATTCAACTCAGTGACTGCACATATCATATCCATATCCAACTCAGTAAGTATCACATATCATATCTATAATTAACTCAGTAAGTTCCACATATCATATATATATTCAACTCAATAACCATATCCATATTCAAGTCAGTAACCGCACACATCATATCCATATTCAACTCAGTGACTGCACATATCATATCCATATCCAACTCAGTAAGTATCACATATCATATCTATAGTCAACTCAGTAAGTGTCACATATCATATATGTATTCAACTCAATAATTACAACATCTCATATTTATACTCAACTCGTCAAGTACAACATATAATATCCATAATCATTTCGATAAGTACAACATCTCATATTTATAATCAACTCAACAAGTACAAAATATGACATCCATAATCATCTCAATGAGTAAAACATCTCATATTTATACTCAGCCCAACAAGTACAACATATAACATCTATAATCATGTATAAATACATCTTACTAGTGAGTACACTCACCTTGGCCACTCCATGTGTTTTTCCCTTGCCTTTGTCTGGCATTGGTTCAACCAGTTCTTCTTACCTTCCAAATATTTATTCTTATAATATTAGTGTCATCAAAAGTATGTTAACAATACAAAGGAACTTAACCTTAACCGAATTCATATGCATCATAGCATCCCATTCTAATCATTTATCATAAATGAAGTCTCATTCAATTTCTTGTTAAAATATTTAACATATCCAATCCATAGCCCAAACATTCTTTAATTTCTTATTGGTAATCCAATTCTTATCATATAAGGTTCCCAACATAAAAGACAACACATCATTTCAAGTTTCCTAGAGCAAGATGTGTCCATTTCTTTATTACAAATCACATTTGCCCTATAGACTCTTTCATCGACCAGTCAACTTCAAAGAATTTTCATAATTTTTATGCATCATAAATTCCTTTGATATTTCACCCAACATCTATAAACATATGAAACAATACAAAATTAAAGTTTCATAATTTTTAAAGTTCATTTGCTATGTTAAGAAAAATATCGAACACATGGCGGGCATACTTTCACTCTTGGGGCAGATTCCATACCCAAACTTCAAACTCTCACCAAAGACTCATTTCTTGGTATTTTCACCTGATTTTTGGATATGTGACATGCATATGAGTCCTGGTTAATCTCAAATTTTAATCAATCAATTCCAGTAAACATACAAAAAGATATAGAAGTTTGAACACATAAGGGTTCTAAACAAGGCCATCTAGATGATTTACACCTTCGGCTCTCTTTAAACGTGTATCCATCCATGCATACCCACAAAGGCATGAAATTTTAAAAAAATTGATGATTTATATCCTTTAAATCATTAATATCCAAAAAAGAAATAAGATTTATGGATAGAATTACCTAAGGGATGTTTACGTAATTTTCTAAGAATTTTTCTCCAACTTCTCCTCGTCCTTCTCTTCCTAAACCTTCCGGTTCTCTCTCTTCAGGCCAAACTCTCAAATGGATGAGTTTGGCTGATGAAGGAGGCCTTTTCAATGGGCTTAAGTCGGCCAAGCCTGCCCCCCTCCAACCAATGAGATTCATCCATTTGTTATACATATAAGAAAAAATACCACCTAACGAATGGACAGATTTGCCCCTGCTTCGTAATTCCAATATAACTTCTTGCGCGGACCTCCGTTTTACAAACCGTTTGTTTTGTTACAAACTTAATTCATACATATACAACTTTCTAGTTTTCTTCTCAAGTCAAATATTATATTATAGTGGCCAAAACTAGTCCCGAACTCGAACATTCTTACCGAAGACTTCACCAATTTGGGTTTGTGACTAATTCAATATCTCATAAATTATGAAAGTAGAATTAGACTAAATACAATAACTAAAAAATATATATTCTAATAACACATTATTCCCATCCCATACTGTAAGCATGATTTAAACATAGTTTATCATAATCATATCCGGGTCGTCACAACCTTCCCCTCGTAGAAAATTTTGTTCCCGAAATTTAGGATGAATTTCACTTATCAAACAATTGGGAATACTGTTTTCTCATTCCATATTCCCTTTCCCAAGTTGTTTATCCAATTTCATGGATCTTCCACAACACTTTAACTACGGAATCAACTTTATTCCCTAATACTTTCTCCTTACGACCAGGAATTTCAACTGTCTTCACGATGTACAACAAATCTTCTTTCATAATAACTTCAGTATCCTTATCATTACCCGTAAGAATAGTCGTCTAATGATTTCTTATGCATGATAACCAATACCCAACTCATATATTACTTCTCACTATATTCCCCTTTTCAGTATCGTATGATTGTTCTTTAACTAAACGTACAATGACTTTAACAAGTCATTTATTTGGCACAATAACTTTACAACCATAATCTCACCCCAATGTTTATTAACATGATATTATTATGCAATATCATTAATACACTCATCTTACCCGTTTGGTAACATGGATGTTAATCATAACATCACCATTGAAAACTTTAACCATACTTACCAACCCCATAATACTTATCTTAACTATTATAATACGTGTTTCTTTCAGATAACTTGATCAAATACCTTAATGTATCACATTATGGTATCTCACATAACATCTTATCCTTACACATACTTCTTGGTGACTCCGTATAATGTCAATCATATTCATTATATGCCATACTCTTAATGATAACCCGTACGTACAATAACAAATACAACTCAATATCCACCCAAACCAGTTGTCAAGATTTGAACCCGATTAGCATCTTTCCCATACCCATACACAACACATACTCTTAAAAGGTCTCCAATATTTTTAAACTTCCAATTCTTTAACACTTCGTCTCAACTCTACTATTCATATAAGCATTTCAACACATCCCAGGAGTAATTATCACTACATATACGCATACTATTAAAAAAAATACATCCAAACTGTTATTACTCTTTTCTTCTACTTATCATAATTCAGTATGAACCCATATTTGGATCAATTTTGGTATATTGACCAGTAATTGAATTTCATACCATTTCAAATATTAAATTTAAACATATACAAGTATTAATCTTATCACTTCACCTTTACCCTGATAATATTCATTTGATTCACACTCTGACAATTTACCATCTCATACTTTAACAGAATATGGGTTCCCGTACCTCATACTCCCACATAAATGGGAACACACTAAACCACGGCTTAATAAGTGACACAACTCAAGTTTACATATTCCAGTATAAGAAGGGATTACTTCCAATACTTCACAATTTTCATATACCACATTTTGTCTTTAAAAAAAAATCCTTCAATGACATGTTTGTCCGTACCACAATAAAACAATGCAATGCTTCATACAAAAATACCTGTATACGCTGTCATCCCCGAATAAACCTTAACATCTCATTTCCTTCCCTGCAAGATCTTTGCATTTCACATCTCGTACAACAATATGTATTTACAACTAACAAATGTTAGTCAACAAAAGCCAATTTACTTATGACTCAAAACCATTTCTACTTCCACTACCAAATCTAGGTGTTCCTCACCCCAGAACCTCTAAAACCTAGGCTATGATACCAAAGTTGACACACCCCAACCCAGTTACTTATAATTAAGTTTGAAAGTCAAAGTGAGTCAAATCATAATTACCTTAATCAAATCATAAACATGAGTATCCTTTTTCAATATCGGCATGAAGCCATAACACTAAAAACTTTTCAAAATTTTTAAAGTAATCATGCTTATTCAAACTTGCTTAAAGGATAAGTTGTATTAAATTACCCCATTTTCACTTGACCAAAATTATGGTTTTATGCATCCTTTGATAACCCAACCCGACCTTCTAGATTTGGCAGTGACATCACGTTACCTGAAACACATAACTATGGTAACCATGAGCAAAATAGACCAGTGAATGCATCACTACTATACTAGAGCATAAAATAAAATACAATAAGTCGTATCTATGTAACAATATAAAACATCTCAACATCTCTTGGTTGTTAATAAGCAATAACATCTCTTGGCTATAATAAGCCATAATATCTCTTAGCTATAAATAAGACATAACATCTCTTGGCTATAAATAAGCCATAACATCTCTTGGCTATAATAAGCCATAACATCTCTTGGCTATAAATAATCCATAACATCTCTTGGATGTTGATAAGCCATAACATCTCTTGGCTATAATAAGTCATAACATCTCTTGGCTGTTGATAAGCCATAACATCTCTTGGCTATAATAAGTCATAACATCTCTTGGCTATAAATAAGCCATGACATCTCTTGGTTGTTGATAAGCCATAACATCTCTTCAATACACATACATATTATATCCAAAATCAACTCAATAATTATACATATCATATCCATAATCAACTCACTAACAACACATGTCATATGTATATTCAACTTAGTAGGTGTAACATCTCATATTCAAGTCAGTAACCACACACATCATATCCATATTCAACTCAATGACTGCACATATCATATCCATATCCAACTCAGTAAGTATCACATATCATATCTATAGTCAACTCAGTAAGTTCCACATATCATATATATATTTAACTCAATAACCATATCCATATTCAAGTTAGTAACCACACACAGCATATCCATATTTAACTCAGTGGCTGCACATATCATATCCATATCCAACTCAGTAAGTATCACATATCATATCTATAGTCAACTCAGTAAGTTCCACATATCATAAATATATTCAACTCAATAACCATATCCATATTCAAGTCAGTAACCACACACATCATATCCATATTCAACTCAGTGACTGCATATATCATATCCATATCCAACTCAGTAAGTATCACATATCATATCCATAGTCAACTCAGTAAGTGCCACATATTATATATATATTCAACACAATAATCATATCCATATTCAAGTCAGTAACCACACACATCATATCCATATTCAACTCAGTGACTACACATATCATATCTATATCCAACTCAGTTAAGTATCACATATCATATCTATAGTCAACTCAGTACGTGTCACATATCATATATATATTCAACTCAATAATTACAACCTCTCATATTTATACTCAACTCGTCAAGTACAACTTATAATATCCATAATCATCTCAATAAGTACCACATCTCATATTTATAATCGGCTCAGTAAATACAACATATAATATTCATAATCATTTCGATAAGTACAACATCTCATACTTATAATCAACTCAAAAAGTACAAAATATGACATACATAATCATCTCAATGAGTAAAACATATCATATTTATACTCAACCCAACAAGTACAACATATAACATCCATAATCATGTATAAATACATCTTACTAGTGAGTACACTCACCTTTGCCACTCCATGTGTTTTTCCCTTGCTTTTGTCTGGCATTGGTTCAACCAGTTCTTCTTACCTTCCAAATATTCATTCCTATAATATTAGTATCATCAAAAGGATGTTAGCAATCCAAAGGAACTTAACCTTAACCGAATTCATATGCATCATAGCATCCCATTCTAATCATTTATCATAAATGAAGTCTCATTCAATTTCTTGTTAAAATATTTAACATATCCAATCCATAGCCCAAAAATTCTTTAATTTCTTATTAGTAATCCAATTCTTATCATATAAGGTTCCCAACATAAAATACAACACATCATTTCAAGTTTCCTAGAGCAAGATGTGTCCATTTCTTTATTACAAATCACATCTGCCCTATAGACTCTTTTATAGACCAGTCAACTTCAAAGAATTTTCATAATTTTTATGCATTATAAATTCCTTTGATATTTCACCCAACATCTATAAACATATAGAAAAATACAAAATTAAAGTTTCATAATTTTTAAAGTTCATTTGCTATGTCAAGCAAGATATCGAACACATGGCGGGCATACTTTCACTCTTGGGGAAGATTTCATACCCGAACTTCAAACTCTCACCAAAGACTCATTTATTGGTATTTTCACCTGATTTTTGGATATGTGACATGCATATGAGTCCTGGTTAATCTCAAATTTTAATCAATCAATTCTAGTAAACATACAAAAAGATATGGAAGTTTGAACACATAAGGGTTCTAAACAAGGCCATCTAGATGATTTACACATTCGGCTTTCTTTAAACGTGTATCCATCGATGCATACCCACAAAGGCATGAAATTTTAATAAACAATTGATTATTTATATCCTTTCAATCAGTAATATAAAAAAAAGAAACAAGATTTATGGATAGAATTACCTAAGGGACATTTACGTAATTTTTTAAGAATTTTTCTCCAACTTCTCAACGTCCTTCTCTTCCTAAGCCTTCCGGTTCTCTCTCTTCAGGCCAAACTCTCAAATGGATGCGTTTGTATGATGAAGGAGGACTTTTCAAGGGGCTTAATTAGGCCAAGCTTTACCCCCTCCAACCAATGAGATTCATCCATTTGTTATACATATAAGACAAAATACCACCTAACGAATGGACATATTTGCCCCTGCTTCGTAATTCCAACATAACTTCTTACGCGGACCTCCGTTTTATAAACCGTTTGTTGTGTTACAAACTTAACTCATACATATACAACTATCTAGTTTTATTCTCAAGTCAGTTATTATATTATAGTGGCCAAAACTAGTCCCGAACTCGAACATTCTTACCGAAGACTTCACAAATTTGGGTTTGTGACTAATTCAATATTTCATAAATTATGAAAGTAGAATTAGACTAAATACAATAACTAAACAATATATATTCTAATAACACATTATTCCCATCCCATACTGTAAGCATGATTTAAACATGGTTCATCATAATCATATCCGGGTCGTCACAATAATGGCTCATAAACTTATTATTTGATAATTTTATTGAGAAAATCATCCCCTGCTATTTTGAAATTATCATGCTATAATAAACAAGGTTTGAAGTAAAACTTATATGGAAATATAAACACATTATTCTAAGGCCTCGCATTTTAAAAAAGCAACTGAAGGAGGGAGAAATTGAACTTGATTATGTCAAAACGAACAAGAATTCGATAGATATTGTGACTAAGGGTCTTGTTAGGGAGATGGTTTATATCACCTCAAAAGGAGTGGGACGGTGGTTTGTAAAATAAATAAAGTATATCTAATGGGAAATCAGTTTATGTTTTAAAAATATAGACGACATTTAATGTGGTACTAACAAGCTAAATTATAGTTATCAAAACACTATAAATTTATATAAAGTTTCATTCCTACGGGCTTGGTGTTGATTTTTTTCATGACGATGGATAAAGGTTATATATTAATAAATCTAATAAAGTTAACTCGTACATTCACTCAAGTGGACCTACATATATGAGTGCCGGGATTGTGAAAGTTTTATATGTAAACTTAAACCAATCTGAAAGCACTCATAAAATAATAATAAATAATAATAAAGCCATTAATGTGTGTGCTAACAAAACACTCTCTGGAGATCAGTATGTGCAATGATTTCGCTCATCTTTAAGACTCATTGGTTCAAGTTACATTCACCACGACATCTCATGAAGCTTTAAATTATTTGCACTAAGTGAGAATTCATGTTCGAAAGTCACTCCTCATTATTATACTTCATTTCAGGTATAATGCCAAAGGAATCTGGTGTTGTTATTGTAATCTTATATCTTTAATTCACTGTATTAAAATAATTTTATGTACTTTGTTTATTTATATGTATCTTGAAAATGGTGGGGATTGTCGAAAAATTGTAAATAAATGAGTTTATTTTTGGGTATTTTGTAAAGAGAGAACGTAAGAAAATTTGTATAAATATAATGGGTGAAATTTCTCAAGTCTTACATGGTAACTTTACACAAATTGAACTAAATGACATAGCAGACTATTTGTGTTGTAGTAAAAAATGTTATTCTATGGTGCATCACTGTGGTGTGAATCACCACCATCGTGACACGTGATGCATTCTCGTGCATCATGCGAAAGGGTCACTTTATGGCGCATTGGACGCTTTAATGACGCACTTTGCACTTTGCACTTTGCACTATAGGTCGTAAGATCAGGACAAATAGATACGATCCAACGACTATTGAATCGCGCCAGTTCAATGGCATTATTCATGAACATTCATCAAAATGGCTCTTTGAGCATTGAAAAATCATGTGTTCTCATCACTCTCCTTTATATTAACCTTATTTCACATAACAAGATTATGAGAAATGGAGAGACCTAATTGACTAAATTGTTGAGCGAGTGTGGATGCGAGTAAGTCCGCAAAAAAGTAATTTAATTAAAGATATTTAGGATTGGGAATGACAATTAGAGCATGATTGAGTGATTAAGAGTGTCGCATTGTAAATGCAAGGATAAGTACAGTGACTCTATAAAAGGATTAGGTCGTTATGTTGATTTTTTTTTATATATTTTTGAAGGACACGAGTTCTTTTAAATAATTTTCAAAAGAAATGTCTAATGTGAATTTAGTTTGGAATATGCACCCTATAAACATCATGCTGCCACATTCAATGATATTATATGTTTAACAGTCATGGAAAATTCAACATGGTTGATTATAACTACAATCTTTCCACTAATTATTTTTCTATTTTATTTATTTGTAAATATTATATTATCCTTCAAACATGTCTCCTTTGCGTGCCATCGAAAATTTAACATTATCATTTATAAAAACTACCTATATAACGTACGCAAAATATTAACATCAAAATGATGCTTGTAATTGCAAAATCTCTTCAAAATCTATTTCAACACTAGAAACAGTTAAAATTAAATAATAGACTAAATTGGAGGAAATTTTATTACTTTTCTTTATTGAGTTTGAATGCAACCCTAGTTTCGTCGAGGTTGAGACCAAGCCATTCCTCTAGATGTTGATAAATGGCATATGAGTAAATGCCCGATGAACCACGAAGCATTATGAACCTTCAAAAATTAAAAATTTAAATATATATTATAATCATTGTTAGAGCCATCATCTATCAACTAATTTGAAATTACTAGTGAAATTGAGTTTGAAGCAGTCACCTTTTGTCGATGTTTAAGGGAGATAGCTTGCCCTCAAGGGAGGGATCCCATGTTTTTGAGAATGAGAGCTCAACTTCTTCCTCAGTTTCCACTATAACCTCAAATTTAGTTGCTTCAATTCGGCATGGTATCAATATTTGGTATAGAAATGGAAATATTCATATGATTTTGAAAAGTCTCATATATTGGCAAGAGGTAAATATGAAATGGCAATGAGTAGGTAATTTGTGACCAAATATATTTTATATAGTGGCGAAACAAGAACTTTGCCACTAAAAATAATACAACGGGTGGGTGAAATTGCATTTTGCTATGAGTAGTTTGGTGAAATTTTTAATGGAAAAATTATGTCGTCGATAAAGATTCTCGCTGTTAATATTCAATTTTTAAAGGGTGAATTTACTTCTTTTATTTGTGAAATTTAGCCAGAAAATTAATCATCGCGAAATAGTCATATAAAGCTTTGAAACAAAATCTTTATAGTTAGTTACATATTTGTGAGTTACACTATGGTCTCATTTGATGTGCTGTATAAAGGGATCGGATAGAATATAATAAGACCCGGATCGGATAGGATAAGGATGGACCGGATAAGACTTATTCCAATACTGCATTTAGAACAGTTTCGGTTAAGAAGACGGGATGGAATTAATTTGTCTCCAGTTTTTCAGAGATACCGTTATTTTGTATTTAATAATAAAAAAATACCAAAATATATTGTTATCACAGATTTTAATTCAATAACATACTATTTAATTCCACGTGGGATGTTAAAAAAATAATATTATGAGATGATAACAATGGGATTGACATATATATTTGTATTTGTATTGATAATTTGTACACAATTACCCATTAACAATCACTCACACACATACAAAAATCGGAATTATACGAAAACAACAAACTGAATTGTACATGACTTTCAACTTATCTAACAGGTTGGTTAACAACACATAAAAAAAATATTTGCAGCAAAATATTAGTCGTGGGTTAATAACACGTAACTTTCAACTTGTCTAGGAGGTGGGTTAACATAATCTTTGCATTGATTTCAACCAAAATAGTAGTTCATAATAAAGCAACAAACATAAATAGATAAAAAAAAGGAGGAAGAAGAAGATACCTACTGCGTTGAAAAATGTGAACGAAGAGTTGTGTGAATAAAAAGGACTGACGAATGCTATTTAATATTTGAGAGAGTGCAAGTTAAGCGGGTTTCTTTTAACTCAATAAGGACAAGATAGTAATTTGTAATCAAATCTTGACACGGATAATTTATACTACCTTGAGGTGATATTTTTTTTATCCCACTCCTTGTGGGATAAGGAGTTCACTTAGGATAACTTATCCTATATCATATCTCATCCTAAACTATATCAAACATTGAATAGAATAATTTATCCAATCTGACTTTCTTATTCATCGCATCCAATGAGATCTAATAGTTTTTTAGAAGGAAAAAAGGGCTTTATGGCTACTTTTAGTGGTTAAAATGCTTTAGTTATCTTGCATTGAGTCTCCATACGAGAGAGAGAGAGAGAGAAAGAACCTTTCAAATGTTCCTATTGTCCCGGTACTTCCAGATGGACTCCAAACAATGTCCTAGTAGTACCAGTACCTACTTTACAATATTATAGTTTTGTTACAGTCTTACAAATTAAATTAGCAGCTGAGAAAACTGCTTTAAAAAGGATGTACTAATTTGAAGCTCTAATATATATTCCCAATTAGCATTACCCCCTGCCAGTTTCATCATTAAGAACTTCAAGCAAGTTATCGATCCCATTATATTGTAATTTCACTGACTATAGCATTAGGGCCCGTTTGGTTGCGTAAATTATTTAATTTTATAAGTGCCTGTTTGGTTGTCCCCAAAATTGTAAATTAGCCAATTTAAAATGGACTCATTCATGAATTGCATTATTATTAGTGTTTGGTTGACTTCTATTTCAAATTATTTAATTGATCAATTTGAAATTAATAGATTATTGATGTATTAATTTTAAATGGATTTAAATCTAATTTGTGGTGTGTTTGGAAAAGAAAAATGAAGTTATTTACTTTTGATATGTGTGTGTGTATGTGTGTGTGTGTGTAGAGAGAGAGAGAGAGAGTAGTATGGTGAGAGTATTTTATGGGAGTGGTTCATTTAAGATTCATGGTGGAATTATAAATCGTGCAATTTCAAGCTTTTGGTGAAATGAACTAATTTAAGTTTTTGTGAATCAACATGAATTGGTTCATTTTTAAATTTGTTCATTCTTGTAACCAAACACTAATAATAATGCAATTCATGAATGAGTCCATTTTAAATTGACTAATTTACAATTTTGGGAACAACCAAACAGCCCTTAGGTTTTGATATTGTGACTTGGAGTATGCCATTATCCGTCACCAGCACCTATAAAAAAAATGCGAATGAGTAGTTTCTATCATTTCCAGTTTTAATGATCATATATATGATTCATTTCGTAGTATAGAAAAACAGATAAATGAAAAAAAAACTACGTGTAACAATCTAAGTTAGAACAGTTTATATCATATATATGATCATGTTGATATGCAGTGGCGGATCCAGGATTTTAGTCCAACCGGGGCTAAATTGATTCAAAAAAAAAATTAACGACACTAATAAATAATCAACTCATAAAAACCAACAATCGATAAAACATAAATACCGATTATGCTAAAATTTCATATCAATTCATCCATACATAACCAGTTTTTGCAAATACAAAGAGATTGTTTACAATATTCCCCTACGTGGCTTCATATTTTGAAAATATTGAATGATATCTTCCGTATCAACATTTTTGAAGATATCATGTTCAATGTACGTCACCAAGCAATCATTTGTAAAATTATCTCCCATTCGGTTACGTAATGTACTCTTCACGATTTTCATTGCGGAGAATGCTCTTTCCACGCTTGCAGTTGCAACCGGCAATGTCAAGGAAAATTTTATAAGCAAGTACACTAATGGAAATAACCGATCCCTCTGCGTTTCAACCATTTTTTGAGCAAGAGCACCAATCCCTTTCAAATCTTTGAATTCTTCCTTATCACGCACACTGTATATAATTTTCAAGTTGTTCCCCAATGACTGTGAGTTCAATCGGATCAAAATCATTCGGATAAAACTCCGCAAATCGAACTAATCTTGCCAAATCAAATTTGGAGAAGTTCATACTTGGATCAAGACATGCCATACATAAAATTAACTCTGTATTCACCTCATTAAACCGATGGTTCAACTCTTATAGTTGCATATCTATCACCGAGTAGAACAATTCAACCCGATAGTGATGAAGATTTGTCCTCTCTTCGACGTTTCGACGTGATCTTCCACTGGTCACAAAACAATCTTCCATATTTATGATTACAATGTCGTGTAAACTACAAAATGAAGAGACTACTTTCAACAACTTATCCCATCCATGCTCCCTCATTTTTTGTAAACGCATCTTAGTTATTCCAACAAGATCCAATGCATTCACAATATCTTGGTCCCTCCGTTGTAGTGATTACGACAAGTCATTGGTAATCCCTAAAATTGCTTTCATTAACTGCAATTTGAACACAAAATCAAAGCACTCCAAATAGCTAATCATATCATATGCTTCTATTCTCTGAGTACCTACATCACCATCAACTTGAACCACCTCAAGTACACCAATCACAGCAGAGAACAAATGATCTAAACTCAAAAGTGTACCATAATGTGAACCCCACCGTGTGTCACCTGCCTGTGTGAATTCTTCTTCTTGGTTTAGACCATGACCCGTCTCTCGATCACCAGTGTATATTCCTTCAAGTATATCATCATACTGTTTCATCCGAAAGATAACTCTACGCTTGCAAGATGCTCCAACAACATTCGACAATATTGAAACTTTGAGAAAGAAAGAACCAATTGCGTTATGATTGTTTGCGACCGCTACCAATGCCAACTGTAGCTGATGAGCAAAACAATGAACGTAATAAGCTGAACCGTTTTCCCTTAGAATCAAACTCTTAATCCCATTGAACTCCCCTTTCATATTGCTTGCCCCATCATAACCTTGCCCACGAATACTTGACATACTCAACCCATGTTTCAAGAGAAGTGACTCAAGGCTATTTTTAAGTGTTACAGATGTAGTGTGAAGGACATGTACAATGCCAAGAAAACGTTCAACCACATAGCCTTTTTTGTTCACATAACGTAAAGTCACGGCCATTTGCTCCTTCACAGAGATGTCACGGGACTCGTCAACTAGTATGGAGAATACTTCATCCCCAATATCTTGAATTATGACTTTGGTGGTCAAAGCGGCGGCGGCATTAATGAGCTCTTTCTGAATTGATGGAGCTATCAGCTGGTGGTTTTCAGGGGCATTTTTAACACAACTTGGTTGATATCTTCATTTTACTCGGCAAGGAACTGTAAAAGTTGCAGAAAATTACCCCGGTTAGATGACCCCACCGATTCATCATGCCCTCGCATCTGCAAACCTTGACGTAGTAAGTACTTAAGGCAATTCAAGGATGCAGTCAGACGGATGCGATAATCAACTCTTGTCTTATCTGAATGGTTAGACAAAGACACTTCGATGTGTTGGTCTTGTTTCATCAAATCATCACAAGCATTCATGCATTTGTTATGAATACTTGAATGGGGACCAACATGATCTCTAAACGCTTGTTTCTTTTTCCAATTTGAAAAGCCTCCACTAACAAATACACCACCACCCCCTTGCCCCCCTGTATTTGGTCGGAACAAATAGCAAAACAAACAAAATGCAGCCTCTTTTGCCACACTATACTCTAACCATTTCCCAAACTCCTCAAACCATGACGAAATAAATCTACGTTTCTGTGTTCCAACTTGTAGCCATGGGAAATTGTGATTTTTTGGTTGGCAAGGTCCCCTGGTAAGATATGTTCGACGAACTAACTCCATTTGTTTAGAATCACCATATTCCGATATAGATTTCCTCAAACCGGGATCCGATGGTAGTTCTTCCAAATTGACCCCAATATTAGATGAGTATTGGGGTTGTGAGGTTTGTGCCACAATTTGGGGTTGAGCTTCTTGATGAAGAAGATTATCGGACTCCGCATTGGGAGATGATTGAACCTCAGCTTCGGATACGGCTTGTGTATTGTCTCCTCTTTTTCGTTTAAAAAGTTTCTCCATAACTCCCTATTTTAAAAAAAATACCACATATTTTAGACTACATTTATCAACACATATTTAAAAAAAAAATAAGGGCATATATTTTTTGGACACAAATTATAGAAATTTGACAATTTTTCCCAAATTACAGAAATTATACAGATTTTTTGGAGAAATTACAGAAATTTATTATTTCTTTTTGAGAAATTGTATGAAAAATATATACCCTACTTTTTGTACAATTTCTAAAAAAAATCATAAATTCAACCAATCAAACATTCAATCAAAACCCTATATTTTACACAATCAAAAACTTACACAACAATCATATATTCAATCAAAATCATACATTCAATCAAACTTATACATATAATAAAAAATTTAACACAAAAATCAGATTTAATGGACAAAAATTACCTGTCAAAAAAAGGCTTGGGCTGGGCAATGGTGGGGCATGGTGGGGCGGGGTGTTGGACGGGGTGGGCGGCTGCTACCCTGCTTGCTGGTGGTGACTTGGTTGCTGGCAGCTGCTGTTTTTGGAAGGAGTAGAATTTAGAAATGAGTAGGTTGGAAGCCTTGGAAGGAGTAGTAGAAATGAAGAATGAAATGAGTAGGTTGAAAGGAGTAGAAATTAGGGCCGGCTATCTTTGATTTACCAAGTTTTGTTTTTTAACTAATTACAAACTTATACCCTAAAGTTTGAAAATAATTATAAATATACCTTAAAGTAAGAAATCTTACCAAAAAACCTTAATTTTTTTTTTTTGAAAAGCTGAACCGGGGCTATAGCCCCCCTTGGTCCAAAGCTGCATCCGCCCCTGTTAATATGTATACTAAAATGAATATAAGTAGGAATAAAAGAAGTATTAAATTTATGCAATTTACTTACATTGCGATGATGAATGTGTAATCGCACCCCTAGAGCCGACATTTATCCTTTCCTTTCCTGATATCTCCTAGATCTTCTGCACAAAGCAAATCTTGGGTTAGTTGTGATTTCTTGATAATTAATAAATAGAATGTTATTTTTAGCTAGGGTCTACCTATAATGCTAGTTTACTTCGAGTTTGTGTTTTTTTGGAATAAAAAACTGATGAATTCACATATATAGTCTTCCTAACTAACCTTTCAATATGAATGATGGGAAATTGCTAAATGAAAAATATATATATATATATTTTTTTTGGAGTTTCACAAATAAGTCATGTTTACATAAAACATTTCTTAATAGATCATATCACAATACTTAACTTTGGCCCTGAAAGATAATGTCATAAATAGATATAATTCCCATTTTGTAAAAAATTAGACTTAATCCCCGCACGTGCATCAGCCCGCTTGTACGTTATGCATACGGGTGGTAAAGTCTAATTATTAGACATATAAGGGATATCTCTAAATAAAAAAATATATATATAGTGGATCAAGTCAAAAACAACAAAATATAATCACATAAACAGTTTTCATATCAAGAGTTCGGATAATGGGATCCAAGTTTCTTCAATGGAGTTCAAAATTTACATATTTCCGAAAAAGGAACGAAAAATTGAATTAAACTATGAGATAAAATATGTTTCTCGTGTATTTCTTACCAGCCTCCAAATGTATGAGGAATTGTAAAGCATGTGACAGTATTTATAGGTCGATCTCGGGTTTCTTTTAACCAGAGAAATAGTATTATTTAACATATATATTTGTGGGATTTAGCTTTAGTGACTTAGTCGCCACTGCTAGCGTTTGGTGGATAAGATATACCTATCAAGAGTCGCTATCGAAAGAAGCCAAAAGCACCACTACAGAAATTATGGATTAAATTTACTTCAAGTACAGTAAATCCTAGTCTAGAGAGACAATTTGCTATCTTATGTACCTTCGTTTTTTTTTTTTATCAAAGAGGGACGGTACCCCACACATTTTATTAATATAGTAAGGAGAAAAAGCCTCTCCGAAGCTTACAAACCCAAGAAAATTTAAAATCTAGAGGTTGGGCCCAATACTCTAGATAGAATGCAGTAAATATGGGATTTTATTTTAACCCCATTACATAGAGAGAACTTGAAATAGCTATGGAGATTTATCTCATCCCCATTTACAACTTTAAAATTCTATGCCTTATTTGAGGAGTATGCATACTATCCAGCTTAAGTAAACCTTTAACCAACCTCGGGAGAGAGGAATGATCCCAATATAAAAAGTTCGTGTTGAAAAGAGAAGCCCTTGACGCTAGATGGTCAGCGACTGAGTTTGATTATCTCCATATATGATTATAAGTAACTACATCAGAGCATTGGTAGTCTTGAAGAAACTTTCTAGCTTGCCATGGGGGTTTATCTTTTTTTTTTCAATATCACATCTATTAATAGCTTGCAATCCGATTCCACTATCACTTTTTGAATCTTTAATTGAGAAACCAATTTCATACCTTCAACCAAAGCCAAACTTTCAGCAAAGAAAGATGATTGAACTCCTATAGACCTTTCAAACCCAACAATGAAGTTCCCATCCGAATCTCTGATCACCCCTCCAATTCCACTATTACCCGGATTACTTTTAGAAGCTCCATCAATATTTAATTTAAAAACACCACTAGGGGGATAAGACCAAACGCATTTTATAAGATGAACAACTTTAGGGCTTATTTTAACTTGGAATTGGTTAATGATATGAAGATCTAACGAGTTAGGGAGGTCATAGATTTTTAGATTTTGAAGAACGGAAGAAGCTAAATAAATTATTTGATTGATTATAAAATTATCAGAAGACTTAGAGTTTTCAAAAACCAATCTATTCCTAGCTTTCCATAATTCCCAAAATATAATTTTAGGAATAATGGCATAAAGAATTTTAAGAAAGTCTTTATTATTTTTAGTCATCCACCAAGATAGAATCATAGACCTACAAGAATGATTATTAGGAGTAACATTAAAAAGGTGACAAAAATATTTCCAAACTTTTTTTGCTAAATTACAATTAAGCAACACATGAGTATCGCTATCATCATTAGCTAAACATTCCCTGCAAACTGGAGCAAGTCTTATACCAATTTTTTGGATTTCAGTCTCAAAAGGCACAGAATGATTCAATTACCTCAAATAGAAGCTTTAATTTCAAGACTAAAAGCTTCTGGATAACTTGCACAAATTTTTTTCCATTTGGTCATGAGATACCAATCCATATACAATCAAAGAGAGTCGATTTTAAATAGAAGTCAATCTTCACTTGAAGACTGATTTATAATGCTTTGATTACTGTCCTCTAGTTGGGGTTTCCAGGGACAAATTGGTAAAAAAAAATCTTGACGTGCAAAGCTGGAATTTGATTAGTATCACTACGGTTTCCAAACATAGTCCCGGTAATACCATACAAAAACTTTGCTCAAAATGACCCCTAAGATCATCTCCTAGGCTCTAAGGCAATCGACATGGTTACTAAATTAATCAAGCTTCTTGCCTAGTGGTATAAGAGTGTCACTGAAACAGTCTTGGAGGTGGATTGAGTTTAGTCCCCAGTTCGATCCCCCGCACTGTCAAAATAATGCTTGGCTAGCGAAAAACCACGAACCGCGAACGTGGATTAGTCAAGGTGCGCTAAAAGCTGCCCGGACACCACATGATATGATACAAAAAAAACAAGGTTACTAAATGGTATTTTTATTCTTTCATTTTATTATTTTGACTATGTAAGAGTATACTATGCTCATATGCTCACAACATTATAAATTGTCTTATTCTTTGCTAGAAAATACATGTTGAGTCTAATCCAAAAGGTCTTCAAAAAGCTTCATCAAATTCATATCGCATCATGAATTTTCTCGAGTTAATCACTTAGGATAAAGGTATTTATCTAGCAGACTTAGACTCACCCTTGGTTAAAGTATTTTTCATAACGAAAATCCTTCTCATTTAATCTTGTGGTTCTTTTTTTGAGATTGCCAAATCCAAAAATACTATATTTTTAATTTTTTTGGTAGCATACCATGAGGTGTCCAGGTCAGCTTACGCGCACCTCGACTAATCTCCATTAGCGGTTCGTGGCTTCCGTTGGCCAAGCATTATTTTGACAGTGTCAAGGATCGAACTGGGGACCAAACCCAATCCACCCCCAAGACTGTCCCAGTGGCAGTCTTATATCACTGGGCCAAGAGGCTTGGTTAAAAATACTATATTCTTCATATGAAAAAAACTTATGTTTTTAATATATGTATATATAGAATTTTACTTGTTCGTGGTTGAACAAGTGAAAATTACATATTTTTATGAAAAATAGCAAAATAGGGCAATTTCTATTTACATCCATGACCTTGTTCGCTGAAGATTCGCTACAGTGAAACAACGCTTCGCGTCAGTGAGTATGCTTCATTGGTCTCAACTATGTGGAAACTAAGTCAGCGTAAAAGTCTGGCACAACTCACAATCTTCTTCGCATGCGGTTCGTATTAGTGAAAATTGCTTCGCTGCAGCAAAGGTAATCGCGAGTTTTACTTTCCTTCTCCACCTTTTTTAGATCTTTCTATTAATATTTCATTGGAAGTTGTACCTAGATACAATCTCTGTTTGTAGTCAAAAAAGATTATTTCTTATCCAATGAGATTTATCCACTTGCGTGTCCACTCACGTGTCTTCATACACAAGTAGTATGCATACTATTGCAAGACATATTCTTTCTTGTTGATTTAAGAGATAATTCTAAGAAGATAGAAAATATTCGACAAATTTCTTTGTCCATATCTTGAGTGATTTTCAAACTTTTTGATTTATTCTTGACTCCTTGAAAAAAAGACTTTTGTACTCAAGCAAGCTTTGACAAATTATTTTTCAAATATTATTTGTTCTTGAGTATGACCTTCTTTCAAGCTTGAAAAACACACTTGCGAGTTTTTGAAGAGAAACCAAATACTTTTGTACATCTTTTCAACCATAGGATGTCATCACACATCCTATTTGTAGTTGTTGCTACTCGATGGTTCTGTTGCATCAAAACAAAGTGCTCTTTCAATTTGAATAAATATTTTGGTATCGTGAGACTTGAAGACATTGGACAAGCCTAAAACTAACTGCAGTTGTGTACCATTCTCTAATTGTTGGCGATCTATTTTGAGAATATGGTGGGAAAGAGTTAACAGTCAATCTCTGCATTATTGGATTGTAAGTCGTTGTCTTCTATTTGTAATACTAGACCATAGTACATTTTTCGTTCATTTTGGCCCGGGGTTTATTCCTATTAGTGGGTTTTTTCTTGTACATACGGTGTTGTATGATTTGATTTATCTTTCTGTATATTAGAATCACCTTTCTTAAATTGAAGATAAAATTTAATTAGATTCTAATATTGATAAGCCACTTTGTCACATAGACTTTTAGGATGTTTTTAACCCATTGATTAATTTTTATCCCTAAATCAATAATTTAATTTTAATTCGGTAGCTACCATCGAGAGCTCTCACTCTCAAGCTCTCCAGAGTCTGGGGAACAAAAGCAGTAGAAAAATGCTACTGATTTTGCCTCTTGTGAGCGTCGCATTATAGGAGAGGTTGTCGTGACAAGTTAAGTGATAAGGGAGAGGTCCGCATGATAGTTGACTTGTCGGGGCACTAATGAGCATTTTTTTATTTTTCATATTTTTAAATTTGTGCCCACAAATTAATTAAGCACCAAATCATTTAGATAATGGGTGGTTGGATTTTTACGTAGTTTTCCAGGGGTGCGGCTCGGAATTTACGGTAACGTCTTTGACGCTATTTAGTAGACAAATGGATACAGGGATTGGTGTGTCCAAAAATTCAACGCATATGAGGAAGCTATATCGGAGTATGTAAGATTTGTCGATCGGTGGAATCGTTTCGGGGTTGAATTGAACCCCAATTACTATTACTACCTCGAGGAGGAATATAAGTCCGTATCTCCACCAACTCTTGCCTCATTTGTCGATCTAATAACGAAATTAGAGAATGTTCTAAATTGAAAAAGGTTTCGGTCCCGGAACCGAACATGCTTTTAGAACTGGGGATAGATATTTTTGAGCTGAAGTTAACTCCAAAACGCAAGCTCTAGTGGACTGTGCCTCTCAAGCCCGTTCATCGCAATTACCATTACACTTTCAGGAAGCCTTCAAAGGGGCAAAATGTTTTAAGGTTGTTTCATTTTCATTTATGTTTAATTTCATGATGACTTATTAATGAAATGAGTTGGCTAATGTAATTTTGACTTAATACTGTAATGTTGTCTTATTAATTAAATGTGTTGGATAAATATTTTATTCTGGTTAGCTGTGTTACGTTAATGTAATCTAGTTACGCAAATTTTTAAATAATAACTCAAAGCGATTAATATTTAACTTCACCTTACATTTAAACTAAATTAAATTAATATACTTTAGCATTCATTTTCAAAAAAAAAATATATCATTCCTTCAGGAAATCAAAATCCTGTTAATGCTCCCACTTCACTTGCTCGGCTATCAGCTTGACCTCCCACTTGACGAGGATGTCTATGTTCTTCTTTTCTTAATACCCACGCATATGGGGATCCATGTTGGAGTAGTCACGGTTAACTATATCTTCTACCTCCTTTATTTCTATTGCCTTCTATTTTTCTAAGGTGATTCTTAGCTTGCATCCAACAGGGCATATTTAATGTCAGCCTTGATTAATTTCTGCTGATCAAGTGATTTCAATCATGCATTTAAGTCCAACACAAACTCGTAAATTTTGGTGGTGGAGAAGTTTTTGTCGGCTTTCCTATTTTCCTCTTCAGCATCTCTACCTGGGGGCCCCTTCATTCTTGACTAAGTGAATGTCGAGAGAGCATCATCCTCCAATGACACACCATACATTGAAGGAATATATGGTTCATCGACTGGCGCAGAGTATAGTCTGGGTTCCAAAGTGGTGGGGGCACTTTCATCGAATGTGCAGGAGATCCTAGCCTTTTTCTATCGCTTGCACTACGTTTGGAACTCGTGGTTCCATTTTGAAGTATCCTTGAGATCATGGTATCACTTCATGAACTTGAAGTAATCATTCTCTAAATTGTGCACTTAAAAGGAAAGGGGGTCGTATCTTGGTTGGTACGGTCATTGAGCAACCCTGGCTCGACCCAACCGATGATTGCACAAAATTTTCTCATGATTTGGATAATGCCATCAAATCGTGTCTTGAGTGGGACAGCAGGACAGTACGTGGTGTGTTGGTTCTGAGTGTTAAAGAGGTGGGCCATGTTCTCCAACATTTTAATTTTCTTTATTTCTTATGTGGTGTTGTGAGCAGTTCGACAAGACTCGAGGGAGGGAGGGAGGGATGTGTGAAGAGGCGTGTTGTATTGTCCTCGTGATACATCCTTGGGGACGTGAGAGTGATTGTTTCTCAATCTCGAAGGCCAAGTTTTGTGATTATTCCCTTAGAAGCTATTAGACACCATATCCAGTTTGGTGTGCTTCCTATTGGCCTAAGCCATTCTTTGCAAAAGGTTTTTTTCGGTTATTTGGAGTCATCGGTCTACAAAAATAAACAAAATGGGTCGGGTTATCCATTTCAAGCTTGCCCTAAGAACCGTTGATGCCTGCGAATGATCCAGAGATTATTGATGTGGTTTCGAGAACCGGTTATGAGTGGGGAAGGTATTAAGCACCCCATTTATACTTTATGCTTCCTTATCTATACACTTATTAACGCATTTTACAAGTATAGTTATTTTTAGTTTATTTTATAACATGTTAAGAGATATTAGTTTGAAAATCCCTTATAACGAATACATATGTGATTAGGCACATATTCTTCATATTTATCCCCTTAATTTTGGTGATTTTAATATCTCGAACAAGGTAATTGAATCATTTTTAGTCTATATCACTCTATTATCTGTTTTTAACAATATTCCCTAGTTTTTGTGTAATTGTGATGAAGTTTTCAGGAATGGAATGCAAGAAAGGAAAAGAAGAAAATCAGAAGAAAAGTCAAAGGGCAAAAGAGTAACGTTCCACGTAAAAATCGAAGGCGACACCAAAAGTGAAGTTGAAGAGCATGAGTTCACAAGAGCATAGGAAGAAACGGCACCCAAATCGGAGTTCTAGATCAAAAGATATGGCTAGTCAAAGTGGCAAGGAAAAAGTCAAAGAAGAAGAAAATCGGACCGATCCGGTAGAAATAAAAGAACCGATCCGGTGGCTATCGGACCGATCCGATGGTAATTCGGACCGGTCCGTCTGTGCGAATTCCTGGCATTAATTATGCAGTTAATGCAGTGCAACTCTTGGAAAACTTGTGCCACAAGCAACTTGAGCTGTCAATTTCGAGACTTTGTGCTATAAAAGCCCATGCCCTACATCATTTGGAGGGAGTTGCTAATAGTGGCTAGGTAGGACTAGATTAGAAGGTGGATAGATTAGACGTTGAATTTTAGGGTTAGATTTTGAGAGAAAATTTTCTATTCCTTCAAGAGTTTTCATGAACCCTAGTTTGTAAGAAATTATGAATTCCAATTCCATTTTTGTTGGTGAATTCAAGTAAACTCTTTCCATTCTCTAGTTTTATTATTTGCAATTTATTTACAATGTCTTGTAGATCCATAATTTTATATGTGAATTTATGCTTGAACCAAATCATGAGTAGTTAAATTCCCAAGGGTTGGGGTACAGGAACTCAATCCAAGGCAAATTATTTATGTAGAAAATAGAGGTTAAATTAAAATATTGATTGAATCGTGAAAGAAACTCATACAAACATTGTCAATCTTTTAATCTCTCTTGCCCTAGGTACTTGAGATATTTAAGAACGCTTTGCGAGTATGATTTATCATTCACCGCTTTATATCTATCTTTGATTTCATATGATACAGGCTAGATCCCTCATATATGTAATGCTTAGAATTTATAAAGACCGAATCTAGTCAATAATTTTAATTTACAATCCTAGTATTCTATACGGTACTTTGTTAAGGATGGAGGGATTGTACCCTACCCTATTTTCTCCCATTTGTCAGATCTAAATTTTTTTGCAATTTTCAGTTTGTTTTTTCTTAAGTAAATTTTTATTTCACTAGAAATTTTCCCAATCATTAATCATCTTTTTGTTTCTTTTAAGAAATCATTTCAAGATTTAATAATTTTTCTTATTATTATTTGGCAATCTCGATCCCTGTGGATACGATCCCGACTTAGCCGGTTATTACTTGAGCGACAGGCTTGCACTTGAGCCTAGAGGAAAACGCACTTTTGAGACAAAATCTTAGTCGCGTCAAGTTTTTGGCGCCGTTGCCGAGGATCCGAAATTGTTAAATTTTCAAGAAAGTTATTTTTATCTACAAGTGATTTCGAAAAAAAATAAAAACTCATGGTTGGGGAGGTATGTTTAGTTAATGCATTCGTGAGCATGAGTGAGCCCATGAACAAGAGTGAAAGAGGAAATTTAGAGTGTGTCGGGATAGGCTCGTCGAAATACTTGGAGGAAAGCGAATGGCAGGACACTATCGATACATTTCTCCTCGATTACCACACACCCACACCTCCCTATCATTCGGTGAGTGAACACGAAAGGCTGGTTGAGGACACCAAGCAACAGAGAGAGCTCGAGGAGTTGAGCCTAGCAGAGTTTGAGCGCGAGTTCGGACAGGTGGATGCAAGCCTAAATGTTGAAGTCCAATCTTTCTGGGCCTCATTTCGTCATTTAGACGAAAGCGAGTGGGAAAATAGAATTGATGAATTTCTCCTTCCCAAACCTCCACCGTATCCATTTGAAAATTTGGGGGAGAAGATTTTGAGGACAAGGACTCAATGATTAAATTATTTTCCAAAATGGACTTTTTCTACTTGTGTGATCCGCTTCCCATACTACTTGAAAAATCTTTGGGAGGTGATTATATTTTTCTTGGATCTCAATTGTACTTGTCCCACCTAGCACCCAAAACCCCCATCATCCCGTTAAATTTTTTAATTCGTGATGGTTCATTTTTTAAACTCTGCACATGCCTTCCATTTTTCAAACGAAATTCTTATTTTTCGGGAGGCATGCTTTATAGTGAGGGTACACTATTAATCCCTCAAAGTCAAATTGTATTTTGGGTGGACCCTCAAATTTTTCGACTTCTACTATATGAGTTATTAGAAGTTAAAATCGTAGGTTGTACATAATTAGCTTTTTCTTTTTCCTTCTTTTATAGTTTAGAGTAATTTGTAAAAGTTTTTGTTATTATTTTTGTTATGCTTGGTTCTAACGTGTTTTGTAGATTCAATGGACTCGTACTCATCGAGGATCGCTCCATTTGGGTAATATCTTTCTTTTCCTCTCTTTATGTTGTGTTCTTGATTCACATTGAGGACAATGCAACATTTAAGTTAGGGGGTGTGGGATATTCTTCCCATTTATTGTTTAGATTCATTGATTCGATCACATGTTCTTTCCAAGTGTATATTTTAAAAAAATAAAAATAAAAAAAAATAGAAAAATTTAGAAAAAGCCAAAAATATTTTTGTTCAAAATAAATAAAAATTGGAATTTAAATTTTTCAAAAATATCACTGTTATTCTGTTTGAAGTCTCAAATTGTAAAAGTTATAATGCACTAAGCCAAAATTGACCAAAGATGGAAATTGAAAGAAAATTGACGACTTAACGAATAAGTGTGGAGATTAGTCCAACCCGGTGAGATTTTGAGCCTTTCAATTTTTTATGAGTTTTTAAATCAATCCGAGTTTATGATTAACTCAAAGTTCTTTTCAGCGTTTTAATAAGTCGTTGATGATCTCAATCCTTTGTTTTGATCAGTTATGGGAAATGTGTGAAATGTTGTCTCGAAATTCGTGCTAAATATATCTCTAAACTTAATTAATCTCGAGATGCATATGGTAATGTGATTAGCAATTTGGACAATGAAGTAAGCCCTCGTTTGTTACCCAAAAATATTAGCCATAAAAAATTGTGAAAAACAAAATTATCCCTTTTCAACCTACTTTGAGCCTAATAAAATATTTTCCTTTCGTTTGATAACCCGAAAAACCCAAATAGTTCGGAATTGTGAAAATTGAATATTCATCAAGTAAGTCCAAATTGTGCAATAAAAAGGGGCAAGAGAAAAATAGAAAAAAATATGCTCAACAAAAATAGCAAGAAAAGACAAAAAAAATAGTGAAAAAAAAATAGAAAAAGAAAAGAAGAATGAGCAAATGCCCGAAAAAGCACAAATGGATGTCATAAGTAAAATTTCCAATTCCGAACATTCCGTCCATTCCCATTTTTTCCCCTTTACACCTTTTAACCCGAAAAGTCCTAACCGAGTCCAAATTTCGAAATTGGTTACCGCGTGGAGAGCTAAGACATGAAAAGATAAAATGAGAGATTAAATGGTGTGAATAAGAGGTGATGTTCCCATTTCCAAATAACCGTACTCCGATGATGAGATCTTTTCACCATATATTTCCTTCTTTTCAATTTTGTATGCATGAATTTGTGTCCATTATATTTACTCTTTATATCATGCATACCGAGAGAAAATAGCCACAATCCGAGTGATTCGTTTGTGAGTGCATCCGTAAGAATTTGAATCAAAATGAATTTTCGAAAAGTAACGTAATGCTCAATCAGTGGAAATTTGAGATTTAATTTTTGGCTTTGCACACACACACTATGGTTTGAGACAGTTGAATATGAGTTGATGGTGATTATTTTTTCGAAAAGTTTAAATTGTACAATTTTTAAATATTTTGATATTTATTTGAGTCAATAAATAATTTTGTGGGTAAATTCACTCGTCCTACTAGGGGAACCTAGGGGTTTAAAGGCTTGTTGCATACGCTAAATGCAATCGCTTGCCCGCGAAAAAGGTATTCTATCCCAATAAAAGAATTTTCAAGAGTTGAATTTTGGTTAGATTCATTTACATTGCTCGGGACGCGCAAAGTTCTAAGTTAGGGGGTGTGATTAGGCACATATTCTTCATATTTATCCCCTTAATTTCGGTGATTTTAATATCTCGAACAAGGTAATTGAATCATTTTTAGTCTATATCACTCTATTGTCTGTTTTTATCAATATTCCCTAGTTTTTGTGTAATTGTGATGAAGTTTTCAGGAATGGAATGCAAGAAAGGAAAAGAAGAAAATCAGAAGGAAAGTCAAAGGGCAAAAGAGTAAAGTTCCACTCAAAAATTGAAGGCGACACCAAAAGTGAAATTGAAGAGCATGAGTTCACAAGAGCATAGGAAGAAACGGCACCCAAATCGGAGTTCTAGATCAAAAGATATGGCTAGTCAAAGTGGCAAGGAAAAAGTCAAAGAAGAAGAAATCGGACTGATCCGGTAGAAATAAAAGAACCGATCCGGTGGCTATCGGACCGATCCGATGGTAATCCGGACCGGTCCGTCTGTGCGAATTCCTGGCATTAATTATGCAGTTAATGTAGTGCAATTCTTGGAAAACTTGTGCCACAAGCAACTTGAGCTGTCAATTTCGAGACTTTGTGCTATAAAAGCCCATGCCCTACATCATTTGGAGGGAGTTGCTAATAGTGGCTAGGTAGGACTAGATTAGAAGGTGGCTAGATTAGAGGTTGAATTTTAGGGTTAGATTTTGTGAGAAAATTTTCTATTCCTTCAAGAGTTTTCATGAACCCTAGTTTGTAAGAAATTATGAATTCCAATTCCATTTTTGTTGGTGAATTCAAGTAAACTCTTTCCATTCTCTAGTTTTATTATTTGCAATTTATTTACAATGTCTTGTAGATCCATAATTTTATATGTGAATTTATGCTTGAACCAAATCATGAGTAGTTAAATTCCCAAGGGTTGGGGTACATGAACTCAATCCAAGGCAAATTATTTATGTAAAAAATAGAGGTTAAATTAAAATATTGATTGAATCGTGAAAGAAACTCATACAAACATTGTCAATCTTTTAATCCCTCTTGCCCTAGGTACTTGAGATATTTAAGAACGCTTTGCGAGTATGGTTTATCATTCACCGCTTTATATCTATCTTTGATTTCATATGATGCGGGCTAGATCCCTCATATATGTAATGCTTAGAATTTATAAAGACCGGATCTAGTCAATAATTTTAATTTACAATTCTAGTATTCTATACGGTAATTTGTTAAGGATGGAGGGATTGTACCCTACCCTATTTTCTCCCATTTGTCAGATCTAAATTTTTTTGCAATTTTCAGTTTGTTTTTTCTTAAGTAAATTTTTATTTCACTAGAAATTTTCCCAATCATTAATCATCTTTTTGTTTCTTTTAAGAAATCATTTCAAGATTTAATAATTTTTCTTATTATTATTTGGCAATCTCGATCCCTGTGGATACGATCCCGACTTACCGGGTTATTACTTAAGCGACAGGCTTGCACTTGAGCCTAGAGGAAAACGCACTTTTGAGATAAAATCTTAGTCGCGTCAATATGCTTAGGTATAAAAATGGTGTCAATAAGAGGTGTAAGAATGTCACTAAATAGGTGTGGGTACACAAGAGTGCGTTTGTGAGAATAAACAAATGGGTAAGAGGAGGTCGTTAGTGTATGTATGTATACGAGAAATCTTGGCCTATATAACGGAAATTCGTTATGTGTATATGTGTAACAAGAGTCCATTAGTGATTTAAGGGTGTAACGAAAGGCCATTAGTGCATTGAGTCTAGTGCTCACAAGGTAAGCCTCACTATTACGCCCACGTACCCATATAGCCACGGGATCAAAGCCTACATAATTCATTATGCGATTGGTATGTACGCATTGGAGTGTTTATATTGTGTGGATACGCGTGAAAAGTTGCATCTTGAGATAATTAGGTATCTCGTAAGTAGTGAAAGGTAAGGGTGAGATATGTAAGCATCTCTTTAAAGGCAACATATAAAGATACATCTTGAAGAATATTGTTCTCGTGAATAAGATTTGATATTGCTCTTATGTACCTGTGAAGCCATGAGATCAAAGCCTATGTAGTTCCTTATATAGTTTCCCACATGGAATGAGTTTTAACATATGTGTGTGAAATTGTGAGAACTTGGCTTGGTAGGATGAGCATATGTGTTAGACATCTTGTATAACTCCTGCAGGGAGTGGAATTGGGGTGTTGTGTGAAGGAAGTCATAGAGGAAAGAGGTTGCCTCAAATATGGTGTCGGAAGGGGAGTGAGCAAGTAGTCGTTGACAGGGATATTCATATCCCTTATCAAATAACCTATATCCTAGAGGATTCATAGGGCCTTGGGTTGGTTTAGGATAGCGAAGATGGCCATTTTGTATGATGGGGGTTTGGACAAGAGATGGAGACATCCCTAAAGATAATATTTTGAGAGACGTATTATAAGTCTTGTGCTCACGTGTGTGGCTCGGTATTGTGCCTATGTACTTGAGGAGTCTTAAGATCAAAGCCTACATAGTATCAAAAATGTGGTTGTGTATACGTGTATGGACTTCGGGATACCGGGTATATACTATACATTATTATGGGGTTTAAGGAGAACAGTCCTTTGTGTAGAATTTTCGCATTGAGCCATAATATTGTATTCATATGTCTAAAAAATGTAATCAAATATAGGTGTTTAACAAGTTTTCAAGGAAAATACAGCTTTATGCGTACCTCCGTTGAGATGGTAACGTTTTCTCGAAGAAGTCGTGAAATTTATTTCGACTCTTAACTTTGGCTTTCGCAAAGAGTACATATTAATCCCGTTCACGAACACTTTCCCGAAAAAGGATTGAAATATAGTAAAAAGTGTGTCTCTTTATCGTACTTACTTTTACCAATTTAGATTAGTATTTTTAGGGAGAGAACATAATGTGTAGATTAATAGTAGGAAATGATGGAGGCGGACCATGATTTAAAATTTAAACATTGCACAGTGCATACCCGGTCCCCTGATGAGGGTCGAGTTATATTACTACATAAATATATATATTCCTAGGTCCCAATATTTATGTAAGACATAGACTCAGGTTTTTCTTGAAGTATTTACCCTTGTAACGTGAGCAAAGATTTTGGGGGGCAATGTCCCTAGGGAAGTAGAACCGTCGGATAGAGCTCTGTTTGGAGGACTCTAACTTGCTGACTTGCGTAGAGGTAAAAATATCTTTTGTTAGCAGTAGTGACTTTTTTGAATATTCAAAACTTCGCTCGAGATACTTTGCTTAAGATGATCGAGAATGGAGAATATTTAGAAAATTTAATCAATGTTGAATTTGGGGTGCTTTTCCCAATGGGGTGTAACCTCCTTTTATAGGGATGAAATTTGGCTTTAACCACGCGATTAAAAGACCATTTAATCCATCGATTAAAATATTAACCGCTTAAAGCTCTTCTACAAGATTTATTACCACGTGTCCTAGAAATTTATCCATGCGATCAAATATATAAAGATTTTGGCTGCACGTATGGATACGTAATGATGAGCCTAATTTTAACTGTGTGGTTAACTTTTACCCACTGGGTCAACCTTTTAATCGCGTGATTAAATACTTGGCACATGCTATTTTGATTGTTGGGCTTGTGCTTTTGGGATTTATTTGCGCATTTATAGGAGTGCCCATATGATTATGAGAAAATAAGGGTTTGTATATCACTGAAGTCCATATTTTTAGGAAACCGTTTTGATATGTTTCAGGAGGTCTACGTGTCACGCGAGTGAGTTGCATAAACTGTGAAAATGAGACGTAGTCGAAGTTTTAGGTGTCCACAACTCCATAAATGGACTCCTCAAATGTATTAGTATTTGATACCCCATATTTTTTAGAATTTAATTATATGGATAAAGTAATAAATAAAATGGAATTTAGAATTGCAATAAAATTAGAACTTTTAATAATAAATATTAAAAGTGGAAATATTAATTGGTCACGTTTATTTGAAGTTGTGCAATTTGAATAGTTACATAATAATTTAATGTGGGTTCTGATTGAATAAAAACCTAATGTGTCTTAATGGGCTTACCTTTTTCCGGTAGGGTTTTAGAAAATGTTATATAGGAATATAGGGAAACATCCCATGGGTAAAATATTTATTGGTACTTTTCTTGGGGAGCAAGACTGGGGTTTTTTTAATTTTGATCACTTGGGAAATAAGTTAAATTGAATAAGAGAGGGCTACATCATTAGTGCAGCAACCACCCCCATAGAGGGACGCAACCCTAGGTTCAGGACCTAGACTGCGAGAAAATCACCCTGCGACTATGGGTGTGGCAAGTCTCTGGCTAACTGTGGGCCAGCCGTAGGGCACTCTGGTGGGAACCCTTATATAACTTGTTATGCAGGATTTGATCCATTTTAACATCAAATTTTTATAATCCACTTCTCTTTAAACGTAGAAAAACTCTAAAATATGCTCTACCTCTTCACCAACTCCACAAATCCTCCATTAACAACCTAAAATCAAGAAGTCAACTAAGAAGATGCAGATTAAAGGAAAAAACTAACAGGATTCAAAGGAATCAAGGTAGCATTCGTTTCATACATGTAGTTGATAAATTCAGCTAAATTAATCAAATGTTTTTTAAACTAATTAGAGATAATATGGTTTTTACACTTTCTCTATTTAGATCTCTTATATATTAAAATTAAACTACATTTCTTATTATTTGAATAAATTAGCCCTTAATTGGTATTGTACATAATTTTATTAGTGATAATTAATGATAATCCTCATGTTAGAATTATATATTTAAAAAATTGATATGAATCATATGCTAGACTTATACTATTAGAATCCATATGTTGATCATCCATGAATAATACTTAATTATTATTGTTTAATGGAATATGTTAAATAAGTAACCATGTATCCCAAGGGTTATAATCTAGTTAATGGAAATTCTATTGATTAGGATAGTCAAAGTTAGAATTGAGAATTTCACCATGTTAGTTATATTATGAAATAGACTATGGTTCCTTTTATGTTCTAGGAGCCATTGGATTAGAATAGAAGTTCAAATTGTTATTGATTAGTATATTGAATTGAGACGAGTAGTAGTAAACTAATTAATTATTTAAGGATGATTTTCTCTTTCTCCCCATGAACATACTAAAGTAGGATTTCTCTCTTGTTAAAACTAGCTTATGCGATTTGAAGTATTGTTCGTTATTACGACACCTTGTAAGAAGAATATACGCATATAGAAGAAATAATGAATTATTTTTAACGTAATGAGTTAAAGTAATTGTAAATACTTGGGACTTGAATTTTTATGTCCACGGGGTGGGATAAGTTAAGTATCGTGCAATTGTAGCTTGGAGTAAGGAGTTAATTATGAACCTTGTCAAAGAGAATACTTACAAAGAAAACAAGAATTTGGAATAATTTAATTGTGTCTGTTCAGAGAGAACAAATTATCTATTCATTACATCTGATGGTGGCCCTAATCCTCTTATGTGGAATGGATTGGATGTGTGGTGAATTTTAATTGTGCACCATGTGTGATGGTAGTCAAGCGTTGATGACGACATGGTTGGATATTGAGGCAGTATTATTTCATCACATTTGATGGTGACCTCGTGTTGATGACGGGAAGACTAGATATAGTGATAGTTATTATGTGCGTTACTGTGTGATAGTGTCCTTGGTCTTATGAGACAAGATTGGATACGGCTACGATTTAATTAATTTAGAGGTTAATTAATTATAGAACTTGATGTATTAAAATGGACTGTGACATCCCGTTTCATAATTTGTACATGTTGTTATAGGATAGACAACTGTGGAGATATATATTACATATATGAATTTGAGTTGTGTAACACCCCATATTTTCCACGGAAGTTGATCAAGCTGACACACCGAAGATAGGGCGCGTTATTCAATTTATAGCATTCTCAGCATCAACGCTAAATAAAAATGATAATAGTTTAGAACCATCCACGACATAAATAATAATCAATAATATAAACAATTAAGAGGTAATAATATAAAATAATCTCTACTAAAACTGAATTTTCACTAGCCATAAATAAATTCCACAATATTGAATAGTCTCTAACGGAAATGTACACATGTTGGAATCATCTCGGTCGATAAACAAAATCCTGAATAATAAAGAATTAGAATATTAACTGAATTGAAATAATAATCCTATTCTAAGGATGAATTAGTGGATATCTGACGAACGCAAGTTTAACTGCTTAGCCTTGTTACTCCTGTCTAAGAATACCTAGGAAAAGATTTTTAATAAATTTACGATAGGGCCCAAAAGTTGTAAGAAATATATATATATATATATATATATAAGGACAAATTTCTAAATAGTGTCAATTTGTATGTTTGGCATTATTCCAGACAAAAATCACTTTGAGTCATAGGATAGTCTTTATGTGCCACTATTCCGTTATGTCTATGACGTTGTGATGAAGACGTAGAGGTCAAGCTTCAAGGATAGATCATGTCGCATTTTAGGTGCAGGTTTTAATCTTCACACGATTTTCGAGATTCTCTCGTGTATGAATGCATAATGGTTTATGGTTCTCGAAATTTTTTATAATGATGTTATCTTTTATTTAAAACTGTTTTTAAACTGAATTTTATAAATCTTTTCTGAGTTAAATCGAGTTTAGAGTTGTATGAACAAAGGACTACATTATATATGTTCAAACGAATTTAAACCTCGTTCAAATGTGTTTGTACTCTCGTTCAAATGAAAACTTGCTCTTCATTCTAACGAGATACTTATTTTATTCGAAGGATATATGTTTCTCGTTCAAACGATGCGCCGCCTTGAAAAATATATTCAAGGCATCTTTTACTCAGGAAAATGTGTGCAAAATAGAAAATAAAGATATACGTTTTCTGCAATTTATTTACAAGTGTTTTCAAAAGCTAAAACATAAACAACTTTCATGTTTTAAGATTCGAGTTTGCGTAATCCTTATGTCATAGAGATCTTGGTTTGCACCAATGTCTTGATTCTTCCATCATTAGAAGAACTATTTTCATACGGTGGACTCCGTGCGAGCTGATTACGGTGAAAAATAGTGGACTCCGCCTTCCTAATTGTAGAGGATTATTAAGGCTCTATCGGTGGATACCGAGGCATACTTGGACTCATGTGTTGTGGACCTAGCATAGGTGGACTCCTATATTGCTCTGTGGAGGAGCGGTACAAGGGAAGAATAGGCATCAAGGCTTGTGGAGTCGAGTTATTATGTAAGACTAAATTCTCTCTTTGTAATTTTCGTATAGTAATGATTGTTTGGCCTGGGTCTTCCGAGGTTTTTTCCCTTGGTGGTTTCCTTATACATCGACGTTGTGAACTTGTTTTACTTTATCTTCTTAATCTCACTAGATGAATGTTTAGGATTAAGAGCATAAAATTGGGTTAATTAAATTGGTTCACATATTTGGTGCATAATAAAATTGAGAAATTTTTAAAAAGATTGTATTTGCCTAAAGCACATACACGTAGGGGCCTTCTCAATATATATATATATATATATATATATATATATATATATATATATATATATATATATATATATATATATATATTACTTAATATTATTAAATGCAAACTATTTATGCCTCATGCCATCCCCCACCGACACTCATACCAATTATACCTCGCCTCTCCTCTAACTTAAAACCATTCAAACTAGCCATACTCGTCCTAACCTTACTATACTAAGGCTGCCATCCCATAACCTGTTACATTGTACCCATGAGAAATATACTATTTAATAACCTCCACCATATATGTCACTTGATTCATACTAAGAGCCTTGTGTCCAATATCTCTTAACTCCCGACCGAACGAAACTTCATGTGTGGGGCATCTCACGAAAACAAGGACCCCCCGATACACTTCTTTCTAGTCGGATCATTTGTCAGTATCAATGATACAAGACTCCCTAAGTAAATACCCATAACACAAACTCACCATAACCATATTCGTTACCCAATACCACTAACCCAACTCGTATGCCAAACAAGTGTCAAACCAATAAACTAACCATCCTACGTAAATCAATCAACCATCTCCAAATGCACCCTATGATATAGAGTATACAACACAACATAAATTTATATTGGTGCAAAGCAATCAACCAATCCTGAACCATCCCAACATAGAGGAATCACCCAACTCATATTGTTATATCATTTGCACGGATAAACCAAACCTCAATTGTCTTATTGTCGAGTAATCAACTAACTCAATCCCCAACATTAAACCATATAGACCACACCATTACTCTAACCAATTTATCGATTAAGAAACATACCACTACCATCTTTTTTAATAATTATTAATTCTTTGTGATCAACCCTCCACTAATGTGTATTTTAACATTTATATTTTTCATATACACCTCTTGATTTAAGTTTAACATATATAGATATCTACCCGAATTAGTCGCATAGAGAATTTCTGAACCTCGTGTATACATATACATGTGAAAAATTAAAAAGTATCGACCTAACGAGGCCCACCATAACACACTTATCCGAATTATAAACCACATCTGAAATCTCAATTGGTATGCGTTTACTATCATTATTAAATTATTTTCACCCTAGATTAAATATCCATATATAAATATACATATACATATATATATATATATATATATATATATATATATATATATATATATATATATATATATATATATATATATATATATATATATATGTGTGTGTGTGTGTGTGTGTGTGTGTGTGTGTGTGTGTGTGTGTGTGACTATTCCCATAACCAAATAATTATACGCAAACTCATATGGCACTCCACCCTAACGGTACCCCACTAGCCATACTCCTATGAACCTACCATATACTGTTTGGCTTAACTGAATAACCAAACCCAAATGTATAATACATAATTATACATTTTATAATACACTCCAAAGCCCCCAAAGGATTCCCAAACAAATTATTTTCTAAAATATGTATAAACGCAATTAGCCAAAATCCCAAAAACATCTTTAATTCAAAAGAAATAAAATAAAAACAACACGTGCCCCTCATGCCAACCCCAAACCGCCATAGTGGCCTTATTGGCGATATAACAAGTTAGTACCCCGCTATGGAGAGGGTTCTCCTCCTTGCCTCTTGACTCTCTGCAAAGTTGCCGTTTTGACCAAAATTTGTGTTTAAGAAACCCAGTTCGCCATTAATGCCTCTAGGGCCTTTAAATCAAATCCAAAACATCTCATAATCGATCCTAAATGGAATAATTCAAATCCCCACTTTATAATTGTAATGTTATACGATTAATTCCATTGTCATGGCACACAAATCTTGATTTAATATGTTCTTTAATGGTTTTTTTTAACATGGATTTAATTAATTAATCAGCTATAACCTCCTTTCAACATGTGATCTAATATAAATCAACAATCCCAATAATGATTCTCATCAGATATATAATTTTTAATACTTCCAAAACAAATTAAGCAAGGTTTTCAACAATACTAACAATATGGTTCTAACTTAAACATCGTAATCAACATGAACATGGATTTGTTAATTAAATCAAATTATGTCTATGATTTAGCATGATTAAAAATCAAATTTTCAAATTATTAATCAGAATACAATCCTAATAGCATGCTACTAATAATTGATTCGTATTCAACGATGAAATCATAAACAAGTTACATTGATATGACAAGCAAGATAATAGCTCTTCCCTAAAGAAGAAAGAACCTTAGTTGAACCATCTTGACTAATTTCCACTCTCCCAAAGGTAGCCTATGCTGCTAAGTTTTGAAATATGATGTGTTATGTTGATTAATGACCCTAATACCATAGGACCACTATGGGCCCATTTTTGAACCCCTAGATAACCCAGAAACATAAATCAGACACTCTTAAAACATGGCCAAAGGTGTACCTTCCCTTGGGGCCCAATTTGATACATCAAAATACCACTCCGGGTGTAACGCCTGCACATTGTAATGCCTACGGCCTTGACTTATTAGGATAGGGGTTTATTTCACTTGATTTCTTAGCATAAATTTAAAATTCTTAATTATGGCAAACTTATTAGGTCGCGGACTTTAAGGGTCCTCGGCCTCGCTATTAGAGTTTGTAAAATATTCATTCATCACAAGTAGGAGGTAACAAAATAAAATATATCATTCCGAATAATAATAATAATAATAATAATGTCTATTACATGCTTAGATAAAACTCTTAATTCCATATAAGCAGTTCGTATAATAAGATCAAATCTAAATAGGTATTTAATTAAGATTATATAATTTATTTCTAAAAAAAAGTATACTATGCATAAATTTTGCTCCAACTCTATTCTCTACACTTTCCCAACCTCTAAAACATCCACGGACTCCTATCCTGAGGAAGTCAACGAAATAAAAGGAATGATCTCAAATAGCGCAGTAAGGGTTAACAAAATGTCCTCGCCCCATTTGCTAGTGTTAGTATTCAAAGAAATATATATACTAAAAAAGCTATAAAAACAAGTTCAAATTAAGATAATTTTCAACAGGAATAAATAGGAAGGAAATGGAGTATTTTATTCCTAACCCCGTAAAGTATTATGATGTCCCAAACCTCAATATACCTTGGTCTACTACTCCCACGGGATCAATATAACTCGTGAGAACTAACCGCGTAGTCATGGGATGCCCGGTTTGAGAATCTGACTAAAATTTATAAATATCTAGATTTAGGCTTAAAAAACTGCTGCTAGGGGGAGAAATCGAACACAGCCCCCAAACGTCCCTATAAGGGGCACGAACACCACGCATGGGACCAATGTAACTCGTAAGAACTGATCGCGTATCCACGGGATGCCCGGATTGAACATATAACTAAATTTTACAAATAGCTAGACTTAGGCTTTAAAATATGCCGCAAGAGGGGGGAAATCCAAAATAGCCCCCAAACGGTCCCATTAGAGGCATGAGCACCTCGCATAGGACCAAAGTAACTCGTAGAAATTATTCGCATAGTCCCGGGATGCCCGGCTTCAGAATATGACTAAAATTTGCAAATAACTATAATTAGGCTTAAAAATATATTGCTAGAGTGGGAAAACCCGAAAAAGCACTCAAACAATCCTGTGAGGGGCACGAACACCTCTCAGGGACCAATGTAATTCTTAGGAAATAATCGCGTAGTCACGGGGGTGCCCAGTTTGAGAATATAACAAAAATTTACAAATAACAAGATTTAGGTTTAAAAGCACACCGCTAGAGGTGAAAAACCCAAAACAACCCTCAAACGGTCCCATAAGGGGCACGAGCACCTCGTACGGGACCAATGTAACTCGTAGGAACTAACCGCGTAGTCAAAAAACATCCAATTTGAGAATAGGACTAAATTTTATGAATAACTGGACTTAGGCTTAAAAATATATTGCTAGAGGGGGAAACCCCAAACGGCCCCGTAAGGGCACGAACACCTTGCACGGGATCAATGTAACTCGTAGGAACTAGTCGTGTAGTCACGGGATGCCCAGTTTGAGAATATGACAAAAATTTACAAATAACTCGAATTAGGCTAAAAAACATGCTGCTAGAGGGGCCCAAAAAAGCCCCCAAATGGTCCCGTTATGGGCACGAACACCACACACTAAACCAATGTAATTCATAGGAACTGATCGCGTAGTCATGGGATGCCCGATTTCATAATATGTCTAAAATTTACAAATAACTAGACTTAGGCTTATAAACATGTTGTTACATGGGGGAATACAAAACAACCTCAAAATGGCCCCGTGAAGGGTGCGAACAAATCGCACAAAATAATGTAACTCGCAGGAACTGATCGCGTAGTCATGAGACTCCCGATTTTGAGAATATGATTAAAATTTGCAAATCATTTGACTTGGGCTTAAAAACATGCCGCTAGAGAGGAAAACCCAGAATAACCTCACTACGGCCCCATTAGGGGCAAGATCATCTCGCACGGGACCAATATGACTTGTATAAACTGACTTCATAGTTACGGGATGCCCGATTTGAAAATATGACTTAAATTTATAAATAATTAGACTTAGGCTTAAAAAGTGCTGCGAGAGGGCAAAAACATAAAATAGCCACCAAACAGGCCAGTATCGGAGATGAACGCCTCACACGGGACCAATGTAATTCGTAGCAACTGATCGCGTAGTCACAAGGCGCCAGATTTGAGAATATGACTAAAATTTGGAAATAACTAGACTTAGGCTCAAAAACATGCCCCTAGAGGGGTAACTCAAAACAGCCCCCAAACGGCTCCGTGAGAGGCACAAAAATCTCGTACGAAACTAGTGCTACTCGTATGAACTGAGCGCATAGTCACAGGATGACTGGTTGGATAATATGATTAAAATTTGCAAATATTTACACTTAGGCTTTAAAACATTCCGCTAGAAGAGGAAAACCGAAAACAGGCCAGTTGGGGGCACGGACACCTCGTACGGGACCAATCTAACTCGTAGGAACTAACTGCCTAGTCACTAGACACTCAGTTTGAGCATATTACTAAAATTCAAAAATATCTAAACTGACTTAGAACAGGCCACTAGAGGGGGAAACCCAAAACAACCCCAAATCGACCCCGTAAGGAGCACTAACACCTCGCACTGGACCAATGTAACTCGCATGAACTGATGGCATAGTCATGGGAGGCCCAGTTTAAGAATATGACTAAATTTTCAAATAACTAGACTTATGCTTAAAAACATGTCTCTAGAGGGGAAAAACTCAAAACAACCCTCAAACGATCTCGTAAGGGGCACGAACACCTCTTACGGGACCAATGTAACTCGTAGGAACTAACCGCATAGTCATGAAACTCCTGGTTTGATAATATGAATAAAATTTGTAAATAATGAGACTTAGGCTTTAAAACATGCCGCTAAAGGGGAGAAACCCCACAACAACCTCCAAGCCTCCCTGTTAGGGGCACGAACACCTCGCACTAGAACAATGTAACTCGTAGGAATTGACCTTGTAGTCACGAGATGCCCATTTTGAGAATATATGAATAGATTCCCAAATATCTAGACTTAGGCTTAAAAACATGCTATTAGAGGGGGAAAACCCAAAGTTGCTCCCAAATGACCCCGTGAGGGGCACCAACACCTCACACTAATGTAACTCGTAGAAACTGATCGCATAGTCATGAGATGCCCGATTTGAGAATATGATTAAAATTATCAAAATAACTAAACTTAGGCTTAAAAACATGTCGCTGGAGGGGAAAAACCCAAAACATCCCCTAAACGGCCCTGCAAAGGGGCACAAATACCTCGCACGGGACCAATGTAACTCATCGAAACTGACCGCATAGTCACGGGACGCCTAGTTTGAGAATATGACTAAAATTTTTAAATAATTAGACTTAAGATTAAAAACATGCCGCTAGAGGGGGAAAACCCAAAACAACCCCCAAACGGCCACGTAAGGGGCATGAACACCTCGCGGGGGACCAAACTAACTCGTAGGAATTGATCACGTAGTCACGGGATGCCCGATTTGAGAATATGACTAAAATTTTCAAATAAGTTGACTAAGGCTTAAAAATATACCGTTAGAGGGGAAAAATTCAAAACAGCCCCCAAACGACCCTATTACGGGTACGAACACCTCGCACAGGACCAATATAACTTGTAGGAATTGACTGCATAGTCACGGGATGACCAGTTTGATAATATGGTTAAAAAATTAAAATAACTATACTTTGTCTTATTAACATGTCGTTAGAGGGGAAAAATCCAAAACAACCCTCAAACAGTCCTGCAAGGGGCACAAACAGCACACATGGACCAATGTAACTATTTCGAAATGAAAAAGTAGACACGGGATAAATGAAATTTGAAAATAACTAGACTTAGGCTTAAAAACATGCCGCTAGAGGGTAAAACCCAAAACATCCCTCAAACGGACGCAGCAAGGGGCATCAACACCTCCCACGAGATCAATGTAACTCGTAAGAACTAACGGCGTAGTCACGAAATGCACGGTTTGAGAATATGACTAAATTTGTAAATAAGTAGACTTAGGCTTAAAAATATGCCTCCAAAGAGGAAAACCCAAACTAGACCCCAGGTGACCCCATAAGGGGCACGATCACCTTACATGGGACCAATGTAACTTGTAGGAACTGATAGCGCTGTCACGGGATGCCCAGTTTGAGAATATGATGAAAATTTTCAAATAACTACATTGAGGATTTAAAACATGCAGGAAGAGGAGAAAACCCCAAAATATCCTTAAAATAGGGGCACAAACACCTCGCACGGCACCAATTTAACTCGTAGGAACTAACCGCGAAGTCACGGGACACCCGATTTTAGAATATGAATAAATTTTACAAATAACTAGACTTATGCTTAAAAACATGCCTCTAGAGGGGGAAAACAAAATAGCCCCAAAACGACCCAATCAGGGACACGAACACCTCGCATGGGATCAGTGTAACTCGATCGGTTTGAAAATATGACTAAAACTTGCAAATAAATAGAGTTAGGTTTAAAACATGATGATAGAGGGCAAAAACCACCCCAGATAACCCCATGAGGGCCACACGGGACTAATATAACTCATAGTAACTCACTGCATAATCATGAAACTCTCGATTTGAGAATATGATTAGAATTTGCAAATATCTACATTAGGCTTAGAAACAATCGCTAGAGGTGAAAACCGTAAAATAAACCCCCCAAACATTCCCGTTAGGGGCACAAACGTCTCGCACGGGACCAATGCAACTCATAGGAACTGGTCGCGTAGTCACAGGACGACTGCTTTGAGAATACGACCAAAATTTGTAAATAAGTAGACTTAGGCTTAAAACATACCGCTAAAAGGTGAAAACCAAAAACGGCCCCCAAACAATTCGATTAAGGACACGAACACTTCATACGGGACTAATATAAATCGTAGGAACCGACCGCATAGTCATTAGAGACTCGGTTTTATAATATAACTAAAATTTGTAGATAACTAGACTTAGGATTAAAAATATGACACTAGAGGGGAAAAACCAAAAACAACCCTCAAAAGGCCCCATAAGGGGCACGAACACCTCACATGGGACCAATGCAACTCGTAGAAACTAACCGCGTAGTCACGAGATGCCCAGTTTGAGAATATGACTAAAATTTGCGAATAACTACACTAAGGCTTAAAAATATATCGCTAGAGGGGGAAAATCCAAATGACCCCTTAAGGGGCACGAACACCTCGCACGGTACCAACGTAACTCGTAGAAACTAGTCGTGTAGTCATGGGATGTCTGATTTGAGAATATGACTAAAATTTATAAATAACTGGACTTAGGATAAAAAATATGTCGCTAGAGGGGGAAACCCAAAAAAGCCCCCATATGGCTTATAGAACGAACACCACGCACAGGACCAATGTAACTCACAGGAACTGATCGCGAAGTAATGGGATGCTCGATTTCATAGTATGACTAAAATTTACAAATAACTAGACTTAGTCTTAAACACATGCTACTAAAGGGGAAAACCCAAAATAACCCCGTGAGGGGCGCGAAAAAATTGCACAGAACCAATGTAACTCATAGGAACGAATCGTGTAGTCACGGGACTCCCGATTTGAGAATATGATTAGAATTTATAAATAACTTGACTTGGTCTTAAAAACATGCCGCTAAAGGGGAAAATCCAGAATAGCCTCATTATGGCCCCATTAGGGGCACGAACATCTCGAACAGGACCAATGTAACTCGTATAAACTGAGTGCATAGTCACGGGATGCCCGGTATGAGAATATGACTTAAATTTATAAGTAATTAGACTTAGGCTTAAAAACGTGCTACTAGAGGGCGAAAACCTAAAATAGCCACCAAACAGCCCTATATTAGAGGCAAACACCTCACACGGGACCAATGTAACTCGTAGGAACTGATTGCATAGAGTCACGGGACTCCTGGTTTAAGAGTATGACTAAAACTTACAAATAACTAGACTTAGGTTTAAAAACATGCCGCTAGAGGGGGAAAACCCAAACGGCTCCGTGAGAGACACGAACATCTCGCACACGACTAATGTTACTCGTATGACCTGAGCGCATAATCACAGGATGCCCAGCTGGAGAATATGACTAAAATTTGCAAATATTTAAAATTAGGCTTAAATACATGCCGCTAGAAGGAAAAACCCAAAATTGCCCCAAAATTGCCCGTTAGGGGCACGAACACCTCGTACGGGACCAATATAACTCGTAAGAGCTAATTACCTAGTCATGAGACACTAGGTTTAACTATATGACTAACATTTGAAAATATCTAAACTTAGATTTAAAAGCATGCCGCTAGAGGGGGAAACCCAAAATAATCCAAAATCGACCCCATAAGGGGCACGAATACCTCGCATCGGACCAATGTAACTCGCAGGAACTGACGGCGTAGTCATGGGATGCCTAGTTTGAGAATATGATTAAAATTTTCAAATAACTAGACTTATGCTTAAAAACATGTCTCTAGAGGGAAAATAATTTCAAAACAACCCTCAAACGATCCCGTAAGGGGCACGAACACCTCGTACGGGAGAAATAACCACATAATCATGTGACTCTCGGTTTGATAATATGACTAAAATTTATAAATAACGAGACTTAGGCCTTAAAACATGCCGCTAAAGGGGAGAAAACCCACAACGTCCTCCAAGCCACCCTGTTAGGCACACGAACACCTCGCACGAGACCAATGTAACTCGTAGGAATTGACCACAAAGTCATGAGATTCTCGTTTTAAGAATATGTCTAAAAGTTACAAATATCGAGAATTGGGCTTAAAAACATGTTGCTAGAGAGAGAAAACCCAAATCAACCACCAAACGACCCCGTGAGGGGCATGAAAACCTCACAACAATGTAATTCGTAGGAACTGACTGCGTAGTCACGAGTTGCCCGATTTGAGAATATGACTAAATTAGCAAATAACCAAACTTAGGCTTAAAAACATGTTGCTAGAGGGAAAAAAACTATAACATCACCTAAATGGCCTCGTAAGGGGCACGAACACCTCGCATGGGACCAATGTAACTCGTAAGAATTGACCGCATAGTCACGGGACGCCTCAGTTTGAGAATATGACTAAAATTTATAAATAATAAGACTTAAGATTAAAAACATGCCCCTAGAGGCGAGAAACCCAAAACAACCCCCAAACGGCCCCGTCAGGGGCACGAACACCTCGCACAGAACCAAAGTAACTCGTAAAAATTGACCGCGTAGCCACAGAATGCCCGATTTAAGAATATGACTAAAATTTTCAAATAAATAGACTTAGGCTTTAAAATATGCCGCTAGAGGGGAAAACCCCAAAATTGTCCCCAAACGGCCATGTAAAGGGAACGAAACCTCGCACGGGATCAATGTAACTCGTAGGAATTGATCGCGTAGTCACGGGACGCTCGATTTGAAAATATAATTAAAATTTGCAAATAATTATACTTAGGCTTAACAACATATCGCTAAAGGGGAAAAACCCAAAATAGCCCCCAAATGGCCATGTTGGGGTTACAAACACCTCGCACGAGACCAATTTAACTCGTAATAATTGATCGTGTACTCACGGGATGCCTAATTTGAGAATATGAGTAAAATTTTCAAGTAACTACACGTTGGCTTAAAAACAGGTCGCCAGAGGGGGGGAACTCAAAACAACCCTAAAACGGTCCTATGAGGGGTACGAACACCACACAGGGACCATTGTAACTCTTTTGAACTGACTACGTAGATACGAGATGCCCGATTTGAGAATATGACTAAAATTTGTAAATATTATGACTTAGGCTTAAAAAAATACCGCTAGAGGGGCAAACCCCAAAATAGTCCCCAAACGGCCCTGTTAGGGGTACAAACAGCTCGCACTTGACCAATATAACTCGTAGGAATTGACCACGTAGTCACGGGATGCCCAGTTTCCTAATGAGTAAAATTTTTAAATAACTATACTTTGGCTTAAAAACATTTCGCTAGAGGGCGAAAATCCAAAACCATCCTCAAATGGTCCTGCAAGGGCCACTAACAGCACATGGGGACCAAAGTAACTCTTTTGAACTGACAACGTAGACACGGGATGCCCGATTTGAGAATATTAATAAAATTTAAAAATAATTAGACTTAAACTTAAAAACATGCCGCTAGAGGATAAAACCCAAAACATCCCTCAAATTGCCCCGTAAAGCGGCCCAACACCTCCCACGAGACCAATGTAACTCGTAAGAACTAATCGTGTAGTCAAGAGATGCCCAATTTGAGAATATGACTAAAATTTGCAAATAAGTAGACTTAGGCTTAAAATATACCTCTGAAGGGGAAAACCCAAACTAGACCCCAAATGACCCCGTAAGGGGCACGATCACCTTGCACGGGCCCAATGTAACTTATAGGAACTGACCGCGCAGTCACGGGATGCCCGGTTTGAGAATATGATGAAAATTTTCAAATAACTACATTGAGGATTTAAAACATGCTGGAAGAGGAGAAAACCCCAAAATAGCCTTAAAATAGGGGCATGAACACCTCACACGGCACCAACTTAACTCGTAGGAACTGACCGCGAAGTCACGGGACGCCCGATTTTAGAATATGAATAAAATTTACAAATAACTAGACTTAGGCTTAAAAATATGCCGCTAGAGGGAAAAAACACAAATATCCCAAAATAGCCCCATCAGGGGCACGAACACCTCGCATGGGACTAATGTAACTCGAAGGAACTGACGGTGTAGTCACGAAACGATCGGTTTGAAAATATGACTAAAACTTGCAAATAAATAAACTTAAATTTAAAAAATGATGCTAGAGGGCAAAACCCCAAACAACCCCGTCAGGGGCACGACTACCTCGCACGGGACAAATATAACTCATAGAAACTCACTGCATAATCATGGAACTCCCGATTTGAGAATATGACTAGAATTTGTAAATATCTACAATAGGATTAAAAACATATTGCTAGAGGGTAAAACCCCCCAAATAAATCCCAAACGGCCCCGTTAGGGGCATAAACGTCTCGCACAGGACCAATGCAACTCATAGGAACTGGTCGCGCAATCATAGGACAAATTGTTTGAGAATACGACTAAAATTTGTAAATAACTAGACTTAGGTTTAAAACATACCGCTAGAAGGAGAAAACCAAAAACATTCTCCAAATAGTCCCATTAAGGATATGAACACCTCATACGGGACCAATATAAACTGTATGAACCGACCGCCCAGTCACGGGAGACCCAGTTTGAGAATATAACTAAAATTTTCAAATAACTAGACTTCAGCTTTAAAACATGCCGCTAGAGGTGGAAAACCCAAAACAGCCCTCAAACGGCCCCATAAGGGGAAGAACACCTCACACGGGACCAATGTAACTCGTAGGAAATATCCCCATAGTCACTGCATGCCTAGTTTGAGAATATGACAAAATTTGCAAAAAATTAGACTTAGTCTTAAAAATATATCTCTAGAAGGGGAAAATCCAAATGGCCCCGTAAGGGGCACAAGCACCTCGTACGAGATCAATGTAACTCGTAGAAATTAGTCGTGTAGTCACGGGACGCCCGGTTTGAGAATATGACTTAAATTAACAAATAACTCGACTTAGGCTCAAAAGCATGCCACTAGAGGGAGGAACTCAAAAAAGCCCCCAAATGGCCTCATTATGGGCACGCATAGGACTAATGTAACTCGTAAGAACTGGCCGCATAGTCATGGGATGCCCAATTTCATAATATGACTAAAATTTACAAATAACTAGACTTGGTCTTAAAAATATGCTGTTAGAGGGAAAAACCCAAAAGAGCCCCAAAACGGCCCCGTGAGGAGCGCAAACAAATCATACGATACTAAAGTAACTCGCAGGAACTAATCGCGTAGTCAAGGGACTTTCGGTTTGAGAATATGATTAGAATTTATAAATAACTTGACTTGGTCTTAAAAACATGGCGCTAGAGGGGAAAATCCGCAATAGCCTCATTACGGTCCCATTAGGGGCACGAACATCTCGCATGGGACCAATATAACTCGTATAAACTGACCAGATAGTCACGAGATGCCCAATATGAGAATATGACTTAAATTTCTAAATAATTAGACTTAGGCTTAAAAATATGCTACTAGAGGGCGAAAACCCAAAATAGCCACCAAACGGCCCTGTATTGGAGAAGAATGCCTCACACGGGACTAATGTAACTCGTAGGAACTGACCGCGTAGAGTCACGGGATGCCCGATTCGAGAATATGACTAAAACTTGCAAATAACAAGAATTAGGTTTAAAACCATGCCCCTAGAGGGTAAAACCCAAAATAACCCCCAAAACGGCTCTGTGAGAGGCACGAACATCTCGCATGAGACTAGTGTTACTCGTATGACCTGAGCGTATAATCACAGGATGCCCAGTTGGAGAATATGGCTAAAATTTGCAAATATTTCAATTTAGGCTTAAATACACACCGCTAGATGGGGAAACCCAAAACTGTCCCAAAATAGCCTCGTTAGGGGCACGAACACCTCGTATGGGACCAATCTAACTCGTAAGAACTAATTTCCTAGTCATGAGACACTCGATTTGAGTATATGATTAATATTTGAAAATATCTAAACTTAGACTTAAAAACATGCCTCTAGAGGGGGAAACCCAAATCGACCCCGTAAGGGGCACGAACACCTCGCACCCAACCAATGTAACTCGCACGAACTAACGACGCAGTCATGGGATGCCTCATTTGAGAATGTGACTAAAATTTTCAAATAACTAGACTTATCCTTAAAAACATGTCTCTAGAGGGAAAAAAATTCAAAACATCCTTCAAACGATCCCGCAAGGGGCATAAACACCTCTTACGAGACCCATGTAACTCGTAGAAACTGGCCACGTAGTCATGGGACTCTCGGTTTAATAATACGACTAAAATTTGTAAATAACGAGACTTAGGCCTTAAAACAAGTCGCTAAAGGGGAGAAAACCCACAACAGTCCCCAAGCGACCCTGTTAGGGGCACGAACACCTCGCATGAGACTAATATAACTCGTAGGAATTGACCACATAGTCATGAGATGCCCGATTTGAAATTATGTCTAAAAGTTACAAATATCGAGAAAATGGCTTAAAAACATGCTACTAGAGCGAAAAACCCCAAAACAGCCACCAAACGACCTCGTGAGGGGCACGAAGACCACACATCAATGTAACTCATAGGAACTGACCGTGTAGTCACGAGTTGTCTGAATAGAGAATATGACTAAAATTAGTAAATAACTAAACTTAGTCTTAAAAATATGTCGCTAGAGGGGAAAAACTTAAAACATCACCTAAACGGCCCCGTAAGTGGCACGAACACCTCGCATGGGACCAATGTAACTTGTAGGAATTGACCGCATAGTCACGGGACGCCACATTTTGATAATATGACTAAAATTTATAAATAATAAGACTTAAGATTAAAACTATTATGCGAGAGGGGGGAAACCCAAAATGGCCCCGTAAGGGGCACGAACACCTCGCATGGGACCAAAGTAACTATTAGAAATTGACCGCGTAGTCACGGGATGCCCGATTTGAGAATATGACTAAAAATTTTAAATAACTAGACTTGGGCTTAAAAATATGCCGCTAGAGTAGAAAAAACCAAAATAGCCCCCACACGGCCATGTAATGGGAACGAAACCTCACACAGGATCAATGTAACTCGTAGGAATTGATCGCGTAGTCATGGGATGCTCGGTTTGGGAATATGACTAAAATTTGCAAATAACTAGAGTTAGGCTTAAAAACATACCACTAAAGGGGAAAACCCAAAATATCCCCTAAACGGCCATAATGGGGCACGAACACCTCACACAGGACCAATATAACTCGTAGTCACGAGATGCCCAGTTTGAGAATATGAGTAAAATTTTCAAATAACTATACTTTGGCTTAAAAACATGTCGCTAGAGGGGGAGAACCTAAAATAACCCTCAAACGGTCCCGTAAGGGGCACGAACGCCCCACAGGGACCAATGTTACTCTTTTGAACTGACAACGTAGACACGGGATGCTCAATTTGAGAATATGACTAAAATTTGTAAATAACATGATTTAGGATTAAAAACATGACGCTAGTGGGTAAAACCCAAAATATCCATCAAACGATCCCCTAAGGGGCACCAACACCGCCCACAAGACCAATGTAACTCGTAAGAACTACCTGCATAGTCACCAGACACTCGATTTGAGAATATGACTAAAATTTGCAAATAACTGGAGTTTGGCTTAAAAATATGTTGCGAGAGGGGAAAATGCAAACTAGACACCAAACGATCCCGTAAGGCGCATACACACCTTGCACGGGCCCAAGGAAACTCGTAGGAACTTATCGCATAGTCACGAGATGCCTGATTTGAGAATATGACAAAAAAATTTAAACAACTGGATTTAGGCTTTAAAACATGCTGGAAGAGGAGAAAACCCCAAAATAGCTTTAAAATAACCTCATAAGGGGCACGAACACCTCGCATGGGACCAATTTAACTCGTAGGGACTGATCGCGTAGTCATGGGATGCCTGATTTTAGAATATGACTACAATTTACAAATAACTAGACTTGGGCTTAAAAACATGTCGCTAGAAGGGGAAAATAAAAATAGCCCCAAAACGGCCCCGTCAGGGGTACGAATGTGACAACCCGCAATTCGAAATAAGGGGCGGCCAGCCTGATACCTCAATATAACGGAAATCACGAATGGAAATCATCCTTAGCATCATAACATATAAAATAAGTATACAGGAAAACCACCCATTAATTCAGAATACGGGTTGCCAAATTTTCTTTTAATTAAAAGTTAAGGAAATAAATTAAACAACCCAAATCTGATGAGAAAGTGGAGTTCCAAAGAACTTATATTAATACTAAAGCAACATACAATGAAAGGACTGAATAAGCTGTCGGTCAATAGCTACATTCAACGTATAACAACAGTTCGATTATTTACATAATACAGTCATTAAGCAATTACAAAGCTTTGGGCCACACGCCCGATGAAAGACTCGATCATATCTAGAATACAAAAATGAGGGAGTCTAACAAAACATCCTGTAATAATCCGCAAAATCTTACAGCTCCTCGAAAGCATGAGGAATGAGAATATCAATACGGGCGCCCTTGCGGAGGAGCACCTGAGCGGATACAATAACATGCACAACATAGAAAGTGAACGGGTCAGGGCCCGGTTTATATATGATTACCAGATGAACAAGAAGCATGATAGATATGGACAGTTAATCATGAATGATGTAGAAAAAACTAACAACCTAGTCACCAAGTATAGTAAAGCAATTTAAATATTTCTAACAGTTGTTAATTTATGCAAGAGAACATAATTTAAACCTCATTATTCATCATGTCTTTCCTTCTTTCCATTCTTTAACAGGAATATAATTACCATCATATTTTCTTATGGCAATTTACATAACTCAAGTCCCACTTGAGTTAGAAAGGTTATATTCCTATACATATAACGATTCTAAGGCCTCCCCTCCGAGTTTCCCCACTGGGCGCGCCCCTAAATGACTATCATCTTCCAGGGCCTATCTATACAAGACAACCTGGGCACCTATCGCACATCGGGAAGTGGCCATATACCTGCGAATGAGTCATAACCACACCCAGAATTACCTCACTAGCGCAGAAAAACATATATAAAACTCCCGCATATGGCCGAGGACTATAGTCTCCCTGCATTCACTAGTCAGGGGACATCACCTTCATGCGCGAGCTTGCCTTATGATAGCATTTAGAGAGGTGTGTTTAAGTAAATTAACATTTACCCATTTCATCTCATTATTATTTTCATTAATCACATGTATGTTTCATTCTATTTGAAACCATAATCCTTTAATATTCTCATTAATATTCATCATATCCTAAGCCCCGTATTATTCTTGTTATGGTCATCAACATCTTACAAATCCCAAGGTTTTATATACCTCAAAAGGACTTCCAAAATCTCCACATATGGGCTTAGAACTCTCTATATTAATTCCTAATATCCTGCGAAAAGAAAAGTAATGCCTAAACATCACTTTTGGTACCTATGGAATTTAACCCCAAGCGAAACCCGTTCAACTCTAGGGTATCGACCAAACTCGATTAAAAATTCTAGAACTCCAAGTTTACTTCATACAAGAAGGTTCCTAGTCCCTAATTAAAAGATGGAATCTAAGAAAACAAAATAAAATTTAAAGGTGGAAAACAGGGGACCGGTCCTGAGATCGCAGTCGATCGCGTCTCAAAATTTAGCCTACGAAGGAAAGCAGAAAGTCCAGGAAAAAGGGGGTCGGTCAACCGGTCACCGACTGCGGTTAACCGCGCTCTAAAATTTAGACTTTGGTAGTAAAGCAGTGTGCCCTCCCCCGAAGGCCCGATCGACCGGTTCTGGAACCGCGGTCGACCGGTCATAGCAGACCTATGACTCCTATCTTCTTCCAAACCACAAAACCCCTTATCATTTATTACACCAAATTGATCATAAATGCTTCCAACAACATTAATCTACACCAATAAATATTCAATTCTCCTCCCAAGATTTCAAAGCCCATAAACCCAATAATAAAAACCCTAACATTCTTAAACTATACATAACCACAACTATCAACACTAATCATTCATCTTAAATCACATAATAGCAAGTAGAAAACTTGCCTCAAGGTTGCAAATTCAGATTTGATGAAGATGTAGGCAACATCAACTTCAAACCTTCAATCTTTCCTTTTTTCTCCTTAGGTTTTCTTTTTCTCTCTCTCTTTCTAGGTCACTAATTACACTTGAGAGGAATAAGTGGATTTCAAGACATAAAACGTGCCTTAGTCTTTAATTACCAACTTAATTAATAAATACCACGATAAAATAATACGCAACTACATATATAAACCAAAACCAGTCAAAAGTGCCCAAAACCTCAAAATACAAGATGGCACATAATTTGACTATCTCGCACCTTCCGGAACTAACTACGCTCCCCAAATTATCATTTGGAAATTTTATAACTCATTTTATGTTCCGGTTTCATTTTAAACCAAAATTTCATTTTAATTCTTATGACATAATAAAACACTACATGGTGATATTCACCCACACATAAGGTAAATATACAACATCATAGTAAATATTAACTTTTCTTCACTAAATTAATACTTACTCCCCATTCCAACATTTTATATATAATTACTATACCTAGCAAGTAAATATAAAATAGGTTCTCAAAAGTGAGGGTTATTACATACTCCCCCACTTAAGAGGGAATTTTGTCCCCAAAATTCAAGTGTACCTTGTATAAAGAGATGCGGATACTTTTCCCGCATATCATCCTCTCGTTCCCACGTTGATTCCTTGTCCTTGTGATGACTCCAATGGACTCGCACCAAGGGAAACACTCGAGACCTCAACCTATGCTCCCCATGCTCTAAAATAGCAACGGGTTGTTCCTCATATGAAACATCGGGTTGCAAGTCAATATCCTCAAAAGGAACATGCCAAAGCGCACCTTCGCACCTCTTGTACTTCTTCAAAGAGGAGACATGGAATGCATCGTGAATTTGTTGTAAAGGCTCCGGTAGGGAAAGTTGATACGCCACTGGACCCACCTTAGCTATAACGGGAAAAGGTCCCACAAAATGCGGTGCAAGCTTCCCTTTCTTTTCGAAACGCTTGATACCTTTCATGGGTGACACTCGCACCAAGACTTGGTCCCCAATCTCCAATTCCATGTGCCTCCTATTTGCATCGGCATTAATCTTCTAACGATCTTGAGCTATCCGAATGCGATTTCGAATGAGTTCGATTTTTGAAGAAGTATCTTGGATCATTTCAAGTCAAAGGAATTTATTATCCCCCACTTCCAACCAACAAGTGGGCAATCTACAATGTCTTCCATACAAAGCTTCATAAGGTGTCGTTCCAATAGTAAATTGGTAAGAGTTGTTATAAGCAAACTCAACCAATGGAAGATATTGTTCCCAACCACCTTTGAAGTCAAGCATACACATACGAAGCATATCCTCCAACATTTGGTTTATCCTTTCAGTCCGGCCATCTATTTGAGGATGATAAGAAGTGCTTAACTTCAATTCGGTCCCCAATGCCTCTTGGAAACTTCGCCAAAAGTGGGAAATGAAAATTTTGTCTCGGTCGAAAACGATATTTATGGGCACCCCATGGATCTAACCACCTCCTCGATGAATAATCGGGCATAGCGAGTGGTGTCATAGTCGGTTCGCACAGGTAGAAAGTGTGCCGACTTAGTCAAGCGATCGACAATCACCCAAATAGAATCACACCCACTCGGTGACCTTGGCAAGCCGGTAATAAAATCCATCGATATGCTCTCCCATTTCCATATCAAAATCTCCAACGGTTGCAACAAACCTGTCAGTCCCTGATAATCTATCTTGACCAACTGACAAGTAGTGCATTAAGATACGAACTCAGAAATATCCCACTTCATGCCTGGCCACCAATACTGACGGCGCATGTCTTGATACATTTTGTCCCCACCGGGATGTACTATAAATTTAGATCTGTGAGATTCGGCCATCACCGCCCGTCTAAATTCCCCTTCCTCAGGAACAATAAGCCTTCCATGGAAGCGTAATCCACCCTCAGAACTAATCGAGTAGGACTCCGCTCCCTTGGACAGTAATTGGCGTATATGGTCTTGGCAACCTTTGTCCCTACCTTGGGCTTCCACAATCCTTGCCACAATTGTAGGAGTAACAGCCATTACTGACATAAATTCTCTCGCCAACGCATCCTCCTAACTGAGTTCTTTCCACCTAGCTTTCCAAACATCAGCTAACTCTCCCTCGGGCTTTCTACTCAAGGCATCCGCCACAACGTTCGCCTTACCCGGATGATAATGGATATCAAATTGATAATCTTTCACGAACTCCAACCATCGGCGCTGACGCATATTCAAATATTTTTGTGAAAATAAATATTACAGTGATTTATGGTTCGTGAAAAGACTGAACTTCTCCCCTAGGAGATAGTGCCTCCATATCTTCAAAGCAAATATAATCGCTGCAAGTTCTAAGTCATGCACCGGATAGTTTCTTTCAAGGGGCTTGATCTTTCGGGAAGCATATGCAATAGCCCATCGCTCTTGCTGAAGCACGCCTCCTAATCCTTGTAGAGACGCATCGGTGAAGACTAGATATTTCAATCCCGGCTGTGGCAAAGCGAGGACTGGGGCCAAAGTCAATCTATCTTTAAGCTCATCAAATGCAGCCTGGCAAGAGTTATCCCATACAAATCTCACCCCCTTCCGGGTCAAATTTGTCAAAGGGCTAGCGACTTTAGAGAAACCCTTGATAAACCGACGGTAATAACCCGTAAAACCCAAAAAGCTATGAACTTCGGGAGGTGTCATGGGCTGACCCCACTACCTCACCGCGATTACCTTGCTCGGATCCATAGATATACCCTACGACGTCACAATATGGCCCAGAAATTGTACCTCCTATAACCAAAAGCCACACTTCTCTAACTTAGCATACAATTGGTGATCATTCAATCTTTGTAGGACCAACCTCAAATGAATAGCATGATCAGATTATGTTCGAGAATAGACTAGGATTTCATCGATGAATACAATAATAAATTGGTCCAGGAAGTCCCGAAATACCCTATTCATGAGATCCATAAATATAGTGGGGGCATTGGTTAGCCCAAAGGGCATAACCAAAAATTCATAGGATCCATATCTTGTCAGAAAAGCGGTCTTGGAGACATCCTGCTCCCGTATCCTCAACTGATGATACCCCGTCCTCAGGTCGATTTTAGAGAAGTACGAAGCTCCCCTAAGTTGATCAAATAAGTCATCGATACGAGGCAAAGGGTAATTATTCCGGATGGTGACCTTATTCAATTCTCTATAGTCAACACATAACCGGAGAGAACCATCTCTTTTCTTTACAAACAACACCGGAGCACCCCACGGTGACGTACTACCCCTAATAAATCCCTGCTCCAATAACTGCTGAATTTGATCTCTCAACTCCCTCATTTTAACAGGAGCCATACGATAAGGAGCTTTCACGATCGGTCGAGTACCCGGCACTAAATCAATCACAAGCTCAATCTCTCGGCTAGGAGGCAAACTCGGTATTTCCCGAAAGACATCCTCAAAATCTCTCACAATCGGAATAGAATCCAAGGGAACAACTACATCCCTAAGAGTCTCCTCTGCAATACAATACAGAAAAGTACTAGTACTTCCCTCTAAACGAGGCAAAACTACCAAGAACATTTCTTGTCCCGGAACGGCGAAGATTATACTCTTCCCGTAACAATTAACTATAGCATGATATTTCATACGCCAATCCATGCCCAAAATTACATCATACCCGACCATGTCCAGGACGAGTAAATCGGCCTCAAAGCATAAATTACCAAGAGTAATTCCCACATTAATACAAATAAGGAAAATGAGTGAGCCATCACCCATAGAGGACTCGACACTAGTAAAAGTACTCTCAGCAAATTTAATCAACTCTGTGGTCTGAGCAAAACTCCTAGAAATGAATGAATGTGTCGCACCCGTATCAAACAAAACGCAACCCATATGTCCTTGAATAAGGAACTTACCCTCAATGCTGGTGGTGCCGGCGGAGCCGGAGGAAGCATAGCGTCCTGAATATGATAAACCCTCCCATACAACAACTGACCATGCTGTGGAGGAACAACCGGGTTAGGTACCTATGGAGGAAACTTAACATATGGCTGCTGTGGAGCTCTAGGAAACTGTCCCCCAATCAGCTGAGGACACTCCTTCTTAATGACCCGCTTCACCGCATTGGAAACACCGACCCAACATATTCTTCGCATTTCGACCATGGTTATTTCTAAATTGATTTACACCTTGGCCCTAATGGCCTCTACCTCCTTGACCACCCCGGCCTGCTTGCTGTTGTTGGGCACCCTGGCCGTGCCTATTATTATGGTTCCCCGAATTGAACCCACTAGAACGTTGCCTCTTTGGCAAGTCCCCTTGCTGGGGATCCATTTCTTTCTTCTTAATACGCGAATTTTGGGAGGAGGGAAAGACTCCTCCTCCGCTCCCACTGCCTCCAGGCCTTCCCACTATGGCGGCTTTCTTACCACTTTGCAAAAACAATTTATGCTCTTGGCAATGTAGTAGCACCGTATTCATTACCTCACCAAAAGTTTACAATGTCGGATTACCCAACAAGTGTTGCCGGATCCTCCAGTTTAACCCTATCATAAACCTCGAAACCTTCCTTTCTTCGGGAGTCACCTCCTCCAGTACAAAACTTGCCAACCGGGTGAACTCCTCTTCATATTCAGCCACGGATCTCTCACCTTGCACAACGTCTTGCAGCCTCCTTCTCATCTCCCCTTGAATCGCGGGAGGAAAGTACTTTTGATCAAACAAAACCCAGAATTCAGAAATCGGCATAGTGTCTCTCTGTTCTGGTGTAGTCATAGACTCCCACCAATGTAATGCGACCCCAACAAGTTTGAAAGTAACAAGGACTTGCTTCTTCTCCTCACTATATTCCACCATACGTAGATGGCGTTGCATGTCTTTCTTCCACTGATTTGCCCTTATGACATCTGAGTCTCCATCAAATTCTGGGGGGTGGCCTTTTAAAAAGGATTCCCTAGCTCTCTCCCATGGAGAAGGTCCCGTAGGAGCTTGGGAATCTTGTGCTCGCTGTTGATCTTGTGGCATTTGTTGAGCCACTACTGTCATAGCCGTATTAACCGCTTGAGCCACTATGTTCGCCACATCAGTAACATTAATTATTCCTTGTGGAGGCGGTGGAGGAACAACCTCCTCTTCTATGACCCTATTACGTCTCACTGGGCGACCTTTCTTAGGCGGCATCTGAGATGGAGAAACAATAGAGTTAAACTACTATATAAAATAGTCTATCTTGTAGAAGATCGTAGACATAAGCAACAAAGCAGTCCTAACATTAGGCTCTATATCAAAGAACGCTACGGTAGAACGTGACAAGTCCACAAAGATCATAAAAGACTCTAGAACCTGATGCTCTGATACCATATGTGACAACCCGTAATCCAAAGACCTCATATCAATGTAACTCGTAGGAACTGACCGTGTAGTCACGAGTTGTCTGAATTGAGAATATGACTAAAATTAGTAAATAACTAAACTTAGGCTTAAAAATATGTCGCTAGAGGGGAAAAACTTAAAACATCACCTAAACGGCCTCGTAAGTGGCACGAACACCTCTCATCGGACCAATGTAACTTGTAGGAATTGATCGCATAGTCACGGGACGCCACATTTTGAGAATATGACTAAAATTTATAAATCATAAGACTTAAGATTAAAACTATTATGCGAGAGGAGGGAAACCCAAAATGGCCCCGTAAGGGGCACGAACACCTCGCATGGGACCAAAGTAACTATTAGAAATTGACCGCGTAGTCACGGGATGCCCAATTTGAGAATATGACTAAAAATTTTAAATAACTAGACTTGGGCTTAAAAATATGCCACTAGAGTAGAAAAAACCAAAATAGCCCCCACACGGCCATGTAATGGGAACGATACCTCACACAGGATCAATGTAACTCGTAGGAATTGATCGCGTTGTCACGGGATGCTCGGTTTGAGAATATGACTAAAATTTACAAATAACTAGAGTTAGGCTTAAAAACATACCACTAAAGGGGAAAACCCAAAATATCCTCTAAACGTCCATGATAGGGCACAAACACCTCACACAGGACCAATATAACTCGTAGTCACGAGATGTCCAGTTTGAGAATATGAGTAAAATTTTCAAATGACTATACTTTGGCTTAAAAACATGTCGCTAAAGGGGAGAACCTAAAATAACCCTCAAACGGTCCCGTAAGGGGCACGAACGCCCCACAAGAACCAATGTTACTCTTTTGAACTGACAACGTAAACACGGGATGCTCGATTTGAGAATATGACTAAAATTTGTAAATAACATGATTTAGGATTAAAAACATGCCGCTAGAGGATAAAACCCAAAATATCCCTCAAACGATCCCTTAAGGGGCACAAACACCGCCCACAAGACCAATGTAACTCGTAAGAACTACCTGCATAGTCACCAGACACTCGATTTGAGAATATGACTAAAATTTGCAAATAACTGGACTTTGGCTTAAAAACATGCTGCGAGAGGGGAAAATGCAAACTAGACACCAAACGATCCAGTAAGGGACATGCACACCTTGCACGGGCCCAATGTAACTCATAGGAACTTATCGCATAGTCACGAGATGCCCGATTTGAGAATATGACAAAAAAATTTAAATAACTAGATTTAGGCTTTAAAACATGCTGGAAGAGGGGAAAACCCCATATTAGCCTTAAAATAACCTCATAAGAGGCACGAACACCTCGCATGGGACCAATTTAACTCGTAGGGACTAATCGCGTAGTCATGGGATGCCTGATTTTAGAATATGACTAAAATTTACAAATAACTAGACTTGGGCTTAAAAACATATCGCTAGAAGGGGAAAATAAAAAAAGCCCCAAAACGGCCCCGTCAGGGGTACGAATGTGGTAACCCGCAATCCGAAATAAGGGGCGGCCAGCCTGATACCTCAATATAACAGAAATCACGAATGTAAATCATCCTTAGCATCATAACATATAAAATAAGTATACAGGAAAACCACCCATTAATTCAGAATACGGGTTGCCAAATTTTAGTTTAATTAAAAGTTAAGGAAATAAATTAAACAACCCAAATCTGATGAGAAAGTGGAGTTCCAAAGAACTTATATTAATACTAAAGCAACATACAATGAACGGACCGAATAAGTTGTCGGTCAACATCTACATTCAAAGTATAACAACAGTTCGATAATTTACATAATACAGTCATTAAGCAATTACAAAGCTTTGGGCCACACGCTCGATGAAAGACCCGATCATATCTAGAATACAAAAATGAGGGCGTCTAACAAAACATCCTGTAATAATCCGCAAAATCTTACAGCTTCTCGAAAGCATAAGGAATGAAAATATCACAACGGGCGCCCTTGCAAAGGAGCACCTGAGCGGATACAATCACATGCACAACATAGAAAGTGAACGGGTCAGGGCCCGATTTATATATGATTACGAGATGAACAAGAAGCATGATAGATATGGACAGTTAATCATGAATGATGTAGATGAAAAACTAACAACCTAGTCACCAAGTATATAAAGCAATTTAAATATTTCTAACGGTTGTTAATTTATTCAAGAGAACATAATTTAAACCTCATTATTCATCATGCCTTTACTTCTTTCCATTCCTTAACAGGAATATAATTACCATCATATTTTCTTATGGAAATTTACATACCTCGAGTCCCACTTGAGTTAGAAAGGTTATATTCTTATACATATAACGAATCTAAGGCCGTCCCTCCGAGTTTCCCCACTGGGCGCGCCCCTAAATGACTATCATCTTCCAGGGCCTATCTATACAAGACAACCTGGGCACCTATCGCACGTCGGGAAGTGTCCATATACCTGCGAATGAGTCATAACCACGCCCAGAATTACCTCACTAGCGCAGAAAAACATATATAAAAATCCCGCATATGGTCGAGGACTATAGTCTCACTGCATTCACTAGTCAGGGGACATCACCTCATGCGCGAGCTTCCCTTATGATAGCATTTAGAGAGGTGTGTTTGAGTAAATTAACATTTACCCATTTCATCTCATTATTATTTTCATTAATCACATGTATGTTTCATTCTATTTGAAACCATAATCCTTTAATATTCTCATTAATATTCATCATATCCTAAGCCCCGTATTATTCTCCTTATGGTCATCAGCATCTTACAAATCCCAAGGTTTTATATACCTCAAAAGGACTTCCAAAATCTCCACATATGGGCTTAGAACTCTCTATCTTAATTCCTAATATCCTGCGAAAAGAAAAGTAATGCCTAAACATCACTTTTGGTACCATTGGAATTTAACCCCAAGCGAAACCCGTTCAACTCTAGGGTATCGACCAAACACGATTAAAAATTCTAGAACTCCAAGTTTACTTCATACAAGAAGGTTCCTAGTCCCTAATTAAAAGATGGAATCTAAGAAAACAAAATAAAATTTAAAGGCGGAAAACAGGGGACCGGTCCTGAGATCGCGGTCGATCGCGTCTCAAAATTTAGCCTACGAAGGAAAGCAGAAAGTCCAGGAAAAAGGGGGTCGGTCAACCGGTTACCGACTGCGGTTAACCGCGCTCTAAAATTTAGACTTTGGTAGTAAAGCAGTGTGCCCTCCCCCGAAGGCCCGATCGACCGGTTCTGGAACCGCGGTCGACCGGTCATAGCAGACCTATGACTCCTATCTTCTTCCAAACCACAAAACCCCTTATCATTTATTACACCAAATTGATCATAAATGCTTCCAACAACATTAATCTACACCAATAAATATTCAATTCTCCTCCCAAGATTTCAAAGCCCATAAACCCAATAATAAAAACCCTAACATTCTTAAACTATACATAACCACAACTATCAACACTAATCATTCATCTTAAATCACATAATAGCAAGTAGAAAACTTGCTGCAAGGTTGCAAATTCAGATTTGATGAAGATGTAGGCAAGATCAACTTCAAACCTTCAATCTTTCCTTTTTTCTCCTTAGGTTTTCTTCTTCTCTCTCTCTTTCTAGGTCACTAATTACACTTAAGAGGAATAAGTGGATTTCAAGACATAAAACGTGCCTTAGTCTTTAATTACCAACTTAATTAATAAATACCGCGATAAAATAATACGCAACTACATATTGAAACCAAAACCAGTCAAAAGTGCCCAAAAACTCAAAATACAAGATGGCACATAATTTGACTATCTCGCACCTTCCGGAACTAACTACGCTCCCCAAATTATCATTTGGAAATTTATAACTCATTTTATGTTCCGATTTCATTTTAAACCAAAATGTCATTTCAATTCTTATGACATAATAAAACACTACATGGTGATATTCACCCACACATAAGGTAAATATACAACATCATAGTAAATATTAACTTTTCTTCACTAAATTAATACTTACTCCCCATTCCAACATTTTATATATAATTACTATACCTAGCAAGTAAATATAAAATAGGTTCTCAAAAGCGAGGGTTATTACAGCGAACACCTCGCACGGAACCAATGTAACTCGAAGGAATTGACGGTGTAGTCACGGAATGATCGGTTTGATAATATGACTTAAACTTGCAAATAAATAGACTTAGGTTTAAAAACATGCTACTAGAGGGTAAAAACCCCAAACAGCCTCGTTGAGGGCTCGACCACCTTACACGGGACTATTATAACTCATAGAACTCACTGCATAGTTATTGAACTCTCGGTTTGAGAATATTATTACAATTTGCAAATATCTACCTTAGGCTTAGAAACATATCGCTGGAGTGGAAAAACCAAAAACAAATCTCAAACGACCCCGTTAGGGGCACAAACGTCTCACACGGGACTAATGCAACTCGTGGAAACTGGTCGCGTAGTCACATGATGACTGGTTTGAGAATACGACTAAAATTTATAAATAACTAGACTTAGGCTTAAAACATACCATTAGAGGGCAAAATCCAAAAATAGCCCCCAAATAATCCCGTTAAGGGCACAAACACCTCATACGGGACCAATGTAAATCATAGGAACCAACCGCATAGTCATGGGATGCCCGGGTTGAGAATATAAATAAAATTTACAAATAACTATCCTTAGGCTTAAAAGCATGCCGCTAAAGGGAGGAAAACCCAAAACAACACCCAAACGGCCCCGTAAGAGCCACGAATACCTCAGACGGGACCAATATAACAAGTAGGAACTTATCGCGTAGTCACGGGATGCTCGGCTTGAGAATTTGATAAAAATTTGTAAATATCTATATTTAGTCTTAAAAACGTGCCACTAGAAGAAGAAAGCCCAAAACATCCCCCCAAACGTCCCTGTTAAGGGCACGAACATCACGCACGAGACCATTGTAACTCGTAAGAACTGACCTCGTAGTCCCGAGACGAGCAGTTTGAGAATATAACTAAAATTTACAAACAACTAGACTTAGGCTCAAAAACATGTTGTTGGTGGGAGAAAACGTAAAACATCCCCCAAACGGCCCCGTTCGGGGCACAAACACCTCGCATGGAACCAATGTAACTCGTAGCAATTGACCGCGTAGTCACGGGATGCCTGATTTTAGAATATGATTAAATTTTCAAAATATCTAGACATGGGATTAAAAATATGCAGCTAGAGGGAGAAAACCCAAAGCATCCCGCAAACGTCCCCGTAAAGAGGTACGAACACCTAACATGGGATCAATGTTTAGTTTGATTTATGCATGTTTAGTTTGAATTATGACTATTTGGTTTGAATTATAAAATCATGCCTCTAGAGGGGGGAAACCCAAAACATCCCCCAAAATGGCTTGTAAGGGGTAAAAAGTCCTCACACAGGACGAATGTAAGTCGTCGTAATTTATCGCGTAGTCATGGGACGCCCGGTTTAAGAACATGACTAAAATTTGAAAGTAACTAGACTTAGGCTTAAATACATACCACCGGAGGGAAAACCCAAAATAGCCCCTCAACAGCCATGTAAGGGGCATGAACACCTCGCACGGGATAGATGCAACTAGTAAGAATCGACACCATAGTAACGGGATGCCCGATTTTATAAATGACTAAAATTTTGAAAATAACTAGTCTTAGGCTTAAAATATGCCGCTAGATGGAGAAATCCCAAAACAGCCCCCAAATGGCCCCGTTTGGGATTTGAACAGCTCGCACGGGACCAATGTAACTCATAGGAATTGATTGCGTAGTCACTGGATGCCTGATTTGAGAATATGACTAAATTTTTTATATAACTAGACTTAGGCTTAAAAACATGCCACTAGAGGGAAAAATCAAAAACAACCTCCAAATGACCCCGTGAGGGACATGAACACCTCACACGGGACCAATGTAACTCATAGGAACTAACATAATCACGGGACGCCAAATTTGAGAGTACGACTAAAATTTGCAAATAACTAGATTTAGCATTAAAAACATGTTGCTAGAGGGGAAAACCCCAAAGCATCCCCCAAACGGCCCTGGGACACGAACACCTCTCACAGAACCAATGTAACTTGTAGGAATTGACTGCGTAGTCACAGGGTGCCTGGTTTGAGAATATGACTAAAATTTGCAAATAACAATATTTACGCTTAAAAATATGTCGTTAGGGGGGAAACCCAAAATAGCCCCAAACGGCAATGTAAGGGGCACGAACACCTCGCAGAGGACCAATGTCGCTCATAGGAACTGACCACGTAGTCACGGGATGCCCAATTCTAGAATATAACTAAAATTTGAAAACATCTAGAGTTAGACTTAAAATCATGCCGCTAAAGGGAGAAAACCCAAAATAGTCCCCAAACGGCCTCGTAAACACCTCGCACGAGACCAATATTTGGTTTGGTTTATAAATGTTTAGTTTATATTATGAATGTTTAGTTTGGATTATAAAAGCATGCCGTTAGAGGGGAAAAACTCAAAACAACCCCCAAATGGCCCCATAAGGGACACAAACAACTCACACGGGACCAATGTAACTCATAAAAATTGACTGTGTGGTCACGGGATGCCCAGTTTGAGAATATAACTAAAATTTTCAAATACTAGACTTAGACTTAAAAACATGTTGCTAGAGTGGGGGGAACCAAAAAATTCCCCAAACGATCCCTTAAGGGGCATGAACACCTCACACGGGACCAATGGAACTCGTAGGAACTGGTCGCGTAGTCACGAGATGCCCGATTTGAGAATACAACTTAAATTTGAAAATATATAGTATGATTTATGAATTAACTAGGAAAGCACGGTGCTTTGCTTTGAATTGTCAACTCCACGGTTACAACAATGTTTAATTATATTCGAATTGGTTGCTGAATACAGGTTTTTCTTCGGGGCTGCCTAAAAATAAAATTTTAATTTTTTATTAAATGGGTATGATCATGGACTTGGGTCGTGACCCAGTTTCAATAGTGTCCCACACATGTCACTACCCAAGTTCATGACCAACTTTAAAAACCAGTCCACCCATGGTCACGGCCGAGGTCCGTTACCAAAAAGACATATATTATCCCACAGAGGAGGTCATGACCCTCCTTTTGGGTCACGGATGAAGTTCATGACCATATTTTTTGGTCACAGTGAAAATGGTCACGAACCTTAGTCATGACCCGAGGGCATGGTCACGGCCAAGATTGGTGACCATTCTCAGTTTGTGGTGTAGTATGAGGCAACACAAACTATAAGGCAAACCCGTTAAAATGAACTAAGACAAGTCGTTTGAACAAAGTATGACTTTTTATTTGAATGAAATTCGAACGACATTGTTCTGCCAAGATGGTGACAACTCATTCAAAGCTCGATTGATGCTCGTTTGAACAAGAATTTTCAACTCATTTGAACCAAATCTAAAAGTCATTTGAAAGAATTTCTTAAACTCGTTTGAATGAATTTAAACAAACTTTGTGTTTTTTAATATAAAAAACGTTTTTACGAAAAATGCCTCAGAAGTATTTTGAAAACAAATATCCAAAAACTAAATGCAGAGAACAAACTACAATACACATTCATACCTCTTGAGATCCCATGAACGTTAAATAGAAAACTCAACACGAAATATGGTAGAATGATATAGACGCTTTACTTGGTCGTTACGGTCTTCAATCAAACATCATGGGCTTGAATAATAAACAAACTCAAATACTAACCTAAGACTCAAAAGCTTTTGTCTAAACAAAATAAAGTCAATATATACAAACTGACTCGATCAAAAAAATTCCCTTACAACTTCACCTGATGATGCTCTGCCAAAATACAAGGTAGTGGAACCTGCTCCCTTGTTGTACTTGACCATTTAGGAGGTCAAATGAGAAATGATGAAAGTGATGACACCTTCATAGTCTCCTAGTGAGGCGGTGTCTATCTATGATGATTTTTTCACTCCTTATCCAAAGGAGTACAACAATGAACCTTACCCTTAGGGGTATGTCCCCATAATCTTTGACAAGTTTAATGGGAAAGAGTGAAACCCGAAAGAACAAATTAAGAATTTTGTTGAGAATCTTAGAGCTAACTACAACAACAAAAAGCTTCGCCTAAGGGAGTTTTCCAATTCCCTTACTGACAAATCTTACACATGGTACTCTCACCTAGCCCTGAGGAGTGTGGCAATGTGGGAGGTCATACACATTCAATTTTTTTAGAATTTTTTAATGAAAGGAGATGAGTTTACATTGGTCCATGTCGCTCGGGAGAGGCAAAGGCCAGGGGAGTAAGTAATGTCTTACATCATAAGGTTTAGAGAAAGATCTTTGGATGTTAGAGAAGATGTCATATAGAGCAATATTCTTTAAATTTTCATTGAGGAGTTACTATAAGAGTACATTTGTCATTTGATAAATAAGACCCGAGAAGGAACATTTAAATATTTCACGAGGGATGCTAGAAAGATCTCATTGGTTTTTCTCCCCAACCCTATTATGCCTAATGTTGCATGGAAACAACAGACCAGACGAGGCCAAGCTGTGCTAGTGAACTATTCAAGTTGGTGGGGAAGCAAAGAAGAAAAATAACAAGAGAAGGTTTGATCGAAAGAAAACACCACCATTGCCTGGCTTCATTGAGGAGGCAATAAGGTGTTATAACACCATAGTGAAAGATGTTTTAGTTTTTCCTCCCAATAATTCTCCACATTATTCTCTCGGGGAAGACGTGCAAGCTGACCCAAAATATTTACATATTCATTAGTGTCTTTGGCATCCCAGAGCTTCATACTTCACCTTAAGGACGATTATCAACAAACACATGTTGGATGGAACCTTGCAGATTCCACAAGGCAATGTCAACAATAATCCTCTACCGGCACATGAGGCACATATGGTGGTTACTTTTGATGAGGAAGCAAAAGAACAGATAATGAGGAAAATGAGAGAGGAAGAAGAGTTTGAGTTAATATATGGTAGGTGTTTGGTAGGAATGACCAATATGGTTATTTACTACAATGGACCTAGTATCAGAGATAGTGAGAAATCATACCACACTGAGGAATGTGAGGTTGATCAAAGTTTGGAGTATCAAGTTATGTCGACGTCACCAAAAGTCTCATGGTTCTTCGACCAAGTTGGTATGCCCCGTGAGACCAGGTTGTAGATTACTTAGGATATTTTGGGGATAGCAAAAAATATTATTCCCTTGCTTAAATGGAAAGGGGTTATGGTCAGGTTGATATGTAAGTTTATATCTGAGTTAACTTTCTCAAATACAATTAACTCGATCAGGTTCCCTCACAATAGGCCTTTGTATGTGATTGCAAGTATATACGAAACTAGTTTATCTAGAGCTTTGATGGATGAATGTGCTTCGATCAATATCATGACAATTGCCTCTTTTTATGCTACTAATATCTCAGAGAACAGGTTGATCGGGACGTCGCTTTCAATCTCAGGCTATGATAACCAAACTTCCAAGTCCATTGGTTATATGAATGTGGGAATAGTGACGAGAAATATCACATCACATATCAAATTCCACGTGATTAAGTCAGCCACTTCCTACCATATTTGGATAGGAAAAGTTTGGATGCACAACCATGGGTTGGTTCCTTCGATATATTATCAATATGCCAAAGCAAATGTGAAGAGGACTGAGATTATAATTCGTGAAACCAATAAGACTTTTGTCAATGATGAATCACACTTGGTGGATGTTTCCTTCTACATAGAGTTGAATAAGGATACATGCATTCTTAAAAAGTTTATCAAAGTTGTAAGGGTGCCCGCGATCAAGGACAGGTTGGGAAAGATGAGAAACCAGAAGAAGTTATGTGAGTTACGAAAGTGAAAGAGGTCATTACCAAAAACTCATGTTATCTCTAAACAGCTTAGAGACAGAATGAAACTAAGTATTGACCCAATGAAGAAGGAGGTAAGACGCTAAGGTGTGTTAAGAAGAATTATCATACTAGATATGGAGCAGGTAAAAAGCTCCAAGAAGATAAAGAAACCTACACCACCTAATCAAAAATGAAAAAAATATTTTTCTTAGTGATGAAAAGATATTATGTCACCTTTAAATGTGTGAGCGGGCAATTGAGTTTATAGAGAAAATTGACATGGAGTATGAGTGTTTTCTAGTGGATAATGCATTGATAAATCCAATATCCAAGAGTTTTAGAAGATGTTAAAGATGAGCCTGAGTGTATTCAAGATCACCCAAAGTCCCAAGTGCAAAAGTTTGAGCAGGTAGATCTGGATAAGGGGGTAGAAAAATCGAGGCCAATTTTTATTACAAAATACCTGGAGATCGCGAAGAAGATGGAGCTTATCAAGCTCATTCAAGAGTATAAGTATGTCTTCACGTGGAAGTACACTGAGATGGCGGGATTAGACCAAGATGTATTCCACAAGTTGAATGTTATACCGGCAACAATACTGGTCAAGTAGGTAACCAGGGTGTGCAAGCATGAGCTGGATCTCAAGATTTAAATAGAGGTGCAATAATTATTGGAAACTGAATTTATCAAGATGATCAATATGTTGTTTGACTTTCTAGCATTATGCCAGTGAGGAAGAAAGATAAAACACAATCTACATTTATGTGGATTTTATATATCTTAACAGATCTTGCCCGAAATATGAGTTCCCTCTACCTTTAATTGGTAGATTGATCGATTAACAGTTGGTCATGAGATATACAGCTTTATGGATGGTTATATGGGTTAATGCATAGAAAATAGCTTTTAGGACCCCTTAGGAAATTTCGTTTACATTGTCATACCTTTTAGTCTGAAAAATGAGGGGCAACCTACCAAATAAAAATGATGGCCCTTTTCATGACATCCTAGATTTTTATTTGGATGATTTGGTTACCATGTTAAAGAAGGAGGACTCGCACTTGGCTTATCTGAGAAGAGTCTTCAATATGTGCAGAAAATACAAGTTAAAGATGAACCCACTCGAGTGTGCCTTTGGTTTAATGAGTGGAAATTATTACGATTTATGGTGGATCGACAATGGTTCAAATGGACCGAGACAAGAAGAAATCCATTGATTATGCGTGAAAAGTGTGCGCATGTAAAGTGCACAGTCATTGTTTCGTTTCATCGCGGTAATGCAAAAACCCAAATTACTACTACACTTGCGGGGAAAGTCTAGCGGTAAGTCAAGTATCGAAAATATCCACTGGGACGAGTTGCTAGAATCCAATTGATTTAATAATCCAAAATAAAGTGTGAAAGGTGAATTACAAACTAAAAGAAAATATGCATAAAAGGGAAATGTTTAACTAGGCGAGGAAAATGAAACTAGATGAACAAAGAGGTAAAAACTATAGGGTGCGTCGAATATCCCTCACCCGAGTTAATTTGTAAAAAATGGATACATGGGTCGACGAGTTATTAAGAATGTGTCTCGTTTCGAAAGTTAATTGAATCAAGGGTTGTCACGCCCCTAAATCTGTATAAAAGCCTAATAAGATTTTAGCGTCAACAAATACCCCAGAAATTGCACACGAAAGGTCGTAAGCACGGGACATACATGATATGCCCCGTCAAATCTCCTAGGCACAATAACTAGGACAACGCAACCATCACCCAAGCAAAGCAATGCATCAACCCGAGTGAATTCAATTCAAACACAACCTAATTTAAATTAGCTAGAAAGCATATTAAAAATGCGGTAAATAAACGGGGTAAATTTATCCTAGAAAGCGATTAAATCAAAGCATGGAAATAAAGCATGGAAATTAAACTAGAAAGCAAGAGAGAAGTAAATACACACTATATTAAAATGGAGAGGATGATGAATAGTGCAACATTTAACCCAAATGGGGTGTCAAACCACGAACAATTGAAGAAGAACTCTCCAAAACCCTCAAACCTTAAGCTATTCTAAGCTAAAATCTATCCTAAACTAGAATATCTGATTATTACAACAAAAATGCTTTATATAGTAAGTGGGAAATGAATTAGAAAAGAAAAGAGAAAAGGCAAAATATCTCCTGGAAACAGGGGATCGATCGATCAACCCCTTTGGTCGATCGATCGATGCATGAAAATGATGCCCACTGTCTCCCCACGATGGTTGAAAATTGAGGGATCGATCGATCGACCCCCTTGGTCAATCGATCAATCAAGCAGGTATGAGTCAAGCAGCATGCTGTTTTGGTGTGTTTGTATTTCTCCTCCGCTGAAATCGCCGTAACTTCTTCATTCTAAATCGGAATTGCGCACCGTTCACGGCCACGCGAAGCTTGCGAGGAGGGATATAACTTCCGTGTAGATGTTGAGCCAGGTGCTCAAGCTATGAATTGACTAAAATGCCCTTGAACGTGGGATAGTGTACGAAAATCGAGCGAAATGTGTCCGAACTTCACACTTAGCATCCAAATACCTATAAAATCTCAATTAACCCCTGCAAAACATGTTAATGTAGAAATCCAAGGTTGTCTGGTTAACGAGCATAAATATAGGGAATAAGATACCCGAGAGGGCTAACATGCGTAGGTTCGAGGGATGAAATATGCAATATTTGCGTCGTATCATCCATACTTGACATACCTTATCCAGAGACATAGAGGGATCTAAAGAGTTTCCTTGGAAAGAGTTATAACCTGAGAATATTTGTCCCAAGTCTATTTAAGATCACTCACATATTGTTATAGCTATTGCGAAAGACCACAAAGTTTAAATGGTAAGAACCACATCAGGAAGCCTTTGACAAGCTTAAGAGATTGCTCATTTCTCTTTAAAATATTATTCCACCCAAAGTTGGAGAACCTTTATTTCTCTATCCTACCACTACTACAAGGTCCATCGATGAACTGTTAGCACAAGCGATTGATCGATAAGAGAGAGTTGTCTACTATTTGAGTAGAATTATCCATCATCCCAAGGTAAAGTATACAATCATAGAGAGACATTTTTTGGACTTAGTCTTTATTTCTAAACAACTTAGACATTATACATTAGCTTTCACTATTCATATTGTGACAAGATATGATCCAATTATTTTTTTGTTGGCACAAACAATCTTAATTGGGAGAGTAGTAAGGTAGTTCTTCATTCACTCTGAGTATGATCTGAAGTGTGTGGTCCCTCACACAATCAAAAGCCAAGCCTGCGCAGATCTTTTGGTCATTTTTTCCTCAGTATTATTCGATCCACCTCACGAAGAGATTCGAGTTGATGATTTACAAGCCAACCTTTATGAGGAAGATCTGGAAGAATAGTCTATGGAGTTCGATAGTTCATCTACTAAAGGCAAGGGAGGAGAAAGAGTTATCTTTTCCAAAGGGAAGGAAAAAATTACTCTGTCTTTTAAGTTGGACTTTTATTGTTCAAATAATGAGGCAGAGTACGAAGCATTGATCTTGGGGTTGCTTGAAGAGATGAAAAGAGGCATCCATTTAATTTGCCTCAAAGGACATTCTAACCCGGTGGTTAATAATGTGAATGGTGAATAAGCGTTGAAGCATCTCAGTTCGGTGCCCTACAGAACCATCATCCAAAAGTTGATAGGGAAATTTCATGAGGTCAAGGTGGAGAAGCACCCAAGGATAATGAATCACCATGATGATGCCTATGCCATAATTTCATAAAAAGTAATTATTGATGGTGAGTCTATAACTGTGGTAATTCATCAAGAATAACTATATCATTTGTGCTCCAACTATCCCCTAGTGATGATGACTTAGATTTGAGAGGAGAGATAAATAAGTTATTAAAGGCAAGAGATGGTAAGATGAAGCTCACTGAGTTAGCACAATATTTTCTCTTCAAGGAAGTTTGTACTATAAAAATCCTAGGGGCATGTTTTCTAGATGTATGTCCAGAGGAATCACAAAAACGTTTGAAGAAAACTCATGATGAACATTATAAAACCACTTAGATCCCCTTTTATAGAAGTATATAAAGGGATGGGTATTTCTAGCCAATGATGAAGCAAGACGCAGCAGCAATACAAAGAGAATGTGCTAAGTGTCAAGATTTCTTCCAACCAGTTGAATGTAACTTCTTGGAAGCTCAAAAGGTCTAGAGGCAGTCGTATATGGATTTTATTTTTATCAAGGATGAAGTTATCCGAAGCGAGAAAGAAGATTCCATGGGGATAAGAAGAAGGGATCCAAGGTTTTACCTATTAAAGGAGAAGCTCTATCGCATAGGATACTTCAACAGGCCTTTGAGATGCATCATGAAAGAGGAAATGGGAGAAGTCCTCAAGTAAACTATAATTTAACTCACATTGGAGGAGCCAAGTTATATGATCAACTTATGACACTTGCCTATTATTGGTCAACAATGGAGAAAGATTCATATGAGTTTGTTCAAAAGTCTCTGGCTTTCCAACCTCATGGTAATCCCATTCATGCTCTATCAGTGGAACTTCATTCATTAGCAACTCCCTATCCTTTCTATACTTAAGTGTTTGACCTTCTGGTGGAAATTAAACCTCCTTGTAGGGGAAAAATAAAAATTCTTGTGGTAATATAGTGCTTTACGAAATGGGCAGAGGCAATACTTTTGAAAAGGGCAACAACAGATGTGGTGGCACAGTTCATTAAAGAGTATATCAATTATCGATTTGGCATCCCCAAGGTTATTTTGTCAGATAATGGAACTCTATTAACCAATAAAGAGGTGACAATGATAATAGACAAATATTCGATCTTCCACTCCACTTCAACAGTGGCTTACCATAAAGATAATGGTCAAGCCAAACCATAAACAAGACCTTAGTTAACATTTTGGCTAAGATGGTGGAATATTTTCCTGGTGTGTTGGACGACAAGTTACTGATGGTGATCTGGGCTTATCTAACTATCATGAAGAAATCAATAGGCTACACATAATTTTCCTTATTCTAAGGATCTGAGGCAATTCTTCCAGTAGAGTTAGAAGTACCTTCCACCTGATATGCCTTGCAAAGTAGAATGCTTCCGCAGAATATGCACGTTCAACTAAAAGAACTAGATGAACACAAAGATAATGCGAGAAGGAACTTCCAAATCTACACGAATAAACTCTCCAAAACTTATGAGAACTTGGTCAAACAAAGCAAAATTTATAGTAGGTGACTTAGTTTTGAAAGTTGTTGTCAACCACATTATATGACTCCCTTTTCCAAAATTTGCAGCAAATTAGGAAGGAACATATGTTATTAAGAAGACACACGATTCAGGTTACTATTTGATCTCAAATATTGAGGAAGACAGACCATTCAAAGTTAACAAAAAATAGATAAAGGTTTATCAAGTATAACGATCATATGTAAATTTTTTGATCTTACTTTTGTACTTAAAAACTACAAGGAAACACGTGTAAATTTTGATTACAGTTTATTATAAATAGACAAGTTTTGAAGTAAACAAAATAAGTAATGTACACATGTATTCAAGAATAAACATCCTTTGTATTTTTCACTTGTAAAATAGTTGCAATGCAAAATTGGGACTATTGCTTAGAAATACAACAAAGAGAATGTACCCAAAGAGAGACCATAAGTCTGGAGAAGTGAAGAAGCCCTCCCTAATTGAAGCAGTTGCATCAAAACCAACTTCTCTCTAGTAATCAGAGATGGAAGAGATGTTCAATTCAGATTCTTCCTTAACTTAAATTTGGCTTCAAGTTTTCTTTTAGCATTGGTCAAAGCTTCTTCAGTTAATCTCACTTCTTACTACACTCTTCAATTTGGGGGGAAGATCCCTCAGTTTATTCTCTTTAATTTTCTGATCCTCCACATTCTTGAGGAATTGAGAACCATAAGTTTCCATATGGTGATCCTTGAGGTACCTCAAATTGTTGATGAGCCAAGAGAAATTACATCCATCATTCATCTGGTCGTTAAGGGTGCTCAAATATTGATTAAGGGTTGATCTTTCTAGGGTAAAAGTTGGTGTTTCACAATTTTAGACACCACGGAATACATACCTTGAAGTTTATAACCCATCATCACACTGTGAGGCCTCACACAGTCAACAATGAAGGTCTCTAGATGAGAAGAAATTAATCATTCCAACATAGTGCATAGGGAGCCTGTAATGAGGGAATTACCTTGAAGTACCTGTCGATAAAACTCTGTCGGTGCAATGTTTGGCATTAGAGCACCACAACCAGACTCATTTTTTCCCTATTCACACTGGTTATTGAGTTATGGTCACTATGACTGGAAGATTCGGCTTAAGGAGGAGCAGATATAATGGGATCAACCTCTATCGCTTGCACATGCATATCAACATGAGAATGTGCTTCTTAAGGTGCCTCAGTAGGGATATTCTCCAGCAAAGGCTACAAAATATAGGGAAAAAAAGAGTTAGAGAAAATTTGATACTGAAATGTTTTTTTATCAAGCACGTAAAACTATAAAATATTAGCAAGTATTGATCTAAATCAGCAAGCAGGTGTATTTTTTATTAGAGTAACCATACCCATGTAGGTCACATCATTAAGCAGGTGACAAAACTTAATTTTTTGGTGGACATTGCTCAATTGGGAGAGTAAGTAACCACGCAGGTGAGGTTTTTCTCTATGTTATATCTAAGAAAGGTATAGCAATAAGAAAACCATTCATACACAAAATGATGAAGTGGAGAAACTTGCCTCATCAGCAATTGCAACATTAGCTGAGGATGAGGGAATTATCACATCCAGAATTCATCTTGAGGTTGAGATGTCGGAGTATCCTCTAGAGACAAAATAATTGGCTTTGTGGAAGGAGGACAAACCTCCAAAGATGAAGGAGAGCAACATCCACTAAGATGATATCAACCTCGAGGGGAAAAATTGTATGTTTTATTACTTCATTGCTCACAGGCTAAAACACCACAAATAGAGGAAGCTTAGCATAAAGTTACAAATGAGAAAGCAAAGTCAAATTTAAAAATAACATTTAAAAGGCATATACCTCAGAAGAAACTGGACGAACATGGGTAAAAATGTCCAGAGATACCACAACGGTAGATATAACAACTGGGAGGTCCAAACTAAAAATTGACCTCACAAGGCTACGGGAAAGGATTTCCTCATTTATAGACCTCATGAGGGCCATCAATTCCATATAAGGACCAAAGTGAGGAACGATTTCAACCACCTACATATACAAAAACACCCAAGTCTTGAAAATCACAAATACTGAGAATAATTAAGTGATCAAGTATGAGTTCAATGAAAATTATAGATCAAGCAAGAGTTCAGTGATTGACCACACCTCCGACCACCACACCCCAGCGAAATCTACACTACACCTCCAATTTGATACATTAAAAATACCACTCCGGGCATCTGTATTCCCCGAGAGACCGGACCAACCATACCAGTACATAAATACAAATTAATTACAACCGTGTTATTAAATTAACAAGTCAATCACATATAATTTAAATTATAGCTTTAAATTTCAATTAATAATCCAAACCAACTAATTTCAATAAATTATATGTTAAATTACCCGAACGAATATTAATTATTTATAAACTAATCATTTATTTAATTAATTAAAATGTGGAGTATTACAAGTTGCGTAGCTCCATTACCTTATTGGGCCTGAGCCCACGTGGAACATTTTTAGGTGCTCGAGTTGGGCCCAAGTTTAGTGCTCCTTCTAGCTTAGCACAAAGCTAAGTTTTTCATTCTGAGCCATCACCTTTTGAGGAGATTTTGAGATATAGGTGTTGTTAGTAGCTATTCATTTTACTTTCAGTCATATGACCACAAAACACACACATAATTACATTACTAATTTCAATTTTATAAAAAAAATTAATACCACGCACACACACAATGACCCCAACACACACACACACTTACAATACCAATTTCAATTTCATAAAAAAAAAAAATCAATACCCCACATACACACACAGACTAACCCACACACACACACACACACACATACACAAACCTACATACACACACACGCACACCAACCTCAAATCTCCATACACACACACACTGACACATACACAAACTCTCTCTCTCACACACACAAAGGAATTAAAGAAAGAGATAGAGAGAGAAATGTACCTACTAAGACAGAGAGAGAATCGCAGGTCTTGAAAAGAGAATCACAGGTCTTAGAGAGAGAAAAATAAATGACGAAAACGAAAGATGGAAAGAAAAACTGAAGCAGCTAGGTTTAATGTTTTTAATATTGTCATGGACGTGTCACGGTCTTTGTCATGTTTTTAATATTGTCAGAGATCGTGACAAAAATGAGGAAATCCTTTCTCGTAGCCTTGTGAGGTCAATGTTTAGTATAATGAATGTGAGTTTGAGGATACCAATTTTTAGTCTTTAACCGCGACAAGGGTGGCCGGATCAAGGATACCAATTTAGCCTTTTTAGTATAATGAATGTGAGTTTGAGGATATTTACTCTATGCAGCTTTATTTTTATAGTTGAGACTTTTGATGTTGGTACTCTTACTATATCAATTTTAGATGGGTGATGATTCAGTTTTATCATCCAAGGATTTTATTATCTTTTACTATTTACTTTGATGCATCGTTACTTTATTGTTTCTTTACATATTGAGAATGTTATTTAAATTGTATAAGAAATTTGTACATCCTAATATTTTGCCTTAATTAACCTCAATATTAGAATATGTGTCTTGATACGCGGCCCAACTCTTACAAATTAGGGAGGCTTCATCCTTCAAAAATATTTATTTCAGTGACTCCCCCAAAATTCTTGGCTTTCGGGTGTTTCTTGGTATTTGGGGATTTCTTCAAATTGTGTGGAGGGAAAGTTTTGCATCAAAAATTGAGAAGAGAATAGGTTGAAAGTGCTAGAAAGCTTTGGAATAAGATTGAGTAAGAATTTGAGTGTAAAAAAAACACTTAAATTTGTGGGCTACTTGTACAAATATTATAAAATATATGTTAAAATATGATTGTTGGTATCACGACAATTGGACTGCCGTGGGGATCTTTTGCGAGCAAAAAATGAAATGTTGTGAGAAGGCCTCATGTCCCTCCAGCCCCGAAGCAAATCAAGCTCTTGGATAGCAAAAATATTTTTTTGCAATTTGAGGAAGCAAATTTGCTTTCAAGCCCAGAAGATGGTCCAATAGTATTACTTTTAATAAGTTTTCGGGTAATCTTAATGGTGTTTTTAAGCGCACCACAAAAATTGCTTCAAAATACCATAAGAAAAATAAATAAGATTTTTCCTAAGGGCCACCACCCCATGTATATATTTTTTAACCTAACTACAACACATAATACCACTACACTCCAAACTCTCTATTTCTCTCTCTATCCACTACATTCTAAACTCTTCATTTCTCATCTTCACTTCACCCAACAAATTGGTCAACATTAATCCAACCAACCATCTTTAACAACATCTTCAACAACATTATTAAAGTTTTGTTACTTTTGTCCCCACACATCATTATTACCACCACAACAATGCAGATAAAAATTCGTCACCAAAAATATTTTGTGACGAAATAAAATATCATCAATCGTCCATCACGAAAGCCCCGTCACTAAAGGTTTAAGTGAGGAAATACAAATTTCGTCACCTAATAGTACACCTTTTTGTGATAAAATATTCTCTGTCACGTAATAGCAGGCTTTTAGTGACAAAATTATTTATAGCCAAAGATCTTATTTTTTCACACAAATATCCAAAAAATTTCACCTAATGTATATGATAACGTACAAAAGGATAACCATTTTTGTGACAAAATTAATATACTTCGGGGATAAAATATTTTTTTCACGAAATAAATTTTATTGTCAAAAAATTATAAATTTAGAACTCGTAATTTTTTCATTTCTCATATAGATATTCGGTCAAATAAATATTAATTCTAGAATTGACTTAAATTCATCGACATTATATAGTAGTCAACTACCATCATATACATCATCAAAATTAAGGTTCAAAATATTATATAATTAATACGAAAGCAATCGTACAAATATCTCAAATTTATTAATCAATTACAAAGTACCCTACATCGTTTGTTACAACACATCAACAAAGGCATTAGTTTCTAACCATATATTTCCTAAGACATCAGTGTCTAATCAATTACAAAGTAGCCTCCAAAAAAATAATTCCCAACAAGTTTGTTAAGTTCTCCTTCCATCTTCATCATCATCCGAAAATAATTTCCAAAAAAGCGTACTCACAACGTCTCAATATGCTATTCAACAAGTACCTAGGCATTAGTTTCTAAATTTATAAGTCTATTAATAATGGATAAATAGAATAACATCAACTAAGAAATAACACACATTGAGATAAACACCAAAAAAAATTATGAAATTCAATTTTATTTTTAATATTTAAAAAAAAAAAAATTGGCAGAGTTTCCTTGTTTACAGACTAAACCACCCTATTAAATTAAAAAATAAAAATGTCAAGAAACCCAATGACAATCCACCAAAATTTCTCTTCCGCCAATTCAAAAGATAAGGTAATAAATCGTCAATATTTTAAAAAAAATCGACAGAGTTTCCTTTGTATATAGACTTAAACCACCCTGTTAAATTAAAATATAAAAAGCCAAGAAACCCAACGAAAATCCATCAAAATATCCCTTCCACCAATTCAACAAATAAGGTAATAGCTACATCAATATAGCTATTAAATAGGTCAAAGGATGTGAATCCAACAAAGTAATTTCAATAAATTCAACATTAAAATTATTAAAACTTACCATATAGTAAATGTGAGAGGAAGAGAATCTGATGCTTTTAAAGCATTACAAATCTTGTCGAATCCAGATTGATGAGCCTCTAAATGTTCCAGACGCTCATTACGAGCCTGCAGTTGTTCCTTTAACTCACAATTTGCTCTCAGAGCTTCCCTAAGGACCTCCTCCAATTGTGCGTCTCGTCGTGATGTTTTTTATTTGGTAGCTTTCGGTCCATGCCCAATACCTATGATATATCCCGATTTAGTATAGTACTCGATTAGCTGTCTCATCAGGAGTCAAAGGTTCACTACCCTCGGTAGGCTCAGCTTGCAATCATTTCACCTCAATCTTCAAACCAAATTAGTATATATCATTTCGCAACAAGGTATGCTTTATCTTATGAAATTAAGTACAATGTCAATGAGATCCAATTATACTTTATTGTATCCAAATCAATCTCTACTCAAATGATGAAACTAACCTCTAGAGACAATTAGTTCAGTTTAATTTACTCTAAAACCACTTGAAAAATTAAAATTAAAATACTTGCAAAATCTGCATTTAATGCCATTGATCTCATTTTCCCCTTCATGTTTTTATTAAAAAAAGGAGAGTGGGGTGGGTTTAAAATCTACACTAACAAAACGATATAATAGGTAAATGAAATTTAGCATATTAAAATAAATGGGTCAACCCGACTAGTTTTAACATATTATGATTACTAAAGAACAAACATAAATATATAAATACCTACTTGTTCAATGAAATAAACAAGCATAGATACGAGTACATAACATACTAGGTTTGATCTAAAGAAAAATAGCAAAATTACTACATAAAGTTAAAACAAATCATCAAATGCATAAAGTCTTAATAGAAAAATACAACATAAATGGAGAGATGGTCTACAAACTAAGCATAAATACAACATAAATTACAATAATCTAGAAAATCATATTCAATTAAGTGCCCATACTTTTTTTAATGAAACCTCACATTAGAAACAAAGAATTTGTAAGCCACGAACCCAAATCAATTTCATTATGTTCAACGCTATGTTTCAAACTAATAGCCAAATTTAATTATTAGAATACAACAATAGTCATCAACAATTTCCAGTTAATAATTTCAAATAACGATTTCAAATAATGTTCATCTAACAATTTCAATTGACAATGTCATGATCTCATAAATACAAATTAAATATGAATCAAAAATTTAAACACAACAGTGGAACGAAAACTAAAAAAAACAATCATTCAAATCGAGGAAGAAAATGACAAATCTTAATGTATATAATCGAGGTTGAGATGTAGCTTACACAATCGATGTTTATCCAAATCAATCCAAACAAATGAGCCATGGAAGACGAATCAACCAAACTTGTAAAGGAAGACGAAGCAGCTGGAAGAGGAACTAAACGAACAAAGTGGAAGATAATGAGGTGGAAGACGAACCAACTTTGAAACCAAATGGAGAGGAAGAACGGGGGCTTTTAGCATAAGGTTTTTGTTATCTGTTTTGAGGTAGCGGGAGTCTTAAAAATTTTAGTGATTTTGGCAAGTGGGAGTCTAAAATTTATCTCAGTCTGGTGCCCGCTTGTTTTCTAGTCTTGAAAATTATGAATTAGTTTGATATGAAGATTAATAGAATCATCTTACAGTTTTGTGTGTTCTCAATGGGAGATTTAAATCCCAACAAGATGACGGCGGTGAGGATGGAATTCATATGACAAAACTTAGGCATGTCCGGCTTGGTGAGAGATGATAACGGGAACCGACATGAAGGAAGAGAAAAGCAAGTTTGGGGAGGAAATGATTTGAGGGTTTAAAAGAACGAGTATCTCATAAGATTTTGTTACTTTTTTACTAATAAGTGAGGAAATTTTTTTATCACTAATTATTTTTTTTGTTATAATTTATTTGTCACTAAATATATGATAATTTTGTCATGAATAGATAAGTCCAATATTCTAGCGCGGGAGAACAATGGCGTCAAAATTTTTATGACTGTTTGGTGACAAATATTATTAACTCGTCACCAACTTAACATCATATCATACAATTCGTGACAAAATTAATTTTCCTCACAGAAAGGTAATTTTTAGTGACAAAATTATTTTTGTCCAGATTTTTTCGTCACTAATAGGACATTCTGTTATAGCGTACAGTTTTGTCCCCCATCAACCATCTACACCAACATTATTAAATATCTAGGGTTTGTTCTTTAAATATTCAAATACTAATGGATACTCCACTATTAGACAATGACAAGACCTCAAAAGCAAATGACAACTCTACAAATCCCATTTTTTAGGTAAACTTTGGATCCCATTACATATAGATTTATTTTTTCAACAGGTTTGAAAATTTTTAAAATACAAAAAATGTACAGTTGGTTCCTAATCGGGGACCCGATTTCAAGGCAGAAATTCGGGGTAAACCTCCTGAACCAACTCTTTATTTTTTATTCGAACTAGGGTCATTCGTTATAATCATACTGAACCAGATATACATATTCGGCATATATACCCCGAATCAGATGAGTTTCTTCGTTAGGTTTACCCCGAACCATCTATAACTATTCGTTATCTTCCCCCCCAAATATTGAAATTATTTCATTATATTCATGCCGAATGGAATTCAAACATAGAAAATTTTGCAAGCTTGTTATCAAATGTAATTACGTTGTGATTAAAATTCCATTTATTCCCACCTAATAATAATTTTACCTATGTAGGATGACTTTACGGATTTCAATTCCTTGTTATTTGATCTAGCTTTAGCGAACATCGATATACCCCATAACAGGGAAGGTAGTTCAGTGTTAGTAGACGTTAGTGCGGCATTATTTACAGATCAGGTATTATAATGTCTATTATTGATGTAATATATTTATATATTTTAATTACATTGTACTGATTCATTATATTCTTAATTCTCGGGTATTTTTCACTCGATAAGAGTTGGTTGCTTGGACTCAAGAGCAAGCCCGATCCGTTAAAACAGTAATAGTCATCACCAAGTCTGACGCACCTTCTTCAACATGTAAGGGAAGTCTACACATGGGTTATGAGAGAGGTGGTGAGTACCGTGATCGTCACGGGAGGAATAAGGGGAACGTAAGGAGTAGTCAAGGGGAAAAAAGTCAGAAGAGGGGCACGGCCACTCGAAAGTACAGTTGTCCATTTTTATTGAAGGGCATTCCACTTGACAATGGACAGTGGATGTTGTCAGTCATTATCGGTGTTCACAATCACCAATTATCGAAAATATTAGTCGGACATTCATATGTTGGTCGACTTACTTTGGTGGAGATAAACATCGTTTAAGAGATGTCCCTGGGTGGGGTAAAGTCTGCCGCTATTCTAACGACGATAGAAAGTCGTAATGTTATTAATGTTTCGACCATGAAAATAATTTACAATGCCAAGAGGAAGTTGAGGATTTCCGAACGAGAGGGCAGAACGGCGATGCAACAGTTGATGAAGTTGCTTGGGGATAAACATTACGTCTATTGGTATAGAACGAATGAGTTTACCATGGAGTTGGACGACCATATTTGGGTCCATCCAAACTCAATCCAACTAGCCAAGTTTTTTTCGTCCATTATCATTATTGAATGCACGTACAAGACCAATCGATACAAGATGCCTTTGTTCGATATGGTTGGTATAACGTCGTGCGGAAGGAATTTTAATATTGCCTTTGCTTTTTTAGCAACGGAGAAGGTGGAGAACTATCGCTGTGTGTTGGTAAATTTGAAATTCTTATTCAATTCGTTTGCATATCCCATGGTTTTCATCACAGATCGGGAGTATGCGTGCATGAACGCATTGTGAGTTGTGTTCCACGAGGCGAGATCTATGGTTTTCACTTTCCACGTTCATCGCAATGTGGATCTCCATATTAGGAAATAGATCCACGGTGAGGATACATTGAAGAAGTTCATGAGGGATTAGATGCATTTGGTTGAATCCCCCACCGAGAACGATTTTAACAAAGAGTGGGCGTTATTTCACTGTGATTGGGTTGCATACCCAAACACGCTTCACTACATAGATTGCACATGGTACAATCTAAGGGAGAGATTCATTCATGAGTGGACAAATATAGTTAGGCACCGGGGTAAACGAGCTACCAATCGTTGTGAAGGAGAACACGCTAAGTTGAAAAGGCCCTTGGAGAGTTCTTAACTTCCTTTTGACAAGGTTTTTGTCGGCATGCACAATTACATTGAGTTGTAAGTGACCGAGATTAAGAAGGAGTTTGAGGATTCTTTGCAAAAATTAAAGCACTCCCACAATATTCCTATCTTGCGTGATCTCATAGGTCGGGTTTCTGATTATGCCTTTGACCTAATTGTTGATGAGCTAAAGACTTGTGATACCGTTGGCATGGATGTTAAATCGTGGCTAAACTTAGCACGCAATATCTATGATGTACTGTGCGCTCATGAATTGGCCATCTACCGGATGGAGGGTAGGGCAATACTATGGGGGATGTCGATTCACATTGGCGTAAATTAACAATGGTGCCCGAATTAGAAAAGTACCATATAGTTGACTACGAGACGAAAATGATACTTTTTAAATAAAGGTGGAAATGGTCAACTATCGATGAGAAAAGGGACATGTTGCGAAAACTCAAGGACATCGGTTGTCCCACCACCACTAGGCTATTTGATCCATTTGTGCTTAAGAATTTTAAAGGTCTCCCGAGAGGTCGAAAATCAACTACTAGAAAGCAAAAGCATGAAAAGTCAACCAAAAGGGATCCCTCGGGCTTCGAACTTCCTGGGCAATCAACAGAAAAGGAACACCCCACAATCCAAAGGCCTAAGAAGAAAATTGATTTCTCAGAGTTCATCCACCCCGCCCTATGGTACCCTTCCTACTCCCCCGCGTATAAATGCCTCAGATTTAGACCTAATGGATGGAGACAGGTGAGATCATACTTGATTGAAGAAGTTACGGCAAATAATGACTTTTATGCACACCATTTTGGTGATTGGTTTTCGAACACTATTCTTGGATGATCATGCCTGAGTGTGGCTATCTTTTGGCAGAAACTTATAAGTGTGTGTGTGTGTCCTCATCTCGAAAAGACAGTGTCTTACATTTCTACCGATGACGCATGAACGAAGTGTGCATCCAATGTTCATAGAGATTGCTCATGTTTACGGGAATCACTTTATAGCTTTGAAGTTGAAGTGCGGATGTCCGATTCCCCCAGTAGCAAGTCACTGGCATAGTTGTTCATTCCTCGAAGAAACATCTTGGATTGATAAATACGCGCAATAAGTAACAGAGTTTCAGAAAATCTGCCCAAAGGATATAGCAACCAACGTTCAACCTATCGAGATCAACTAGTTGAGGATGTCTTTTATTTTATGAAATCGTGTAAAGTTTGGTGTTGTATCTATAAATGAAGTACAATTAAGATTAAGGTGTATGAAATGAAATGAAATATAGTAGTATGAAATGGATTGAATTTGTATGATGTTAAACAAACTTGTATGATATGAAATTGAAATGAAGTTGTATGATATTCAAATGTAGTTGGTTGATATTGAAATGAAGTTGCATGAAATCAAATGAATTGAAGTTTATTAAATTGAAGTTGTATGAAATCAAACAATGAACTGTTTGGGATGTTTATAACGAACCAATTCCAATTTCTAAGTTTAGCCCTAATCCGGTGACCTTATTCGCTATGAGCATTGTGCATGAAGTTCAAAACATTTATACAAACATTTCAAACATATAACATAATATATACCAACATTTATACAAACATTAATACAAACATTTATACCAACATAACCATACACATGGCTCGATATATACCTATATTTACCAACATTTAACACAATATAACCAACTCCAACATATACCAACATTTCAAAGTAATAATTCCAAACTTAAAGCAATATAATTATATTCATATAATTTCAAACTTAAATCAGCATTTACATTCAAATTAAGTTCAAAACATTTGGGATCCCTCAACTACAACTTCAAAATATATAATCAAAACTTCAAAACATATTTCTTTTACTTCTTTGTGATCCCTCAGTTAAAACTTCAAAACATTTAATCAAAACTCCTATTTTTTTTCTTTTACTTCTATGAGATCCCTCAACTACTTTCTCTTTTCCTTTGCCCTTGGAGTTGATTTTCTTTCCTACCCGCTCCTCAATGAGAACTAGCCTGCGTACCCCATTGTCGTAGCAAGGATATCATAGGCTTAAACACTACATGCAATTAATGCACCCGGATCTGCAGCAATTCCATCGTCAATATTGTTCTTTAATAAATCCATAGCCTTGAAAACCTCGTCCACCCATTGAAAAGATAATAACATGAAATTAGTAACGAAATTAGAACACTCGGAACTAGTTAACATATAAAACTTACCAACGATGTTTTTTGTTGTTTGACCATGTGAAACTTGGGGTTTGGGACTCTAGGATGGTATTTGGACAGGAACCAAGCCATATAATCACAGCTACAGTCCCACGGGCTCGATACGAGCACCGACTGAGACTTCTCGGATAAAAGGTGGTCTTGCCAATTTTCTTGGTACCATTTTTTTATATCAAAATTTACCTTCTATCGAATCGCCTTATCTCCCCTATCATCCTTCAAGGGTGTCATGGGCTTGCGAGGCATGGTTTGCAGCCCGACGACTTGTCTAAGGCATCTTTCTGGGTAATAGGTCTCCCCCACCTCAAAACAAACCATAATTCTGCTATAACATGATGCTTCGTGAAAGGGATACGCAGCTCGACCATCTCGGTAGGGTTCCCAAATGACCTATACAGAAACAATACATAATTGAATGTCAGAAAATATCAAAGTCAAAAGAAAACATTACAAATAATCCAAAGACTTTACTCACATTACCAACATGCCTATCATCCAACTGATCGCGATAATTAATTAGGTTTTGTAATGAATTTTTCTAATAGGCGGATTGCAATGACCAACGTGCAATCCTTGGCATGGTAACTCCATGTCGACGCATCCGCCAACCCCTGGAAAGTGCTCATATATATCCATGACTGCAAAACACACATATTACGAATTTATTAAAAAAGGGGGGGAAATTGATAAACATACATAACTGAAATATGAATTTAGATTATTAGTTACCTGTATAAGAGAGAGGTAACCACTCATTTGCCTCACACCTGAGCGAGAGGCAAGGCCCAGCTGTCGACACCCATGCGCCAAGATACCTATCCCCCATGCTAGTTTCCCGACCTTCTTCACGTCTCTAAGAACATGGAGGTAGAGCACGAAAATCTTGTTATTTGACTTGTCGGGGAAAATTGTGCACCTAATAATGTAGAGTAAATAGGCCCTGGTGCAATAATCTTTATCTACACTCGAGACATTGGCATCCTGAGACCGTTCCTTGAAATTCGTAGTGAGCCAATTCAATCGGATTGTAGCATGCTCGCCACATTCTTCCAGGGTAACGTCCCTGCTCACTCCCAATATCTCCACCACAAGGTCCACAACCGACGGGACCACTACATCCTCATCCTACTCTTCAACTACGGGTTGCGGGTCATATAGAGGTAATCTGATGAGAGGAACGCCCAAGATCGTTGATACGTCTTCGAGGGTGATTTTCATCTCCCCAAATGGCATATGAAATGTGTTAGTCTCCGAATGCCACCTCTCGACAAATGCATATACAAGGGCATAGTATATATAACGGTGGTTAAATGCTATAAGCCCGCCTAACTTAGCCCTTTGGACCCTCCTTTGTACACTTGGAGAAAGATCACTAAATTCCCACTCCCTGGTCTCCGTCCAGTGATTGGTGCACAATAAAGGGCACTTAAGCAAAATATTTATCAATATTTATCAAAGTAATGAATTATATAAAACATTAATGATTTAACATTGTAGGGAAATGTAATTACCACTTAACCAATCCAAATATCGTAGGCCACGTGATGCTTGAAATGTTTCAATAGGTTGAGATCGTCGGGCCACCCATAAGCCGCGGTAGAGGTGCCTTCTTCAGGAACCTTTTTTCTTGATATATGTTGTAACGGTCTTGTGTAAAACGGTAAACGGGGTATCAGGTCGTTTGGGTAATACACACCCCTTAATATCATCCTCCTACACGACATCACCCCCCTCTACATCATGTCCCTCCTCCTCAACCTCAATGTCATCCTCAATCTCATCCTCCTCCTCATCATACACCACAACCTCCTCAAGCATCTTCACCACTGGGGCATCCACCTCCATCACATCCAAGACAACGCCCTCTAAGGGAGTAGCAATCGCAGTAGACAGAGCATGGATCTCTTCTCGATGCTTCCTCTCTAAGACAGTCAATGGCTTTTGGTTCTTGCGAGAGTAGGATACTAGGTTATCCATGGTAGACATGTATTACAACAAATAACACACTGATGAGTACAATGAAATATAAAATTTATAAACATAAGTAAAAAACATTAGTCATGTATCGTTGTAATCATAATTCATGTATTGTTGTAAACATAAGTCATAAACATTGTGAAGTCATAAGTCATGAATTGTTGAAATCATATGTCATAAACATTGTGAAGCCATAAGTCATGTAATCATACTAATAACATATCATACTGGATGGATCATAAGTCGAATCAATATCATAACAGTGAGTACTTAACAAATAAAACATATCATACTAATAAAATGTCATAACAGTGAGTGCCTAACAAATAAAACATAAGCCATATCAATGTGCATTCGCCATATATATAGCGAGTGGGTAGCACTGATTCGCTATGTTTACAACGATTGTGGAGTGAGGATTCGGTATGTTCACAACAAAAAAATGAATCCATTCGGCATAAACATAGTGAATCAGTGCAAATAATTATGTATGAACATGACGAATGGAACCTTAATTCAAATTGCATTGATTCATTATAAACATGATGAATCAATGCAATTAATTCATGTTGTTTATAGCGATTGAAACCCTAGTTTGACAAACACAACATTTCGGCATTTCAAACAGTTCGTTCAATTAAAAAGAGATCATACAGTTCGGGGTTTGTTTTGATTTCAGAAAAAAAAAAAAAAAAACATGTAGTCTATTTTGCTTTCAACAATCAATCGATTGATCCATTTCAAAATTTTGAACCTTGTGATGTTTGGAAGCTATAAATCGAACATTGAAATAACCTTGGGTCATTCAAAACTTCGTTCCAATTACAGTTTTGAAACTCTCAACAGTTCGGGGTTCTTTCGTTTGTGGTAAAAAAAATCGCAAGGATATAAAAATATATATATGTTGTAAAAATCATTTAGTTCATTTGAAGATGAAGGGTATATTGTTCAATGTACCAACCTGATTAGCTTAATCTTTACTTGAAGATGAAAGGTTTGAAAGTTGAAGATGAAGGGTTTGAAGGTGTAGAGAGATGGAGGAAGGGTTGGAAGGTGAAGAGAGATGGAGGAAAAGTGTGTAAATGATTTTTACAATTTTATATATGTTATAGCCCTTTTGTGGTATTTGGAAGTAACTATTAAAATGAAGTGGTACTTTATAGTAAAAAAGGAATTGTGGTAGTGTGGAGCAAAATATATGGTGCCCTTAGAAACCCCTTATCTTAACTATGTTCATTTTATTAGAATATAATATCAATATGTGAGTACAAATTCGCTTGCTGTAGCTTGAGTAATGGCCATAAAATCCATCATCCGCATAATCTTTATAAAAAAATTCCATATTTTCGGTATAATAGGCAAAGTTGTGTATAATCATTTGTTTCCATTACTAATACTACACTACTATTATTTAAGGGAGCTTTTTATTTTAGCCCTTGGCCAATAATACTTTTGGCTAGTCCACTTACATAAATTGTTAACACTAAATACCATTTCCCTTTAATATATACCATATAATTTAGAATATACACAAACTTAACATGTGTAAATTACAAAAATTCGTATATACATTAAAATTCCACATACAAATTACATTTTTTTTCAAAAAAAATTACAAAAAGTTTTACACATTACAAGATTTAATGCATATATTACCGAGGTATATACTAATAGTGCCTTTAACCCAAAAAAAAAATTAAGGATTAGGGAGTTCAGCCAAAAAAAACAATTATGTAAACAATGTATAATTTTTCTTACGCATAATATGGTGTTATGTCGTGCAGAGCTTACTAATGAACAAAGATAATTATTGGCATGCATACATACTAGAAAAACCACACGTGCGCGCAAATATATATAATAAAATCATTTCTTATTGATACTGACATCTTATAGAACAATAATAAAAAAAGAACAGTAAAATGATGAACCAATTGATGTCATTACTACAAGAATAATAATCCTCAACAAGAATTACAATATTTGTAGTAAAATTTGCACATCACAGTTGTACCAATCCAATCATCATTATTATGTAACTTTACACAAAGTCCATATATATAGGAAACTCAATGGTGAAACCCATCTCATAGAGGTAAATGAATATATCCATAAACAGTTACAGGTTTATAGCAGTAATATGCTCTTAAGATGAAAATTAACAAATCCGGTTGATGAAAATGGGGAACATCTCGAAGGACGCTTCTAGTGCATTTGATTGCCCTCCGTTTTCCTCTGGAAAAGAAGGGAGCCTAATAGAACAGCGATGCCCGTAATCGCTATGGTGAATAAAAGGCGTTTGCGTGAGAACTCCTGTGGCTGTGGCTGTCTTCTTCGACGAGCATCGCGCTCTCTTTCAACTTCCCTCGCATCCCTTCTGAGATTGCAAATAAACACCACCGCCGACAAAACAGTCAAAGAAATGTTCTAAAACATTTCCAAAAAAATTCAATAGATCTACAAACAAAAAAGACGAATAAAAATAAATATTCCCTCAGTCCCAAATAAAGAGTCCACTATTCCTTTTTGGGCCATCTCAAATTAAGGGTCCACTTTCCTTTTTTTGGACATAATCAACGAACCAAATTCCAAAATGGTGAACAAGAATTAATCTTGCCCGTTGATTGAGTGTATCCTTAATCTATACAAAATAAAGACATTGACTCTTAATTTGGGACAGGGGGAGTAAAAAAGAGCATATGGTAGTAGTTTCGACACCTAAAACAGTGAATTGGAAACACATTTATTATATCAGTTCAAGTCATATGGGTCCTAAGTCCAAAAACTAATACCCGAGGTCGTATCAGTTCTTCAAATGGTATAGGGTTCCAAACTTCAAAATAGTTTTGTACAATCTTTTACTAACTATATGATACATGTGCAAAAAGAGAGTTCCACACTTCAAATAGTTGTGCAACTACTCACAAAGAACCTAAAAGGAAAGTCTCTCAATTACTTTTCCAAATTAGCAAATGAGGAAGTACTGCACTAAAGGAGCAAAAGGACCAAAAAAGAAAACATACAAACATGGAGAGAGAAAAATAAAGAATATGTCCCTTATTTATATTAGGTTTTGTACAGTTTCAGTAAAGCTCTGCGCAATATTTTTTAATACAGTAAAATTGAATTTGATTAAGCTTCATCAATATACTTAAACCCTCATGGTGCTCACACAACTGGCATTTGACCATTGAGAGTTAAATAGGGAATAGCCAAATGATATTTGCTCTTTCCAATCATAACGGAAATTCGTAATATATAATTAAATTGAATAGAAATGCTTTGATTCACAACCAAAAAAAAATATTAAAAGCAATTGTCCTTTCAACCTGGAAGATTCTGCAGTAATATTTGGGGCGCCATTGCATCTGCTTTCATGGTCATATCTCTCGCGCAGTCTAATATATCGACTGCACAGATGACATAATTCTGTCCGGTTCCCACATACGTCCTGATATTACAAATGACAAACGTATTACAAATGCAAAGTATATGCTTTGGTTCGTTATTTCAATTTTGAGCATTGACGGTTACTACCTGATGTTCAGAAAGATCAATGGCAGGCAATGGAAACTCGCAGTATTCACATGTTACAATTCTTTTGGGGCAATTTTCACCTTTATGCACAGCTAAAATTTCACGTTCCATTGTCTCGCTGCACAATGAACATGATACCTGCTCCATAACAATACAGTCATTATGGTGTGCAAGGATGTGTAGCCCCTAAGGGAAAAGAACAAAAGCCAAATGCAAAGAAAAAGAGATGGGGGGAGGGGAGAGAGATTATTTGGTTATTTTTGCAGATTCTCAGGAAGAATTTTAGAACTTATTTGATTAGGATTTAGTTTAAATATTTCTTTGTTTATCTTTAGTCTCTTTTAGTAGTTTATACCTCAAATAAAACTCCAGTATTTTACTACAAATAAAGGTCTTCAACTCCCTTTGTAATCAGAATTGAAAGAAACATGTGATCAAATTTATGAGAGATTTTGGAGACTGCTTTTATTTTCCCCCGCGTGTTACATCACACAAACACTAAAGTATAAATTAATAAAACGTAAGTCGAGAGAAACTTCACCCATTGATTGCCACCTGCTCCATAACAGTAGTCACTCATGCAGAAAGTATATGGAAAATTCTATAACACTAAACTCAACTTGTTGATTATTTTGGTAAACAAATCTTGCAGAATAACCCTAGAGAGTGAAAGTAAAAATAATAATGAACTTTCAAAAAACTAAAATAAAACTGAACAAGTTACATGCAATGACACACAGGCCTCATATATAAATATACATGAAGAGTTCTCTTCCTAACAAAAGCTTACATATTCTTATTATTCAAAAAATAAAGCTCAATTACTGAACAAATGAAAACCCAAATTCTTCTCTCAAGCTATAAAAGGAACTTTGGGTACCAATAATTGTTTCCCCTCTTAATACAAGATATTAAACTTAAGAATACTAATCAAGGGGCTTGGTAATGTTGTGTATACAACATATTATTCAGTGGTAACTGGTGTCTAGCCAAATTTGACAAGATATTAATATGTTGAAGTTGGAGCATCCAACCCAAAAACTAATTGCCTATGGATGGAGAGGCCCCAAAAACATATATATTGTGAGGTTTTGATTTCTCGATCTGGGATTTAATTATTAACAGGCCCCCTCACGTGCAACATGCCATTAGCTCAATATCAATAATAAAGACAGATTATGAAAGAACATTAAAAGGAAATTATTTTTACAGAGATTGTGACTAAATGGAATACATCTTCAATTACCATTGAGATGGATGATATGAATAGAGAGTTGTCTCCCACTAACAGACAATGAAGTATATAACACAGCTTTACAGTTAGGTGCCTCAAAGGCACCAGGTCCAGATGGTTTTTCAGGGCTGTCCTTCCATTAATTTTGGGCTACTGTTGGTGGAGATATGTATAGGGCTGTCAAAGCTCTCTCAAGGTATGTTTCTTCTTGAAGAGCTAAACAGCCTGCCCCTGAATCTCTTTCCCACTTTCGACCTATTAGTTTATGTAATTTTGTAGACAAGATTATCTCTATAACTCTGGCCAACAGGTTGAGAAAACATCTTCCATCCCTCATCACCCAAAACCAACATGTTTTTTTACCAGGAAGGATCATTCGTGGCACATGAAGACTTCCATGAATTTAAGGGGCAATTAGAAACCACCCCTTGGTAAAAGATAGATATATATATCTAGATCTATTAAAGTTAAAATTAAACATATCAGCCCTTTTCAACATTTTCCCCCGGTTAAGCCTATTTAATATTAATAAAGATTAAATATATACCCTTCCCGTTGTGGTATACAAAAACAGTTAGAAATATCAATCTTCTAACCCCAGAAAGTAAGTCTCTCTTTAAATCACATATGATCATGGATTCCTAGTACCACAGATCCAATTGGTAGTAGATAGTAATAGAGTTTTGTGGGCTTGTACTAGTGTGAGTTGGCAATTAGTATCTAATAACAATCGTTTTTATAGGTAGATACCATTACCAGATTAGTAGATACATCTTTCAAAGATTTCCTATTATGATGATCAAAGCATGAGCACATAAGATACTAATATTTTGTGGGGGTTTATCTACTTTTGTGAGTTGGATATTAGTGAACATGGTACTATCAAGAAAGAAAATAATTTACTTGTTGTATATTTGCAGATATCATATACCTTCAAGTTGAAATGATACCATGGAGATGCATCACAAGTGACGTTAATGCATCAAAGGACTGAACTGTCTTTTAAATTCCCAATAACAGTTCCCTTCTTTAATGGAACTAGCCTTCTTCTCTTATTGCGGATGGATTGATATGGGAAATGTGCAGTTAAGGGCCGGTATATATAACACATGTTTACCTGGGTTTAGTTATATAAAAACTACTACATAGGGACTTCACATTTTCTATTAATTTAAATTGAAGAAGGGGAAAATTGAAGAGATGGCTGTCAAGCTTAACACTAACAAAGCTTACGGTAAGGTGGAATGGGACTTCCTTAATGAGGTGCTAGACAAAATGGGCTTAAATAATCATTGGTTCTAACTTATTCATGTATTAGTACCCTACCATCCAATGTCATTGGTAATGGTCAAAAAACAGTGTAAAATCACCCCAAACGAAACCTAAGGCAGAGTGATCATCTATCCCTTTACCTTTACTTATTTATCCAAGATGTTCTTTCCCCCCACCTCAATGCAGCCTCTCGATGTAATGACATATCCTGGATCAAACTCAACGAAAGAACTCCCCCCCCCCCCCCCCTCTCCAACACACACACGCACAAAAACCACTCACCTCTTTTGTGCTGACGACTCGGTATTATTTTAAAAAACCGCTTAAGCGGTGTGCACTGCTGTGCAATCCATCCTCTCTACTTTCAGCTCTGCCTCTGGGCAGATGATAAATCCCAATAAATCAAGCATTCTTTTATCTGCAAATTGTACCATTTCCACGAAAGCCCAAACCTGCAATTATCTGTATATTGACCCTTTACCACCCAAAAAGTCTTACATCTACAACTTCCAGCTATCTGGGGCAAATCGAAGGTGAAGAACCTCTCCTTCCTACTGGCGATATTAAAAACCTGTTGGAAGCAGGAATTCTTATCTGAGGGAAATCTTGGTTAAATCTGTTATTCAAGCCATCCCCATTTCCGCTTTGTCTCGCATCTGTCTTACTCTAAAGGTTTGCAATAAAATGAATTCTCTAAACAAGAAATTCTGATTGGGGGGAGCTGAGTCTAAAATCCATTGCTATCCCGAAAGATAAAGGGGGTTAATGCTTCAAGGATATTAATTGCCTTAATTTGGTCTTGCCCGCCAAACAATGATGGAGGCTCATTGATAACCCCTCTTCCATTTGGGGCCACTATTTTAGAAAAGGGCCATCAGACCTCTTGGGCCAGGAGTAGTATCCCTGAAGGTAGAGATCTTCTAATAAAAGGATTGAGATGGCAGGTAGGCAATTGGGAGAGGATCCAAATTTGGGATGATCCATGTCCATGGATCCCCAACCCTCCTAATTTTACTATTTCGACCCTCAAACCTGCTAATAAAAATTTTGACTCCGTCTCTTCTCTTCTCGGCCCTAATCAGTCCTCGTGGAACCCACCAACTCTTTCTACCCTCTTCTCCCAGGAGGAAGCCACCATCATTCAAACCATTCTTATAATCTCCACCAATGTGGATGGTTAAAGAATTTAGCATTTTTTCTAGAAATGAGGTTTAAAATATTAGATCTGGAGGATATTTGGAGGCCTCTAAATTGGCAAAAGAAAAGGCCAATTCCAAAGCATCTAGAATTTTCATCTGAAACCCAGGTAACAGAAATATGATTTGGCAATGGAAGGTTCTTCCTAAAATGAAACACTTCTGGTGGAAAGCTAGTCACAATGCTTTACCCACCAAAGAGAACCTTTTTGCTAAAACAAATGTGTCCATTCCCCTATTTGTGGCATCTGTATATCTGAATTGGAATCCATTGAGCATATTCTTTTCAGGTGTAACTGATCTATTGCTGTTTGGAACATTTGCTGCTACTCATCGATGCAAAAAGAGGTTGCCGACACTCACATCCTCCAATGAACCTCGCAGATTAAGGATGCAATTCATAATTCATTCCCTGTCCAGGACATGATAAGCAAAGTGCTATGGACATTGTAGCACATTTGGTGCTCAAGAAAAGAAAAAAATTTATTTGAGAACTCTTTTTATGATCCTCGGTTTGTGGCTGCTAATTCTTTGAATAGTATGGGGGAGTTTCTTAACGTGTCTTCATCCCAGTTAAATGCACAAGTGAGTCAAGGGAGTAGGCTTCAATCTGCACAAAAACAAATCCCTCCTCTTTCTCAAAGACTCAAACTTGACTGCAATGGAGCATTCGTTCAATCTTATAAGGTGGAGGCAATTGCTGGAGTTCTTCGTGAAAGTAATGGAAAGGTCCTAAATGGATGGGGATGCAGTCATCTTTAATTCAGCTCTGTGTTGCGAGGCCCTGGCTATTAGAGCAGCTTGTGTGTTTGTTAGATCAAAGGGTTTGATGGCCTGTTTGGTGGAAAGTGACTGTCTTGACAATATCAACCTCTGCTCTTCAGACCTTGCTCCACCGTGGAAAATTTATATATTTCACTTTCTGTATATTTAAAAGCTAAGATTTGAAAGGAAGTTTTCAAGTTTCAAACGGTAACAAACCAAGATGTCAAAAAAGGCATATCTAAATCCAAACCTAAATTAAACCTAAAATGTAATGATTCAATGATGATAAATTAAAGAAATGTGATGTGTATCCATGTGGGTTCCTTTGACATTTCTGAATAAGTAGAGTGAAGGAATATTAGTTCCAAATTTATGGTAGATTTTTAGCATCTCTTAGCAATCTGATTTGGTTAGGAAATATTAGCATCTTTTTATCTGATTCCTTTCTATTATTATGTTGTTGGCGTATTAAAAATCTACTACAATTAGGTATCTAGCATTTCAACTATAAAGAATAATAATAATACTTGAAGGAGATTAAATAATTTAGGTTCAAGATTACCCTTTTTGTTTACATTAGAATGTCTAATGATAATAAAGATTGAGAGATCACATTATCATGAGCATTAAATTTGCAGGTATAAAAAGGTTATCAAGGCACATCATATAGATCTAGAGGGCGAAACATAAATTAAAAGGAATTTGAAGACATAAGTTAATCCTAAGCTATTTCTAGGTTTGCAACTTTGATAAGATCACTATAGTGTCATTCATTCGATTTTGTCTTGTAATCTAAGAAAGTTGCAAGGTTATTGTCGTTCTGCTTTGTCTTCCTCCATATAGGGACCACAGCTCTAACCTTTGTGCAATCATAAAGCTTTGGTGGCTTGTTCTGCTCTATCTTCCTCCATATATGGACCATACCTCTAACCTTTGTGCGATCATAAAGCTTTGGTGGCTTGTCAAGTGCGAGTGTAAGGTCCAAGTCCAAGACTACAAATTTTATGTAAATAATACCCGAAGTATGAGGACTTTGCCACTTTACCACTCTCGCTCTCTACTCCTTGCATAAGTAAAAGCCAACACTGGGTAATGGGCCTAATGGCATTCTTAAGAATTAAGATCTACCTCTATATTACAATCTCAATATCTAACTCAAACTTACATATTTTTAGACTTCAATCTAAATTAACAGAATAATCAAATTTCAGCTAATAAAGAATGGTAAATACTCTATCAGATGAACCTAAATGGGTCATAACATAATAGACTATGCAATATAGTTCAAGAAAATCATCTTCCAAAAATAGTAGAAGCCCTACAAGAACACGTATACATATTTATCTACAAATATATACAAGTCCAACATACCTCCATTTTTAGGGGTAAATGAATGAATTTTTTGATCGACAAGATCATCTCCACCTAATTTCTTAAATATATTCTTAGATAGAGGGTGAGATGATGACCAAAAGTTTCTATCCAATTGGCATTTTACCCACTAAACGCCATTTTTTATGGAATATGGTAAAGATAATCTCCAAGGTGAGGAGATCTGCACCACATTTCATTAGAACATTCATCAATTTACCCCAAAAAATTGGAGGTATGTTAATGAGGAATGTTGGAGAGTGACTCATCTTTCCACATAGATAGGAACGATCTTTTAAAGGAACATGGTATATAATTTCAAAAGTAAATTTTCAGAGATAAATATCCAAATACCGGAGCGTGGGAGCTTAAGAAGTGTTCCTCGGCATGCTTTTTGGGAATCATATCACCACAAATTTTACATCTTTCCAGATTCCGCGAGCAGTGAGCATAATGCAAATCAATATTTGAAGAAGGAATAGCTCTCTCACTGGAGAAAAAAACATAGCAATATATGTTAATTAGCAACAGAACTATTTCCATTATAATATATCAATAATGAATAATAAAATTCACTTCAACCACATGGGAAGGACCAAAATCTTCGATCTTAAACCGGAGTAACACAAGAAAAATAAATGAATCAAATAATAGAAAATAAATTAATAAATAAAAAGAAAATTGGGGCAACGTTCATCCATTCTTTTTTGGGAAGATGTTTAGTTGGGTGATCCTCCTCTTCATGTAACATACTCTTCTGTATAATCTCCTCTCTCTGTAAATAGGCCTTGATTGCATCAATGCCTCAGTAGTCTCTTCCCTAGTTGATTTGTGGAATCTTCTCTTTAGGAAAACTTAAATGATAGATAGCATGATGATTTCATTTATTTGTTAAAAAGGTTCAGGGTAAACATTGGCCTATTTTTTTTTTGTAACTCATCGTATCCATATGCATCATAGAGCACCTAACTAATCCCTAATGGTACGTTCAGATCCTCCAATAGGAACGTACAGGGCCCCATATGGGAAGTGGACCCAAGAGGATTAAATTTGACGGCAGCGGAATAAAAAGGTGGAAAACAAGATCAAGCTCTCATGCCAAAGCTTCAATAAAAATCTCTCAATATTAGTTAATGAATTACAAGAAAGGAGGTCCTCTTTTTATAAGCCTTCACAAAACTTGGAGCCAAAGACTCATAACACAAAAAGGAAACTAAATTACTTACCTTTATATGATAATAATCGATTACCTAATATAAAGCCTCATAACTATCTCCTAATAATTATTTTAATTGATCGCTACTAATTATTTTAGTTAATTACAAATAATGCCCGCCCCAAAATTTGGAATTCCCCAAGAAACCCGTATAGGTCATTCTCCCCTCATTCAAAAGAGCTCGTCCACATCCTTTCCTGGAAATTTGAAAAGCCCTTTGCCATTTTCACAAATATTTTGAAATTCCACTCGGCCTCAATTTCTGCCGAAGCCGATATTTGAAACAACTGTTGGGCCCACAAATTATATTCCTCGTAATCTGTAACTTTGGAGAAAGCACATAACTTTCCACCCAATAAAGTCCACCAAATATTTTGGGCCAAAAGCTCTAAAACCAAACTTTAAATGAGGACCTCCTTAGCTAGGCTAGTGTTATCCGAACACTTGCTGGGAACAAAATTAAACACAATCTTATTCATCTTGTAGCCAAACAAACCACAACCTACCCCAAAACCCTAGCCGCATAAATCTTGCAATCAAACTCCAAGCACCCACCTGCACTACAGTCGTCGACTTTACGGGCTTCACCGAAAGGAGCAACGACCTTGGCTCTAGTAATCTTCATGCGTGTCGTCTCTCTCTTCTCCCCTCACTTCATCTTTTCAGCGTAATCAAGTTTTCGACCCGTGAGTCCCAACTGTTTAACTTTGATTGATCGCCAGAGGAAGTGAGTCTCTATGGAGCATCTTGGTGACGCCTTAGTTGCCTTCTTCCCTTAGATTCTCTCTCTCTGCGTGGTTTCTTTCACACAACGAGTTTGTCATTGGGGCTCGTTAGGGCTAGGGGGTCCATGTGCTAGGACGCGACAGGGGGAGGCACACTAAATGGTTTTTTCCACCCAAAGGCTCGTCAACGGGGCTCGCGTTTGTTGTTTACCTTCATCTTTCTCCTGTCTCGCACGCCGATTAGTGTCAATAGCATTGTGGCAACTAAAGAGACCTTAATGGTCTGTTTGTGATCAATAATGGGCTCAAAAGGATTGCAAACCCCAAAGGGGTGGTGCAAACATGTTCCTTCTCTCCAAAAGCTGAACCGTTGGAAGATGGCCCGCGGGTGCCAATATCGGCAAGTGCATCCACAGTAAGGAAGTGAAGTTTGGACTCCATCCATTCTCCGATTTTCTCCATCTTTTTGCTTATTTTTCGGAATCCGGCCAACATCTTGATCATTGAGAAGACATCTCGAGTTAAGCGATTGAATGTGCTTTTAACATGTTATTCATACATGGTTACTACAAGCACTCTACCGAGAGAATTATATGCTTTGATACCACCTGACATAAACACGTACATACGTAATGGAATAACAAGAACAAAAGCAAAATAAGCACTCAAGGCAAAGCTTCAAAGATCAATCAAGATCTCTCAATATTAGTTAATGAATTACGAAGGGAGGCCTCTTTATATAGGCATTTACAAAATTTTGAAGCCAAAAGCCTCCCAACACAAAAAGGAACTAATAATAAGAAAACTAAATACTAACCTAAAATGATAATAACCAATTACCTAATATAAAGCCTTATAAATATCTCAATTTTTTTATACTAATTAATAGCTACTAAATAACAATATTACTGTTAATAAAACTTAGTATTTATATAAAAAAAATAACAATATTAAAATAGAGGATTACACATCATTCCCAACCCAAAATCTGGCGCACCAATGAACCCATATACGTCGCAACCTCCTAACCCCACAGTTATGAGGTAAGATCTCATGTCATAAGGTTGTTATTGGTATCATGTGTGCAAATATGGGGAGGACCTTGACCACATATACATTCATGCTCCCTTTCTCGCATCACTTGGTTTTACACTACAACTACACACAATGCTCTGATACCAATTAAGGTACACTAGTCAATGGCAAAAAAAAGGATAAACTCTCTAGAATATATTCAATGCATTTTTCCAATAAAGGGGCTACAATATATAGGGAGAGGATAGGGTATTATTCTCCACCAAATCTAACTAATAAAGAAATATTCTAGTTTTTTGTGAGGTCATGGATGATATCACTATAAGGGTGACATGTCATGACATCACAATGGAAGCTTCTACATTTCTTTTTATTTTGTAAATATGAAATTCATTTAAAGACAGCTAAGGGGGTGGAACCTGTACAGGATGTATACATTAGATATAGAAGCTTCTACATTTCTAACTAACTATTAAACAATATCTAAATCTAAAGGAGAGGGAATATGACAATCGAAAAGATAATAACAAATATCCCCCCAAAATTTACATTAGATTCACTGCCCCTTCTCACATTTTTTTATGGTGTGGAGTGTTTTAGAGAACTCGGACACGGTGGCATGCTTTATAAGAAGCCAGTGGAGTTATTAATCAAGGATTTTCTACTCCCCCATAATCCAAAAATACATGAATTAAGAAAAAGGGGAGATGGGGTGTGAAAATGAGTCCTCATTGAGGGTAGATAAACATAACGCTAACACGGTTAACCAATCAACTCTATCTATGACACTACTTGCATTTAAGATGATAAGGCTACGTGAATTCACAAACTAAGGCGCATTAGCCTTGGTTACAAAACCACCATATTCAGCTAAATAACATGTACATAAGAAAAATTATATGCTTCTAAGAAATTGCGAGAGTAAGTTTTCATTGTGGGTGAAAAAACAAGAAAATCTCAAACAAATTAAGATACTAAACCATTACCAATGTCTATGACACAACATCAGCCTTCGAACAAACCTGTATCACATTTCTCAATGTAAATCCAACTTAATAAATATTAATTGTATCTAAAATTGATGTGTGGATTGGTGGTTATCACCATTTCTAGTTTAGAAAGTTCAAAAGTACAATACTTCACTCTCAACCCCATGCATAGTCCCTCTGTCCTAACACACTCATGTATTTTTGCATCTTATAGCATTATTGATGCAAACGCAGTGAAAATCACACACATAGAAATAATCAAGGATTTTTCTCAAGTAATTGTCAATCATTGATAGCATTAATTAATAATTAAATGAGAGCAGACATGTATATTTATACGTCACTAATACTTGGTGGCCAAACTAACTATGATGTCAAAGGTGATGACATGGACATAATGACCTAAGTAATGACATCAGTATTCTAACTAATCTAATCTAGAAAAATCCTAAAGAGTATTCAATTATTCGTAATGATAAAAAAAAAATGAAGTTAAAATTACAACCAAATCCGTATACATCATATTCCCCAACTTGAAAAAGCTCACCTTAAGCGTGGAAACGGAACATAAGCCGGCATCAGCTTTGCACAATCATCACAGGATACGGACTCTCCCACTTGAAAAGGAAGTCATCCACAAACAAATCCATATAACCTCTAGCAAAGACCCAAATAGGAGTCGCTAGAGACCAAACCAGTGTCGGAGAATCCGAACTAGACACCAAAATCTGGCACAGTGACATCTGTCACACCAACTCATCGGAGAGAGTAACAATGCCAGATCTCGTCTAAGACACCTAAAATGAGCACCTTCAATACGAGGCGTTGTATCTCAATGTACGAATGAGACTCAAGCGCATACAAGAATGGATCCATATACTTTAGAACAAAAACTCTGTTACACGGATACGGATGCAAGGTACGAGATACGATAATACAAAAAAAATTAAAAATAAAGTCCAGATACGATAAGAGTACAACAATAAAATATTATATATAATATGCATCATTTTAAATATTTACAATTATAGTGTTTTATTATTAGCACTACAATTATAGTATTAGTATACACAACAATTAGTTAATATTGATAGTTCACCAACACGCATTTAGTTCAGTAAGACTATTATCTACATTTCCTTCATGTTAAGTAGTTAATTACAAAGCACTAGCTTTACATTCATTCTCAAAAAAATTTAAAAATTAAAAAAAAAAGTCAGCTAAACAATTAAACTAGTCTCAATAGTCATATCCTGCTAAGCCATAATGGTATAATCTAGTTAGCAACACCTAATATGTTTACAAACAATCACAGGAAAACATCTTTTGAGTACTCAGTTATATGCCCAACCCAACTAAATCACAACAAGAGTCAAGCGAACTCAAAAAAAAGAACCCACTTTTGATGTTAGAGTGTATATATGGGAATTACTCTTTAGTGTAGTTATTTATATACTTTAATAGTTCAACATTTTATAACTACAAACTTACCCCGTGTAAAAAAAATTGCAATATGATCCTGCCATATCCCCATCGTATCGGGTCGTATCCTAGCTATATCCAAAAGTCAAAATGGTCAATTTGGTCAACGGATACTACAATTGCAATAAGATCCCTCCGATTTTAATGTACCCGTGCTACATAGGCAGTCAAGCCCACACAAAGCAACGAATCAATCTCGGAAATACCCACCAAGAATCTTCATTACCATAAAGTGGGAAGAAGTCACCAAAACTATACGACTACGCGATCTTGAAAGTCATCACGAGTCATCCAGTCACTCAACAAAAATATCAAAAAATCTCTAATATAAAACCCATCCTCTGCTCCGAAGATGGGATATAGGTCTCTGATAGTAAACACCTCAACATCCCAATATGGGGTATGAGTGGTCCACATTCCTCCTTAAAAATAATAGAGAAATCCAAAGGGGAATACCGTAAGCTCATACCACAATTCTGCGCTACAGCCCTAGAAGATTTTCCGAGGCCGTTAATTGATGTCGAGATCTGACCGAAGCGTGTTACAATCCGCTAAAGCTCTTCACCAAACGTTGTCATTATACACAACAGAATCTGCGAACCGGATCAGTGGGGGAATAACACTAATGGAGGGCTTTACCCAAAACTTTGTCGTCGCAGCTCGTGGGAGCTAGGGTCCCGGCATGGAAAGGCGACGTCATGCCTCGTCAGACGTCGGCTACATTTGGTAGTGGTTTCAGGTGGTTTGCAGCAGCAAAGGTAGTCTTTGTTAAGTATGGTGATGGGTTGTAATTTTCAACAAGATGAGTGGTTGCTGGGACCAGAAGCTTGCTTACAAGAGTCGTCGAGAAGGAATGACATTGAAGGAGGCTGAAACTTCAAAGCAACAAGCAAATATAGAAGGGAGGGTCGCTTGACCGTTCGTTGGGGGCTGGGGGATATGGCTTTACAAATTATGGCAATGAGTTCCAAACCAAATTTATGCTCAAATTTAAAGCTTCATGTATAAGAGGATATTTTAAGCCATTATATGTCTTCTCGCTAAAAAACAATTATGATTTTTAACATAAATAAAGGAATAAATTACACTTGCGGCCCTATCCTTTGCAAGTTGTAACTTTGTGGCCCTTAGCATTATATTAACACTGTAGCCCTGGATTGTCAATTCCTTTCACCCGTGCCCTTGAGTTATGTCTAGGGGTGTAAACGATCCAAGTCGAGATGAGCATCGAGATGACCAAGCTTGGTTTGAAAATCTTAACAAGCTTAGAAATGTATTCAAGCTTGGCTTGTTTACTTTAGGAGCCGAGCTTGAACGAACTTTTATCTGAACGAACACGAGTCGAGCTCTAATATCTTGATTTGTTTTACAGCCCTGAATATCAACATTAACAGAAGTAGTCATGTGTGAGGTACATGACTCCTAATGAAGGGTGCATGCGTCATTTATCATAACCTCCTTAAACTCTCATCAACTCCCTCATTCGATTGAACCAAAGAAAAAATCCTCAAATCACGGAGAAAACCCTCAAACCGATTGATCTTCCTATTCTCAAATGAGGAGCCCTAGCATTTCACCAAAGAAACGAACTTACAAAGGATCATTACTGCCTTTACAAAGCCTATTCCTGAAGAAATGAGGAAGAGAATGTCGATGAGTGTTTTTTTTGTTTCATTTTATTAATTTATCTTGTAAAAATCTAATTTTCTTGTTCACAAATGATTTTTTGATTGTTTATGTGTTATATTCATACCCATTCAACGGTTTTCACAATATTACATTGGGAAAAAAAAATCAATTTGTTTAATTTCTTAGGGTTTGATGTCTGTTTTTTTCGTGTATATAAGTAGGGGTTCATAGTGCTTCATCTAAAGATGATAAATCAAGGTATAGGGATAGTGATTCATGAGAATGACATTGTTAAACTAGTTTGAGTTTGATGATGGTTCGGGGGAGAAAGAACCTACTAAAAGGGTCAAAATAAACCGTAAGGAAAAACATAGTAAGGCAAAATAGTTTATTGTTGCGACACTGATGAGTTTATCTCATTCAAATGATGATAATGATGAGAGTTTGGAAGATAGTGCTAGGTATCCTCGATTAATTATTAAAAATGATGAGAAAGAGCCACACTTTGAGATTGGTAGTGCTGAGTTGTTTACGAATGCAATGAAGGGGTATGGGATTGTGAATAACAAAGAGATCAAATTACAAAGAATCAGAAGTGGAGGGGTAGAACTAACTGTAGACTTCCTTGTGTGCCTGGATTGTTTTTGCTTCTAAGGTTCAAGGTGAGACCACTTCTGATGTCAAAACCTAGAGTGGCGTCTAAAGGCATTTAGAGAGAGTGTCAAACAAGACCACACTTTTGTTGTTAGTGGGATGAATATTGGAGAGGAAAGCAGAAGGCTAAGGTTACAATACATGGTAAATCATGAAGAGAAATATGCTTAAATTTGGAACTACTCTGCAAATAAGTCAAGAGAACAATGCCAGGGTCTACAATGGTTAATGAATAGGTAGAAATTTGAGACGGTGATGGAGACATTTTCAAAAGGCTATATTGTTGACTTGTTCCATTGAAAAAAGTTTTTTGGGGGGGTTGTAGAGCTTTTGTAAGTATGGATGGATTTTTGGGTCCATTTCGTAGGTCGTTCATTGATGCAAACAATGGTATGTGGCCTTTTGCATGTGCCAATGGGGACAGAGAAACTAAGGAAAGCTAGAATTATTTTTTGGAGAGAATACTTGCTAATGTTGAGGACGGAAACTGGACCTTTATGTATGATAACCAAAAGGTAAAACTTTTGCATACATTATTCACTTGTTTATTTTCAATGCAATAACCACTTGCTAATACATTGTTTTATTTTACAGGGCTTAGAGACAGCACTTGAGTGAATGGTGCCAACAAGTGAAAAAAGGCTTTGTGCGAGGCACCATCATGCAACTTAAAGAAAACTTTTGGAGGAAAACTTTTGAAGGAGTGTGCAAGAGCTACAACAGTTCAATACTTCAACAAATGCATGGAGGGGATAAAGAAAATGGATAAGGATGCTTGAAAGTGGATAATCAAGGCTTCACCTTCAATTTAACTCTAAGTGCGAGTGTTGGTTAACAACCACCGTGAGATTTTCAATGCATTTATTGTTTCAGCAAGAGACAAGTAATTACTATAAATAAAGACTACACATTGATGAAATAAGAGGGATTTATCAAAACAATATTGATAAGAATGTGGTGTCAAACACAAAGGACTTTTTCTGATTTAAGTGCACAAACAAAGATATATATATATAATAAAGGCACTGTTCTAAAATACCCGCCTAGGATTGAGGCTTGGGAGAAACACCCCGCCTTAAGCTTTTTACGCCTTATTCTTGGTAAAACTCTTAAGGGGAACTTTTTTCTAAAAACAACAATGCTTTAGGGAAACGACATCGCCTTTTAAAGAATTTTTTTACAAACCGGACCATTATCTCATCCAAAATAATCAAATAGTATTTTAATTTGCATATATTCAGACATATTTTTATGATATGTACAATTTTAGTATTTTAATAGCCTTGTTATGGTTAAAAAATATTAAAATATATTAAAAAGGCCTAAACGCCTTTTCACGCCTAAGGCCTGCCTGGGCTTCTAAGGCTTAAGGCTTGGCCTCCACGCCTCGATCACGCCCCGCATTTTTTAGAACCTTGAATAAAGGAGGAAGGACTTTTTGTCTTTGTCAACTGATGGCTCAGATTAATTCTTGAGGGTTTGAACCTAATGGTTCAAGTTTGTGCAAATGGAAGATGATTACTTAATACAAACGGTACAATCATCAATCCGATGTGCTGGAAAACACAAGGCTCAAGAAAATAAACATGATAGTCCGTATTGTACAGGTAAAAAGAGCACAAGGGTCGACAAATAGAAGAGTCCCTAAACTAAAACAACCCATCAATTTCTCTCTACCTTATCTCGGTGTGTGAAAGCTTCTCTCTCACATCTCTCCATCTCTCGCTATGGTGAAGATCTTTCTCTCTCTCTCTCATTCTTCTCAACTATTGTTAGGTTTCCATCTGTGCAGGGGATTCATTGATACTGATCTTTATGGATCTTCAATTCAAGGTATGATTTCATAGTCTCCCCAATAGAAAATGCTTTCACTTGACCCTTCGTATCACTTATTTATGTTGTACGATTTTGTAACAACCCGCGTAATTTTTTGGGGTATTTTCGAAATTAAGAGAAAAAAATAAATTTAGAGATAAAATTAATTTTATTGCTGTTATTATTTTTAAAGTCGAGAATTTCAAACGGTTTCGAAATCGGAATTAAAATGGAGTTTTAATTGCATTTTTATTATATAGAAGAGTCCTCAAAACATAAAACTCTCTAAGAGTCCTCGGAGCATAAAACTTTCTACCAAAAAAAATATTTAAAAATATTGAACGGTCCGATCGAGCTGAATTTTTTTCTGTAGCTTCTTCTCGTCTTCAGCTAATGCTCTGTAAAATTTCATCCAATTCCAACGGTCCGATCGTCCGGAATAAAATTTTTAGTGTTTGTATCTGATTAGAACTCTTTTCTTAATCAAACACTTAATCCTTTATATATCAACAAATTCGTGGCTTGGCTTTTCAAATCACTTTTTCTCAAGCTTTTTAACCAAAAGACCTCTCCAAAATTACTCCCTTTCATATACAAACCATAACCCGAAACTTATTCAAGATTTCAACCTTAGATTAGAAGGCTTATTTGGTGTTTTCTCGAGTTTGGGCTAGAACGAGATTTGATTATTTTTGCGAGGAACGTGATGGTGTGTTTAGATTTTGAAGCTAAAATTATATGATGATTTTAAGGTATGGGGTTTACACAATATGCTCTTTAAATCTCTCGAGAGTTATTCCGTTGACTTCATGTTTAATTGAACTCATATTTGAATTGTTAATTTCTTTAAAATCTGGAAAAATAATTGTCGGAATTACTTTTATTCATGTGGTATTATTCATGTTGTCGTTGAGCACGTTGTCATGAGATTTTAATATGGCACGAACGTTGGGCACCCGCCAAAATTCCTGCTTCCAAGGGCTATGACTTGATAAAGCATATGCGGATGGGGTGAGGCCTGGTGACTCGGTTAATGTGTTGTTGCGAAATTTATTGATAAAATGCTATTGAGATTCGCATTTGATTTGAATATTCGTATTCGTATTGTTGCGCTTTATTCATCGCTAACATATTATTGTTGAGCATCTTTCCTGTCGTATTGTGTGCTTCCCCATCTTTTTCTTAGTTGGCAGGTGAGCACGGATATGAGTGCTATGGACCAATTGGGATGATTTTAGCGTGGATTATTTGGGAAGAATTTTAATGCAAGAAATGAGAAGACTTGTATTATTTTTATGTATAGAGCATTGGAGATTTGTATTTTATTTTCGAGTTAGATGTTGTAATTTATTCGAGAGATTTATTGTATTAATTTGAAGATTGAGATTAGTGGTTTCTATTCTATTATGGGATTTAGATGCTCTATACCTTGTTATTTGTGGATTTGAATTAGTTTTATCGATGTGTAGCGCTCCGTTCGCTCTCCCCGGGCGATCGGGGTGTTACAGAATTTTACCCAGGGGGTTCATTAATATTTACTCATCTTTTTTATCATTTAGTTGCATAGCTTATCCCTTTTCCCTCTTTGTATCACTTTAGTTGCAGAGCGTATTTCACTTCATTTTCCCCTTTAACTGATCTATTCACAGTAATATGGAAGGTAGAAACCATTTAACTGATATGTGATGTTGTTCTCCATCTCATTTGTGGTTGTTTATTTGCTTATCAGTAGGTGGCGTCGGCAGCTATGATTGTGCCCCAGGAGCTCAATCGAAGTTTTAATCCCAAAGTTGTGGATTCAGCCAGATCTCAGATTTATGCGTCAGACATACCTGTTTTTTCTACAAGTTTTTCGGTACTGAATCTCCTAAGTTTTAATCCCAACAGTATCTCTGAAGTTTTAATCCCAAAGTTGCCGATAATTCTACCGCTTTATGGTTGGTCGGATTTTTTGGGTCTCGGATTGTTCGTTTGGTTCGGGCAAATGAAACTGATTTGGTTCGGGTGGTTCTACAAAAATGTCGGGTTGTTCGTTTGGTTCGGGTAGTTCTACCGCTTTATGGTTGCTCAGTTTTTTATTATTTATTTTATATAATGCTGGGGTTGTTGTTTTGTTGTTGGGGTTGCATTCTCCAGTAGGGAGATAAATGATTTATCTAATTTCTTAAAGAAACTGCAAATATAATTCCTCCATTCTTGAACAAAGACTGTTTTGGGTTTCGAACCATTATGTTCTAGAAGAGTATTAAACAAACAAATGTTAATGTGCAAGTTTTCAAGTCAGATCAATCTCATGTCTCAAGTCAAATAAGTCTCACTCATCGCCAAACCATTCGTCTTACAATTTTAAGTTATTGTTTAAAGAACGTTTTGGGTTTTGAACCATTGTGACTATAATATGTGGCTTCGTTAATATTTTTGTTTTTTTTATTTATTTTGTAGATGTTCTCTCTTGCGTGTTCGCTTCTTAGTCTGTTGATTTAAGGTTGGGATTTATGGTTTTGGGTGTAGAAGTTTTGTGTCTGGGTTAACATCTGTTTTCATTTTTCATTTTTTATATATGAAAACCTTAATTCATATGCAAAAGTTCTTCGTAAGTGGGTTTCAACATAGTATGAGAAATGAGTTGGTGTTGGCTTTAGTCAACATAGTGTGAATTGAAACCTAGACAAAAGGGGCTCTCTCCCCCATCATCCCCATCTCCCTCCCCCCCCCCCCAACCCGCCCTTTGATCAATCTTTTATTATTTACTTGGTTTTCTGGCATTAGTTTTAATGTGGATTTGTTTCCAATGTTGATATCACAGTTTACTGGTAAATATGGTGAGTAGAAGGTGCCAAAAATCTGATATCTGAAAGCTATAGACGTATGTCGATGTGTGTATTAGCGTGTGATGAAAAAAAATAATGAATGTTCATGGGGTGGACAAGTCAGTAGCAAGCTATGCATTTAAATCGGTTTTGTTGGTGTTGGTTGTTTGGTGGAAATTTGTGGGGGGTTTAGATTTCAAGTACGGAAGTTTCTCCTTTTTATTGATTTTGTTCATGGGTTGAAAATCACTAGTAGTGATTTATGTTCAGTTATTATTTTAGTGATCATTTTATTTAGTTACTAATGAGAGCTTGAGAAATCTATTATATAGTCATTTCGATAATTATTTTCTTAGCAGCAGACACTTACAAGGGAAAATAGGCTACTTATCTCATTCTCTCACCAATAAATAATTAGTTTATTTTTTGCAACTTCTTAGGGGTTCATGCTAAACTTTTTCTAATAGTCAATATTTTTAAACAAATGGACGAAGGACTAATTCAAATAGTGAACTAACATGCTTATAAAATTCTTTATATTTAGTGTATTTATACCACTATTTTTTAAACCTTTTTAGTATATAGTTTTGGTTAATATAAAACATGTAGATTTGGGGTTGAAATATGTCATTTTTGTTGTGGAATTGAAATATGTCTAAATATGTGTGGAGATGTTAAGACAATTTAATAATTTTTGTGGGGATATTAATTTAAATGAATTTTACCAAATTTTTTTATCATCGTGCCATCGGCATGGGCACACCCTAGTGTGTGTGTGTATATATATATATATATATATATATATATATATATATATATATATATATATATATATATATATATAGAGAGAGAGAGAGAGAGAGAGAGAGAGACTTGGTCGAATATCTTCATCAAAAGGGTTGAAGATTACAGGACCTTTTGCCAACCAACTGCTAACCTTGGGGGGTAAAACTCATCTCCATCTTAATTTAAAAGAAAATATAACTACCATTAAAATAGTAGAAACTATAAGATGTTACCCGCATTAATATGTTCCTCACCCAGTGTATCTCTTCCTCTCCAATTACTTATATCCCATTTTTGTTATGACTTCCATTACATATAATAACCTTCCCAAAACATGTCATATAGTATGAAATACCAAAATTATAAGTTGAAAAAACTACTACCTCCATCCCAAATTAATAGTAAAAGTCAAAACATTTTATAAAACGTGACTATTCATTTGGGACAGACCGAAAAGGAAAGCACGACTATTGATTTGGGACGAAGGGGGTATCATATTTCAGTCCAAGGAAGGGTAAAAAATTGCAAATACTTAATAGGATAGACAAATTAATCCGTCAAATTGGAGGGTCAGCCCTTGTTAAATAGAGTTAGTCAGGCAATACGCGCACAAATCACTAATGTATCAAACAAACAACATTCAATAAATCATACACAAAGGAAAACAAAAGTCAATAGAATTCTAAATTTCATTAAGTAAGCTAATATAATCACAACCACACAAAAGAAAGCTAAAACTAAGCAAACAAAACCAATCAATATTATACATATAGGAGCAATCCAGTTAGTATTATAATTAATATTAATCTAAAGTGTGTTACCAGTGACTGCATATGTTAGTGGGGTGATCAGTAGCCATCGCCATTACCACACTCAAAAGAGGCTGTTCTTCTGTAGTAATAATTTTCAATCAGAGTTTAGATATAGATATAGAAATAGAAATAGAAATAATAAATGATTAGGAGATGGAGATGGAGATGGAGTAGGTTAACGGATGGTAGAAAGTTGGTATGAGATTAAAGAATCGCAATATATGATGGATTTCAGAATTTACCCGTTTGAATCTGGGAATGGAGTTGTTAAGGTGAGATGGATCTCCTTTTTGTTGACAAACTTTCAGACTACGGGTCCAAACACAACACCTTTGACGCTTTTGTTTCATGTTTATGTATTAGGATTAGGATTCGATTCTATCATTGGGTTTGCGGGGTTACCTCACGCGCGACTATCAAAGCGTCACAAATACTCGCTTTGGTCATTTATTTATTTATTATTTTAACCTTTTTATTTTTAGACTCGGTTAACAAATTTGGACTTCCCAACTATTCCCGAATCTTAAGTAAAATTAACTTTGGTAAAAAAGTGACAAATTATAGATTATCTTGCTCCCGAATTTATCAAAATACCTATGATAACTAATGTCATCGTGCACGTTCTAACCAGTTCGCTAATAATTCACAATATAATCATATGTATCCTTATGGTTGGTCTCTAAAGCTATAATCGGCTATCAACTCCCTCCATACCACTAATATAAAATGTTTTTATGTTTTTTTGCTTGAAAATTTTAAATTTTTTATTTTAATAATTTAGTGAACAAAAAGATGCATTCATAATTTGAGATTTTATAAATTTCATAAAAGTTAGAATTTTGAAGTTTATAAATATGTAATGTATAACGAATAAATAAATAATCTCCTTCAATTTATTTACTGGTGTGAAAGAAAATGTATGGACTGCCCAAAACGTCCCTGGACATAATTGGCCACTGACTCAAAAGAGGACGACCAAGATTTGACCACTCCAAACTCACAAGGACGGTAAGTAACAACATCCTCAACATTGTAGATCTACATTAGCTTAACCACGGCAAAGGCAGTAAACCTAGATAGAGGTCAATCACAGTTGGACTTTATCATTAAGAATATTGTTGATAGTATAGGTTCACACTCTGTTAATTATCACATATTGTACTCATGTCTTAGACTCAAAGTTAACAACCTTAGCACTCCAAATTATTTCCCCTATTAGTAAACAAGAACCCCTTTCTTTTTTCGTGGATGTAAGCAAGGTCTACTTTCTAAACCACATATATTTTATGTTAATTTACATTCTTGCATAGTATTTTAGGCATAATTGGCAATTAGCATTATTGTATATCCATTTATGGAAAAATTTTGATCCCGACCACTTGATTTGCAAAATTCGTTACCATGAGTGTTAAGAAGTCATAACACTCTCGTGGAGAAAACTAGATCCCTCTGGAGATCCACATCGAGATGAAGGATCATTATCCTCCCACATTTTCCCTCTATCCAAGTGATGCAAAATCTAGGGGACGTAAGGTTCTAAAAGGCGCGAGGCGTGGTCGAGGCGTAGAGGTCAAGCCTCAAGCTTTAGGAGCCTAGGCGTAAAAAGGCGTTTGTCCTTTTTTTATTATTTTAATTATTCCAAGGCTAGTAATATAATAAAATAGTACATACCTTGAATTTTGAAAATATATCCATATGTTTGGTAGCCATCTTTCTCACATTCATGCTCCATAACCAATATTTGTCAACTAATCCTTTGTTTTGTTTAAAAAAAGTGTGCCTTAAGCCTTTTACTAAGAATAGGGGGTAATAAGGCGTAGGCGATGCGTTTCTCTCAAGCCTCAAGCCTAGGCGGGCCTAGGCGGAGCCTAGGCGGGCCTTTTAGAACAGAGCGTTCAACCTACCAATCTGGCCCCAGCCACTGCAATAGTCGTAATGAAATTCCTTCGTGAAGAAAATCTACTAGGAACTCATCATGCTTGGTCAAACACTATGAGGAATGTTTATGGAAACATAATAGTGAGATTCAGTGATATGCATATGGGAATGTATGACTTTGAAGACAGTTGAATGAATAATTAGAAAGGCATGGGTCCATTACCCATGGACCAAACCGTCATCAAATAAGAAGAGTTAGATCTCACGGGACCCCCCGCCGTACTACGACGAGTGGGGCCTCTAGATCCACGAGCTCGTTTGTTGGTCATCTCAACCCATATCGTGGAAGATGCTATGTTAAGCATTAGTCAACTAGGTGTGACATCCCGCCTAATTAAATACTGGGTGATCAGTCCTTTATTAATTAATTCGAAATATCCAGTCAGTTCAGATTATGCATCACTGTCGAAAACTTTATAATTAAAACTAACCACCTAATATTTAAAAAAAAAGGTTGATGTCAAAATTTTATCTTTTCAATTAATATAACATCAAATAATGAAATAGTTACACATTCACCAATTAATCCAATCTCAAAAGAAATGAAATAACTAACATAATAAAAGGGACCGGAGTAAACACTTCCAGTCAAAATCTAAATACAATAGTCCAACTAAATAAATTTAACATCTGAAGAGTAAATAACTAAGTCCATAATCTCTGAACATCTGAATAGAAAAGGGACGACATGTCCAATTAATGCATATAACTCAAAAGTAAGGAATGATAGACTCAGAAGCGTCTACTACCAAAGTCATGTAGCCTCCACAGCAGCTACAGCTCGTCGAATGAATGAAACTCCTAAGCTTGATGTCCTTGTGGCTGAGCACTTAAAATAATTTGAGAAGAAAAGAGATTTGCAGAAAACGGGTCAGAGCCCGAGTTGAAAATAGTTTAAAAATCAGCGAGTGCTTAAAATAATTTATTAGCACATATATTTTTCTTAAGTTATCGAACTCACTTGGGATGCTCACATCTCATCTACTGTGCACGCCTAGCTAATGTTCAAGTCCCACTGATTTCTATTCCCATACTAACTAGTCCTTCCTGTCTAAAAACTAATCAAGTCCGATATCGTTCCGTATATTTCCCTCGCAATATATAAATATATATATATATATATACTTGAGATGATATCTACTGTGTGAATTAAGTAGGAGGGATTAATAATGAAATCCGAAATGAATTAAGTAGCGAACACTTAATTATATTGAACTGAAAGTGTCTGTTTATGCTAAAGAGGGAATGGTTATATGTATTTTATATATATATATATATATATATATATATATATATATATATATATATATATATATATATATATATATATATATATATATATATATATATATTGCATCCCGAGACACAACTGCGGTTTCTGCATACGCTGCTATCATGTCCCATTGCATCGCTCATTGCATAAGGGACTAAAGGTTCAATCTCTCGCGAACCATCAAAATAATTCACATATATTGGAGGCGAACATAGTTCCAAGACGATAGGCTACGCACATACCTACGCACCCATACGACCGTCATCACTGCCGTTCTCATAGATAGTCCGTACCTAGGTTCTATGCTCTAGTGGTACAAATCAATATCCCACCCGAAGGCTCCTCAAGGCATGATTTGTCAACGGACCCGCTATCTTCGAGAATCCCTGAATAAGCCTCTTGTAGTATTCTGCCAGCCCAAAGAAACTATGAACCTCATTCGGTGTAGTGGGTTGTCCCCACTCCCTCACCGCTGACACCTTTCCTGGATCTATCGATATCCCCTCCTCAAAGATTATGTGACCCAAGAACTGAACCTCCCTCAGCTATAATCCACATTTTTCATACTTTGCATATAACTCGTGCTCACGTTATGTCTGCAAAACCATCCTCAGATGCTCGGCATGCTCCTCCTCAGTCCGTGAATAATTAGGATGTCATCAATGAAGACGATGAAAAATTGATCTAGGAACTCCCTAAACACCCTGTTCATTAAGTCCATGAAAACGGCTGGAGCATTAGTCAGTCCAAATGGCATCACCCAAAATTCATAAGACCCATATCTCATCAGGAATGCGGTCTTTGATACGTCATGCTCCCGAATTCGTAGTTAGTGATAGCACCGATCTCAAATCTATCTTTGAGAAGAAAGCAACCCCTCTCAATTGGTCGAACAAATCATCGATTCGGGGCAACAAATACTTATTCCGTATAGTAACTTTATTCAACTCTCGATAGTCCACACACAACCTCAACGACCCATCTCTCTTCTTTATAAACAATACGAGAGCACCTTAAGGCGAGGTACTCCTATGGATGAAGCCCTGTCCCAACAGCTGCTCAATCTGGTCCTATAGCTCTCTCATCTCAGCTGGAGCCATACGGTAGGGTGCTCGGGTTATCAGTCGAGTTCCCGACATCAAATCTATGACGAAATCAATCTCTCGGCTAGGCGGTAGTCCCGGTATATCCTAGAACACATCGAAAAACTCGCGAACTACGGGAATCGAATCAATAGGGATCACTATCTCCCTAGAGGTCTCCTCATCTATGTAATATAAATGGGTGGACGATCCTCCCTCAGGACGAGGAATCGCCACTAGGAACATCTCATGTACCGATATAGCAAAGATAATGCTCCTACTAAAACAGTCTATTATGGATCTATAAGCCACAAGTCAATCCATGCCAATAATGGCGTTATGCTCGAGCATATCTAATATTAGAATATCTACTGGCAAAATAAAACTCCCAATCTCTACAACTACTCCCTGGAATATAAAGAAAATCAACGACCCATTCCCTAACGGTGAGTCTACACAAGTCACTGTACTCTCTACTGTATCTAATAACTCTGTGGCCCGGGTAAAACTAGTAGCTATAAAGTAGTGTGATGCCCCCGTGTCAAACAAAATGCATCTCATAGTCCTATGGATAGGAAACGTACCCTCAACAGCGGGTGGCACCTGATGAATTGGGGCCTGATGAACGTTGTAGACACATCCGTACTACAACTGTTCTTGTTGTACCGAAGCTTCTAGAATGACTGGAAAAGCTGGAATCTGGGGCGGTGCTAGGAGAGCGGTGAGAAATAACGATCGTTGGGGCTCCTGACGAGCGCCCTGTTGCGGGGCTTTACCCCTCTGGGGACAATCCTAATGCTTGTGGCCAGTATTGCCATAAGTGAAACACCTCCCTCGAAAGTGTCCTCCCCTCTGTCCCTGCTGCCCTCGGCCCTGATGGTCGTTACCTCCCCTTCCTTGGCCCTGATGAAATCGTTATTGCCCCTGCTGGCCCTGCTGACCCGGCTAGCCCTAATGGCCCTGCCTAAAACCTCCCTGTCCCTGTCTGAAATCTCCAGAATGGAATCGCTTAGCAGGATCCCCTGCTGGAAACCCTGCTCACCCTGACGGACCTGTCCCTGAGCTGTGGGTGTCCTACCGGTGTTACTACCTCTTGTCCGACCCTGTTGGATGGACTCCTCAACTCGTTTGCTTCCATGATGGTGGAAGCGGTGGTCCTTACAATGTAGTAGGGTAGCATTAACCACATTAGAGTAAGTGCCCAATGAAAGATTCCCTAACAAGTGTTGGCGAATCTTCCAAGTCAAACCATCCATGAATCTCTAAATATTCTTCTCTTCTGTCGGTATCTCATTTAAACTAGATTCAGAAGGTCTATAAACTCCTCTTCATACTCAATAACTGTCTTTCCTTCCTGCTTGAGGTTCAGTAGCTTCCGCCTCATCTCAGTCTGCACGGCAGAAGAGAAGTACTTGCGGTCAAACCGCACCCAGAAATCTCTGATAGTCATGATGTCTTTCTCCTCCACAGTGGTGATAGACTCCCACCACTGTAGCGCTGCTTCTACCAACTTAAAGGTGGCCAGAATCTGCTTTTGCACCTCGATGCACTCATACAACCTCAGGTTCCTCTGTAGATCTTTCCTCCACTGGATCGCCTTTACCACATCTGAACTCCCCGTAAACTCAGGAGGATGTGCCTTCTGAAAGGCATCTCTAACGTGCTCCCATGCCGAAGGGAGAGCATGGGTTGGTGCTGGAGCCACTACTGGTGCCTGTGGTGGAGCCTGCTGTACTACGGCTAATGCTGCGTTAACTGCCTATGCTACAATAGCAACAACTTCTGCAGCGTTCATCATTCCCTGGGCCGGAGTTGGCTGGGGCTCGAACTGGGCATCCATGTTGGCTCGCTGTGCACGTTTGGGAGGCATCTGAAATGAGAGAGAAGCTTTATAAGTCCACAGTAAATATCTCAAATAGATGAAGACGTAAAATGCGCGAATAATGAATAAAACAGTCCTAAATATAGGGCTACACATCAAAGATAGCTACGCGGAAACATAATAATTCGTACAGATCCTAAGGACTCTAGTACCTGATGCTCTAATACTATATGTGACACCCCGCCTAATTAAATACCGGGTGATCAGTCCTTTATTAATTAATTCAGAATATCCAGTTAGTTCAGATTATGCATCACTATCGAAAACTTTATAATTAAAACTAACCACGTGATATTTTAAAAAAAGGTTGATGTCAAAATTTTATCTTTTCAATTAATATAACACCAAATAATGAAATAGTTACACACACACACACAGACACATACACACACACACATATATATATATATATACACACACACACACACTCTATCTTATATATATACAATATTGCACCCCGAGAAACAGCTGCGGTGCCTTCATACTCTGCTATTATGTCCCATTGCCTCGCTTATTGCATAAAGGATTAAAAGTTCAATCTCTCGCTAACCATAAAAATAATTCACATATATCGGAGGCGAACATAGTTCCAAGCCGATGGGCTATGCACATATCTACGCACTCATACGACCATTATCACTGTCGTTCTCACAGATAGTCCGTACCTAGGTTCTATGCTCTAGTGGTACAATACAATATCCCACCCGAAGGCTCCTCAAGGCATGATTTTCCACAACGCGCAACCTCCGCTCGATAACAAGTAGCGTAGGTATATTATAGACATAATAGTTCAATCAATGAGTGTACACACAACTTATTATATTCATTAGGTATTCTCACAACCCAAATCCTCAAATTTATAGATAGTATTGTCATTTCTACTATTCATAATGTTTCAACTCTTTAACTTGTCTCTCTAATATATACATTCTCTCTAAGGCACTATTTCCCCATTATATCCCCTTGAGTAGTCGTTCTCTCAACTCATTAATAACTAGGAATTTAAGCCATTCGATGATAACGTAGGTTAATTTCTCTCAATTGGACCAACCTATAAGGTTTCTAACTTGCCCGGTCCATAAATAAGCATTCTGTAATCTCGTTAGAAGTCTAGGATTCTCGTTCGAACGAGGTCGTTGGAACGAACTTCTCACTTCGAATGAACTCAAAAATCTCGTTAAAAGCCTCGTTGGAATTCTCATTCGAACGAGGACGTTCGAACGAACTCGGCAGGTCTTCGAACGATAATTTTGAGACTACCCCTGTTATTCCAAACTTCATTTTTCCAATCATTTCCTCATCCAATTCATCTAAAATTCATCCCAACTCCCAATCAATGATTCTAAACCATTCCTAATCATAATAGGTTACTTTCTAACATAATTTAGATGACAAATCCTTACATAATCAAAGGGAACCTAAACAAATTCCTAAATCTCTAAAAGTCCCTTAATAATAAAACCACCATTAACAATCATTCAAAACTCCCAATTATATCTCATTATTTTAACCTAAAATTACCAGATTTATCATTACAAGAATAGGGTCATTCATCTACATGTAAACCTATCCTCCAATTTCAAAATCAGTTGATAATTTAATCTCAAATTCATAGTATCATAGTCATCTCATCAACTAGGGTTAACATGAATCACATATGCTCAAAATTTTAGCAAGATAAATACTTACCTCTTTGTGAACCTTTGAATCGTTGGACGAAATTGATATGGGTATGATCTTATCCTCGCGATCTATGCGTTGATGTGATTTCTGGTGGAAGAACTTGAATCCCTTGCCCCAAGCACTTATGTGTTCTTCTTCTCTTTCTTTGGTTCTCTCTCTCTCTCACGTAGGTTTGGAAACTGTCAGATAACCCAATGGCCACGTTCTTTCTCTTTTTAATTTCCTATTTTCGTCCATATTGATTCCCAAAAATACCAAAAGACCAAAATACCCCTTTGGGGTGTCGTTTGGGGCTAAAATGCCCCGGAATCCAAATGAAACACCCGAGTAGTGTTTTGTGACCATTTCGACCCTTCTGACCAAACGAGTTACTTAAAAATAACTTCTCCTCTTTAGATCAATAAAGTAATACTAACGCGACTCACACGCGCGTCCCAACTAAGTGTATTGCAACTGCCATATTTTTCACTCCTGGCCAAAATAATATTCTCATATTCATATATTACTTTACTTGTTAAGTAATATTCAACATAATTATTTTCGATAAATACTAACTCTCGTCATGCTAGTAATTATTTCAATTAAGTTTGACCTTTAAATCAATTCATCCAAATTCCATAATTAAAATAAAAATCACAAAATTACGGGGTATTACACTAGGGATGATCAGGTCACTCTATAATCTCATCACAACTACTATAATCTAGCAGATGGTACTCACCCTGCATCAAACATAGTTTTGGGTCAAGAAGATATGTGACATGATTTACAGAGAGTTGGAGGTCCAGCCATCAAACCATAAGATTCGTACAGCAAGGGACATAGACAAGAAGATTTTGGGCCTTGGGTCTACCTCACCGTTCACTTAGTAAATTGAAAAATTGGAACCTCTAAATAAGTTCTCAATCCCAAAATTCAACAACTATAATGAAACGATCGATCATGCTTGTTAGGGGTGCATAGAAGAACTGGAAAAAATAATAAACTGAGTTTTTTCCCTATTGGTTATAAAAACATAAAATAATTTTATCGGTTCGGTTCTCGGTTATAATAGATTACCAAACCAACCCGCAAAACGAACTGAACTAGCACCGACACTATACCAAAACCATACTATTTTATACTCTTCATACATACACCTAAAATAAACTATAGTGATTCATTACACCCCTCTCACCTTATTGTGTTGCTTCCTTCTTATCTCATGATACCATTTCAAAGCCATACCATTTCATCCTCAAACCTCACTGGCTCATCCCATTTCAAATATAACCTCAGGACTTCTCATCGGCTCCTCTAACGACTGCTCACTAGCTCCTATCACGACTTCTCACTGAATCCTCTCATGATCATCTCTCTCTCTATAGTCAACTATGACCCATCTCATATACATATAATGGGAGCATTTAAATCGAATAACATTTTCACTATAAAAAAATTGCGGCTAACTCGTAATCTAATTTTGTGTTTTGGGATCACTAGCTAATAGAGGACAATCTAACATTCCACTTTGGGGATGCAATGTATACAGAATAGATAAATAAGATGTTTTTTTTATCAATATGTAATATGTAAGTGTACACACCCCATTCTAACACCCCTACACTCCCCCATAAGGTCCAAACAAAGTTCCTTCAAGACCAGGACCCTAGTCATTCTACAAACCCTAACTAGAGAACAACCGCATGCTCTCCATGTACTGTTAGACTTTGATTAACTCTCAAACCCTGTATTATCTCAAAACACTTTTACAGAGCTCTGAATCCTCTTTCCAACTGTCTAAGATGTGCACGAATTGGACCTACAATTAGCATTTTATGACCGAAAAACAATTATGTCTACCTATCGGCATAAACCTCACCTGCGTGGCCACCTTGCCGGTAGGCAGGGTAGGGAGTATGCCAATCGGTAGCCCCTTGAGGGTAGTATGGTTTTTTTTACTTCTTTAGGGTTTTTCTATCTAAAAAAATCATAATATCATTATTCAGGACCCTCGGCCTCGAAATCAATGCGATAACTTTCTTTATATCACTTTCATAACATTCCTTTTACATTCTCTTACATCACCATTATCCACCACTCCACCACCACTACTTACACCCAAAAATCAGCTTACAAAAGTTCCAAAAAAATATAGTTCAAAGAGTTTTGAAGTTTTAAAACCTTTTCACACAATTTCGTTTACTTATTATAAAATTGGGAGAGGACTATGCTGATAAGAATAAGCATAATAAATTTTGTGCTAGAATGACTTGGGTTGGGGCATTTGTATGGGACAAAACAACAAAAGAAGATGAAACAAAGGGGGTGCGTTAAAAAAGAGGAAATGAATCAAGCCACAAGGAGACAGCTAGTTGGGGTGCCCAATCGCTATGGCAGGTCACTAAACCGCTAGGCGGCTTGGGAGTAGGTCAGCCATTTTTGGTTGGTTTTATCGACAGAAGATAGGTTCTCCCATGTGTGTTGTCGATTAGCTTGATCCTTTGAACCTAATATTTTGGACTTATAAAAAATCCTTTAGGTTGCCACAACCAAAAATAAAACACATGAAATACACAAATATCCCTTCCATCTTTTGGCAACCCAAACAAATACACAAAACCACCCCTTCGGTCCCTCCAAAAAACTCCACTTTTATACCACAAAATAACCTAGTTTCGTATACATTTTTCAGCTTTAAACACTATAGTTTAGTGAATATTTTGGTGTTTCATTTATATTACATTGGAGGTATTATTGGTGGATTTTGAGAAGTTATGAGGGTATATTTTTAGAGTACTCTTAGGTCATTTTTTGGAGCATTTCTTTTTCTTGAAGTCTTGGATCATCTTATCTATGCAATATATTAAAGGATTTCTTCATTAAGGTGGGGGTTTATTTTCAAAGTTATTTTTTAGATGAAAATAATACATGTTCGGGGTAGATATTTTATATATTTATACCTATTTAAAATGCTACCTATTTTATATATATATGCATGTTATTATGTGACAAAATTGTTATTTCATGTGAGAAAATAATTTAACTAGTTTAAGTGATTTTGGACATAATATTCATAGTGTTAAAAATGTATGATTTCATGGAAAATATTGCTAAATAGTTTCAAAGAAAGTTTATGTGAAAACCTGAAATGAAATTTATACATACATGTGATACATGTAGGATAGATTTGAGTTAAAACACCATGAATATGTATAAAAGTGCATAAAAGTTAGTTTAAGGTGTTATACTTGAAATATTGAGTAAATATTGTAATAATTCTAAAACAAACCCTACGACAATTTATCTGAAAAATAACCCTTGAAATGTCGAAACTACATTGTGCCCTTGAAATTATGAAGTTTATCGAATGGTACCAAAAGTCACACTTCTTGCATAAAATACCCTAAAATAATGTCATTATAATTAACGTCCTTGAGACTTAGTATATTTTCCATAAATTAATAAATATAAAATCTTGAAAGAAAAAATGGTATTGAGTGGGTAAAACTTTGGAAAGAAGGACCTAAGGTAATAACAGGATAAACAAAGTGTGTAACTTTGGTTAATGGATATTTAAGGCAAATAATACCTTGAAAGGTTTGGCCATATCAGTCGGGTTAAAATATACGAAAATGTGAAAAATGTTTCTAATGAGTAAATGAAAGATACTCGGAGCAATAAAAAAAGTAAAAGAAGGGCCCGGAGCCCTAGTGTATGGCTACAGCTTAGCCCCGAAACAACTGTCCAATAAAGCAATGATTGTGGAAATTATGGCAAACGGTGAAAGCCCGTTAATATAAATGGGATTAGTGACCTCCGAAATGATGATAAATAATTTTTTAATGGGCTTGGTGCTCATAAAATAATAAGGAAAAGGTATAATGGGAAAAACTTAGAATTGTTAAATTTCGATAAAAGATAAATGGTTTGTAAGTGAATACGGATGTGATATTTCGAGATTGAAATGATGTACACCAAAGTTTATGGTAATTTAGCAATAAAGAAAATTGTTAAACCCATTGCACGAAATGAATTAAGGAATATACTATGTTAATGCTTAAGGTAATAATTGGTAATTTATGGGTGGCTAATGACCTGTAAGCTGGTATAAATCTAGTCTTAACACGGTAATGTGTGGGTAAGTAAATGGCTAAAGGACATAAAGTAATGAAAGATTATAACTTGGGTTCTCGGATAACTTATAGCGGTTATAAACCAAAGTTGGTGCATAAGCTTGAATAATTCTTTCATACACCAGGGTGTGTGTGTTGAAAAGCTATTTTCAGAAAATGTCATGGTCATGTCGGTTTAAAATGTGAAACCGGATCAATGAAATAAGAGTAATAAGATCATGTAATTTCTCTCATGGGTTAGCGAGTTAAAGAAATATTTTCATAATAAAACGATAAAGGATAAAACATAAAGGATAGTGTCTTTTTTATTAAGGAAATGATTTTGAATAAAACATGATTAATGCATACACTGTTTACTTATTGCATGTACATTCGGGGTCATGTTTGGTATTGCATTTATTCCTTCCGTCGTTCGTTTATACACTATATTATTTTTGGGAACCCCACTGGTCATTGGCTCACCCCGTTCCTTTTGTTACAACAACTTTAGCGATATATCAATTTTTGAGAGTGTTTTTGTAGGTAAGTGATTCTTACTATTTACACTAGTAGCTTTGATTATTCGAACCCTATGGTGTTGCCTAATGTGTTACACACTTAATATCATTATGTTTAAATGATTGGAAATGGAATTGCAGGCTTATTGGGTATATGTAATTAATTAAAATGGCCTAGAAACATTATCTAGGTTGTTTCACATTACTCCAAACTTAACGCAGCTGGTCCGGATCGGGTTGACCCACGAATGGCCCTTAAATCCGAGTTGGGGTGTTATAACTTAGTATTAGAGCTTTAGGTTTATATATCTTATGGGAGTGATGTGTAGTCAGTAGGTCGAGATTTGATCTTTCGAGCATTAAAGTTTGACTTTGAGCTTGGACTTATCAGGCGAGCGGGGACTCTTGGTTGTTCTTGCATGCGACTTCAGCGTTAGAGTTGAGGATTATAACATCATTGGTGAAAATATTACCTTTTGTAGTATATATTAGTTGGTTAACTCTCGTGATAAAACATTTGAGTCATGTAAAAAATCGATCCTAAAAGCTTGGTGCACTCAGATGTGTGTACGAGTGTCTTTATTCATTATCTATGGAATCTTATAATTCGAGACCATGAAGACCTCTTAATGTTAAAGCCTTCCATTAATTCCTTTCAAGAATATCCTTTTATATAAATATTAAACATTTGGATATTGCACATACTCACGTTATCTCAAAAAAAATATTATCATTAAAATGCTTTTGTAAAAAGTCCCTTGAGTTGGGAATTTGTGTGTGAAAGAGGGTCAATTCCTTACTTTCGTTAAAAAAAATTATATCAATTTTTAAATGGTTTCTGCCCTGAGCCGTTTGTATGATAGGTTTTTATCCACGCGCACGATAGTGCGGTTTGTTGGGTAAATCGTGCACATGGATGAGATCTACCCCGTGCGCACGCCCCTGAACATTTTTATTTTAGGGTCGCACTGTCCAAAAATGTGTGCATGGGAAAAGTCAACCGTGCGCACGATGGAGCTGAAAATTTAAATTTTCCTATAGTCAGAGAGATCCATTTTCTATCTCTAATTCAAATTGAGTGTTTATTTAAAAGTTTGTGATATTTTCTAGATCTAGTTTCTGATCATCATTTATGAGATTATTTGAGAGGTTATAATCCACATATAGCCTTGTTTACATATTATTTTTAAATCAAACGATATGATATATACTCCAAGATCTAAAAGGAGGTGCTCAAGTTATTGAGAATTGGATCATGTTGTAAATCCATTACGACGAGTGGAATTTCATATCCGAGAGATGTAGTTTCAATCGGATTTCTCATTGAAACGGGGGAGAGTCGCATGATCCATAGGTAATTTATTATGAGTGCAGGAAAGTGGATTGCTTTCTTGTATTGTGTAAAATTAATTTTTCAAATCTAATAAGACTAGGTCACACTGAGATTTTTTACCCATAGTTTGGGATTTTTTTTATCGTATACCCGGTGTTATGCGCTTTTATGTGATTCCTTTTCATTTTACATTACTTTAATGTATTTGTATGTTTACAATTTCATCTAGACCTAATCATAACTTGAAAAACGACAGAGATCTAGGTTTTAATTGGAACTTGATTTTAAAATGGGAAATTTTCTTAAGATAACCTATTCACCCCCCCCCCCCTCCTAGGTTATTTTAGTGTTCACATACTTGCGCTCTCAATTGGTATCAGGGCACGATTTCTCCTGAAGGCTTAACATCTCGAGTTGATCCTTGAATTGTGTGTGTTTGTTTATTCTGTTAATTATTATGGAGATTTCTGATTTTATGCTTCAGGTGCGAGTCTAGAGAACATGCATTCATCTTCATGTTCATCTCTAGCTAAGAACACTTCAAATGCCTCAAGTGAGTCTACCTATAAAATTGTGCACATAGATAACGACATGAGTGATGATGAGAAAATGAGTGAAATTAACTATGCTTCCAATAAATTATTTCACAGGTCACTCAAGTTAAAGAAATCAAATATCAAAATGCGAAAAAAATCAACGTGTTTGAAGAAAAAGTGGATTCTTGAAAGAAAAAGATTAAATGGTTTTTGAACTCAAGCGCGAGTTAAAAAAATGAATGATCAAAATTCTTCTTTAGCAAGTGAAAAAGGTAATATTCTTGAAATGAAATGTAAACTTAAGAAATAGTTCAAAATGTTTGAAATCAAAGAAAGAGAGTATGAAAAGGAAGTTATTTCTCTTAAAAATTATTTGTTAAGTGACTTAAAAGTCAAGCTTGTTCTTGAGGAGAGATTGGAGAAAATGAACAATTTTTTTTTTTAAATCCATGATCCGAAATGGTAAGAAATGCATTTCTTTTGATTATTTAGATGATTCTCCTAACACTTCTAATACCTTTGTGCATGAGATGAAAGATGATGTTTAACATAAGAATATTACTCAAGCTGAAGTTGAAAAAGTGTCTTCAAAAGGAAAAATAACTTAAGAATAATATTTTTCCAAACAAAAGCGAAAAAGTACATGTGAAAACGGAAAAGGATTCTTAAATCAACCAATCCAAATTTGTTCAAAAACCTAAAAAATAAGAGAATAAAAGAAAAGTTTCCAATGAGTCAAATCCTCATTTTAGGCATCATGTAAATCATTTGAAAAAAGAAAGAGTTTTTAAAAATTAAAGAGAACAACGTTTTGCGAAAAGGAATTTGATTTTTTTTCAAAACCATTTCAAGCTTACAAGTGCTCCTATTATTTCATGAGAGGACACTTGTGACACTTTTGTTATAAACTTTAAAGAGATGAGCAATTTTCATACTTTAAGTTCTCAAGGAAAAATGATTTTCAAGGAGTAAACATGAGACATGAAAATGAATTGAAGAAACTTCCAAAAGAGGTTAGTGATTTGAGAAAGGGAAATCAAATGAAGCCTAAGTGGGTTAGGAAAGAAAGTCTTAATTATTGTACGGTGATTGCGGCTCTCAAAGATTCAAATTCGAGTAATTGGTATTTTAATAGTGGGTATTCTAGACACATGATGGGTGAGAAGTCATTAGTCACTTATTTGGAGGATTATAATGGTGGCATGGTAACTTTTGGTAATTGGAAGAAATCGTGTGCTAGTGGGAAAGGAATGGTAAGAGTTTTGGATAGTACTACACTTCACAATGTTGTGTATGTTGAAGAACTTGCGACTAATTTCATTAACATAAGTCAACTATGTGACGATGGTCACCTTGTGCTCTTTTACAAGGGTGAGTGCTTGATGAGGGGAGTGAAAACAAGTGAGAATTATTAATATCTTGGTGAGTGATTCAAGTGTTGTGTGTCAAAATGAAAATAGGGAATCGATTGATTTATGGTGTCAAAGACTCGGACATATGACCTTTCATGATTTGGAGAGTCTGTCTGATAAGGAGAGAGTTAGGGTTCTTCCTAATATAGGAAAATCGATGAGTAAAGTTTGTGGAACGTGTAAAAAAGGGAAGCAAATAAAAATTCCCAGAAGAAGTTGAGTGAGAAAACTAACTCTACATCACTAAAGTTAGTATATGTAGATCGATGGGTCCTTATAAGATGGATAGAATATGAGGTAAGAGGTATTTCTTTGTGATGGTGAATGATTATTCTAGATTTACATTTGTTAGGTTTATGACACAAAATAACGACTCATTTGAGATAATTATGTCGGCGTGTAAAAATATTCAAAAGGGATAATCCTTACCCATTATGATATTTGGGAGTGATCATGGCTCCGAGTTCATTGAGTCTGAGGATGAGAAGTATTTTGATAAGGTTAGAATAAAGCATGATTTTTTTTTTGTTGCAACTCCATTACAAAACGGGGTTGTTGAGAGAAAGAATAGAACATTGTAAGAGGTTTCTAGTTGTATTCTTGAAGGCAAGAACTTGTTTAAGAGATTTTAGGCCGAAGCGATGCAAACGACACACCATACCTCAAATAGGGTTTTCCTTAGACCCTTCACCAAAAAGACTCCTTAAAAACTTTGGAAAGGAAATAAGCCTACTATTAAGTACTTCAAAATATTTGGTAGGAAGTGTTATATTCTTCGTGATAGGGAGTATTTGACAAAATTTAACTCAAGAAGTAAAGATGAGAAATTTATTGGTTATTCCCAAAATATTCGAGCATATCGAGTCTATAATTTGGTGAGTAAGAAAGTGATGGAAACATTTAATGTGGTGATTGAAGATGATGTCTCACATGTAGTCACTTTGGATGATAAAGTAGAAGAAGGGAATTTAGATCCTAAGGTATTAGAGTTAGGAGTTTGGATGTAGGTGAGTCTAGTTCCTCTAGGAGAGACATTGAGGGAACTTCTTCCCAAAATGAGTCTCATGGTGAGTATAGTTAGAGAGATAGCAGTACACCAAAACTTTCGGATTATCACGGTCATTGACTGTGACAAGTCCAACTTATCAAGGTCAATGACCGTGATAAGTTCGTTAGACTTATCATGGTCCTATCACAGTCTTTGACCTTGACAAGGTTTGTCACGGTTAAAGACCATGATAAACTAGTGACACACTTTAAAAAATTATCACGTTCAATGACCGTGACAAATCTGGGAAAAATTTAAAAAATACTGCAAGGCAGTTTGGCCACTGCCACTGCCCAGCAGTATATTTGTACTTGTTATAGCAAAATTGTATTTGTTAAAACAACATATATCCAAATAAAATATAAATTATGCACCAAATCATTCCATATGTAATTCAATATCCAAATAAAATAATAATACAGTTCATATCCAAACGAAAATGTAACAACTCATAACAATTCAAATATAATGCAAGTGTCCAAATAAAAATAAATACAAATAATGTCACGCCATAGTGTCTGGGGTAGGTTCGAGGAGGAAGGAAGGCCACATGATATACGCATTGAGACACCCCTCAATATGCGTCACGCCGCATTGTTCGCGTAACCACAATGTGGAGTTCTCCTTTGTGGTTATCACATGCGTGACGGGCACCTTGGGCTCGATGTTTTGAAGGATACGTCCATGAACTGGCATACCCGAGACCGTATTCGAGTCCCTCAACCCCCTTGCTATCCACTGGCCATCATATATGTCGCGTAAAAACACGCTCGGCCAACCAATTGTTGACATAGGATGCTAAACGGGAGCCAAGTAGGGGATCGGATCATCAAGCGGTGAGTTCGTGCGTATCGGCGATGAAGAAGCGATGCCCACGTCCTCGTCCTCATCCTCCTCCACCACCTTCTCCATACCCTTGACATTTTCTCCTAAATGATGCTTCATGAATGCATACACATCTAGTACCATCGCCTCCAACCTTGATAGCTTCGCGTCATGCATGCCCACCTGACGAGCCAACCCAATGTTGCTCATCTCCATTCCGATGATCCTAGATTTTCCCACCCGCGAGCTCACCCCTAGTCCTCCCCTTGCGATTAGCACCAAGAACTTGGCTGAGTGCGTCCGTGGACATCAGACTTCGACTCGTGCACTTCCTTAAGCTTTGCTTGAAACGACAAAAAGCACACGATTAGTTAAATAAGTAAATAAAAAAATTATAACGTAATTCACAAAAATTAAACTGTCAGATTACTTACAATTGTGGCTGCGATGCTCGGGGATACCTCCTTATCCTTTCCCTTCTTCGTCCGAATTTCCACATAGGCATCGAGCCTACGTGGCCTACCCCAGGGCCACTCCCCGTCCCCTAAAATAAAATATTGCAAAATTAGTAAGTAACGCAAAGTAAAATATTGCAGAATAACATATTTTTATAATTATAGAAAAATAAAAACTTACCATCATGTGCTCCACCTCGGCGTAAGACGTTCGGACGGAGTAGTGCACGTGCATCTTTTTCGCTCGATTTTCCCTCCCCGATTGGCGATATGCCAATTGTCGCTCATCGATCTCATCATCGATGAACTTTTTCCACTTTGCCAATGCGATCGGCTCCTTCGGCGGGACGGTCTCACGCAGTCTAAGAATGTATTCCTAGGTCTTCCCAAAGTACTGGGCCCGTAAATTCTTCTTCCATGTCTTGTGTAGCTCCCTCAACTGCTCCAACATAGAATCGCGGAGTTTTGGGGCAGGCTGAATTGTTCTTGTAAAAAAATACAAAATAAAAACAAAGTAATTGTTAGTTGTGAATAAATATAAATATAAATCTAAATCTAAATCTAAATATATATATAAATATAAATATAAATATAAATATAAATATAAATATAAATATAAATATAAATATAAATATAAATATAAATATTGTGAAGGATTCAAGTAGACATCGATATCATTACTTGGTGCCTTTGGCCCAGGTATCAACAAAGACATCAACAAAAATTCAGGTCTCATACACTATGAAGGAGGGAGGTTGAGTGGGGCTAGGATCACTGGCCATACACTTTGATTGGTGCTTAGATTTCCAAATGGATTGAAACCACCTGTTGATATAGCCAAACGAATGTTACGCTGTTCTCGAACAAAATCGGGATACTCATAACTCCTCCTCCTCCAAGTTGTATAATCAGTAGGATGACGAATGAGATTATCCCCTACTTCTTCCCTAGCATGCCAAGTCATTGCCTCCGCTATATCCATGGTACTGTGAAAAACCGCTTTAATATAGGCCCAACGGGAAAATATTTCAACACTTTTTGCGGCACTTTTGAGCTTATGCCTTCCTTTCTAGTAGAATGGACATATTTAGGTTCATCACATACTGGACACCGATCGAGATTTTCATACTCCTTTCGGTATAGTATGCAGTCATACACACAAGCATGAATCGATTTATACTTTATTCCCAAACCTTTTAAATTGTTCTTCATAACATGATAGCTATTTGGAAGCGTATTCTCCTTGGGTAGCAAGCCCTTCACCCAAGTTATAATTTTTGTCACACTATTACCCAAAAAACCGTATTGGGTCTTCAAACTATGCAAACAAAGCATTTTATGTAAAGTTATTTGATCTTTCTCTCAGCCAGAGTATAATGGTTGGGTCGCCTTAAATTTTAAACTTTGGTAGTCATCGTCAAGGTTTATCCTGATATTTTCATGAGCACCTGAACCTTGTACATCATCACTGACCTCATTCTCTTCCACTTCATGAACTCTGTACGTGTCATCAACTAAATCCTTTAACATATTACGATCTACGTGGTCCCCTTCTATATTTATCCTACTTGTTAAAGGTTGTTGTGAAGGTTGCTCGGGGACAAAAGGAACTTTCAATTCCCTGTGAAAACTTAAAAATCGATAATTATCTTGCATACCTCATCTTAACAAATGTAGTTCAACAGTTTTACACTCAAACACCTTACCATTTTCACACCTAGCACACGGACACGGAAACTCTTCATCATTATGACATTTCTTTGCGTATTTCACAAATTCATTAGCACCTCTGCGAAACACATCCCCCAATATATTTGTCTCACCCATTCATTCTTTGTACTTAGGATATCTGTGATATCCCACCTAATTAATCCCGGGTGATCAGTCCTAAATCAAGTTAGAAAAGGTTTCTCAGTTGGTCCATTCTTAACATCACTGTCGTCTTTTTAATTACTAACCACCTAAGTGAGAAAAGTAGACTGGTGCCAATTTTTATCTTTCAATTAACTAAATAAAAACTCATGCGGAACATAAAATAATACACAATCACAGTTAATTAAAATAACCATCCACAAATAAAACACCTAACCGAATAAACCATCGGTCCAAATATTCAATACAAGTAAATATAAGAAGAAAATCTCAACAAGTCTAATACTGATAAATAAACTGTGAGCGGAAAGCTCAGATAACTACTAGAGAGTCTCTACACGAATGAAAGAAGGAGGCGTCTATCAAAAACCCCGCAACATCCACATGTGCTGCAGCAAAGGATACCTGGAATAGAGTCAAGCCTGGCGTCCCTATGGCTGGAAACCTAAAAGGTTTTTAAATTTTTTTATAGCAAGGGTTAGTACCCAAAAACATTTGAAAACATTTAACAAATGATTAACTTGCAGTAATAAATAAATATGCATGCTCTTCATATTTTAGTTAGTGCCGCACTCTCTTGAGGACTTCCTCACCCCTCCTCTAATGTACACTACTAACGCTTCCATTTAATTTACTAGGTCCTACGCTCTTATCCCAATGCTTATTTTAACCCTTGAATTTTACCTACTCTAACCGAGTATGCCTTAATTCATGATTTTTAAGTTATTATAAACGTCAAACTTAATTAAATCATTACTCATTTTAATTTCATATAACATTCACACCTGTTATGCACATAATACATTTTTCACTATGTATTAATTATCCCATATATAATTATTTACCTAATTATATATTTAATCATATTACAGTATTCACAAACATACTGAAATAACATTTAATACAAACTTTCGACCGAGTAAGAATACTCACAAAATATAAATTTTCCCAAGTGCTATCCCACTAGGTGTATTCACATAACCTAGTTATTTAAGTTAGATTCGCTCACTAACTTAGTTTAACATACGAATTGGAGGTGGTCATATTCCTTCCCTGAAAGTGAGATGCCCCTCACCCATATAATGGACGCTACGACCTGGGATTATACTCGCCCTACTCCTCAAGTTAGGGGATTCATCCACTGCTTGCAACCTCCCCCTATAGCACTAGAGTACATATTAATAATATTCAATCACTGATATTAATGCACACACACTATATATATATATACTATCACACTCCGTATATATATATATATATATATAAACATAAAATGTCCCGGCTACACCATGTACAAAACCCGTAACATAAGCCTATTTAATTTATTCAGAGTTTATGGTCCAACTCTAATTATTAATTAATTTGCACATTAATTAATTAAGTCACCTTTGGTGTCGCCCCCACCATAAAATTGGACTTACTCTCAAAGTCCGAATTACCCTCACCCGAGTCTAAATTCTCGACTCCCGAATTATTTAGCCTTTACCTAAATAAGATTTATCACTCGGTATTCCTCAACCGTTATTCCCGGACTTGTTCACTACGTCTATATTTAATCATTTCAAACACCTTCCCAAAAATTCAACCTTAGTGTGTCACACCTAATTTCTCCAAAACCCAACAATTTTAAATTATGATGACACACTAAGTCGTCTCCAAATTCTAAATTAGCTTTATTCTCCATTAATTAGATTTAAAACCAACGTATAAATTTCTCACTAAATTAATTCATGGAAAAAGATTTAATTACAATTTTCTTCATATAAAAGAAAACTGGGCGAACTGCCAAAATCTGCCGATCATCGATCGATCGACCTCAGACCTTCGATCGATCGATTGAGCAGGTCTACGTCTTGTTCGCGAAGACAGATTCAGCCATGGAGGATTTTTCCCAAACCCTAGTTTCCTCTACCAGCAACCTTAAGCCCTCTTAACATTAATACATGTTAGAAACCTTATTAGGGACCTCCAGAATGTCCACCAACATTATTAATTCGTCCATTAACTACAATTTCTGTATTTGGGGGAAAAATCCATCTTTAACCCTTTACCCATTTACAACCCAAGTTCCATCATCAAATCCATTTCTAATTATCCAGATAACATCCTACCAGATATATATTAACATACAAATTTCAGATTTTTACATAAACCTTTTCCAAATTCCGTAAATCAAATTATCATCTTCAAAATCAGATTTTGTCATTTACACCCAAAACGAATTTCCTTAAATACACACATCACATGAATACGAATCGAAATACATTTTTACATGCTACAACAAGTTAACACTTGCCTTAAGGTTCGTAGAGTCTAAATTTGGAGATGAGTTCCAAGGTTGAAGATGACCCTTGTTGGCTTTCTTGTGATCCCCAAATCTGCCTATAACTGCTGTTAACACACTAACCCTTTTCCTAAACTCATATCAGCCATTTTCTTATTTCTTCTGATTCATTAATTTACCTAAATCCCGTTTTTTGCCTAATGGGCCAAGCCCAAATGACCCAATTGCCCCCGTGTGGGCCCGACTATGTCTAAAAATGCCCCGTGACCCGTTTACTACCCCCGGGTACACTTTTCCGACTATCTCGGCCCATTCGGACTCAACCGTACACTCAGAATTGGCATCCGAATTAATTTATGAAAATACTTATCCCCCCACCCCTTATTGTCTATACCGACTCCCGGTTGAGATAAGTGCATACCCTGTCATTAATACTCGAAATGACTTAAATAAATAATCACTATTCACTTAGTAAATAAATTCTCGTAAATATTAACCATTCACTCCCCGATTAATATTTAAATAAAATTTCCCTAATTAATTGAATTAAAATTACGACTCATAAGTAATTTTAAATTTCCGAATTAATTAAATATTTAATGCATGAAAGTGCGGGGTGTTACATACTCCCCCCCTTACAAAGGAATTTCATCCCCGAAATTAGGTCATACCTGTGATGAAAACTCTGGATATTGCTCCTGCATATCCTCCTCCCGCTCCCAGGTAGACTCGTCAACGTTGTGATGACCCCACTGTACTCTAACTAGTGGAACAACCTTGTATCGTAACTTTCGCTCACTCCGGTCCAGAATAGCCACCGGTCTCTCCTTATATGAGATATCTGGCTGTAAATCAATTTTCTTGAGTGGAATGTGCCAGAAGGCCCTCTCGCTCCTGCGATATTTCTTCAGCGATGCCACATGGAAAACGTCGTGTATCCGCTGAAGGTGCTTCGGCAATCCCAGCCTGTAGGCTACAGGCCCCACCCTCTCGATAATAGGGAAAGGTCCCGTACCTCGGTGCTAGCTTACCCTTCTTTCCGAACCTCATCACCCCTTTCATAGGGGACACCCGGACCAATACCTGATCCCCAACCTCTAACTCCACATGTCTCCCTGAAGCATCAGCGTAACTTTTCTGCCTATCCTTAGCTATTCGAATCCTCCCTCGGATCAGCTCTATCTTGGCAGATGTCTCCTGAACAATTTCAGGCCCCAATAGTTTGTTGTCCCCCACCTCTAACCAACAAGCGGGTGAACGACAAGGTCTCCCGTATAGTGCCTCAAATGGTGCCATGTCGATCGTGAATTGGTAAGAGTTGTTATACGCAAACTCTACCAGAGGGAGATATTTCTCCCATCCTCCCCCGAAGTCTAGAATACACATTCTGAGCATATCTTCCAGCATCTGATTGACTCTCTCGGTCTGTCCGTCAGTCTGTGGGTGATAGGCTGTACTCAAACGTAACTCCGTGCCCATAGCCTCCTGAAAAATCTGCCAAAAATGGGCCACAAAGATCTTGTCCCTATCCGACACAATATTTATCGGTACCCCGTGCAGCTTAACAATCTCTGCTATGAATAGCTACGCATAACGCATCGTCTCAAAGTCTGTGCGAACCGACAGGAAGTGGGACACTTTGGTCAACTGATCCACAATGACCCATATGGAATCGTGACCCTTCTGCGATGTCGGTAACCCTGTAATGAAGTCCATAGAGATGCACTCCCACTTCCACACGGGAATTTCAAGTGGCTGTAGCATCCCTGATGGTCTCTGATGGTCAACTTTCACAAGCTGACACGTGGCACATTTCGAAACAAACTCTGTTATGTCCCATTTCATTCCTGCCCACCAATACTGCCTCCTCGTATCTTGATACATCTTATCCCCACCGGGATATATCGCTAATCTCGACCCATGAGACTCCGTCATAACAGCGTGCCTCAACTCCGCATCCTCTGGCATAATCAACCTCCCATTATGGCGTAAGCTTCCCTCCGAGCTGATCGAGTAACCCTCTGCTCCCTTAGCTAGCAACTGGCTCACCCTATCCCGGCAGGTCTGATCCTCTGCTTGAGCCCTCATAACCCGCATAATGATCTCGGGTGTGATGGATAATGCTGACGTGCCAGCCCTGGCTACATCATCCTCGTATCGAAGTTCTCTCCACTTCGCTTTCCAGACTTCTGATATTTCCCCAGTCGGTCTCCGACTCAACGCATATGCCACCACATTAGCCTTACCAGGATGATAATGAATATCAAACTGATAGTCTTTCACGAATTCTAGCCATCGCCTCTGCCTCATATTCAGATCCTTCTGAGTGAAGAGATACTGAAGTGATTTGTGATCCGTGAATAGCGTGAACTTCTCCCCCAGGCGATAATGTCTCCATATCCTCAAAGCAAAAATGACTGCTGCTAACTCCAGGTCGTGAGTGGGGTAATTCCTCTCGTTGGGCTTTAGCTTCCTCGACGCATAAGCTATAGCCCTTTCTTCCTGCTGAAGCACACCCCCAAGTCCCTGTAAGGATGCGTTAGTGTAAACCCGATACTCTAGTCCTCCTTTTGGCAATGCAAGCACGGGTGCAGATGTCAACTTGTCCTTTAACTCGTCGAAAGATAATTGACAATGATCATTCCAAGTGAAAGGTACCCCTTTTCGGGTCAAATTCGTCAAAGGGCCCGCAATCTTTGAGAATCCTTTGATGAACCGTCTGTAATAACCGGCCAACCCCAGAAAACTGTGCACTTCAGTCGGTGTCGTGGGCTGTCCCCACTCCCTCACCGCCGATATTTTACTTGGATCCACCGCAATACCCCGGTCTGACACCACGTGGCCAAGAAACTGAACCTCCCGTAGCTAAAATCCACACTTACCGAATTTGGCATAGATCTGGTGATCCCGCAAAGTCTGTAACACTATACGCAGGTGCTCTGCGTGCTCCTCCTTGGTACGTGAGTAGATCAGGATGTCATTAATGAACACGATAACAAACTGATCGAGAAACTCCCTGAAGACTCTGTTCATGAGGTCCATAAACACTGCTGGTGTATTGGTGAGCCCAAATGGCATCACCCTAGACTCGTAAGATCCATACCGCGATAAGAAAGCGGTCTTCGGAACATCCTCCTCTAGGATACGTAGTTGATGATACCCTGACCTCAAGTAGACCTTAGAGAAATAAGACGCCCCTCTCAACTGGTCAAATAGGTCGTCAATCCTAGGGAAGGGATACTTATTCCGAATCGTGGCCTTGTTCAGCTCTCTATAGTCCACGCATAACCGTAGTGAGCCATCTCATTTTTGCACAAATAACACCGGTGCACCCCACGGTGATGTACTTTATCGAATGAAACCCTGCCCCAGTAGCTACTGAATTTGCTCCCTCAACTCACGCATCTCTGAAGAGGCCATACGATATGGGGATTGAGCAATCGACCTCGTCCCCGGTGCTAAATCGATCACAAATTTGATTTCCCTGCTAGGTGGCAATCCTGGTATCTCCTGAAACACATCCTCAAAGTCTCTCACCACTGGGATTGAGTCCAATGGAATAGCCACTTCCTGTGAGGTTTCCTCCTCAATGTAATATAAGTGTGTGCGTGAACCTCCCTCAGGTAGCGGCATTGCTATCAAAAACATTTCCTGCCCTGGAATGGAGAACACGATGGTCCTCTCGTAGCAATCCACCGTCGCTCGATAACCTGCCAACCAATCCATACCTAAAATGACATCGTACCCCTCCATATCTAACACTAAGAGGTCCGCTGCTAAACTAGGTCTCCCAATCAAAATGTTCACGCCCCGAAAAATCGATTGAATCGTAGCCCCCCTGCCTACTGGAAACTCTACACACATCCGAAGACTACCCGCGGTCTCTAGTAGTCCGGCCCGTTTACCAAAATTTAATTTAATGAATGAATGTGATGCTCCCGTATAAAAAAAAATACTACCCTCATAACCATGAATGAGAAACATACCCTCAACTACTGGCGGTGCTTGCTGCGCCGGGGGATTGGGAACATCCTGGACGTTATACACACGTCCGTAGTGCATCTGCCCCTGCTGAGGTGGGGCTGGTACTGCTGGCGGTAATTGTCCCCGTTGCCCCTGTTGGGCCTCCTGCTGTTGACCTCTGCCCCTCTGTGGGCACTCCCTCTTGAAATGCCCTGGCTGGCCACAGACAAAACAACGTCTCTGTCCATCCCCCTGTCGTTGGCCCTGTTGCCCTGACGCAACTGGCCTCCCCCATTGTTCCCTTGGCCCTGACAGCCCTGAGGAACCTGCTGCTGCTGATTCGGGTCCGGCTGCCCTTACCTGAACCCCTGTCCTCCCGGTCGGAACCCACCAGGCTTAAACTTCTTAGCCTGATTCCCTTGCTGACTGCCCGATGTGACACCCCGACTAATTAAATACCGGGTACCTACTCCTTTATTAAATTAATTCAAAACGCCAAGTTGGCTCAGTTAATAGCATCACTGTCGAAAACATTTTTATTTTTACTAACCACCTAGTATTTAAAAAGTAAGTTGCCAAATTTTAATTAAAGTCTGATTAACATGCAACAAGTGTAAAAAGAATAATAACACCATTCACCATAATGAAGTAAATAGAATAATCGTCACATGATATAAATGAATCTGGAGGAAAAACTCCTCATAACACAATCCCATAACTGAAGTAAATAATGAAATACTGAATACAGAATGAATACATGCCAACGTCTGAAAAACTAAAATGGAAATGTATCTAATAGAATTTGGGCAACATGCCCTACAACTGAGGAATACTGAATAAGGAATCCAAATGATATAAGCGTCTAAAAGCAAATCCCTGTAGCTTCCACAAGCAGCTACAGCTCGTCATCCAAATGAGAATCCTATGCATGGTGACCTTGTGGCTGGGCACCTAAAATGGTTTTACAAAAAGATAGATTTGAAAGCAAACGGGTCAGAGCCCGAATGTGGAGATATTTTAAAAACCTGCAAGTGCTTTAAAAACATTTAAAACAGTATATGCAAAATACATGTTAGGACGTTCTCTCACATGAGATACTCACCTCTCGTCTAACTGTGCACTCCTAACGATCCTGTACCCATTCATGTGTTGTCTCATAACTATCTAAAGAGTTTCTAACACTTCTACTCGGTTCACGTTATAAGTTCCATCATTAACAATTAAATAGAGAGTTATACTTTAATTCTCGAATTCCCAATTATTAACAAAACCATTTATTGATAAAAGTTCCCTTTTTATCTTTTAAAAACATTACCATAACTATACTCACAATTTAACATAGTAAATTCCTTCTCATATAACCGTATATTATCACATCATAAATATACAATACGAGCACCCAAAGGCTAAGCTGCGGTGCACACATACTCTGCTATTGATCCCGGTACATCACGTACATAAGGATCACGCATTCCGAATCTCTCAGGAATCGTTCAGATAACAACATCACAAATAGTGGAGGCGAACATAGTCACCATCACATGGGTCACGCACATACCTACGCTCCCACGATCAGCAGACTTATTAATATCACAATAAGTCCTTCTATGACCTATATTCATCGAGGTAACCAATCTAAATCCGAGCAACACAAGGATAAGAAGGCCCTAAGCGAACGTAAACCTCCCGTGATAGCAAGTATGATAGGTATGTCGTACACATAAAGTTATATACTAAGCATTCACACATCTTAGATACCTCAATATTAATAAAGGTATACTCTACATCATTATACCATTATTCCAAATTCATATATTTCAAGTATCCCGATAATATATAAATTAAATAGTCGACACGTCTCACGTCGTAATTTCTTAAACTTAAAACTTATCTCGATTAGACTATTAAGTCCCCAATATTCCCACATATAAAATCTTTATACCTAAGGTCTTTACTTCTGCCCCAAACCTTATTTCATCAAATTATTCAACTTTGCACTATTAGCCCAAATATTATCTCACATAACGAATTTCATTAATTTAGAATAATTCCTCAAATTAAATTCCAATTAAGGTCCAATCTCATAATCATGCCTACTGGTCTTCCTTAAGGTTAAGGGTATTCACAATGTCTCCAATAATATTATCCAAGGGTTAACACCATTAAAATTCAATTAAGGAAAACTTTATTCATTCTGGGAAGGTCGATCGATCGACCTTTACCTTCGATCGATCGATGGTGGTCGATCGATCGACTGATGAATGTCGATCGATCGATTGCACCAGGTCTGTTACGGACTGCTTCGTTTTGTAGTTACAGTTTCATCCCAAAACTCCATTTTTAAGCATGAAGCTCCAAGACAAGGTTACTATAACATTATACTATCATCCTACAACAGTATTAACATTCTAAGTCCCATAATTCATCATTTAAAGGCTTAGTTTAGATCAAAACTACATCAAAATAATTTCCAGAATTCTCCCATTCAAGAACATCATTAAACTTCTTCAAACTCCATTTTTAAATCATCAAAGGTTCTGTTTAGAACATAAATTTCATCCAGAATATTACTACATGCAATTCCTAACATATATCCAAGATTTTAACTTCCAATTTATGGGTCTAAATCATCTCCCAAGAATAATTTCGAAAATTCCTAAACATGAAAACATATCTTGAATCAAATGGGTTTAAATCACTTGCCTTAATTAATCTCTGAATTTGGTGTTGAATCTTGAAGTTAAGTCTGTCCTCTCTCTATCTTTCTGCAGAATTCTTTCCTTCTCTCTCTCTCTCTCTCTCTCAAGCTCTTCCTAAGGTTGAAGACAATGGAGGCATGGAGGTGTGTTTTGGTTTTTGGTAAGTTGGAATGGTATATCAACTTCTCCCGTAGCCCATATTGTCACATAGTGTAGTTAGTGGGTTAAGTGGGTTAAAGAAATAGTCAGATTGTAATTCCAATTTTCGTCACTTTTTAATTCCCAAAAATACAAATTACCGAAATACCCTTTATGATGCCGGTATGGCCCAAAAATACCCCGGGACCCAAACTAAACTTCCGGCTAGTGTTTTCTGACTATCTCGACCCTTACGGACGCGTTGGCGCACTCAAAACGACCATACGGTTAATGGAACTAAAATTCACTTTTTAATTTAATAATAAAATACCATGACGCGGCGGTCACACGCGTCTCAACAAAATTCCCAAATTGCCGTATTTCAATCACTTGACAATTTCAATATTACCCATATTCATATAATGCCAAGTATACACATTATAATAAAATACTAACTCACATCTCGTTAATATTTTTATCCGGATTAATTTCCAATTAATAAACATTTAATTCAATTAATCCCCAAAAATAAATATCACAGAAAATACGGGGTATTACATACTTCCCCCCTAATAACTGAATTTCGTCCCGAAATTCGGAATTAGAAAGTACCTGGTAAGAATAACTCTGGATAACGTTTGCGCATCTCATCTTCGTGCTCCCATGTGGACTCCTCGACATTATGATGTTGCCACTGAACACGCACTAATGGAACTATCTTTGACCTCAGTTTCCGCTCACTTCGGTCCAGAATAGCAATCGGTCCCTCCTCGTAGGAGCTATCTGGCTGGAGATCAATTTTCTCCACAGCAATGAGAGAATGAGCGAAATTATCTCTAAGGTATTTCCTAAGCGAGGAAATATGAAACACATCATGAATCCGATGCAAATGCTCCGGTAACCCAAGTCTATACGCAACCGGTCCGATCCGCTCAATAATAGGAAATGGTCCCACATATCTCGGTGCCAACTTCCCTTTCTTCCCGAAACGCATAATCCCCTTCATAGGAGATACTCTGAGCAAAACCTGGTCCCCCACTTGGAACTCTCTGAAGAATCTCTTCGCATCAGCATAGCTCTTCTGCCTATCCTGAGCTACCCGAATGCGACTCCGAATCAATTCTATCCTTGCCGAAGTATCCTGAATCACTTCCGGCCCAAGTAGTTTGTTGTCCCCCACCTCCAACCAACATGCTGGGGAACGACAAGGTCTACCGTACAACGCCTCAAATGGAGCCATGCCAATGGTGAACTGGTAGGAGTTGTTGTAAGCAAACTCCACCAGTGGAAGATACTGTTCCCATCCACCCTCAAAGTCAATGGTGCACATACGTAGCATATCCTCCAACATCTGATTTGTGCGCTCGGTCTGCCCATCGGTCTGCGGGTGGTACGCCGTACTCAACCGCAACTCCGTGCCCATGGCCTGCTGAAAACTCTCCCAAAACCGTGAAACAAATATCTTGTCTCGGTCAGACACGATATTTAAGGGCACCCCGTGAAGTCTCACTATCTCTGCAATAAAGAGCTGGGCATACTGTTCCGCAGTGTAGTCTGTCCTTACGGGTAGAAAATGAGCGACTTTTGTCAACCTGTCCACAATTACCCAAATGGAGTCGTGACCCCTCTGCGACGTAGGCAACCCCGTGATAAAGTCCATAGAGATGCTCTCCCACATCCACATCGGGACCTCTAACGGCTGTAGTAGTCCTGCCGGTCTTTGATGGTCCACTTTTACGAGCTGACAAGTGGCGCATTTTGAAACAAACTCGGCAATATCTCTCTTCATCCCGCTCCACCAATACTGACGTCTCATGTCTTGGTACATTTTGTCCCCTCCGGGATGTACCGCGAACCTTGAGCCATGCGACTCTGCCATCACCTCATGCCGCAATTCCTCCCCTTCCGGAACCACCAATCTCCCATTGAAGCGTAGTCCCCCATCTGAGCTAACGGTATAGGATTCGTCTCCCTCTGCCAATAATCGAACTATCTGCTCCTGACAGAACGAGTCAGTTGCCTGGGCCTTTACCACCTTCGTGACAATCTGTGGTGTAACAGTCATCACAGACATGAATGATCGGGCCACTGCATCCTGGTGTCCCAATTCCTTCCACTTGGCCTTCCACACATCTGCCACCTCCTCTACCGGTCTACGGCTCAACGCGTCTGCCACCACGTTAGCCTTCCCCGGGTGATACTGGATATCGAACTGATAATCTTTCACGAATTCAAGCCACCTCCGTTGCCGCATATTCAACTCCTTCTGCGTGAATAGGTACTGTAGGGACTTGTGATCCGTGAACAATCGAAACTTCTCCCCCAACAGGTAATGTCTCCAAATACGAAGGGCAAATACCACTACCGCTAACTCCAAGTCATGGGTAGGATAATTCTTCTCATGAGGCTTAAGCTTACGGGAAGCATAAGCTATGGCCTGACTCTCCTGCTGTAGTACACCTCCAAGTCCTTGTAAGGACGCATCGGTGTAAACAAGATACTCAACTCCCGGTCTCGGCAAAGCTAACACAGGTGCTGAGGTTAACTTGTCCTTCAACTCATCAAATGCCAACTGACAGGCATCACTCCAAATGAACGGCACACCTTTACGTGTTAGGTGTGTCATGGGACCCGCTATCGTGGAGAAACCCCAAATAAACCTCCTGTAGTATCCTGCTAGGCCCAAGAAACTACGGATCTCTGTCGGTGTCGTGGGCTGTTCCCACTCCCTCACCGCGGATACCTTCCCCGGATCAACCGATATTCCCCGGTCGGAAATAATATGCCCCAAAAACTGAACCTCCTTCAGCCAAAACCCGCACTTCTCATATTTTGCATACAACTCATTCTGGCGCAGTGTCTGCAAAACTAGCCTCAAGTGCTCGGCGTGCTCCTCCTCAGTCTGGGAGTAAACCAAAATATCATCGATGAAGACAATGACAAACTGGTCTAGGAAATCCCTGAACACCCTATTAATCAAGTCCATAAATGCTGCTGGAGCGTTGGTCAAACCAAATGGCATAACCCGAAACTCGTAGGAACCATATCTCGATAAGAACGCAGTCTTCGAGACGTCCTCCTCCCTGATACGCAACTGATGGTATCCAGATCGCAAATCAATCTTTGAGAAGCAAGAAGCTCCTCTCAACTGGTCGAATAGGTCATCGATTCGAGGCAACGGATACTTATTCCGTATCGTGACCTTGTTTAACTCCCGGTAGTCCACACACAATCTCAGTGAACCATCTCTCTTCTTCACGAACAACACAGGGGCACCCCACGGTGAAGTACTCCTCCGAATAAACCCCTGACCCAACAACTGCTCAATCTGATCCCGTAACTCCCTCATCTCAGCTGGAGCCATACGGTACGGTGCTCGTGCTATAGGTCTCGTATCTGGTAACAAGTCTATAACGAAGTCTATCTCTCGACTGGGGGGTAGGCCTGGTATCTCCTGAAACACATCCGAATACTCCCTGACAACTGGGATCGAATCTAAAGGAATCACAACCTCCTTAGAGGTATCCTCCTCAATGTAATATAAATGAGCGATCGAGCCTCCCTCTGGGCGAGGCATCGCCACTACAAACATCTCTTGCCCCGGAATGGCAAAAACAATGCTCCCACCGAAGCAATCAATCATGGCTCTATAATCAGCGAGCCAATCCATACCGATAATCACATCGTGAACATGCATATCTAATACTAACATGTCTGCAGGTAATACCAAACCACCAATCTCTACCCCCACTCCCCGACATATAAAGAATATAAGCGACCCACTCCCCAATGGTGAGTCGACACACGTAACTGTGCTCTCCGCGGTGGCTAACAACCCTAACGCCTTCGCGAAATGTGTAGCTATAAAACAATGTGTAGCCCCCGTATCAAACAGTACCCGACCCATAGTGCCATGGATAGAAAACGTACCCTCAATCACGGGCGGTGCCTGTGGGACTGCTGCCTGGTGGACGTTGTAGACACGTCCATACTGTAGCTGCCCCTGCTGAACCGGGACTGCTGGAATGGGTGGCAATGCTGCCATCTGTGGCGGTGCGGGAAGAGCGGTGGGAAACATAGGCCTCTGCGGCTCCTGGCGAGCTCCCTGCTACTGCTGCGGGGCCCTGCCCCTATCAGGACAGTCCTGGCGTTTATGGCCAGTCTTGCCACAAACGAAACACTTCCCTGGGAAGTTCCCTCCTCTCTGCCCCTGCTGTCCCCGGCCCTGGTGGCCGTTACCGTTCCTCCCTTGGCCCTGCTGAAACTGCTGATGTTGACCATTATGACCCTGTTGGCCATTCCGGAATCCTCCCTGACCGTTCCTGAAACCCCCTGAACGGAACCTCTTATGATCCCCCTGCTGAGAGCCCTGCTCTACCTGCCTCTGTCCCTGAAAAGATTGTGCCCCACCGGCACCATGTCCTCCAGTCCTGCCCTGATGGCTAGACTCTCCCGATCTCTTGCCCTCGGCCATATGAAAGCGGTGATCCTGGCAGTGTAATAAAGCAGTGTTAACCACATCAGAATAAGTGGCCAATGAAAGGTTCCCTAACAGATGCTGACGGATCCTCCATGTCAACCTGTCGGTGAATTTCTCAATCTTCTTCTTCTCTGTTGGTATCTCATCAGGAACGATATTCAACAGATTAGTGAACTCGGCCTCATATTCGGCCACGGTCTTGCCCTCCTGCCTCAGACTCATCAATCTCCTCCTCATTTCCGTATGAACAGCTGACGGAAAGTACTTGCGGTCGAACCGCACCCAGAACTCCTGAATCGTGAGAGTATCCCTCTCCTCTACGGTGGTAATAGACTCCCACCACTGCAATGCAGATCCAACTAGCTTGAAAGTAGCTAGCACCTGCTTCTGAACATCAGTGCACTCATACATCCTCAAGTGCCGCTGTATATCCTTCCTCCACTGGCTCGAGACTACCACGTCTGAGCTACCTGCAAACTCTGGCGGATGCGCTTTCTGAAAAGCGTCACGTACACGTTCCCAAGCAGACGGGAATGAATTTACCTGTACTGACGCGGCAACCGGCGCCTGAGGCGGTGCCTGCTGAACTACTGCAATGGCGGCATTTACCGCTTGGGCTACTATAGCTGCAACCTCAGCGGCGTTCATCATGCCTTGAACCGCTGCGGGCTGTGGTTCTGGCACCGCATTCCTGGGAACTCGTGGTGCACGTCGTGGAGGCATTCTGAAATATGAATAAAGTCTATAAGTTCGCAGTTATAAACTTAAAATAGCTGAAGAACGTAGCATAAACAAAAGAATACAACAGTCCTAAAATATAGGGCTCTATATCAAAGAAAGCTCAGCGGAAACATAATAAGCCGTTCAGATCCTAAAGGACACTAGAACCTGATGCTCTGATACCACCTGTGACACCCCGACTAATTAAATACCGGGTACCTACTCCTTTATTAAATTAATTCAAAACGCCAAGTTGGCTCAGTTAATAGCATCACTGTCGAAAACATTTTTATTTTTACTAACCACCTAGTATTTAAAAAGTAAGTTGCCAAATTTTAATTAAAGTCTGATTAACATGCAACAAGTGTAAAAAGAATAATAACACCATTCACCATAATGAAGTAAATAGAATAATCGTCACATGATATAAATGAATCTGGAGGAAAAACTCCTCATAACACAATCCCATAACTGAAGTAAATAATGAAATACTGAATACAGAATGAATACATGCCAACGTCTGAAAAACTAAAATGGAAATGTATCTAATAGAATTTGGGCAACATGCCCTACAACTGAGGAATACTGAATAAGGAATCCAAATGATATAAGCGTCTAAAAGCAAATCCCTGTAGCTTCCACAAGCAGCTACAGCTCGTCATCCAAATGAGAATCCTATGCATGGTGACCTTGTGGCTGGGCACCTAAAATGGTTTTACAAAAAGATAGATTTGAAAGCAAACGGGTCAGAGCCCGAATGTGGAGATATTTTAAAAACCTGCAAGTGCTTTAAAAACATTTAAAACAGTATATGCAAAATACATGTTAGGACGTTCTCTCACATGAGATACTCACCTCTCGTCTAACTGTGCACTCCTAACGATCCTGTACCCATTCATGTGTTGTCTCATAACTATCTAAAGAGTTTCTAACACTTCTACTCGGTTCACGTTATAAGTTCCATCATTAACAATTAAATAGAGAGTTATACTTTAATTCTCGAATTCCCAATTATTAACAAAACCATTTATTGATAAAAGTTCCCTTTTTATCTTTTAAAAACATTACCATAACTATACTCACAATTTAACATAGTAAATTCCTTCTCATATAACCGTATATTATCACATCATAAATATACAATACGAGCACCCAAAGGCTAAGATGCGCTGCACACATACTCTGCTATCCATCCCGGTACATCACGTACATAAGGATCACACATTCCGAATCTCTCAGGAATCGTTCAGATAACAACATCACAAATAGTGGAGGCGAACATAGTCACCATCACATGGGTCACGCACATACCTACGCTCCCACGATCAGCAGACTTATTAATATCACAATAAGTCCTTCTATGACCTATATTCATCGAGGTAACCAATCTAAATCCGGGCAACACAAGGATAAGAAGGCCCTAAGCGAACGTAAACCTCCCGTGATAACAAGTATGATAGGTATGTCGTACACATAAAGGTATATACTAAGCATTCACACATCTTAGATACCTCAATATTAATAAAGGTATACTCTACATCATTATACCATTATTCCAAATTCATATATTTCAAGTATCCCGATAATATATAAATTAAATAGTCGACACCTCTCACGTCGTAATTTCTTAAACTTAAAACTTTTCTCTATTAGACTATTAAGTCCCCAATATTCCCACATATAAAATCTTTATACCTAAGGTCTTTACTTCTGCCCCAAACCTTATTTCATCAAATTATTCAACTTTGCACTATTAGCCCAAATATTATCTCACATAACGAATTTCATTAATTTAGAATAATTCCTCAAATTAAATTCCAATTAAGGTCCAATCTCATAATCATGCCTACTGGTCTTCCTTAAGGTTAAGGGTATTCACAATGTCTCCAATAATATTATCCAAGGGTTAACACCATTAAAATTCAATTAAGGAAAACTTTATTCATTCTGGGAAGGTCGATCGATCGACCTTTACCTTCGATCGATCGATGGTGGTCGATCGATCGACTGATGAATGTCGATCGATCGATTGCACCAGGTCTGTTACGGACTGCTTCGTTTTGCAGTTACAGTTTCATCCCAAAACTCCATTTTTAATCATGAAACTCCAAGACAAGGTTACTATAACATTATACTATCATCCTACAACAGTATTAACATTCTAAGTCCCATAATTCATCATTTAAAGGCTTAGTTTAGATCAAAACTACATCAAAATAATTTCCAGAATTCTCCCATTCAAGAACATCATTAAACTTCTTCTAACTCTATTTTTAAATCATCAAAGGTTCTGTTTAGAACATAAATTTCATCCAGAATATTACTACATGCAATTCCTAACATATATCCAAGATTTTAACTTCCAATTTATGGGTCTAAATCATCTCCCAAGAATAATTTCGAAAATTCCTAAACATGAAAACATATCTTGAATCAAATGGGTTTAAATCACTTGCCTTAATTAATCTCTGAATTTGGTGTTGAATCTTGAAGTTAAGTCTGTCCTCTCTCTATCTTTCTGCAGAATTCTTTCCTTCTCTCTCTCTCTCTCTCTCTCTCAAGCTCTTCCTAAGGTTGAAGACAATGGAGGTATGGAGGTGTGTTTTGGTTTTTGGTAAGTTGGAATGGTATATCAACTTCTCCCGTAGCCCATATTGTCACATAGTGTAGTTAGTGGGTTAAGTGGGTTAAAGAAATAGTCAGATTGTAATTCCAATTTTCGTCACTTTTTAATTCCCCAAAATACAAATTACCGAAATACCCTTTATGATGCCGGTATGGCCCAAAAATACCCCGGGACCCAAACTAAACTTCCGGCCAGTGTTTTCTGACTATCTCGACCCTTACGGACGCGTTGGCGCACTCAAAACGACCATACGGTTAATGGAACTAAAATTCACTTTTTAATTTAATAATAAAATACCATGACGCGGCGGTCACACGCGTCTCAACAAAATTCCCAAATTGCCGTATTTCAATCACTTGACAATTTCAATATTACCCATATTCATATAATGCCAAGTATACACATTATAATAAAATACTAACTCACATCTCGTTAATATTTTTATCCGGATTAATTTCCAATTAATAAACATTTAATTCAATTAATCCCCAAAAATAAATATCACAGAAAATACGGGGTATTACACCCGACTGCTGCTGAGTACCACTGGTGTCACTACTAGTAACGGTTTTGCGCTGTTGACTCGGCTCCCCTATTCTCTTTCTCCCTTTCACATGGAAGCGATGATCCTGGCAGTGCACAAGTGCGGCATTAACGACATCTGTATACGTCACTAACGCCGGATTCCCAATCAAGTGTTGCCTGATCCACCAGGCTAAACCGTCCATAAACCTCGATTTCTTCCGCTCCTCATCGCTCACCTCATTTGGCACAAAGTTTGCTAAACGGGTGAACTTTTCCTCGTAGTCTGCCACTGATCAGTCACCCTGAACTAAATCACTGAATTTCTTTCTCATCTCAGTCTCTACTGTTGGTGGAAAGTATTTGCGGACGAACCACACCCAAAACTCTGCTATCGGCATTAAGTCTTGCTCCTCGGCGGTGGTAACTGACTCCCACCACTGTAAGGCTGCCCCCGACTGATGAAAGGTAGCAAGCATCTGTTTTTGTACCTCGGTACACTCTAGCATGCGCAGATGGCGCTGAATGTTCTTCTTCTAGTCACAAGCCTCTATCACATCTGTGATACCCCGAAACTCAGGTGGGTGATTCTTCTGGAAGGTCTCCCTAACTCTCTGCCAAGATGGTGGCCCCACTGGAGCCTAAACTGCTGGTGCCACTAGAGGCGGTACCTGGGGCTGTGGAAAGTGAGCTGCCATAGCTCGCATTGCTGTCTCGACTGCCTGTGCCACTATCACTGCCACCTGAGTAGTGGAAATCAACTCGGGCGTGGGTGGTGGTGGCGGTACATGTGGCTCCTGGTGAGCCTCCCTGATTTCATCCCTAGCCTCAGCCCTCTCCGCTCTCAGTCTCCTCGGTGGCATCCGAAATAGATTAAATCGCATAAGTACACAGTTTACACAAAAATATTCACAGCAGAAATACGATATCTCACAAGCGGAAAATGAATCAACAGTCCTAAAAATAGGGCTCTACAACAAACGAGTGTTACGCTAAAACGTAGAAAGCTGCACAGATCCTAAGGACACTAGAACCTGATGCTCTGATACCATCTGTGACACCCCGCCTAATTAATCTCGGGTGATCAGTCCTAAATCAAGTTAGAAAAGGTTTCTCAGTTGGTCCATTTTTTGCATCACTGTCGTCTTTTTAATTACTAACCACCTAAGTGAGAAAAGTAGACTGGTGCCAATTTTTATCTTTCAATTAACTAAATAAAAACTCGTGCGGAACATAAAATAATACACAATCACAGTTAATTAAAATAATCATCCACAAATAAAACACCTAACCGAATAAACCATCGATCCAAATATCCAATACAAGTAAATATAAGAAGAAAATCTCAACCAGTCTAATACTGATAAATGAACTGTGCGGCAAGCTCAGATAACAACTAGAGAGTCTCTACACGAATGAAATAAGGAGGCGTCTATCAAAAACCCCGCAACATCCACATGTGTTGCAGCAAAGGATACCTGGAATAGAGTCAAGCCTGGCGTCCCTGTGGCTGGACACCTAAAAGGTTTTTAAATTTTTTTATAGCAAGGGTTAGTACCCAAAAACATTTGAAAATATTTAACAAATGATTAACTTGCAGTAATAAATAAATATGCATGCTCTTCATATTTTAGTTAGTGTCGCACTCTCTTAAGGACTTCCTCACCCCTCCTCTAATGTACACTACTAACGCTTCCATTTAATTTACTAGGTCCTACGCTCTTGTTCCAATGCTTATTTTAACCCTTGAATTTTACCTACTCTAACCGAGTATGCCTTAATTCATGATTTTTAAGTTATTATAAACGTCAAACTTAATTAAATCATTACTCCTTTTAATTTCATATAACATTCATACTTGTTATGCACATAATACATTTTTCACTATGTATTAATTATCCCATATATAATTATTTACCTAATTATATATTTAATCATATTACAGTATTCACAAACATACTGAAATAACATTTAATACAAACTTTCGACTGAGTAAGAATACTCACAAAATATAAATTTTCCCAAGTGCTATCCCACTAGGTGTATTCACGTAACCTAGTTATCCAAGTTAGATTCGCTCACTAACTTAGTTTAACATATGAATTGGAGGCGGTCATATTCCTTCCCTGAAAGTGAGATGCCCCTCACCCATATAACGGACGCTATGACCTGGGATTATACTCGCCCTACTCCTCAAGCTAGGGGATTCATCCACTGCGCGCAACCCCCCCCTATAGCACTAGAGTACATACTAATAATATTCAATCACTGATATTAATGCACACACACTATATATATATACTATCACACTCCGTATATATAAACATAAAATGTCCCGGCTACACCATGTACAAAACCCGTAACATAAGCCTATTTAATTTATTAAGAGTTTATGGTCCAACTCTAATTATTAATTAATTCGCACATTAATTAATTAAGTCACCTTTGGTGTCGCCCCCACCATAAAATTGGACTTACTCTCAAAGTCCGAATTACCTTCACCCGAGTCTAAATTCTCGACTCCCGAATTATTTATCCTTTACCTAAATAAGATTTATCACTCGGTATTCCTCAACCGTTATTCCCGGACTTGTTCACTACGTCTATATTTAATCCTTTCAAACACCTTCCCAAAAATTCAACCTTAGTGTGTCACACCTAATTTCTCCAAAACCCAACAATTTTAAATTATGATGACACACTAAGTCGTCTCCAAATTCTAAATTAGCTTTATTCTCCATTAATTAGATTTAAAACTCACGTATAAATTTCTCACTAAATTAATTCATGGAAAAAGATTTAATTACAATTTTCTTCATATAAAAGAAAACTGGTCGAACTGTCAAAATCTGCCGACCATCGATCGATCGACCCCAGACCTTCGATCGATCGAGCGAGCAGGTCTTTTTTTTCTTCGCGAAGACAGATTCAGCCATGGACGATTTTTCCCAAACCCTAGTTTTCTCTACCAGCAACCTTAAACCCTCTTAACATTAATACATGTTAGAAACCTTATTAGGGACCTCCAGAATGTCCACCAACATTATTAATTCGTCCATTAACTACAATTTCTGTATTTGGGGGGAAAAATCCATCTTTAACCCTTTACCCATTTACAACCCAAGTTCCATCATCAAATCCGTTTCTAATTATCCAGATAACATCCTACCAGATATATATTAACATACAAATTTCAGATTTTTACATAAACCTTTTCCAAATTTCGTAAATCAAATTATCATCTTCAAAATCAGATTTTGCCATTTACACCCAAAACGAATTTTCTTAAATACACACATCACATGAATATGAATCGAAATACATTTTTACATGCTACAACAAGTTAACACTTGCCTTAAGGTTCGTAGAGTCTGAATTTGGAGATGAGTTCCAAGGTTGAAGATGACCCTTGTTGGCTTTCTTGTGATCCCCAAATCTGCCTATAACTGCTGTTAACACACTAACCCTTTTCCTAAACTCATATCAGTCGTTTTCTTATTTCTTCTAATTAATTAATTTATCTAAATCCCGTTTTTTGCCTTATGGGCCAAGCCGAAATGACCCAATTGCCCCAGTGTGGGCCCGGCTATGTCTAAAAATGCCCCGTGACCCGTTTACTACCCCCGGGTACACTTTTCCGACTATCTCGGCCCATCCGGACTCAACCGTACACTCAGAATTGGCATCCGAATTAATTTATGAAAATACTTATCCCCCCACCCCTTATTGTCTATACCGACTCCCGGTTGAGATAAGTGCATACCCTGTCATTAATAATCGAAATGACTTAAATAAATAATTACTATTCACTTAGTAAATAAATTCCCGTAAATATTAACATTCACTCCCCGATTAATATTTAAATAAAATTTCCCTAATTAATTCAATTAAAATTACGACTCATAAGTAATTTTAAATTCGCGAATTAATTAAATATTTAATGCATGAAAGTGCGGGGTGTTACAAGATCCCATCACAACTACTACAAGCAATCACATATTAAAGGTAAGAAGCATATATTCATGGATTAGTATAAGCAAAACTTAGATTTATATTATGTTTAATTTAATTATGTCTTATTTATATTCGATTTTTGAATTTCAAATTCAAATTCAATTTATAATATTAATTCCTATTTCCTCCATCTCCTCTAAAGGGTGAGTGGTCCTATCCTATTCAAGACCGCATATTTCTTAATATACTTAACAGCTCATGCACATTGTTACGATTTGAGAAAGATTCAACAGCTTATTCCCATAGTTCTCCAAGTACACGATGTAGATTCGCAACTATGAATGTTATTTCAATTTATCAATTGAAATAACACTTAACATCGCATCATCTAGTATGTACCCAGAGAACATTAAGATACGACTGGAGAACTTCCTCCAATAGTAACAAGTTTGATCCACTAAGAATATTATTATACAGAAATATGCAGTCCCAAACTGTCCAAACGGACAATTCGAGATATCTCATTACAGGGGGTAATGACTCTCGAACGGGTCTAAGGGATATTGAATGCGTACGCATAAGAACTAGAAGGCTAGTATATATGCGCACTATATGTAATTTCATGTATGTTTCATTTAAGTATCATAAATCCGTGGTCGTGCCACTCTCGAACGGGTCGGGACACGAAGTGATTTTAGAAAAAAGTAGAAAACTCCCCCTACCCTCATTTTGACAATAATCCAGTGGTCGTGCCACTTCCACAATTAACCAACCCAACAAATTAAGACAATATAATTATTTAAGGATTTATTATTGTGAATTAAATTCAGGATTTTGAAAAAATTAAACAACCAACTTCCATATCCAACCACATTCGTCCAATATAATCCAACAACAACAACAAACCAACAAATGTGTATCCCGTACTCCTTCTAATTCATCTACTCAATTAATTCAACATTAATAATTTCTAACCAATTTCAAACCTAAATAAGAATATACAAACAACGTTTATAATGTCAAACAATTTCTAACCAATTTCAAACCTAAATAAGGATATATAAACAATATTATAACGTCAAACAATATACAAACAATTTCTAACCAATTTCAAACCTAAATAAAAATATATGCCCGCACACACACCACACCCCCCCCCCCCCACACCCCTATTTCACCACCCCCACTGCCCCCTCTTCCCCCCCCCACACACATGCACACATACACACGCCCCTGAACACACACACCCCATCACCCCTGCCCCACCACCATCACCTAATGCCCCCTCCCCCCCACCACGCACACATGCACACACGCACACTACCCCCTCTCCCCCTCCCCCTCCCCCCACATATACACACACATATATACACATACATAAATACAAAGGAAAGAGAAAGAGAGAAAGAAAGTAACCTGAAATCGTAGAGAGAGAGAGCAGTCACTTAGAGAGAGAAAGAGGGAGGGAAACCAAAACGGTGGGAAATAAAAGCAGGGGAGGGTTTATTTTACTGGGAAAATTGTCATAGACCTCTCACGATCAATGACCGTGATAAAATTGCGTGTTTTTTTATCACGGTCGTTGACTGTGACAAGAGTGGCCGGCTGAAAGGTGATAATTTAGCCTTTTTGGTGTAGTGTAAAGGAGTTCCCACATGGATTCAACGTGAGCACACACCATTTAAAATAATTAGAATTTTTTAGAGTGGCAGAAAATAAGAAACCAACTTTTGAATGAACTTAGCCCTAAATGTTTTGCTTCTCAAATTGAACTTAAAAATATTATAGAAGCTTTGAATGATGATAATTGGACAGGTGTTATGCAAGAAGAACTTAATCAATTTAAAAGGTAAAAAGTTTGGGATTTAGTACCTAGGCCTCAAAATCTTAACATAATTAGTACGAAATGGGTTTTCAAAAATAAAATGGATGAACATGAGTAATTGGTATAAATAAGGCACAACTCGTGCATAAGTTTTTTCATAAATTGAAGGGATTGATTTTGATGAGCACTTTTCTCCGATTTCAAAGTTGGAAAGTGTGAAACTTTTTCTTGCCATTGCGTTCTTTACAAAATTCAAAATGGATGTAAAAAGTGCTTTTTTGAATGGTGTGTTGAATGAGGTGGTTTATGTGAAACAACCCGAAGGTTTTGAAGACCAAAATGTCCAAATCATGTTTTTATGCTCCACAAGGCTTTATATGGTCTCAAACAAGATCCAAGGCCTTGGTATGAAAGGTTGATCGTGTATCTTTTAAAAGTGGTTTCAAGAAATGTGGTATTGATAGAATTTCTTTTTTAGAAGAGCTAAGAATCATATCCTTGTAGCTCAAATTTATGTGGACAACATTATTTTTTGTTCAATAATAGGACAATATGATCATAGTTTTTCGAAGAAAATGAAGATTAAGTTTGAGATGAGCATGGTGGGTGAGTTAAAAAAAATAGTTTGTAAGTGAGACAAATGCAAAATGGGATTTTTATTTTCCAAGCCAAATATTCTAATGAGTTAGTTAAAAAAATTTGGAATGGAATTGACAAAACATGAAAATAAGCCAATGGGGATTGATTCCAATCTAACAAAAGATGAGAGCGGGAAGGAAGTTGAAGAGAAGCTCTATAAGATAATGATATGTAGTTTATTGTACTTAACTGCTAGTAACCCCAATATCTCATATAGTGTAGGTGTGTGTTTTAGTCAAAACCAACGAGTCACACTCACAAGCAGTTAAGAGAGTGATTAGGTATGTGAGCGGTAGTCAAAAGAGGATCGTGGGATCCCTATGATACTAATGATTCTTTATATTCTTATTAGGATTTTGATTAGCAGGGAGATGTCTTTGATTAGAAAAGTACCTCGGGTGGTTTTTTTTCTTTAGCACATCCATGGTTTTATGACTTTCTGGAAAGCAAAATTTCATATCCTTATCCGTGGCTGAAGTCGAGTAAGTTCATAGCGATGGGGAGTTATTGTACACAACTTCTTGGGATTCATCAAATGTTTCAGAATTATGGATTGGATTAAGGAACAATGGATATTTATTGCGATAATATGAATGGAATTAATATTTTGAAAATCCAGTGAAACATTCAAGAACAAAACATATTGAATTGAAGCATCACTTCATTAGGTACCTTGTAGAACAAAATGCCATTAACATGTCTTATGTTCGTATCAAAAATTGAAAAGATGGTAAATATTCTTTTACACCACTTGTAAGAGTAGAAGGCTCTAATACCACTTAGAATACAAAAATAAATGTGCTCAACAAAGATTCTAATTTGAGAGTGCGCAATTTTTATCTTAAACTAATTTTATCTTTTTCTCCTAAATATACATCTATGTGATAAAAACAGATAAATCAAGCCAAGCATTCAATAAAGACAAGGTCTAAGGAAAAAACTCCTTTCGGGTAAAACCTTTTTTTCAGCACTTTATAAATATTACAAGACAATCAACCTACAGACTACTTGATAACCGCTACAATTATAATGCATTAATCTTTGTAAATCTCTAAAGAACAACTATGATCCTCGCAAGAATCATATGACCGTAGTCCTCCTTTAGCATCAAGATTTGTTTTCAGCAGTGATTCTCCTCAGGTATCACAAGTCATCCATGGAAATGCCTTCTCCATAAAGGTGTATAAAAGTATACAAAACTTTATGGGGTTTAAACGAATTCACAAAACTAAATATTCAGGATGTTTGTTTGTGAATTATACAATGTTTTTTTAACACAAAAAGTGAAGAACTTTTGCAAAAGTTATGCAACAACGAATCTGGCAAAAATCTTAAACAATCTGAAGACGAAACATGTATTTATAGGATGTTCACAAATTTCGAGGCGGTGGCATCTTTCAAATTAAAATGAAGTGTCGTTTTAACGAGATTAAGATCTCATTCAAACAAGATAAGTCTCGCATCTAACGACATCCAAAAATCTTAGACAGTAAGCCCTCGTTTAAACCTCATTTAAAAACACTTTGAACAACCTTCAAACGACATGTAATCTCGTTTGAACAAGAGTTAAAAAATAAAATATTTTTTCTCTTTGAAATAAAAAACTCTTGTTCGTTTTTGATAAAAAATAAACATCCTAAAAATTAAATTATGTAAATTAATTTAAACTCTAAATTTATTTATACCTTTACGGGATGTCGGGATATCTTCAAACTTGGAGATTCTCGAGTTTAGTTTGTCTTGATGGTGCGTGACGATTTGTAATGGGATACGCCAAACTAGTATAAAACTATGCTATGAACAATGTCAGAAAAATTATTCTTACAAATTTCCTCCCTGGCTATTCCGGTACAAAACAATCAAACATAACCGAACACCAAATTAAAATAAAAAATTCCTATGACAAAAATACTAACACCCTTCTCAACCCTAGAATGGAATTGCATAAGTTTCTTTATCTTCAAACTTCTTCTTAATCCCTTTCACAAACTTTATCTTCATCCGTGTGTCTTGAATTCCTCTTTAAGTACCTACACACATGAGACAGAGAAATATACCTCGTTACACATCGAGTTTGAAATAAGATAAAACTCAAAAATTAATTCTCCCCCATAAATCAAGCTCAAACTCATCAAATTTTAATTTTCTCTCCCCCTTTGTTTTTATCCGAAATAGACAAAGAAGTAGAAACGTAAGAATGAAGTATGAAGCATCAAGTAGAAGATAAGATATCATCAGAAAAAGATATAAATTAAGCATGTGTAATAATCATCTCAAAGGCATACACAGCCAACTATTTTTGAAATTTTTTAATTTTTCTAAAAATAACAAATTTCACAAATACAACATACAATACCATATATAATATATGAAAAATATATCAAAGTAAATATGGCACATATATATAGATGTAAATGATCACAAAGCATGACACAAAATACATAATCTTTACACACTAGCATACTATCTATGTGTCTAAACGTGTGGGATGGAATGAATGGGTGTGAAATAGTAACAAAAGAATTATAACACAAACACTCAAATATGTTCAAGAAGTTCTAATTGATCGCAAAACTTTATCAAACTAAGTTTTACCCTTAAGTGACGAATATGAACATAACAAGCACAATACACACAAGTCTAGAATATTAATTATTCTACAAATTAATAGCGTCATGACAAAATAAGTATACTAGAATTCATTGTGAAAATCCGTTGATCTTCAACTAAACTCCCTCAAAATATAAACATAATCATATTTTCTTTACTTTTCTTTTCTCTTGAAGTGATTTCTTTTTGAAAGATTAAATAATCTAAACTATTTTGGCCCCCTTTTTGGCGTATTTTTCTCTTTTAATATCTTTATTTTTTCTTGAGATCTTTTCAAATGGTGGCTTTCACGACGAGTCAACCTGTCTCTCGCAGCCTTTTCCCTTGTTCACTCATTTTTTTTTCAATAATAAACAAAATCTCTCATGGGCAACGGTTCTTACATGAAAAAATCCCTATAGTCATATAAACATGTAGATGACAAAATTTATGGGAGAACATCTCACCAAGCTCAAATATACATAGTGAAGTAAACGTTCAATAAGCTCATGCTTGTGTGTGCAGAGGCATATACAAAGTTGAATCCGTAAAGCAAATCAAGTTTGAAATAACTCCATATAAACATGGTTAAGATCAATCTAAGTATCTAAAGTCATAACCAAATGTCCTAATCACATGAAAAGTACGAAGTGAATTTGATTCAAACACACCAATATGCCATACCAAATGTGTAAAACTAAAATACAAAAAAATCGAAAATCTTTTTGTATATTTCAAAAATTTATCAAAACAAGATCTTTTTATATTTTTCATTATAACTCAATAGAGAAAAATATAATGCAAAAAATACACGTATTATAACACTAGAAAAATCATGCAATCAAACTAGAGTATGACAAACAAAATCATGCAAGAAATCACTCATAGGATACAACAAGAGAAAAATCATGTGTAAGCATGTGAGAATCAACTAGTCTAACATCTAGCTCCTCCAAAATGGATTTCTTAACCTAGATAGGTGTACATTTAATGTGACGGAATTATGGAACCAAAGGGACACTCGACTTAAACTTCCTAGGACCTCTTCCAAGATCATAACAAAATTCTCCGAGGTTACCCTTCTTACCACAATGTAAACATATGTAAACTCAAGGAATGTTACGTATGGATTGACCTTTTTTAACGTCCTTGGATGCGGTCGAATCTCTAAAATAAACAATGGCTTTGACTTTAACATTAGAATCACTAGAAACATATGAGCCAAAGATAGAGCCATTATTTCGCAAACTACTCGAGTCTTTTAAATCATCTTTTAACTTCAAAATTTTAGACTCAAGCAAATAATTTGACTCCTTTATTTTTAGGGACTCCTTTTTCATATGTTAAATCATTCCTAGAAGGTTATTTTGCTCCCCCCAATGTGAGCAAACATATCCCTAAGAGTCTTCTCACGTGCCTTAAAATCATTAACCAAAACACTATCCTCTACGGCACAAACATTAACCTTAGTATTTTTAAAATCCTCTAATTATTTCTCTAAAAATTGGACTCTTTCATTACTCTCTTTCTTGGACAATTCTAAATTTTTAAAATCACGATCCATGTCCACGAGTTTCTCACGAAAGAGATCTCTTCGATGTTGAATCATTTACAAAAGCTCCATAGCGGATTTAAAACGATAATTTTCTTTTTCAAGAATTTCATTTCTTTTAGCAAACTTAAAATTGAAACGATTCAAGTCGTTAAAACTATGGGAATCCATTGAGAGAAACAACAAAACCACCCTAAAATAGCCCTAAACAAGGATTTAACACAATAACTTAGTGTAACCAGCTCTGATACCAATTTACGAAAAATGGTATCAGCAGGAAAAACTCAAAAAAATTAGGATCACATGATAACTTGGTGCAACCCGCTCTGACACCAATTTGAAAAACTGATAAATATGCTCTGACACCACTTCTAAGAGTGGAAGACTCTAATACCACTTAGAATGAGGAAATAAATATGCTCAACAAAGATTCCAATTTGAGAGTGCACAATTTTTTATCTTAAACTAATTTTATCTTTTTATCCTAAACATACATCTATGTGATAAAATAGATAAATCATACCAAGCATTCAACAAAGACGAGGTTTGAGGAAAAAACTCCTTTCGAGTAAAACCTTTTTTTTAGCATTTTAGAAATGTTACAAGACAATCGACTTACAGTCTACTTGATAACCGTCATAAGTATAATGCACTATTATTTATAAATCTCTAAGGGACAATTATAGTCCTCACAAGAATTACAAGACCGCAGCTCTCCATCGGCTTTAGCCTTTGTCTCCAGCAGTGAGTCCCCTCAGGTATCACAAGACAGCCATGGAGATGACTTCTCCACAAAGGTTTATGAAAGTATACAAAACTTTCTGGGGTTTAAACAAATTCACAAAATTAAATATTCAGTATGTTTATTTGTGAAGTTAACAGTGTTTTTGCAACACAAAAAGTGAAGAACTTTAGTAAAAGTTATGTAAAAACTAATCTGTCAAAAGTCTAAAATAATCTGAACATGAAACAGGTATTTATAAGACGTTCATAAATTTCGAGGTGGTGACATCATTTAAACAAAAATACAGTGTCATTCTAATGAGATCAAGATCCCCTTCGAACGAGATAAGTCTCGCATCTAATGACATCCAACAGTCTTAGACAATAAGCCCTCATACATATTTTTACTTATCCTGTAAACCTTTATATATTTTGTTATCTTAGAGGGTGATTAGGTTTGGTTGAGCTTGATTGAGGTTATTTCTTTGAAGTGTGAGGTGCATCTCGATTTAAATATTTTCACATTTGATTTTATTTTCCTTTGTATATATATTTTTTATTTTTCTTATAAAAATACACAAAAAAAATTTGGCGGTTTTTGCGTATTTTTGGTTAAATCCCATGCTAAATATGTTGATAAATGTATAAGTTTGTATAAATTGAAGTTTTATTTCTTATATGATTTGTTGTTGATGTAATTGTTGAATGTGTTTTGTCAAAGTAGGCGTTTCAAAAATATCATGACCAATATTAACTTTAGTTTGATTTTATTGTCTTGAAAGCTTGTATTCTTCACTACACCGCACGAATTCATAAATGGTATTGATAATTGTCATTTCTAGAATCATTTGCAAATTTAAAGTTCAAAAATCAATCTTGCATAAGTTTTATAAGCACTTCATGGTCTACTTGTGAGAAATTTAGATTTTCATATAAAGGAGTTGAATATGGACCATTATCTATGCGTTGATAAGGGATACCATTAGAGTGATAATGCACGATTTGAATTTGAGTATCATTGGATATGTTTCAACTAGGTGTGTGAAAATCCAATCAATGACAAAAGCCAATTTGTTAGAAAGATCCACAAGTCAAGTGCTTAACTGACAATAAGCACGTATGGCTTTGGCACATTTAAAAATAAATTGCTATTTTAGTTTGGCATTCAAAAGATTTGATCAACAATTGTGCCAATAGGGTTTGTATATGGAGTAGATCTTAAAGATAAACTCATGATCACATTGCATTTTTTCTATAAAGTTTGTCGAATGTGTCAAAAAGGCAATTATTTTATTATGTTTATGATTTTCCACTTTTATCCACATGCAAGACAATATGATTCTTATTTTACTTATGTTGTGTTTATAATGTGATTTGAAATTGTTTAAACTTCTCAACACATATAGACAATTTTTATTTGATAAATCTCAAGTGATTAAACATTATAGTTTATGCGATCTGGCATAATTTTCATAGTTGTTTGGTATTTAGGGATTGATCTTGTGTTTTCTAGTATATTTTTGTATTTTTTGTTTTTACTAATGATATTTATTTGATCTTTAGTCTGTGAGCATGTTATTGGGTGCATGGGATCTTATTTTGGCTGAGAGTGTCCGTTAGATCATTTTTGAGGTGTTTATGAAAGTGCGTTGGGGCTCCTAGGGTTATAAACAACACACACTAATTTTTAATTTTTCAAAATTCATTAAACTGATTTTAATCTTTGCACCACTTAAACCATAATGTTATACAATTAGCCAAATTTTATCTTACCCTAAGCATGCAAATAGGTTAATAACTAAGAGTTAAATAAATCAAACCACAACATGACGGTGTATGAGAAAATCCACAACGAAAAAAACCTCATATGACCCAGCCATACAAATCACTATGATATAGGTATCGTTACAAGGACAAATTAGACTTACTCAGCCAAGTCGACACCTTTAAGCCTTGATGTTATCTTTTCTGCTTGAAACTTCTTCATAGTCTCCATTGGATGCATTCTAAAAGTAATCACAACACATGAGCTCCCCATGTTTCGGTATCCATCGATATTATCATTGCATATCTAGTTATAATCGTCTTATGCAAACACGTATGAACTACCGCACGAAGTAAACTTAGAATCCACTGCTAAAAACAAACTCTTAATAAATAAAAAAACATCTTGGTGCAAGACAAACTGAGACCTTAAATAGACATAAGATGGTGATTCTTGGATCTCAAACTTTAGGTGTAAACAAGCTAAACCCGCACACTTAACACACCATTCAAATGCAAAGGAATATATCAATATAAACAACATATGAAAAAAAATCATCCCCTTTTGCTAAACAATCTCAAGCTAAGGTAAGATGTGCCCCCCTAAGGTAAAAATATCTCCACATTTTTATTTGGGAATAGACAAAGGTAAAGGTGCACAATATAACTTCTCCCCCTAAATTTAACACATGTGAACATAAATGAAACAAGTATATCATGAAATGATGTGAAGTGAAATAACAATGACAAACAAACTCGGTAATACAAGCATACATAATCCAAACTATGAGACAAATGATATCAATGTAAACAATAAAAAATGATACCAATATGATCATATACAATGTCAAAATGATACAACTATGAAACGTATGATAAACATGAATTAAATGTAATGTAAAGACTCATAACAAACATACCATATATAGACACACATATAACAATAACGTACAAGCATATATAGTTATAAACACCACAAAAGACACAAAACACATTAGGTTTCCATACTCACATGGCATAAATTTGTCTAGACCAAATATGGTACGGAGTGAAAAGGTGTGAACTAGAAAAAAGAAAAAATATGTCCCAACCACTCAAGATAGTCCAATGATTTCTATTTGACTGAATTAATTTATCAAACTTCAATTTAGCCTCAAGTGACAAATAATGTTAACTCATAATGGATAAACATACAAAATACACACTAGCGTCAAATCTTTATGATTCTTAAATCAGTAGCATCAAATATGTAGAATAACTAGGACTCATTGTGCACACCCATTTATCTTTAACTTATACACACACTCAAAATAAATATATATTATGATTTTCCTCTCTTTTATTTTGAAGATATCACACTTTAGAGATCAATTAAAAACTTGGCCTTAGAAAATTTTCTTTTCTTTTGCCTTTCTTTTATTTTCTTTTTTTTAGGCTCTTGCTAACGGTGGCCTTTCACTCAAGGGAGATTTACTCCCTTCGCAACCCTTTTCCATTGCATCCTCATATTTTCAAACTAAAATAAACTCTTGTACAATTGTTCTTACATGTACAAATTCCCCAATCAAATATATATGTATATGACAAGATTAATAGGAGAATACCTCACTTAGCTCATGCAACATAAATAGTTAAAATCCAAAAGAGATCTAGTGAAAGTGTGTACGGAGGCATATGCAAAGTGAATCCATTACACAGATCAAGTTCAAACAACTCCATGCAAGCACGATAAAGAACAATCCAAAGCATTGTAAACCACAATAAAATGTCCTAGACACATGGAAACATAGAACAAATAGGATTCAAATGCACCGATATGTCACAAAAAATGTGTAAAACCAAATTACACAAAAAATAAAAATCTTTTTAAGTTTTTAAACATTTTTAAAAGGACTCAAAAGACAAATAATTTTTGTATTTCTCTTATATAGACCCAATAATTGAAAAATCAAAATATATTATACAACTAGAAATAACATATAACATGAAACATAAACTCTAGTGTATGAACAACATGTAAACACAATCAACCATTAGATATATCCTGAGAAGATTCATGTGCACGAATGCAAGAGTCAACAAACCTAACATTAAGTGCCTCTAAATTGGATCTCCTCACCCATATAGGTGTAGCGTGACGAACTTGGGTGCTGGGAACCTTGGTGACACTAGACTTAGACTTTTTAAGACCTTTTCTAAGATCATAACAAAAATGTCTAAGGTAACCTTTCCTATCACAATCTGTGCAAGTGTAGACACGATGAATAATGTTACCTTTGGGTTAATCTTTTTTAACGTACTTGGCTATGGTTAACCCTCTGTAAGGACATTTTTGTCCATTATCAATTTGTATGTCGTACGCCGTTACACCGTTGAAGAATCTCAATATCGCATCTACATCAACGGATCCGAATATCAAAGTGTCTTCAACATCATAGCCTCTGCGAGAATGAACTTGGTAAAATTTTGTTTTTATGTTCCTTAAAGTTCATATTTAGTATTGGGAAATTTTTATAAAATGTTTTTTATAAAAATAAGAAGTAAGTTTTTTTAAAGCAAAATGAGGCTTTTAAAAGGATTTTATTTTTCTAGGAAAACCGGACCTGTCCGCCCTCTATCGGACCGATCCGCAACCGGACCGGTCCGCCCCTCAATCGGACCGGTTCGCCTGCTGAAAAGCCAGTATACCCCGGATCGAATGCGAACCGAAGAAGGCAATTTTTAAAAGAACCGATCCGAGGTCGGACCGATCCGCCTCCAAGCCGGACCGGTCCGCCTGGGATAAATTCGGCCAGATTCGCTGCAGATTTTTTAGGCTCAAAGTTTTCCTATTTAAAGCCAACTTCGGGGAGTTATTTTTTTAAGACTTCTAAAGACGATTTTCAGAGTCCTAAATACTCTAAGTCTTCACCTTTTTGATGTGCAAAACATCTTTTTGATTCACACAAAAAAAACCCAATTACTTTTGTGAATCTTTTGGAACCCTAGAACACAAGCTTTGCTACTGTTCATCTTTGTGGGGAGATCTTTGCAACCGAGGGTTGCGTGTCATTGCTGAGGGAGTCTCTACAAAGTTTCATGGCTGCGTGTCATTGAGGAGTGCTGCGGTTCTTCCTTTGTTGATTGGACTGAGGTTCATGTGGGTTCGCTGCGTGTGAATTCATTGCTGCCCTCCTGGAAAGGGATATTTCCAGCCGCCGACTACAGAATCCGATACCTGAGGGTAATTCTTAGTCACTGTATTTTCATTGTAATCCGATTGTAAGCCGTTTTCTTACAAATTATAGTGAAAATAAAAGGTTTTGCCCCTTTGGGGGATTTTTCCTGAAACTGTTTGTTTTTATCCTGCATGCTATATTTTATTTGATAAATCATCTAGATGCATGTCTTAGGGTTTAACTAAAATTTGGGATTAATTAAAATTGGTTTTTTATTTGAGACGTCGCAATATTTCCGCTGTAGCTGCACTCTCAAATTGGTATCAGAGCTTATTTAAGCGATCACCACTCTTCACCCTCTCAAAATGTTAGTTTTGTCTTTAGTAGTGAAAGCATTTGGATCATCAAAGCCAATTACAACTTTGTCATTTTTTATTTGGATGATGCCTAAAATCGTATACAACTTATCCGACCTAGATTCCAAATCAAATTTGACGTGACTTGAGTTTCTTAATTTCTCCTCTAACTCCACAATCCTATATTCAAGCAAAAGACGAGGAACATTAAATTTTAAGGACTCTTTCTTTAAATTTTCAAACAATCCTCAAAGGTTATCTCTCTCTCCCTAAACGTACTAGAGCTTCTCCCTAAGAGTCTTCTCACGTGTCCTCAAATCCTCAATCAATTTTGCATCATCATTACCTATGTCATGTTCTTTTAGCTTAGGTTCTAATTTTAAGTTGTCCTTCTTTAACTTCAATGACTCGGTGCATAACTCACGAAAGGTAACTTGAAGTTCACTCTCCTCCTCTTCAATCACCTTTCCTTCTTCTTCATCACTAGGTTGGGAATCATAAAATTGAACCTCATAACCGTCATGTATATGATCATTGTTGTACTATAAATATGTAATAACCCATGGACTAATTAGAAGATGATAGTTGGACCCATTTATCTTCTAAAATAGGTTGGGTCAGTTACCCATCTGGTCAACTAGTGCAATTCTGGTCGACCCCAATATACTAGCTAGTGAATTTAATCTAGTTAGCTCATAGTAGTTAACACTGTAACATAGCATCGTCAAGGCAAGCACATACCGTGTGATTGTATGACATTAGTAGCACACCCCATGTGGGGGAATATATACAGATATTCCCCCAAGTGCTTTATAATTATCTTCATGATTATTCTCCCACTTGCATGTAATGGTATACATGCCTAATCTATAAAGGCATGGCACTTGTTCCTCTCTATTCTCTCTCTTCAAATAGCCTATATATAGCCCACCACACCCTCTTTGATAGGGATCAAGATATTTATCCATAAAGTTAGGTTGTTTAAATCTAGAGTGAACTTGGGAGCTTGTATTTAGTCTCCGTTGATGGCTTTTGCCCATTAAATCTATACAATCAGCACTGGAACTTATGGACGTAGGCACCTTTTTGGGTTGAACCACATAAATCAGGTTTCATTTTATTTCTCTTGCCTCTCTCTACTATTTGCTCTAGATTAGTATTTCTATAATTATATATCTTTATCTGTTATTATTTATAGTTGGTGTGTATCTGCTAAGACCAAATATAGCTACCAGTTTTAGACAATAATAAATTAGCACCGTTTGTGGGGAACTACAAGACGATTGTTACTTTCTACCATTATTGATTTCTAAAACTCGAGGTACCCAGCTTTTGGAAAATAGTGAATCCGATTCATCTATGTTTCGTTGGGTTAAAGTTTATTAGTCTGTAAATTTCCTTTCAATTCTCTTTGATTCCTTGAATCTACCATCGGATATAGTTTTTCCTGCATTAAATCCGCTTTTTCTATAACTTTTTTTTATCACAGCTGTTGTACTCTGGGAATTCTATAAAGATGGAAAAAACCCTAGAAAGTAGTAGAGACACTGAGGGGATTTCACCTTCCACACCTGTAGGTATAAGAGATATGCAGGGAATATTATAATGCTTGGCTAGATGCCAAGAGGCTATACAAGAGAGCATCAAGCAGCTGAGGTAGAGTATTTTGGAAGGGCAGAATAGGCCTAAGATGAACCCAGTTACCCCAATAGGGGGTGAAAGCTTTGATAGAAGACAATATATTCTTCCTTTAGCCCTATAGAGGGATAGGAGGCATGCACACTACGAGAGAGTTGTTGAAAATCCAAAACGTTTGGATTCGGGTTCGAAAGGTGAAGGTAACAAGTTCAAATAGTTTGGATTTGAACGCGATGGCAGGTCCTACCATCCAGGGGAAATATCCATCATCAGAACAGGAGGATATGATAATGAACCGTAACACCTCGTAATTTTAATGATTTTTATATTGGGATTAATTGGAATTTATTAAAATAAATTGAGTAATAAATCTGGATTAAAATAAATATTAATTAGTGAGACAAGGTTTAATATTTATTTGTATTGAATATTACTTTGTGAATAAGTAATAAATTGATAAGAAAGTATTATGATTGTCGTGGGTGAGAAATACGACAGTTACGATAAATTTAGTCGGGACACACGTGTTAGTAATGTCGGGACTTAATTTTGGGAAATAAAAGATAATTTCATTTTAGATAATTTAAATGGTCATTTCGAGTGCGCCAGTGTGTCTGTAAGGGTCTAAACAGTCAGAAAAGTATACTTGGGGGGTTTAGTTTGGGTCACGGGGCATTTTTAGGCCAAACCGACACCATGTAGGGGTATTTTTATCTTTTGAAATTTTAGGGAATATATACCTATGAATTTTATAAGTGTACATCAGATTATGTATTGGGGAAGTTAGGATTATCAGTTACCAAACCAAAGAGAGGCTGCATGAGGAGGAAGGAGAAGGGTTTTCAAGGAGACTCTTAAGGCTTTTCCACCATTCTTGCACCATCACCACCACCGTTGGATAGATCGGAAGGAGAGGAACGCCACCCAACCACCAGTCTGCAGAGATTCAGACTTACATATAGAGGCAAGTGTTTATCTTACAGATTTATGATTTGATATATCATCCATATTAGAGTAGGATGATTTCCTTATGAATTTTATGGATTTTAGCCTTAAATTGGAATATATAACTCATGTTATTGGGTAGGAAAATTGATATACTTGATCTCTCGTACATGTAGTATGAAATTTATGAATTAATATGATAAATTTATGAAGAAATTTGGAGATTTATTGAGGTTATTGAACAAAAAGAATAAACTAGGGTTTTCAAAGTTTAATCTTAAATTAACCCAATTTGAAGTTATTATTTAAGGATTTTATGTTTCTATCATGATAAAAATTGTTTATACTTGTTATTATGATGTTTGAGACCTTTGGTTAGGAGTTAAGGATAGTGTAATGGTGGTTTAAATGATTAAAAATGATGAAATCCCATAACATTTAAAGGAAGAAGATGATACCTATTACAGCGAATCGATTCTGACCAAGGCTGAATCGATTCGGTTTTCCAGATTTGCACATTGTTTCCCTTTTTTACTTAAAACTCGTGGGAAATTATTGGGTTGACCTTTGAAGTAGTTCTAAATCCTAATGGTAGATATTCTAATTTTTCAGTAGGCTAATGTTGGGATTGATAATTGTTACACGATGAGAACTTAAGGCTATAATCAATTAGGTAATGTGGTAATCAAACCTAATTAAGAGAATTACATCGTGTCACGGACAATTTAAAGGAACGTATGATCAGACTAGTAGGTCATGAATGAGTTACCTACTGGGATTACTTATGGGACAATTGGCAACCTTTCGAGTATTAGGAAACAATTGGCATTATACGGTAATAAGTATGATGGTAAAGTAATGATATGTAGAATATTCGAGAGTACTATACTACGAATGGGATATCTGAGATAGGTTATGTGTATACCTATACTGAATATATGTGTATATATGGGTGGTATGAATACCTACTATTTGATATATTATGTGTAAACATACCTAGGCTACTTGATATCAAGGGAGGTTCCGCATCGGGGACAGTCTTATTCTGATGAGCCCATTGGGGGGATTTTGTAATACCCCGTATTTTTATGGATTTTATTTAATGGGATAGTTAATTGAAAATTAATTCGGATTTAAATACTAGCAAGACGAGAGTTAATATTTGATTATGATAATAATATTGAATATTATTGAGTGAATATGGTAATATATGATTATTGAATCTATTAATATTGTCGCAAGTTGTAAATACGACAAATTCGGAAATAAAGTTGGGACGCGCGTGTCAATCGTGTCAGGAATAAATTTAATGGATTTAAAAGTAAATTATTTTCAAATCATCCGTATGGTCATTCTGAGTGCGCCGACGTGTCCGGAAGGGTCGAGATAGTAAAAAAAACACTAGCCGGGGGTTTAGTTTGGATGATCCCGAGGTATTTTAGGCCTAATCGACAACCCGATAGGGTATTTTAGTCATTTTGACTTCTTAAGGAATAGTAACCCATGAATTTTAGATTGATTATATCAGCCAACACTTAGGTCCCCTAGGGTTTTCCCAACCAAAAATCACAAACGACCATTAGAGAGGAAGAGAAGGAAGTTCCAAAGGAGAACCACCGCTTAGAGGCTTTTGCACCACCGTCACCACCACCGGATAGATCGGGAAGAGAGGATTACTCCCATACCATCTTCTCCAAAGGATCAGAATCTCTAATTCAAGGCAATTGATTTATCTTGCAATGATTTAAGTCAAATTATGAATAATTGTAATAATGTGAAATTAGAGACTAAATTATTGAACTTGGATAGGTTTGCGTGTAGTGGATCTTTTGGAAATATTAAATGAATGAATCTACAAACTAAGAGTTAGTAAATCACGAAATTAAATTGAGATTTATAATGATTATTGAAGAGATATGGAAGAATTAGGGTTGTAGTAATATTCATGACTTTTAATCCAAGAAATCGACATTCTGTGATGGTTTGATGAATCTTGAACGTTAAAACTAGTGTAGATATGTTGGTTTAATGTTTAGTATACTTATATAGAATTTTGGGACGTTGTAATGGAGAATTGGAGTTGTGTAAAAATGGGAGAAATCGTAACCGTTGAAATAATTCTGGGCAGATAACTGCTCGATTGATCGATCGACCCAAGAATGTCGATTGATCGTCTGTTCGATCGATCGATCCAATTCTTCGATTGATCGATAACTCTGGAAAATGTGATACTTTTCCCTTAAATAATTGAGTAACTTCCAACCTTTAGAACCCTTTAGGGATGATTGATTGAACATATTGGTACTTAGGGAGACCAGTATGGATGTATTTGAAGCCCGGAAGATATTAGGTTAGTTTGGGATTAAATGTTAAACTTACGAATGTCCTACGAGTGAGTTACGTTTGGAAGTAGAGAGAACTCGAAAGTAATTTGCACAAATAACAACTTAAGGTTAGAGACTGTATTAGGGGGGGCCTTAATTACTGAAATAACCTTAAAGATTATAGGGAAATTTAGTAACCATTTGGGTTAGGGGTAAGTACCCGGAATTATACGAAGAGAGTTATTATGCTAAACTTATTACGTGAAATAAACAGGATGATACTTTAATACGTATGAGACTTATGATATAGGGGTGGAATACACCCATATTAATAGGATAATTATCTAAGTGTGTGATTACTTAGTGTACGGATTTTTGTGTATGACATACCTACCATACTTGCTAATATGATAATTATCTAAGTGTGTGATTACTTAGTGTACGGATTTTTGTGTATGACATACGTACCATACTTGCTATCACGGGAGGTTGATTTTCGAGAAAGGACCATCTTATCTTTGTGTACCTTTAGGGGGATTTAGATTGGTACCTTAAGGACATAGGACTGTGAATGACTTATCTGTGATTTGATAAGTCAGCTGACGATGGGAGCGTAGGTATGTGCTTGACCCATAGGTATGTGAACTATGTTCGATTCCAATACGTGTGACTTTTATTTAAATGGTTCCTAAGTGATTCAGAACATGTGATCCTTATGTACGTGATGTACTGGGATTCGACAACAGAGTATGCGTGCACCACAGCTTAGCCTAGGGGTGCCATATATGTATATATGTAATGAGAGCGACTTATATATGTACTTGTGACTGATTCACTGTTACTTAGTAGATGCGAATAACTAAGAGATTTAATTGAGAATAATGTGAACTTAACTAATAATTGAGCTAAGTAATTGGATTAATGAACGTGTGAGTTATGAATATAATTTATTTGAATTATACGGGTGGCATTTAAAGTAAGACCGTCTGGTTAGGAGTATAATAGACTAGTCAGGCAGTAATATAGCTAGGTGGAATTTAGAAGATGCGATAGGCGTGCACAATAGTTTAGGGGTGAGTATCTTAAGTGAGGGCACGTTACTAACATGTTTAATATATGTGTTATTTAATATTGTAATTTAAACACTTACTGTTTTTAAAATATTTTCACCTTGGGCTCTGCCCCGTTTGCTTTCAAATTTATTTCTTTTTGTAAAACCTTTTAGGTGCCCAGCCATAGGGACACCAAGCTTAGGAGTTCCATTCCATTGACGTGTTGTAGCTATTTTGGAAGTCACGGGATCTCATTACTTGATACCTCCATATCTATCTTTGCTTCTTTTGGAGTCATTTATTCCAGTTAGGGCATGTTTCCCATTCTTATTCAGAGACAACAGTTTTAGACTTTCATTTTATTTCAGTCTTGGGATTTAATTTATTTCACTTAGACATTTGTATTGGGTTTATTTACATTGCTATTATTAGTAGAGTGTTTACTCCAGACATCAATTATTTCATTTTCGTTGATTACCTTATGAGATTGTTCATGTGATTGTTGGATGATGATTTAAATTATTTAGTTGATGGTTAATTTAAATATTAAAATTTGGCACTTCACTATTTTAAATATTAGGTGGTTGTAATTAATTAAATGTTTTCGATAGTGATGCTATGAACTGAATCAACTTGACATTTTGTATTAATTTAAATAAAGGAGCATCTACCCTATATTTAATTAGTCGGGGTGTCAAAGGTGGTATCAGAGCATCAGGTTCTAGAGTCCTTAGGATCTGTATGGCTTGTTATGTTTTCGCGTAATGTCCTTTGATAATAGAGCCCTATATTTTAGTATTGTTGTACTCTTTTGTATATCTTACGTTCTTCAGCTATTTCGAGATGTTAACCGTGGACTTATAAAACTTCTCTCTCATTTCATATGCCTCCTCGATGTGCACAACGAGTTCCCAGGGGTACCCAACCCGAGCCTCAGCCTGCACCAGTTTAGAGTTCTATGAACGTTACTAAAGTTGCCACCATTGTAGCCCAGGCGATAAATGCCACGTTAGTAGTTGTGCATCAGGAACCACCTCAGGCACCGGTGGTAGCCCCAGTCCAGGCTCATGCATTCTCGCCTGCTTGGGAATATGTTCGTGATGCCTTTCTGAAGGTGCATCCTTTTGAGTTTACAAGGAGCTTCAATGTTGTAGTGGCGGGCCAATGGAAGAAGGACATCCAAAGGCACTTGAGGGTGTATGAGTGCACAGATTTACAGAGGCAAATATTGTCTAGGTTTAAGCTGGTAGGAGCAACATTGCAGTGGTGAGAGTCTATTACCACCGCCGAGGAGAGAGATATTTTTTCTATTCAGGAGTTCGGGGTGTGGTTCGATCGCATATATTTCCCCACTAAAGTTCAGACAGAGATGAGGTAAAAATTGATGATATTTAAGCAGGAAGGGAGGACAGTGGCAGAGTATGAGGCCGAGCTCACCAACCTTCTGAACATAGTTCCTGATGAGATCCCAACTAAAGAGAAGAAGATCCAGAAATTCATGGATGTGTTGACGTGGAGGATTCTCCAACACATGCTAGGTAATCTCTCGTTGTCTACCTACTCATATGTGGTTAACGCAACGCTACTCCACTGCCAGGACCATCGCTTTCATCTGTCAGAGGGTAAGTGAGTAGGGGAGTCCAACCAGTAGGGCAGGACATGAGGTAATGGTGCCACTGGGGCACAACCAGCTCAGGGTCAGCATAGGCAGGGTGATCAGAGTTCCTAATAGGGGGATTATAATTGATTCAGATCAAGAGGTTTTCGACATAGCTATGGAGATTTTAGGTATGGACAGCAGGGTCAACATGGCCATCAGGGCCAGCAACAGTTTCAACAGGGCCAGCATGACCAAGGTAGAAGTGGTAATGGTCATCAGGGCCATGGGAAGCAGGGTCAGAGAGGGGGAAACTTTTTAAGCAAATGCTTTATATGTGGTAAGATATGACATAAAAGCTAGGAGCGTCCCGAGAGGGGTAGGTCCCCTCAGCAGCAGCAGCAGGGTGCTCGATAGGAGCCCCCGAGACCGATGTTTTTCGCCGCCCTCCCAGGACTACCACAGATGCCAGCATTGCCACCTATTCCAGTGATCCCAATTCAGCAGGGGCAGCTTCAGTTTGGTCGGGTTTATAACCTTCATCTGGCCGCAGTCCCGTAGGATCCACCAACGATTGAGGGTATATTTCCTATTTAAGGGACTGTGGGGCATATTTTATTTGAAACGGGGGCCATACACTACTTTATTGCCACGAGATTTGCACGCGCTATGGGATTATTAGATATCATGGAGAGCACTATCACTTGTATAGATTCACCATTGAGTAGAGGTTCTGTGATTTCCTTTATATGTAGAGGCGTGGGTGTAGATATTGGGAGATTTACTTTACCTACTGACATGCTCATATTAGATATGTTTGAGTATGTTACGATTATCGCTATGGATTGGCTGGTTATATATAGAGCCTTGATTGATTATTTTAGTAGGAGTATTATTTTTGCCGTACCTGGTCAATAGATGTTCCTAGTGGCGATGCCTTATCCTGAGAGAGGATCTCTCACTCACTTCTACTACATAGAGGAGAAGACCTCTAAGGAGGTGGTGATACCACTTGATTCAATTCTAGTTGTTAGGGAGTTCGCTGATGTGTTCCAGGATATATCAAGAATATCTCCTAATAGAGAGAGACTTTTTTTTTTATAGATTTGGCACCGAGCACTCGATCGATAGCCCGTGCACCTTACCGTATGGCTCTAGCGGAGATGAGGGAGCTGCGGGATCAGATAGAGCAGCTGTTGGGTCAGGGGTTTATCCATAGGAGTACTTCGTCGTGGGGTGATACTGTGCTGCTTGTTAAGAAGAGGGATTGATCTTTGAGGTTGTGTGTCAATTACTGGGAGTTGAATAAAGTCACGATACGAAATAAGTATCCGTTGCCCCGAATCGATGACTTATTCGACTAGTTGAGAGGAGCTACCTTCTTCTCAAAGATTGACTTGAGATCGGGATACCATCAGTTACGTATCAGGGAGAAGGATGTCTCGAAGACTGCCTTCTTTATGAGATATGGTTCCTATGATTTCAGAGTTATGCCTTTTGGTCTGACCAACGCCATAACCGTGTTTATGGACTTGATGAGTAGAGTGTTCAGAGAGTTCCTGGACCAGTTCGTCATTATCTTCATAGTTGACATTATGGTTTACTCCCAGACCAAGGAGGAGCGTGTCGAGCACTTGATGTAGGTTTTGCAGACACTGTGTCAGCACGAGCTGTATGCAAAATATGAGAAATGCGGGTTTTGGCTAAAGAAGGTTCAATTTTTAGGGCACATCATTTTTAACAGGGGGATATCTGTAGATCTGGGGAAGGTATCAGCAGTGAGGGAGTGGAGACAGCCCAAGACACTGACAGAAATACGTATTTTCTTAGGCCTAATAGGAAACTATAGGAGGTTTATTCATGGGTTTTCGAAGATACCGGGTCCGTTAACACATCTGACTCGCAAGGGGGTGCCATTTATCCGGAGTGATGCTTGCCAGTTGGCTTTTGATGAGTTAAAGGACAAACTGACCTCAACACCAATGTTAGCATTTCCTAGGCCGGGAGTAGAGTATCTAGTCTACACTGATGCATCCTTACTAGGACTTGGGGGTGTGCTTCAGCAGAAGAATCAGGTTATAGCTTATACTTGCCGTAAGCTTAAGCCTTACGAGAGAAATTAACCCACCAATGACTTGGAGTTAGTAGAAGTCGTGTTTTCACTTTGTATTTGGAGACACTAACTCATGGGGGGAGAAATTTCGCTTATTCACAGACCATAAGTCCCTACAGTACCTCTTCATGCAGAAGGAGATGAATATGCATCAACGTCGATGGCTCAAGTTTGTAAAGGATTATCAATTCGATATTCAATACCACCCAGGGAAGGCAAACGTGGTAGCAGACGCATTGAGCCATAGGTCAGTAGATGAGGTGGTCGAGGTGTGGAAAACGAAGTGGAAGGAGTTGGAACACCAGGATGCAGTGGCCCGATCATTCATATCTATGATGACAGTTACGCCCCAGATCATTACGAGAGTAGTACAGGCTCAGGCAGCAGACCCTTTCTGTCAGGAGAGAATAGTATAGTTACTAGCAGAGGGGGCCGAGTATTATACTGTTGGTTCAGATGGGGGCTTACGCTTCAATGGGAGATTGGTTGTTCCTGAGGGAGAAGACTTGCGATACGAGGTAATGGCAGAGTCACAAGATTCACGATTCGTGGTACATACTGGTGGGGATAAGATGTACCAGGATATGAGGCGACAGTACTGGTGAAACGAGATAAAGAGGGATATTGTTGAGTTCGTTTTGAAATGTACCACTTGTCAGCTAGTAAAGGTGGACCATTAGAGACCGTCAGGACTTCTACATCCATTAGAAGTTCCTATGTGGATATGGGAGAGCATTTCCATGGACTTCATCACGGGATTACCTACATCACAGAGGGGTCACAATTCCATATAGGTGATTGTGGATCGATTGACTAAGGTTGCTCACTTTCTGCTAGCCCGAACAGACTACACTACGAGATAGTACGCCCAAGTCATCATAGTTGAGATAGTGAGACTCCATGGGGTACCTCTCAATATCGTGTCTGACAGGGATAAGATATTTGTGTCTCGGTTTTGGGAGAGTTTCCAGGAAGCTATGGGTATGGAGTTACGATTGAGTACAACCTACCACCCGCAAACAGATGGGCAGACTGAGCGAACGAATCAAATGTCGGAGGAGATGTTGCATATATGCATCCTCGACTTTGGCGGAGGTTGGGAGAAGTATCTTCCAATAGTGGAGTTTGCCTATAATAACTCTTACCAGTTTACTATCGGTATGGCTCCATTTGAGGCGTTGTACAGTAGGCCTTGTCGTTCCCTAACATGTTGGCTAGAGGTGGGGGATAATAAGACACTTCGACGAGGATAGAGATGATACGGAGCCGTATTCGGATTGCTCAGGATCGATAGAAGAGTTACACCGACACCAAGAGGTTCTTCTGAGAGTTTAATGTGGGGGACCAAGTGTTACTCTGAGTGTCTCCTATGAAAGGGATAATGAATTTTAGGAAAAAAAGGAAGTTGGTGCCAAGGTATGTGGGGCCATTCCCTATCATCGAGCGGATTGGGCGAGTTGCGTATAGGTTTGGGCTATCGAAACACTTGCTTAGGATCCATGAAGTGTTTCACATTTCCTCACTGAGGATATATCTTCGAGATGATTTGGCCCATACTCACATTGTTTTAGAGGAGATTGATCTACAACCTGATAGTTCCAACGAGAAGGGTACAATTTTTATCCTAAACTGTAGCGAGAGGAAGCTGAGGTCGAAGGTAGTACCGCTAGTACGTGTTCAGTGGCGACATCAAAATGTTGAGGAGTTTACCTGGGAGCACGAGCATGAGATGCACGAGCATTATCCAGAGTTATTCTTGCCAGGTATATTTTTATTTCCGAATTTCGGGACGAAATTCTGTTATTAGGGGGGAAGTATGTAATACCCCATATTTTTATGGATTTTATTTATTGGGATTAATTGAATTAAATGGGATAATTAGTTGGAAATTAATTCGAATTTAAATACTAGCAAGACGAGAGTTAGTATTTGATTATGATAATAATGTTGAATATTACTGAGTGAATATGGTAATATATGATTATTGAATTTATTAATATTGTCGCGAGTTGTAAATACAACAATTTTGAAAATAAATTTGGGACGCGCATGTCAGTCGTGTCAGGAATAAATTTAATGGATTTAAAAGTAAATTATTTTTATATCATCCGTATGGTCATTCTGAGTGCGCCAACGTGTCCGGAAGGGTCAAGATAGTTAGAAAACACTAACCATGAGTATAGTTTGGGTCACGTGGCATTTTAGGCCTAACCGGTAACCCAAGAGGGTATTTTAGTCGTTTTGACTTTTTGAGGAATAGTAACCCATGAATTTTAGACTAATTATATCATCCAACACTTAGGGCCCCTAGGGTTTTCACAACTAAAAATCACAAACGACCATTAGAGAGGAAGAGAAGGAAGTTCCAAAGGTGAACCACCGCTTAGAGGCTTTTGCACCACCATCACCACCACCGAATAGATCGGGAAGAGAGGATTTCTGCCATACCAGCTACTCCAAAGGATCAAAATCTCTAATTCAAGGTAAGTGATTTATCTTGCAATGATTTAAGGCATATATTTTACATGATAGTTTAGCTTTGAAGATAAATTATGAATAATTGTAATAATATGAAATTGGAGACTAAATTATTGAACTTGGATAGGTTTGCATGTAGTGGATCTTCTGAAAATATTAAATGAAGAAATATACAAACTAAGAGTTAGGAAATGACAAAATTAAATTGAGATTTATGATGATTATTGAAGAGATATGTTAGGGTTGTAGTAATATTCATGACTTTTGATCCAAGAAATAGACATTCTGTGATGGTTTGATGAATCTTGAATGTTAAAACTAGTGTAGATATGTTGGTTTAATGTTTAGTATACTTATATGGGAGTTTGGGACGTTGTAATGGAGAATTGGAGGTGTAAAAATGGGAGAAAATGTAACTGTTGAAGGAATTCTGGGCAGATAACTGCTCGATCGATTGATCGACCCAAGAATGTCGATCGATCGACTGTTCGATCGATCGATCGACTGTTCGATAGATCGATCGATCCCTCTGAAAAATATGATCCTTTTCCCTTTAATAATTGAGTAACTTCCAACCTTTAGAACCCTTTGGGGATGATTGATTGAACATATAGGTACTTAGGGAAGACCAATAGGGATGTATTTGAAGCCCAGAAGATATTAGGTTAGTTTCGGATTAAATGTTAAACTTACGAATGTCTGACGAGTGAGTTACATTTGGAAGTAGTGGGAACTCAAAAATAATTCGCACAAACAACAACTTAAGGTTAGAGACTGTATTAGGGGGACCTTAATTACTAAAATAACCTTAGAGATTAGAGGGAAATTTAGTAACCGTTTGGGTTAGGGGTAAGTACCGAAATTATGCGAAGAGAGTTATTGCGCTAAACTTATTACGTGAAATAAACGGGATGATACTATAATACGTATGAGACTTATGATATAGGGCTGGAATACACCCATATTAATACGATAATTATCTAAATGTGTGTTTACTTAGTGTATGGATTTTTGTGTATGACATACCTACCATACTTGCTATCACGGGAGGTTGGTTTTCGAGAAAGGACCATGTTATCTCTGTGTGCCTTCGGGGGAATTTAGACTAGTACCTTAAGGACATAGGACTGCAAATGACTTATTTGTGAGTTGATAAGTCAGCTGACCATGGGAGCGTAGGTATGTGCGTGACCCATGGGTATGTGAACTATGTTCGACTCCAATACTTGTGACTTTTATTTAAACGGCTCCTGAGTGATTCAGAACACGTGATCCTTATGTACGTGATGCACCGGGATTTGACAGCAAAGTATGCGTGCACCACAGCTTAGCCTAGGGGTGCCATATATGTATATATATGTAATGAGAGTGACTTATATATGTACTTGTAACTGATTCACTATTACTTAGTAGATGCGAATGACTAAGAGATTTAATTGAGTTAAGAATAATGTAAACTTAACTAATACTTGAGCTAAGTAATTGGATTAATGAACGTGTGAGTTATGAATATAATTTATTTGAATTATATGGGTGGCATTTAAAGTAAGACCGTCTCGTTATGAGTAGAATAGACTAGTCAGGCAGTAATATACCTAGGTGGAATTTAGAAGGTGCGATAGGCGTGCACAATAGCTGAAGGGTGAGAATCTCAAGTGAGGGCACGTGACTAACATGTTTAATATATGTGTTGTTTAATATTGTAATTAAATCACTTGCTGTTTTTAAAATATTTTCACCTCGGGCTCTGACCCGTTTGCTTTCAAATCTATTTCTTTTTGTAAAATCTTTTAGGTGCCCAGCCACAGGGATGCCAAGCTTAGGAGTTCCATTCGATTGACGTGCTGTAGCTATTGTGGAAGTTATAGAATCTTGTTATTAGATGCCTCCACATCTATACTTGCTTCTTTTGGAGTCATTTATTCCAGTTAGAACCTATTTCTCATTCTTCTTTAGAAACAACAGTTTTAGACTTTCATTTTATTTCAGTCCTTGGATTTAATTTATTTCACTTAGACTTTTGTATTGGGTTTATTTCCACTGCAACAATTATTGGAGTATTACTCCAGACATGAGTCATTTCATTTCCGTTGATTACCTTATGAGATTGTTGGATGATGATTTAAATTATTTAGTTGATGGTTAATTTGAATATTTAGTTGATTTAAATTATTTACTAACCACCTAATATTTAATTACTAACCACCTAATATTTAAATTATTTACATTGCTATTATTAGTAGAGTGTTTACTCCAGACATCAGTTATTTCATTTCCGTTGATTACCTTATGAGATTGTTCATGTGATTGTTGGATGATGATTTATATTATTTAGTTTATGGTTAATTTGAATATTAAAATTTGGCACTTCACTATTTTAAATATTAGGTGGTTAGTAATTAATCGAATATTTTTGACAGTGATGCTATGAACTGAACCAACTTGTCATTTTGTATTAATTTAAATAAAGGAGTAGCTACCCAGTATTTAATTAGTCGGGGTGTCACAATATTGACTTGTACCTCATGACCACTGGTGTAAAGAACGCGCCTAGGCGGCGCTAAGGCGCGTGGCTTTTTAGATACGTTAAGTTTTGGCCTTAGGCGTGGATTAAGGCGTGGTCAACGATGGTAAATATTTTTTGGGGTAAGGCGTGAAAAACGCGCATTTTTTGGGGTAAAGTGTTAAAAATACAAGTTTTTTAGAAGTAAGGCGTGAAAAAACGCGAGTTTTTTTTTTTTTTTTTTAGTATTTTAAATTACTAATATTTAGACATGTTTTTAAGGTATGTACCATTTTAGTATTTTTAATAGCCTTGCCATAGTAGAAAATATTAAAATATATTAAAAAAGGCCTAGACATATTCTTTTTAGAGTCACACTATCCAAAACCATGCGAACGAGGAAAGTCAACTGTGCAGATGACGAAGCTGAAAATTTAAATTTTCCTATCAATAGGCCTTGTTTCTCTCCAAATCATTTAACAATTTTCCCCACTTATAAATACATCTTATGAGGAGTTTTTTTCGAGTTATAGAATCTCTATCGAATTTAAATTAAGAGTTCATGTAAAAGTTTATGATATTTTCTAGATCTACTTTTAGATCTTCATTTATGAGATGCTTTGAGAGGTTTTAGTCCACATATATACTTGTTTACATCTGATTTTCAAATCAAATCATATGATTTTTACTCCAAGATCTAAAAGGAGGTGCTCAATCTATTGGGAGTTGGATAACAATGTGGATTTAGGATGAAGAGTGGAATTTCGATTCCAAGAGATGGAGGTTCAATCAGATTTCTCATTGGAATGTGGGAGAGTTGCAATATCCACAGGTAATCTCTTGTGAGTGCTCGAGAGTGAATTGCCTTATTGTATTGTTTAAGATGAACTTTTCAAATCTAATGAGATGCTAGGTCACACCGAGGTCTTTTACCCATAGGTTGGGATTTTTTTCTCATATATCCGGTGTTGTGCAATTTTGTGTGATTGCTTTTCATATTACATTGCTTAATTGTGTTTGTATGTTTACAATTTCATCTAGACCTAATCGTAACTTGAAAAATGACATAAATTTAGGTTTTAATTTGAACTTTATCTTAAAATTGGGAAAATATCTTAAGATAACCTATTCAATCCTTCTAGTTTTTTCAGTGTTCACAAACTTGCATTATCAGTTGAAGGTTTCTTCGTCAATAACAATGGGTTGAATTTTAGTCGTCGTGCTAACTCTTTGGAATTTTTGGGTAGAGTGACAAGTGGCTTGGTGAGCGTCCACCTCGTAAACGTGTGGTAACATCAATATTCTCGAAAGTGGGTTACATCCCATGTCGTGTAAAAAAAGGGTTTAATCATTGTTGAGGATCGGGGAATGTCTTATGGTGTTCTATGGTAAGGCACCCATAGAATAATTATGATAATCCGTGGAATTAGGTTATCAGAGTAGTGCATTAAAAGCGTGACTACTGGGGATCACGAGGTGCCTTAGTTTGGCACCCACCATTGTATAAAGGTAATGATAGTAATCAAGAGAGTCATGGCACCAAGGTTGTGTCTCATTATAAACATCGGTGCATCGAGGCTCAGGACACGGACAAGTGCCGATAGTAGCACTTAAATTCACACCAAGGATTAATGTTGGTGGATGTCAAGTATCATTGAATAAATGTTCCAAAGGGGTTCATTACCTAGTGTGAAAGGTGCCCATTTCCCAAAAGGAAGTGTTGAATAATAGTGAAACATTATTGCATCGTGTCAAATGATATGAGAACTTTCATTTGTTGGTGCGATACATGTGTAGTGTTTGTGTAAAAACCTGAATATTCTGATAGTGAAGATGTCCAAACCCCGATACCAGAATATGCAAGTCATTAAAATTAAATCTTATTCTTAACACGTGACATAAATATGAGACTTTAAAAACCTTTTTCACAAGATATAAATAAAAATAAACTAATGAATACAAATCATTCACCGTAGTAAAGTCCATCACCATGCTAAAACTCCAATAATGATAAATCTCAATTCTAATAATAATAAACTCAAATGAAATAAAGTCAACTATATCAAATCTTTCTAATTGAAAACCATAAACAACTGTGGAGTCGAACGACCTACCAAATCTCAAAACAACTATCTCGTAAATAAAGTGAGTGGAAAGGAAACTACACTATGCAATAAAGTAAACTCCGACTGCACACTTACTAATCTCCAAAATTATAACTTTATAAAGCAGCCTATCTTGAAAGGTTAGTCGACATTGATGGGTTAGGGACCACCGTAAGAATACCAACCACTCTTTCCAAATATTATCCATGAATCCAATTATAAGCATTATAAGAGATAAGTATGACAATAGAGGATTTTTATTAACTAAGCAATATAATAACAATGCGAGTAATGTAAAATTATAACAACTATCCACATACAACCCATCTCACTACCCAAGTCTAATTATATTTATTTTAAAATTTAATTAATTCTCATTCCATTATCTTACTCAATTTCAACTATCTTTCTCAGTATTAATCATATTATTGGTGCAACACTTTTATAGTCAGTCAACATTTTTATTGGCCCTACACATACTTATGGTGTGCCTACCATCTCAACACATTAAATCCACACACATCACTATACACTGTCAGTCCAATTTTAGTTAGCCCCCACATACCGTGATGTTTCCCACACACTACATGTTGCTATACCAGTTAGCCTACAATCATTGTAATGGTCGTCCCACACTAGACACTGCACATACTCGTAATGCCAACATAAACCGTCAAAGTATTCAAGACAATATGGGTTTCATAATCATCGTAATGATTGACCTACCCAAACGCGCATATATAGTGACATACATCAATCCATATCTGATACTAGTTTATTATCTTAGGTGTTAATTATCTTTTCATTAATCCAACTTGCTTCAACCTATAATTAGGGCATCGAAACTACAATCCATCCCTAGTCCCATACTTGGAGATCACTCAACCCTAATTATCACCTAGTACGTCATCTAGAAATAATACCTAAAATGTAATGATGGCCTAGTCTTATGCCTAGGATAAAATAATGTAATAGTGTACCATCTAGTCCTAAATCTAGGAAATACTCAAACGTACAAGTGCGCACGCCCTCATCCCATGCCTCAAAAGCATCAAAATTAATTCATATGCCAACTCTCTAGTCCCATACCTAGAAAGTAGCATACTAATGCAAGGGTGAAAGTATAACTACTAACGTAAATTCCAACATCCCAACGATGTTATTTTATTAACAATAACAATTTTTACATTAATTACATTCTTAATCCAATGTTACAATTCTTTATTTTGCAATTATACAAATTCGATTCCTTGTGCACTAGACAAATTACATCATGCATTAAACGATTTCTACAAAATATCCCAATAAGTTGTCCAAATACAATTTATCAATACAAGTGATAATTAATCAAATTAAATCACAAACTGGTTCAAACATGCGTATTAATAATTCTAAGAACTAAATAAATACGTTCCACATCATATTACTAATTTACATAACTTTATAAATCGACACACATTATCGAATTACATATATTATTTAACATGCAATTTGTCATAATACCCCAAAATAACAAAGTATACTTATCTAAGCATGCAATATTTTGAGTGTTAAATTCAATTTCAATTGTTAATAAAAATATATTTATAATTAGGTTATCTTTTTCTTTAATTAAATTTCTAATCATCTTAAGAAAACATGCGCAATTAATGTTTAAGCAATATGTAAATTAAATAATACTTAAGTGTGACAATAGTGATATTCTTTCGTGATAATTGATTATTCTAAAAATCTGAGTGCACCATGACATTCATTTTTCGAAAAAAAGCAACATTCATATTCAAGACATCTTCAAAGTCCAAGCATAATACGTCCATGATTGGATTCAACGATAACAATAATATTGTATAGGGTTTATATTTGGATACTAGAAGTCTATGGTTTGGTAATTTACAAATCTTAGAGTGAGTATAAAAATACAAGGGTTCCAGGCCTTGAAATACTAAAATATTACCCAACCTGAAATTCCCGTGGATTGTAGTTGGTCAATACCGTCCCAGCGGTATTGACCAACCAGAATCCAAGACATAAAAAAATTTGATATATGAGAGACACCAAACTTTGTTCCATAAAAACCACTTGAGAACAAAACCCCATGAAATTATCTCAGCCAGAAAATCCAAGCCAACCTCCTCCTAAAAAGAACTCACGCAATAAAAAAATCTCTCTTGAAAACCCAGTACAAACAACCCACAATTCCCATGTAAAACAACCTTAAAAAACCAGTTAGCCAAAAGAAACCTCACCAAAACCATGCACTGACAACCTCGTAACAAAACCCATGTGACCGAACCCAAGTCAACTCGTGCAATCATCTCCTAAAAGGAATTTAACCAACAATAACAAAAAGGAATTCACCCAACACTAAAACCCAGGTAACTACCTAAGACACAAAGCCTCACTACCCTAGTCGTAAAAAAAAATGAATTCCCATGCCAATTTTATCCTAGCCGACCAAAAATTCCCCAAAAAATAGAAAAAAAACAGCAAGAAAACTGCGCACAAAACTTCCCAACAAGACAATTCTTTAAAAAAATTCATAGTCAACCATTACCTAAGACAACTCACCCAACAAAATAAAAAAAATGAGTAGTGCTATGGGTAAAAAGTAACTCCACAAAATGTAGAGCTATTGGTGCCCTGGAGGGACCTCATACCACAAGGCAGTGTTTAATAGGTAGGTGAAAGAATAAGTGGAATCAACGTCAGATTTTGTGGAGGTTTTTGTGAAGATTTTTTACTCATACCATTATGTAAAGCCACCTGCGAGACTCTTCACCCACCCTCTATAGTGGTGGTTCCACCCGCTATAGAGGGGTACCAAACCGCCCTCATGATATACTCCCTTAAGCCTTCTCTTCTCTCTCTCTTTCTCTCACTGATCTCTCTTCTCCGCTCATTATTTTTTTGTTCTCCTTTCCCTTCTCTTCTAAATCTGTCTTGCTCTATCTTTTTTTAGAATACCATGAGGTGTTCGGGCCAACTTACGCGCGCCTCGACTAATTCCCATTCGCGGTTCTTGGCTTCCGCTGGCCAAGCATTATTTTGACAGTGCCAGGGATCGAACTAGGGACCAAACCCAATCCTCCCCTAAAACTGTTCCAGTGACAGCCTTATACCATTGCGCTAAGAAACTTGGTTTCTCTTGCTCTATCTCGTTCTCTTTCTCTTCTCCTTATACTTCTGTAGTCTTTTCTCAAAATACCCATCTCAATAGTTACCTAAATATTAAATCACTAAATATCCAAACATTTTACAACTCTCGTCCAGCATGAAACCAAGATGTTATTAAATTTAACCAAACCGATTAATTAATGTTCAAAAATTAGTAAAAATACAACTTTAACCCTTAAGATTATACTAAATTACCAAAACTCAATTATTAATAAAACGCACTAATAATTCATTTAATTAACCAAGAACACCAAATTTTAATTTTTATCAAAACTTTTTAATTTAATTAAAAATCCTAAAAATAATATTTTTAATTATCCCAACTAATTAATTAAATTCGGTTATAAAAAATACAGGGCAGTAAAGTTTGGAGGGTAAGGAGGCATCGATGAGGTAAGCCCTAAGGGGGTTCTCTCGTACACCGTTTGCATGAGGTAGGGTTTAGTCTCAAAGGAGGAATTTCAATAGCGTCTATTCCATTCTCCTGAAATCTCGTAAGTGACTGCATTATCATTGGAAGGAGAAGTATATTAAGACATGCCTTAGGTAAGCATTGGGATGCCTTACATAGTAGGAATTGTAGAATTTGGGAAAATATTATCATCATTGGTGAATGATATTTAATTATGTTGGTATTTCGAAAAACAATATTGCAAGCAAAGTCATTGGGGTAAAACAACTTCAATGTTCATGACTCATTAGAGGACTAGGAAATTGTGCTTTTGCTGTCTTTGGAGATTTGTGGTTAAGGGCGCATGCTAAAGACAAGGTTTGTGTGATTTAGGTGACATCGATATGTGCAACAATGTTCAATTTCTTTGCATTTAGGAAGTGTCTTAGGCATTATATATAGGTTCAATGTAAGGAATTATGCATGACAAGTGAATGATCAAAAGGGGAGTTATAGACCCGCTATTGGTCTTCATGAATAGTTAGAAGACAAGGGTGTGACGATAACACTGCCTTTATTTTTTAAGAGTGGTATCCAAGCCTGGGTAGAAAGCACAACAACTGGCATCACATTATGTGTATGTTGGCACACTTCTATCAATTTTCCTCGATAAGAATAAGTTGGCCCTTCGCGCGTCTCGTGTAGGAAGTGGTAATTAAGAAACATGGTGTAAAGGAGTAGATGTGATTCAAGCATCGCGACCTTCTGAAATGTATCGGCGTCAGTCAACATGATTGGTATAAAACTAATGTGAAGACATATTTCCTCAAAATATTATAAGGTATGGAGTAGTGGGCATTGTGGCAATGATGCCCATAGTAGGGTGGGTACGCTACGAGATAGGCATATCGATAACAACGTTCTTGGACACCGGTCGCTTGTGTCTTAATACAAATGGTGATCTGGATGCGTTTAGTTGGGTTTTATTTCAGAGGTTCAGGTTGTGGTACGTGTGCTTGTAATGTTCAAGGGAGATTTTTGAGTATGGCATCTGAGGAAAGTCATTAATGTTTCGATGGTTATTCGTGGAAATTTTTGTTCACAAGGGGAACGAAAGGGGTAGGCATCATTTATAAGGATGGAATTCTAAAGTTATGATCTCCCTAATGATAATACGCTCATAATCACTGCATAAGTTTGACGGTTTCATGGATTATCCGTTCATCCTACGGAGCAACCATCTTCAATCGTTGGTTGCAGACAACCTCGTGAATCTCTATTTTGGCTAAGTCCCACTGCTCAATCGCCATTAAGGATTTCTTTCAAGATCTTTGACCCCGAATGGCATCACCCACGAGGGCCTCATTCATATGTTAGGTCTAGAAGACAAGAGAAAGATGTCCGAAGAAAGTAAATTAGGAGAAAATGAACAACCAAAAAAATAAGTGCGAAGTTACCTTGCTAAGGATGTGGGTTAAATTCTTAGAGTTAGATGAGACCCCCTTCCTCTCAGTGAATACAACACCTCAAAACAATTATTCCTTGCATCAGCGTCAGAGATTCCACACAAAAACATAAGAATTTCTTTCTTCAAATGATTACGACTGAGAATATTTATCGCCCTCAGAGATCTCATTGTTCCACATCAGCAGGCCCACTAGGCTGATTGAAGACTTAGGGCATAGCCCCAGATAAAGGGGAATCCTCATAATATTTCAGAGGGGTCCTAGTCAATTCCTTCCTCTTCACTTGGGGATCTTCTTACTCATGCATAATAACTTTTGAGACTAGGGGTTGTAAGTCACCTAGAATAGAAGGTACGCTCTGGGTTACCCCAGAGGACCCACCCGCCCTCAAAGATGTTTCCAGTAAGGGTGGGGTTTTCATAACCATCATTAAACATGGTTTTCATAACCATGTTTACCCCAGAGGATCTTCTTACTCATGCATAATAAGTTTTGAGACTAGGGGTTATAAGTCACCTAGAATAGAAGGTACGGTCTGGGTTACCCCAGAGGACCCACCTGCACTCAAAGATGTTTCCAGTAAGGGTGGGGTTTTCATAACCATGTTTAATGATGGGGTCTTCTTTGGCTAAAACCTCAGCTCAGATTTAGCCGCCAACTTCACGAAAGGCACTAGAATCTCTGCAGCAGTGTTAAGTTTTATGCGCTCCAAAGTCTTAGACTTCTTCCATTACATCATAGAGGGTGGAACATAGGTCATATTTAATTAAATCTTGGCCACCCTCCTCTATTCACGTTCATCTACTGAATCAACGATAACTAAAAATTAGTAACTGAAGTCTAAACAAAACTAAAAGGGAGAAATAAAGAAAAATGTCAACATGGTTACTTGGTGAACAGTCAGAGTATATAATAACCACGCTCTCCATAGAAGTAATAGCATCATTTATTCTAGGGGTAAGCTAAGTCCTACTTTTGTCCTTGCCATCTTCAGTCTTACTAGCCTCAGGCACCTCAGAAGCCTTATTAATTATGGCCTTACTCTTCCTCTGAACGATGACAAAATCCTCAGCCTCAACCGACTCTTCAACTACCATCTTTAAAGCCTCACGCCTCCCTCCAGGAGGTATAGATTAAGGCTGAGATCCAAGGCCATTTTTAAAATACAACTGGGGGTGACCAAGACCTCAATGGGGATGGATGCCAATTTGAGAGCCTCCGCCAGACTCTTCCTTACTGGGATCAACATAGGCTATAAGAGAAGAAATATTCATATGACTCCTACTAAAAGATAAGCAAATATTAAGAATGAATAGAGAATTACCTAAATCTAGAGGAATATACCCGAAAGTAGGGTAACTAATATTTTCTAATGGGTCTAGGGTAGACAAACTCCCCCAATGAAGACGAACATCTCTTTTCACTGCTTGGGGCATTACAATTATCCCTTGCGAAGACAGTAGGAATTCTAGGGGAACAATACTTCAGACCCCGATCCTTGGTCTTGCTTTTCTTCTGGAATTTATAAATCTTTAATAATTGAGCTGGGTTGACATAAAATTATCTCCCACTAGTCTCTCTACATGCCAAGATAGTGGCCATCAGTGTTCTCTAAGCGTTGGCCACAATCTGAGAAGGGGCTATCTGGATGAATTTTAAGATTTCCACCATAGGATGTAAGAATGGGAACCTGGTCCCATATAGCAGGAAACACTAGTTAAAGAATACAAATTTTAGGACTAGATAACATACCCTCTCACCAGGCTTGATAGCCTTTAGAATCATAGTAATAAGGATTGGATACCTTTCACGAATGTCTACTAGGTTTTGCTCAGTGATTCATGAGGTATCTTAGTCCCCACCGTATAAATTAACGTCATTAGGCCCTAGGTATTGGATAACTTAGTTACTAATAGGGATTAACCACAATGGAGGCTGGGAGGACATTATATCCACTTGACTAGATATGGAAGGCAAAGATAAGTGGGGTCCCACCACATATAAAGGAGTGGGGTTCCAAACCTTAGAAGGAGACATGTTCTAATAATACAGTTTTGATAAAAAAGATAGTAAATAACTGGTTACAAACATAAGGATCAAGAGAGAAAGAGATAATTATTAGTTGAAGTGGCGAAGAGATTAAACCTGCCCAAGTGGATCCTTTATAGCCACCAAAGACTTAAAGCACCATTGTTCTCCACCTCCAATACTCAATGCATGCTCCTTCCCAATGCAATTTCATAATGAAAAGAATGTTGATGGTTAGTTACGTTGATACCCTTACTCATTTAAATGGATAAGTATTTCCCCTTATAATTTTTACAAAGAGCAATAAGGGGCTGATGATGATACCACATTTGAATGTTTCTTGAATTCCAAAGTTTCGTGGCCTCTAACCTTTACCCATGTAAAGGAAAAGGTACCGAGGTTTAATAGAAACCTCTTCCACACCAGCGTTGGTCACCAAAGACCATGGCCACTTTGAAGGAATGCCTATAACAAAATCAATGGTCCTAATTACTTCCCTATCATCACAAGATATTTAGTCGTTCCATCAAACTTCCAAGGTACAACTCAGAGACCTCATAGTCAATGGCTTCAAGTCTTAAACCAACTCAACATACCTTCGAACATAATGGACTGCCAATTAACAAGACTCTAGTCCATCTTCTATGAACCGTTATAATACATCACAGAATCGCTCTCAAACCATGTTTAGAAACCTGGGTCATTTCTTGACCCCTCAGACATTTGGCCAAACTTTTGTAGCTTATCTGGTGTGTAAGTAGAAGGTACAAACACTATTGTACCTACCTCCACCACTCACTCCCTTTAGCATTGAAAGCTCCCATCCACCTTAAATTCTCCCATCAACCACCTTAAACCACCTACAAGCCTTTTACAAACACTCCACCTGGTTATTGTAACCTTCAAACCTCAAGGCAATGCTTGCCATGCCGCTGCAGTCCACTCATTCTCTTTCTAAGGGAATGCGTACATATGGGAGGCTTATGAATAATTAAAGATAAGTTAATCAATTTGAAAATCATCATAGAATCATCTAAGATGGATATAGTTAGAGTTTAAAGTTGTATCTTTAATTAATCCATTGTTAATAGAATTTAGGAGAGGTTTTGAACCACTTCCAACCTCTCATATATTATATATTTTGTTGAGGAAATCCTTAAAGGATTCCATTACTTACTTCCTATGAACTCTTTAATTAGAAAATTTGACCAAAAATACTTAACACCTTCTTGGCCAAAGCCCAATAGGTCCATAGATTGTAATGCTCTCATATATAATCTAATATACTGAGCAACACCTTTCACAGTCAAGTAGTAGGATCTTCACCTGATGTTCGAACCACTTCAAATCATTATTTATCACTTTGATACTTCTTCCCACTAACTTGCCCGAGCTCCTACGGGGAGCACCTGTTGGGTCTGAGCTCTCAAACGATTTCAACACTCATTAGAATTTCTAAAGATTTTTTTTTTGAAATTATTTTTTAAAAAAATTTAGAGAAAATTCAAAAACCAAAAACATTTTCTATATAATTAAGTTTTGATTTTTTTTCTAAATATACAATTAATTAATCTCTCAACTTTTGAATTTTTTTACGTTAGCCATATAATATGGTTGAAAATAGTGATTGAAGCGACAGTTAATAAACTTAACGAATAAATGTGAAGATTTCCCACCAGTGAGATTTTTATGCCATTCATCATTTTCGAGAGACTTAAATTTATCCTAGTTAATATTACTCAACTTTCCTTCATTGATAAATTTGTTGATGATCTTAAAATTAATTGCTTTGCTCAATTACTGAAAAAGGTCAAAATATGAATATTAGGCACTAGAAGTCTTAGTAAGTTGACTTGAGACATAAATTAACTTAACTAGACTTGAGAAATGAAATTAGGACATTATTTTAAAATCCCTAAATTAAGCTTAATCTGACCCTTTTTATATTATTTGGTTGCAAGCCCATTTGGGCCAAAAGAAAGATAAGTCTTTTATTGAAAACCTAACATCCTACCTAACTGTAGCTGGGAGTTTAAAGCCAATGAAATGAACCCCTACCCATTTTATGAAAATATTAGGTTAAAATCACGACAGGAAATGCCAAAAAATGAAGGAAGTTTTCAAGAACAATGCTCGAAAAAAACAAAACAAAATGTGGAAGAAAGTAACAATGACAAAAGAAAAAACATATGTGACTTTGAAAAATAAAATAAAAAAGAAAAAGAAAAAAGTCAAGATAATGAAAACCTATATATTCTCAAAAACTTTTAACCTCTAAAAGCATTTCTTACTAGCCAAAAAACCTAACCTACAAGACAAACAAAAGAAAGTCTTAATCTATCCCAAGTAAAGTTATTTATAGTGGGGAGGGAAGTTAGATAGGATATATAGTGTGATTGAAAGTTTTCCAAAAGTAATCGATTTTTCGTCCATGACATCAAAGTTGTCCGTTAAAGAAAATTCCATTTTTCATTATGTATATGTGAAATTTTCTCATTAAATTTAATCTTTTATCACATATAGTGAGAGAATATAGAAATATCTGAGTGTTCGATTGTGAATGTATCCTCTGATATTTTTAATCAAAATGAACTTTTAGAAAAGAAATGTAACAATAAAATCTTTTGAAGTTGACGATTATATTGGCTACATATATGAAGTTTTGCAATGAAAATTAGTTATACTACTTTTGTATATTTTGTAAATTGAGCTAAAGATTTTGAATTTTGTTGGTATATTCACACTAGGGTAACCTAGGGATTTAAGTGTTTGTTGCACATCCTAAGTGCAACCGTGATTCCTACGAAAATGAGTTAGATTTTTACATTTTTAGTTTTTCTTAAGGACTAGAAAAGTTTATATTTGGTGGTATTTAATGGAAGCATAATTCTGTATATTTTACACCTAAATCTAGGCCTTGTACATCGGAGACCATATGAAGAAATTGGAAAAAAAATGGGTATTAAAGTTGAAAAGGAGGAAGAAGGATTCAAAAAATGTGGTTATAATTTAAAAGAAGAAAAATTTAAACAAAAGTTTTAGTTCGCCTAGTTGTTGGCATAACTATTAAGGGAAAGAGGTTTGGGGTTCAACCCCAAGCCTGAAAGGGTTCTTCTGCTCAGTATCAAGTCGGCTTCCAATCCCAACTGTCAATGACTCATTATGAGCAAATTAAACCTCCATTCCAATGGCACCATCTGGATTCATTTAATACTTAATCCATATTCATATCCCAATCCGCCTCATATCCAATCCTAGTCGAACAAAATATCCAAGTTGTGTAAACTCACAGAGTCCAGGCTGTCCATTAGCATTTTATGTGCGAAAATCATGGGAAAAGGGGGAAGAATCTTTATGTGGACTTCAAGACAAATCTATAAAAGAATACCAATAGTACCAAACTCTTCCCAAGGCCAATATTTGGTGGGATTTGATATTAATGTGTTGTTGAATCTTATTAGATAATTACAATACAAATTTGTACCCAATAGAAAAGACCCCTTATAATTTAAACATTTAATCTCAACTCTACCACAAAACTAATTGCTTTGGATCATTACCAACTCAATTTTGACCAATAGAAAAGAGGTTGAAGCCAAATTAAACTGTTCAATTTTGCCTTATAAATACCTCCTTGGGTTCATCACCAGAGAATCACTTTTTAGGGAACTTTTAGAGTGCCAAAATTCTATCAAAATATAATATAAATGCTATGAAATTATTGTATGAAAAATTATGGAGAGGGTTGTTCGTGATTGTAATACCGTTTGAATCAAAGTCTTGTAAGTTTATTATTATAATGATAATTATATCTTCATCTTGTAATTTATTTTTTTCATTATGCTAGCCTGAATTAAATTTCTAGGATTACGAATATTTTCCATGCTTAGTTAATATTTATTGTTCAAATAAATTTTATATTCTTGAAAATTATTTTAAATGTTTTAAATGTTCTTTGTTCAATTAAAGTATTATTAGAGTTATACTTTATCGTTCTAAACATAACTCTATTAAATACTATGATTTTAAATATGTTTAATTTTGATGGGTTACGCTTACGGTCAATCATTTGACAGCCTATACTTAGTTTACATCTTAATATGCGTAGATTTGATACCTTTCAAGCGAATAGGGGTATTAGCTTTATGATAAAGATAAAAAAGTGAATTAAAAATAAACTTTATTAATTTATCTTCTATGATTTACACAGAGAGATCCAGTGAACTTCTAGTTATAAAAATCGGGAATTGAAATTTGTATTAATGTTGTAGCTAATTAATATTGTCAAACGGATATGAAATCATAGTTATTCTCTCCCGTTATTACATAATTTGTTTCAATACTTTTTTTAGTTGCTAGAATTATTTCATCTTAGTTTTTATTCTAAAACAAAATCAAAATCAAAGTTATCTAATTGGAAAATCTATTATATAAAATTGATCCTTTCCTCTTGAGATCGACCCATACTTGCATACTATTCTATTAATTACCCGTTCACTTGCGGTACATATTAAATTCACAACAAGGCCCTTAAAATGACGGGGTTGAAGTTCTATAGGTTGAAGTAGCTAAGAGGACTCAAAATGTTGGAGTCGAAAGTTGAAGGTCCATATGACGAACGAGTTTAGGGATCTCAAAATGTTGGAGCTGAAGGTCGTAGTCTGTAGGATTTCAGGGACCTCAAAATGTTAGAACCCAAGGTTTTAAGTCCAAGGGAGCTAAAGGACCTCAAAATATTGGCGCCAAAAGTTCATAGGCCGAAGGAGCTCAAGGACCTCAATATGTTGAAGCCAAAGGTATATCGGCCAAAGGAGTTGAGCAAACTCAAAATGTTAAAAGTGACGGTCCATAGGCTGAAGTTGTTGGTGCGAAGGTCTTTCTGTTATGGCCAAAGTTATGTTATGAAATTTTGGAATTCTAAATTTTTATCTATGCGTGAGAAGCTCGTATCGGTTCATATTTCAACGTTTACACTTCCCATTGCTAAGCTTTACGTGTGAGGCCAAACTCATTACCTCTCTATATAATACTTCACTCTCATTCATTCCAAAACATCTCAAAACTCTCAAGTTTGTACTTTTTATCTATATGATTCTCTCAAGAGCTTCAAGGTGTTCTTGTTGTTCCTCATTTTCGGCATTTCTTTCTGGTAAGAATCTCCTCCTTTTGATTTTATTTGACTTGATTAGTATTTGCAAACAGTTTTTCCTTTGCCGTTAAAATCATAGATTATGGATCTAGGATTATTTGCTTCACTTCTTGCATAAATTCATTCATTTTCACTTATTTTTATATTTAAATTTGTTGCATATAATCCCTTTTGAGATTTTTTGATCAATCCATTTGAATAATGCTTTAGTGATTTAGTAAATATTTGGATGAGGAGACTCTAAATGTTGAGTGAGTACACAATAGATATTATAGGATACCCCCCTTGTTAATGGATTACCCCCAAACCCCTTGTGTTGAGGGTTCATACAAATCTTATAATTAAACGACAAAAGAGGATGAGCCTAGTGTTAGATCGATTGTCCCATATCATCCCAAAAAAATATTAATTAGTAGTAACACCATGAGTTAAGAAGAGGACTCCTTCCCTGTATAATGTATAATTACACTCTAAAGAAGTTGAACCATACCACCGATGTAGATCTTATGACTGTATCATCGTCTAGCACTATAATTAGGCTTGATGTAACAATCTCCTTATCATCATCTTCCACATTTTGTTCTGAGTCATATCTACATTCTAATGATGAATCTAATTCCTTTGGTAGACGTTCCGATGCATATGAGGTTGTAGGTCTTATAGATTATGAGTATTATATAGATATAGAACATTCTTCTTTTGTAGATCTAGCAACAAGTTTTTCCCTATAAATTATAATATCATTGTTTCCTCAGTTGATGATGATGGAGCATATGAGATATAATTTTTAAGAGCTAATCATTATAAGAGTGTCATCAATAAGATAAAACCTTCAAGGATCCAATATAGGTATGATATTAAAACATCCATAACTGTAAAATTTCCTGAGGCCAAAGAGAGGGACCTTGGCCTAAATAATGTTGGTGAAATATGCATGTACGAGGCTATTTTTAGACTAGAATTTAGGTTTCCATGTCATCCTTATATAATGGATATTTTCTCCAAGTTAGGTGTTGTTCCTTATCAGTTGGCCCCTAATTCCTTGAGGATCATCCTCAACTTTGTTGTCACATGAAGGACCGTTCATCGTGAGAATATCACATGATAAATCTTTTAGAGAATTTACTCAATTATTTTAACTAAACAATTTCCTAGATATTAATACGTAAGACCTCTCAATCGCAAGTAAAATATGGTGAGGGTTTCTCGAACCAATCATAATAATTTAAAGATGGGTTACTTCTTTGTTAGAAGTTCCCGGGATTTCTTGGAAGAATAGGAAGAGAAAGGATCCATTAGGATCTCTGATGATTAAGGGAAGCCTCCATTTAACAACATTAATTTTTTTGCTTCTCTTATTATTATATTTTTTTTAATATTTACTAATCAATCTGAGTTTGACATGTACTTATTCTTTCTTGCATCTAGGGTCTCGGTTAGTCTTTGTGTAAATGCTTGGCAATAGGTTGATGATGTTATTAACCAAGGCTTGAAGACTTTTGAGAAATTGACTTCCCTTTTGAATATTCAAGAGCTTATATTCATCTCCTATACTTATCCTTCAAAGAATATTCATAAGTTGCGGTCTCATATCTCTATTTATCCCTCGACTCTCATCTCTTCATTTTTGACTTACTTCTAAATTGGTTGTTTGTTATTGAAGATCGTCTTGGGGATATTGCAGATGAGAACTAAGATATGTTGATTTCCAAGATTATTAGGGACATAGTTGAGGGAATCATCCCCAAAAAGCAAGCTGAGGAATTCGAGAAAAGCAAGAGAATTAGGAAAAAGGCGATTGAGGGAAAGACTTATAGAAATTCTCGAAAGGAGGGTACCGATCCCTCAAAGGAGGTCAATGGTCGGTTGATCTCGATGAGGCTTATGGTGGACACACAGTCTATATCGTCACAGGATATCTAGAAAGCTCTATAAGGAGACCCCAAAACTCTCCATGCCAACTCCCATTGGGCTATATTATTTAAGAATAGTCTCACTAGTTGCGACAACGACTATTTCAGCAACATGTAAAGGGGAGAGGAGTTCGACCTTACCATCAATAATGTATTTTAGGTTTGTACCCTTAATTTTTTTTGTTACCTTTTATATTTCAAATCTGGATTCTTACCAACTCATTTCATTTACATTGTAGTGGTTGTTGATGATGTTAGATCTTCATCACTTGAGTTAAAGAAATAACCAAGCATTAGAGGAAGATACCGATAAAAAGAAGGCCCTTGATACTTTAAGGATCTAATATGATGATCCGAAGAAGGTTAAGACCTTTAAGCTTAGAAACTTGAAGCTGAAGAAAGGTAATGAGATTAAGCTTCTGAAGGATGAGCAAGCCATTGGGCAAAAAAATAATGTTAGTACAATGGTCAAGAAGGCCAATGATGAGCTTGTGGATGGGTACCATGTCTGTATAAAGAATTTCAGGCCCTTTAATTGTTTTATATACGATGAGATTACTTTAAGATGAAGGCCTATACCAACCTCGCCTTCCCCGATAATACTGAGGATGTGTAGTCTTGGAAAATGGACGATGAGGAGGGTAGGTCCATCTCTCGTGAGTTTAATGATGAAAAGGATGCCCAAGATGCCACTGAAGCCACCCAGTTTGGTGGAGCTTATGAAAATGCTAGGTCCGAAAGGGTTAACAATATTGAGGATGCGATCCTTAAGGTGATTCCTATTATTTTGGGGACTGCTAAGGATGAATCTCTTTAGTTCTCTAATTCTTATATCAAAATTAATCTCAGCCCTACAAGGCCCTTAGTGATAATAAATGATGAAAACAAGTTTAAAACTTGGTAAATGAAAGGCTATTAGTCCCCTCGACTACCCTCATGAAAGAAAAGAGGTCCCAAAGCGGCCCTTTAATTTCAAACATATCACTTCTTGGTCCTCAAGACCTATAGTTATCTCAAGGAAAGGTCGCAATATTATAGCAGACCTCAGTTATTCATCTTACCTCTTATAAGGGTCAGTCGTTCCATTATGTCTCCTTAATCAAGTTTAGAGACCACATCACTAGGGTTTCTCTAAGTCTGATGTCTATCTAGACCTATTTTTGAAGAAAAATTTCCTCCCAAGGTCACCTAACCCTTATCAATAAGGTATATCATTGCGTAATACCTCAAGGTTAACCTATGGCAATCGTATAGCAGTTCTCTAGCCTCAAAGGCCTCCAATTGAGTGTCTGGAACCAGTATGGAAGGTAGATGGAAAGAAGAACATTATTCCACCTACTGCCACTACTCAACTCCACTTGAATTTATGGCTCCCATACGAATTTAAAGCACATAGAAACTACCTTACCCCACCTGCAAAACCATTGGCCAACACTCCACCACCTTGCTGACACCATCAGACCTTAGAGGAACCACATTCATGCTTTGATAGTTCACTCAATCTATCTCCAAGAATTTACATATAAAAGGATGGTTGGTGAGAGGTTCAAATGGCAACTAATCTCAAACAATCCAAGAGGTTAGCTAGTCCAAGTGATCATAAACCCAAAGACTAAACTTTTTTAGCATTCATAAGTGTTTGCTCCTTACTTTATATCTCTCTCACCCCATTGTTGGGAGCTTATATTTGTAACTTGGATAATTCCAGTTAACTTATACTTGGTATACCTTGTTAAGCCCTGAATCAATACCCCGGAACCCTTAGATAAGTCTATCAGTTACTTCCTAAGGTCATTTGAATTGTTGACAAAGGTCACAATGCCGTAGACTCTCTTCACCAAGGCTCAAGGGTCTCCTAGATTGTAATAACTCTTTTAAGATCTAATAAAAAAATCAGAACTCTTTGACAATGGATGTAGGATCATCATCTATGGTCCAAATTTAAACAACTATCTCACACTTTGACACTTCTCTCCTCTTACCTATCTGAGGTCCAAGGTGAGCACCTGTGGGCCTGAGGTCATATATGATTTCAACAACCATAAATAAATAATTATTTTATATTTTATATTAAATATTTCCAACATCTGAGAGTCTTATATTATCTTTTTAAATTTATTTGAATGACTTGTATTGAGACTTTGTATTCCCTTTATCCTTATTCATAACATATTTCCCATATTCTTCTTCCTTGAATTACCATCACTTTATAGCCATTGCCTCCTCGACATCCATTACTATTTGATAGTCGGCTAAGATTTCATCCATGGGGCTGGGAGGGGCTTTTGAGATGGACCAATACAACTGACAAGGTTTGAGACCATTGATGAGGGAGGTTATTGGGATCTTCTTATTATAGTCCACCATTTTTTGCTTTTCCTCGTGGAATCAGGAAATGAAGTCTCTGAGGGGTTCTATATTATTTCATCGAACATTGAGGAGGTTTATCACCCTCCTAGAGAGTTTTAGACCAAAGAAAAAGTTATGAATGAACTTGTTTACCGGCTCTTTGAAATTTTAAATGTGTCCCCTTGGTAGGCTAGTGTACCACATATGAGCCGCCCTAGTGAGAGTACTATAAAAGTCTCGACACCTAATTTCATGAACTCTTTAATATATAATATCCATTGATGGTACATAATGTGTGGATGAAGTTATAACTCCCATCATACTTGCGAATACAACGGAAGGTATGAAATTAGCAGGGGTTGGAAAAATTTCAATCTCTGGGATGAAGGGAGATGTTTCCATGAAATCCCTCTCCAAGGGATTTTTCTCTTCATTAGATATCTAAGATTATTCTGTATCCTTTGGATTAAGATTTTTTAGTTTATCTCATTTTCTAGATGATTGTCTCATAATTCCCTTTTTTTAGTCTCCCATCATCTCTTTTTAGTTAGAGAATGAGACAAATCTTAAGGTTCAACATAAGTTGAACCATATAGGGTCGGCTTTCCTTTATGTTCTTCAAATCATTCCTTATATTGCACTGATTGTGAGCAATATGAGGGGCATATCATCTTGGAACCTGCCTATCCGTAGCTCATAATTTTTTTGAAATGGAAGAGGTCATACCAATTACATAAGAGTAGTCATTGGGCCTCAGTTGTGACTCATCCTCGTCCTTTTATTCTTCAATTTCTGGTACCTCTTCACTTGGATTTCCCTTTTTTTGTTCAGTTGATGGGATCCAAGGATGTTCCTCCCCTAAGCTCAAATGGTTCCATATTTTCGGGAGAATAAAGAAACTAGTCTGGTTAATTTCGAATACACCTAATGGGTAGGGTATGAGGATCAATAAGACCTTCCGGTGCTCAAGCCACCAGTGTTTATGCCAGGGCAAGCAATTGGGATAACTTCTTCTCTTTATTTACGATCATAATCTTGAGAAATTCGGTGAGATTAACTATATCAAGCCTAAGATAACTGCTCGAGGCATTCATGTTGCCTAGATAGGCGACAGTGGTGAGTCTAACGCTATTTCTAGTAATAAATTTAGAAATTGAGGTTGTGATCTACTAAGAAATTGTTTATAAAAGAGGATGAACAATAAGAATGAGTTATATTAATTTCATAATTTTTCCAGAAAATTGTAGATCAAATTGAACAAACATATATAAAATTGATTTGGTAGGGATTTTAGGATCAAACGAACAAAATTATGATGTCAAATTATAAATTTACCCGAAATTATACCCATATGAAGATTAAATGGATGAACGTCATAGAAATGAATTGATTATGAATTTTGAGCAAATACTAAATTCAACCCTTCAAAATATAGATTTAGATCTGGTAAAACCCATATTTGTGCCTATACCCAAGGTATGAGCGTGTTCATTCAGGGAAAATGACTTGGTTTAGTCGAGTTCCCACGGACAGTGCCAAGATGTTGATGCTTGAAAAAGAATATCAACTTAGTTAAATAAAGATGAATATAAACTCGATCCAAAATTATAATAATAACCATACGGGCATCAACATAAATAGTAAATATAGAGAGAAGATAAGAAAATGGATCTAATGCGAGGATTTAAATGCTTCAACCACTGGTGGACTACATCCATTAAGAATGAAAATTATTATCCACCGTTGTAGACACCATATTCTAGGTCCCCCTAAGTCTCTCCTTAGGTCCCTTGTGGCCATCCCTTCTGATCCTCGCAGCGGGAGGAGGCAAAAAAGAGGGGGGGGGGTATCTCCCCTTCGTTTCGGGAGGATCTTGGTCCCGCGCATCCCTCTCAGGAGCGCTTCGGCCAGCATCGGTGATGAGGTGAAAAATGTAGAGAGATAGAGTCACCGGTCTATTTTACAAAACAAATAAAAGAAAGAGGAGCCGTCCCGAAAGATAGCATCCAAAGACATACTGGTACATACGAAACAAAAATGATTCAAAAGGGGTCCGAAGGCTAAGTTACGAAATGGGAAGGTGTTAGGCAACCATTCCGCCCTTACGGTCTCTCATGGATTATTGTTATTTTCCTTTATTTCCCCGTGATATGTGTGCATGTGTATATATAGTGGAGATATGAATCATCAACTTATATCATGGAAGAGATAAAGCGAATCATCCGTAGGAATGTTCCTAAAAAATAATATTAGAAAATAAGATTTATGCGATTATCCTTGCATTGATCGTTATAATGGAACGATAACACATATAGAATAATACGCCACTAAGCACAAATATATGTATAGCGAGTCTAAGAGAGTTAAGTTTAAAGAATATAGGAAAAATAGAAAAAAAGTAGGAAGAGGACTCGAGTCTCGGGTTTTACCCCGAGACGCCTACGTAGCCTATAGAGGCATCAAAGTCCACGTAGTTCGTATGCAAAACGAGGGGTGGGATTTATCCCATAAATCAAATCGGGGACTTCTCCTATATGTGTGTGTGTTTGTAAAAAAGTGTTTTAGTTGTGAGAAAAGTGTGAGCAAATCCTCTTTTTCTTATTTTTTGGGTTTATTTATATGAAAATAAGAGATATGCAATAATACTAGATAAAAAGTATATTAGGATATGTGAGATGAGAGAATAAAAGTACTAAGTAATAAAACAGATTAATTCGAATTTAGAAGAATTTAAGGAGAGAGTAGAGAAAGTTGGACCTTCTTGAAGATCTTGAGCTTGATATTGGATGTTAGAGAGCAGCCCTTGCACTTGGATTATGATGGAGGGTACTTAATTCACCAAGTTTGATGAAAAAGGTGATGAAAGGTGAAGGTTGAAAAGGTATTTGGATGTGAAAATCACGCTTACTTCGAGAGGGGTTTTCTGAGCTTGCTTAGAGAGATAGATTTGTGATCTTCCTCCGCCCTTTAAATGAGGTTAGGCCCTCCTTTTTATAGGCCCAGAGCATTGACGATCGGCATAGCCCTGGTCCTGCCAATCAGCAGGTGTGTTTAGGCACACTGCCTATAGGCAGGGTTTGGAACCTGCCGTTTGGCATTCTCTTTCAGGTTCCTTCGAAAAATTGGTCGTAGAGCATAAACCGTTTATCCGAATTGTGCACGAGGTGAACCATTGTAAAGGTACTTTAGAGACCTTCAAAAGTCTTTTGGACTACTCCCGGCTTAGGGAGTTGACTTTGGGTCAAATGTGGCTCGGATGCGTTCGTCGGTCCTTTGGATGGGGAATCATCGGATGCAAATAGATCGTTCGTCCGCATGGTAAGTTTGAATCGAGCATGGGGTGGACCGTTGGAAAGGTTAGGAGATGTACTTAAACATTACAAAGAGCTTAATTCAGTTTGGGGAGTTGACTTTGGTCAACCGGGGCTTGGAAGCATTCGGTGACCTTTCGGAGTAAAACAGATCATTCGTCAGTACCGTAAGTCAGAAATTCACACGGGGCGGACCGTTGGAAAGGGGTTTCAGTGAAATTCAAAGATTCATTCAGTATCGGTCAATTTAAAGAGCTAACTTTGGTCAAACGGAGCCTCGGAGCATTCGGTGACCTTCTGATCAAGTTTCGAGGGAAAACGGGTTGTTCGTCCGCACCGTAAGTCAAAATTGCACATGGGATGGACCGTTGGAAAGGGGTTTCAATGCCCTTTGAAGATTCATTCAGTCTCGATCGAGATAAAGAGTTTGACTTTTGGTCAAACAGAGACTAGGAGCGCTCGATGGCCTTTAGGTCAGTACTCGGGGTGTGACTTAGGTTTAAAATAATGAAGGGAGGTGCTAGGGACCTTAGGAGAAGTTAGGGGGTATTAGAATGGGGTGTCTACAGATCCCCTAGACGGGTGAGTTTAGAACAAATGATGGCCGTCGAATAGACACCACATGATGCCTTTGAAATAGGATTACCAGAGGGCCGAGGTCGATCGTGAGGACCTAAGGATGAGGATGAGGATGACCGATTCTGCAGGTCGAAGCAATTTCTGTGGGCTTAAGTTGAGATGATCAATTATGCAGGTTGAAGACAATTATGAGGGCTTAGGTATGAGGGTGATCGATTCTGCAGATCAAAGCCAATTCTACGGGCTTGAAGATGAGGGTGATCGATTATGTGGGTCGAAGCCAATTCTGCTGGCATAAGTCTGAGATGACCAATTCTGCGGGTCAAAATTAATTCTGTAGGCTTAAGTTTAAGATGAGCAATTCTGTGGGTCGAAGCCAATTCTGCGGGCTTAAGTTTGAGATGACCAATTCTGGGGTCGAAGCCAATTCTGTGGGCTTAAGTTTAAAATGACCAATTCTGCGGGTCGAAGCCAATTCTGATGGTTTAGGGATGAGGATGACATATTATGTGGGTTGAAGCTAATTCTGAGGGCTTAAATTGATATGACCAATTCTGTGGGTCGAAACCAATTCTAAGGGCTTAAATTAGGATGACCAATTCTATGGGTCGAAGCCAATTCTGCGGGCTTAAGTTAAGATGACCAATTCTGCAGGTCAAAGCCAATTCTGCGGGCTTAAGTTTGAGATGACCAATTCCGCGAGTGGAAGCCAATTATGTGGGATTAAGTTTGAAACGACCAATTCTGTGGGTCGAAGCCAATTTTGTGGGCTTAAGTGTGAAATGACCAATTCTGCGGGTCAAAACCAATTATGTGGGCTTAAGGATGAGATGACCAATTCTGCGGGTCAAAGCTAATTTTGCGAGTTTAAGTTGGGATGGCCAATTCTGCGGGCTTAGGGATGAGATGACCAATTCTACGGGTCAAAGCCAATTGTGAGGGCTTAAATTGAGATGACCAATTTTGGGGGTCGAAGCCAATTTTATGGGCTTAAATTGAGATGACCAATTCTGCGGGTCGAAGCTAATTCTGCGTGCTTAAGTTAGGATGACCAATTCTGTGGGTCGAAACCAATTATATGGGCTTAAGTGTGATTTTTTCGGGGAACTCTGTCGAGAAAATTACTTCGTGATTTTGATTCGAGCTGGGGAGCTGATTGCTGGGGAAATCCTCGTGTCTTTTGGAGACTTTATCGGGGGGAATAACCACTTTGATGCTGGGGAAGTGATTAGGTGGTCCATGGTTTGGACGTATTTCTCGAGAAATTTGAGATCTTTGGGGAATAGGAGATGATCCTGAAGTTTTGGATACTTTGGAGGTCCTCTTGGGACATTGTCGGGGAGAGATTCACTTGGCTTTTGAGAGTTCAGCTGGGGAAATAGGGATTCCACTTGAGGAAGTGCGAAATTTTCTTGGTGAAAATGTTCTAAATCCTTTCTGAGATTTTTAGGAATTTTCTGAGGATTTTCCAGGATTTTTTGAGAATTTATGCACCAAAAAAATAAGGGGGGTGCCGGTTGGCATTGTGTGGAGGGTGACATTCGGTAGTGGCACAGACTTTTGAACTTCCTCGAGAAGGCAAAGGGTCAGTGCCGATAGTTTGTTGCTGCTGAAGGATGTTTTATTGGGCAGGGTGATTGATGTGGAGGATGGGCTGCAGGTGAGGAAGATAGCTCGGTTGTTTATTTTGCTGGTGCTAGGGGGATTTCTGGTGGCGTTGAGAGGCAACGTTGTCCACTTATGGTTTTTGCCATACTTGAGGATGTTTTTGAACATACCTCTCTATGATTGGGGGAGCCTGACTTTGGCGACCCTTTATTTTTCTCTGGATGCATTCAGCCGGTGCTGCTGACAGACTTTCACTGGAGCCATGTATCTTCTTGAGGTATTCTTTAATTTGTGCATTTTCCTTTCATGCATTCACATTTTCCTAATGCACCTCTTTTGATTGTGGATTTCTTATGTTTGGTATACGTGGTTCTATGAGGTGATTGGGTGTAATACCAAGCTGATCACTTTGAAGGACGAGACTGTTGGGGACTTTTGCCGATTATATCGGTGGCGGAAGGCCAATCGGCAGTCGAGGAGGTCTTTCACTCTGGAGGAGGTGCGTCAGGTCTTGAATGGCCTGACCAGTGATAGGGTAAGACTTTTTTCTTCTTCAGTCTATGACCTTTGTGTGCTATGATTCCATATTTCCTTATATTTTGCTGGGGAATTTTTAGGTGACTTTTTATCCTTGGGGACGACCGTTCAAGACATGGGGTTGACTGGAGTGAATGTACAGATGAGGCATTTACTGGCGCATGAGTTTGGCCACTCTTGGTATCTCAGGGAGAAGGCAGTCCGACAGATTGCTGAGGAGGAGGTGGTGGTGCCACCTGCGAGGCCTCTTATGTCTATGAGGCGGGAGCGACTGTTGCCAGAGGATGCGAGAACTACGACGATGATTGGCGAGTCCTACCTGCTGTACACCGATACGACTGTGCTGTATGATTATATGGACTTTGTGATGAGCTGGCTGATGGCGCCCAGCATATATGATGCAGTGCCTTTCCCTCCCGCGGGTTCGAGTCGGCCAGTGGGGTCCTCCCACAGCGGTGGCGATCTGTTAACATCTGCGGCGGCGACGACTTTAGAGGTTCCCTTTGTGCGGCTGCATACCCTTTCATACAACATCCTATGGGCTGATGGATGGATGGTGCCTATGTTGCATCGTCCTCATGCGATGGACCCGGAGGAGTTGGTCTTGACAGAGGAGGTCTTTCGTTCTGAGGTATATCTTTTCTCTTTTGGTTTCTTTTGATCTTTTTTTTCTTGATACTGATTCTGCCTTTTCTTGCAGCACGTCCGAGTGTACACCACCTGGCTGAGGGATATTAGGGACTGGATATCTTCGGTGACTTCCCATATTCGGGACGCGGTTCCTGTTTCTTCTTGCTCGGTGTCGTCTGCCTCATCCGGGGAGGAGTCTAGTTCGGGTAGCGGTGGTGCGTCATCTCATCGTAGGGGAAAGATAGCGCGTCGCAGGGACGGAAGCTCTTAGGATAGAGAGGTAAAAGGGTGAGAGAGAGAGAGAATGTGGGTTCGGGCTAGGTCCCGTTGTTTTTCTGCGTTTCTTTATTTCCTGTAAAATGATGTAACACATAAACATATCTATGTAATGCAATGAGGTTTTTTGATTATCTTCCGTTAATAATGAATGAATGAATGCATGCACATGCGCTTTTTTACTTTGCTGCTGAGATCGTAAAAAGATTTTTTTTTGTGATTTTAAACGAAAGTTTTACCCATAATGAGGATTTATAAAAAGATGAAAAGGGGATTTTTGACATTCTGTTGAGAATATCAATTTATTTTGAGTAGGAAAAAGGAAAATTTCTAAAAAGAGGGGGTTACCGATCGGCAATCACCTTGTCCTTCCTATCGGCAGGTCAGTCCAGTCCCATCAATTTAAAGCTTTGATTGGTACCCTCTTCAGCCTTTGGTACCTTGTAGGACAGGATTTTCTCTGATTTGTGCAGGGTCTATGTCTTTTGTGGGGGTTTTCAAGTATAAAAAGGGGTAAGGGCGGAGTGTTTTCATAACACCTTCACATCCTGACTTTCTTATTCTGTGAGATGGCTCTCCCTGGTAGCGTTGAGTTTGCTAACTACCTCGAGACTTTGGAGGCGATGTGCTCCTATAACATCAACTACGATGCTCACAACATGGGTCGAGTTTCTTTATGGCGTAATCAGCCCATAGAGTGGAATATGCTGATGGCAACTGTCGAGTTTTGGTATCCCGAGGATCATGTATTCCGCTTCGGGTTGGATGAGATTTATCCTACCTACGAGGAGTTTTCTGCCATGCTGGGGATAAACCCTAGTGTTTATTTGTATTTCGTCCTCGGCGGCCAGATCACTGGTGGCTGGAGGTATGATCTCCCTTCCGGCGGTGTTGCGGTCCGTGCTTTTGCAAGAGGTTGGTGATGCTGGATATGTCGGAGCCGTCGTTCTGGGCTTGGTTTCAAAATTACTGCTGGTGGTGGACCCACAACTTGTAGCTATTACATCATGGATGTCCTATCGTAGTAATCCTGCGACGGTGATACTGGTGGAGACTCTAAATGGTCTGGATGCCTGGCGAGAAGGTCGTTCTTACTTTCTGAGGGGTATCCCTATGATGTTGTTCATGTGGTTGTCTGAAAGATTCTACCTGGTGACTCCTCCGAAATACCCTTTGTCGTCTATACCCGACTTCTTTTCTCACCATTTCATCAGTGTGGGTTTGGATATTGAGAGCAGGGAGAATTGGTTCGTGGATCATGGGGCTCTAAATATGTACTGGTCAGTGACTTGGTGGGGGCAGCTGCTACCTATTCTGGAACTGGGAGAATACTCGTATGTCCGGCTGGTTGATCTCACACAGACCTATTTTTATTTCCCTTGGCGGCGTCTGCGCCAATTTAGCTGGGAGCAGATCGTGCCACCTCGGACACTAGACTTCTTTCCGATAGAAGATTTGACGGAGAGTCTGCGCATGTGGCTTGGCTCTTTGTGGGAGAGTCGGCATCGGTCGATCCGTCCCTCTCAGTCTACTGGGAGAGTTTGGCACATCCCTAGGGATTATATGAAGTGGTTTTGGAGAATAGTAGTCAGCAAGATATTGGCAGTGGAGACTGGACAAAGATGGTTTGTTTTATCTGATACCATGGAGGGAGGTGTGGTAGTTTTTTCGAGACTGGTTCAATCTTATCGGTCCATGGAGCGTTTGCGGCATTCCATTCAGGCAGGGGAAGCTTAGGCCCAGGATATAGATGATGATGATCGAGCGGGATCCAATGGTAGCTGTGGGTAGGGCTTTTGGAGAGTTTATTTTTGTAATGGGGAATAAATTTGGGAATTTATTTGGGTTTTTAAAAAGGTAGGGGGGAAGTGAGTTATCCATTCCTTTATGTAATTTCACTGTAATTTCTTATTAGTGAAATAAATAAGTTTTTGATCATCCAGCTGTGCCTTTTGATGAATTTTGTATTTTGAATTATCTATACCGATCGCTAAGGCATACATAATGCTTTTGTTCAAGTATATGTTAGAATAAACTGTTGTTCTCGGAGATAAGAAAATAATAGTTTTTTGTGAAAAATAAAGGGCCGTGCTCATGTAAGATGTATGAGCTGCCTACGTACCTCTATATATTTTTTTAAAAATTTAAATTTTTTCGAGAATGATTTTTGTAGAGGATCAGGACCACGTAGTTCTGGGTAAAGGGAAATGAATATTTTTTTTATTTTTTATTTTTAGAATAAAAGGGAGATGAGAAGAGTCGTAGAGCGCCGAGATTTCGGACTAGGGGTAGAACTTCTTGAGATGGTCCAGGTTGACTATACGAGTCATCTCTTTTCCATCTAGGTCGGTGAGCATGGCGTCACCGCCGGATAAGATTTTCTTGATGATGTATGGGCCGCTCCAATTGAGCTTGAATTTCCCTCTGGGTCCCAGATAGGCTCTACTATTTCTTTGAGGGCTATATCCCCCTCTCGAACACCGCGGTCCTTGACTCTCTTATTGAATGAACGCGCTATTCGGCGATGGTACCCTTATATGCGATACAACGCCTTCAGTCTCCTTTCGTCCAAGAGTGAGAGCTCGTCGAGGCGGTTTTGATGCCAGTCCTCCTCACTAACCTTGCTTTCAAGCATGATGCATAACGAGGGTATTTTCAGTTCCACGGGTAGGACTGCTTCCATGCCGTAGACTAGAGAATAAGGGGTAGCCCCAGTAGAGGTTCGGTAGCCCCAGAGGGCGTATGGGATTCAATTAGCCCAATCTCGACAACTTTTAGTCATCTTGCTGATGATGGCTTTGAGGTTCTTGTTGGTGTCTTCGACTGCACCGTTGGATTGTTGGTAGGGAGAAGATTTGTGTCTCTGAATCCCATACTCGTTGACCATTTTTGTGACTTCTGCCTCGAAATTCAATCCGTTATTTGACACTAGCTCGTGCGGGACCCCATATCGACAAATGATGTTTTTCTTGATGAACTTGGCCATTTTTTTGGCGTTCAGAACTGCATATGACTCAGCTTTGACCCATTTGGTGAAGTAATCAATGGCAACTAGAATGAACTCATGCCCATTGGAGGCCTTGGGTGTAACTTTCCGTATGATGTCTATACCCCAGGCAGAGAACGTCCAAGGAGAAATTATGTTGTATAATTCTCGCAGAGGGAAGTGTTGAAGGATGGAAAACTATTGGCATTTGAGGTATCTCCGAACACAGGCGGTGCAATCCTAGATCATAGTGGTCCAGTAGTTGCCTTATCGTATGATTTTTTTGGCAAGCATGTGACCGTTTATATGGGTCCTACATTCCCCACTGTAGATTTTCTGCATTACCTCTTTAATGTCAGCCCTTGCGATATAGTGTAGATGGGTTCCATAAAAGTTTCTCTTGAGCAGTGCTTTGTGACAAATGATGTACCGGGAGGCCAGTTTTTGAAGGGTTTCCCAGTCTTTCTTTTTGGAACCCTCGGGATACCTACCATGCTTAAGGAGGTGCCAAATATTATAATACCAGCAATTAGCTAGCTCGGGATCTTCTTTGGTGATGAGCTCAATGTGGTAGCAGTGGGTTGGTTTATTTTACTTTTGGACTAGGAAAGGGGCCATTGTTATTCATTGGGGCATGCCGACCATGGAGGCCAAGGTAGCAAGGGCATCAACTAGGTTATTCTTTGCTCGAGGTAAGTAGTGGAAGGTGATGTCTCATAATTGGGAGGCTAGTTCTTCTAGGTGGGTATGGAATGGTTGGAGTTTCTCATCCTTGACTTTCTATTTTCTGAGTACTTGACTAATAATGAGGGCAGAATCCCCATAGACATCTAGGCATTATATACCTTTCTAGAGAGCAATTTTGAGGCCTACCATACACGCCTCGTATTCAGTCATGTTATTGGTGCAGGGGAAATACAATTTGATGGCGATGGGAGTGTGGGAATCATCTGGGGCGATCAGAAGTATCCCAATGCCATATCCCTTTTTATTGGTCGCGCCATCAAAGAACATTTGCCATCCAAGGTCATCTTGAGCAGCGCAAAGGATGTTTTCATTCGGGAATTCAGAGATCCAGACATCAGCTTTTTCCATGGGGTAGTCAACAAGGTAGTCAGAGATGGATCTTCCTTTCATGGATTTCTGTGTGACGTACACGATATCAAACTCGACTAAGAGCATCAACTATCGAGCCATTCGACTGGATAAGATGGGTTTATCAAGTAGGTACTTGATGGGGTCCATTCGAGATACAAGCTTAATGGGGAAGGCGAGCATGTAGTGTCGTAACTTTTAGGTGACCCAAACAAGCGCGATGTATGCTTTTTCTAAAGCAGTGTAGTTGACTTCATACCCGGCCAGTTTGCGACTGGCATAATAGATGGATCTTTCTTTGCGGGAATTTTCAAGGTATTGAGCTAGCAAAGCCCAGCTGCAGTGTCGGTTATGGTTAGGTATATGAGTAAGGGGAGACCAGGCTATGGTGGCATGAGTACCAGAGGTTGAATTAGGTATTGTTTGATTCGGTCAAAAGCTTCTTGGCAGGCCTCATTCAAAACTTTGGTTGAATACTTTTGGAGGAGTTTGAAAATTGGTTCATAGATGGAGGTTAGCCGGTTGATGAACCGACTGATGTACTGCAATTTCCCAAGGAAACCACGGACTTCTTTCTCCATTCGGGGAGGTGGCATCTCAAGTATGGCTTTTAGCTTGGAAGGATCTGCTTCTATCCCTTTCTCACTAACCATGAATCCTAAGAGTTTTCCCTTTGTAACGTCGAAGACACATTTCTGTGGATTGAGTCTTATCTGATACTGTTGCAGTCGTTCAAAGAACTTTCGAAGAGCGGGAACATAACCTTCTCTAGTTTTGGATTTGATAATCATATCATCCACATAGACCTTAACTTTTTTGTGAATCAGATCGTGCAGGATGGTTGTGGCAGCCCTCTGGTAGGTAGTCCCAGCATTCTTGAGACCAAATGGCATAACAGTGTAGCAAAAGGTTCCCCATGGGTTGATGAATGCGGTTTTTTCTTAATAACCTGGGTACATTTTTATTTGGTTGTATCCGACAAACCCTTCGACAAATGACTTAAGAGTATGACTGGCTGTGTTGTCCACGATCATGTCGATATTGGGTAGCGGGTAATCATCCTTTGGAGAGGCTTTGCTCAAGTACCGGTAGTCTACACACATCCGAACTTTCCTTCCTGATTTTGACACAAGCACTATATTAGCTATCCATGTGGGATATTCGATCACACAAATGAAGCCCACCTTTAACTATCTGACCACCTCTTTTTTGACTTTGAGCGACCATTCGGTGCAGATCTTTCTCAACTTTTATTTAACCGACTTGTAATCTGGAAGAGTGGGGATCTCATGCTGAGCAATTTCAGGATCAATACCAGGCTTATCTTTATAGGACCATGTGAAGACATCCACAAATTCCTTCAATAATTCTTTGAGTTGTGTGCGCTCATGCTCATCAAGGGTAGCCCCTATCCTAATCTCGCACAGTTGGCTACTAGGACTGAGGTTAATAATAACAGTCTCTTCTTCATTAGCTTGAACGCAGTTATGTTGTTTGTTATTAACCTTATTTAGATCAGTTAAGGATTGTTCATTTTTAAAATCATCATCATCAAAAGTTTGATTAGAATCTAAATAATTAATATAAGGCACAACAAGATACTCAAAATCTTTTTTTATTTCATTGATAGGAAAAACAACATTGAGAACCTCATCAAAGGAGATCTCGATTACATTTGAGCAAGGATAGACAACAGAAGAAGAAATGGGGTAAACATTGGGGTTAGGTGGGATTTCAACAGGTAGAACCGACGAAGCATGCCAGTTGAGGAGAGGTGTATCAACAACTTTAATCAGGTGGGATGGATCCAATAATGTAGTGCTTGAATGAACCATGCAGAGTGTTATCCTCAGTGTCTGTAAGTTGAAGGAATCTTCAGAGTCACTTCCCTTATAATCTTCGGTATCTCTGATGAGCGGCTGTACATGGTGTCGAGAACTTTTAGCCCATGGGTAGCTGTCTTGGAAGATGATCTCCATTCCAGGCTTCATCTTTTTGTCTATATGGTCATACCAGGGTTCTGGGAAGCCACAAAAGAGGAAGTCTTCGCCCTCTTTAATGAATCATCCATTCAAGAACTCACCTGTGATAGTCTGGATCTAGTCTAATCTTCTTTTTGGTCGAGACTGGCGGATCATTCTGAGCTCTTGTTCTGATGGTTAATACCCCAAGCCATAAGGAGGGAAATCTTTCTTCAGTTTAATGGGCTCAAGTATCCCTTGCTTTCTTTACCCTAGCCCCAGTCCGGGCATGAAGTGAATATTTCTGAACATCTGAATCATATTGATATTTCCATGAGGGTCATATTCGGGACAAACCCTTTCTTTAAAATCGTCCCCTACCGGGAGTAGAAGTGGTTCAACTCGGAATCCTAATAGAAGCATATCATTTGACCCGTGCTGTATCTCAAGGATTGGACTGCTGGTACTTGCACCCTCGGTATTATCATCATCGCCCAAAATGGTAATGACTCATCCGTCGATGAAGAACTTCAATTTATGATGAAGCAAGGAAGACACACCCTTGATACTGTGGAGCCAAGGTTTTCCGAGTAACAGGTTGAAACAAGCTGGGATATCAATAGTTTGGAATTCAACGACAGGGTTTATGGGTCCAGCCCCTATTACAAGTTTTATGGATCCCATCACCTCCTGACGGGTATTATTGTAGGCATGTATAATAGCGAAGGTTGGAGCGAGGCCACTTTCCTTCAGTCCTAAGCATTTGATGGTTCTTAATGGGCAGACATTCAAGGCGGATCCATTACCGACAAGAGAGTGGTATGATCTTCCCCATAACTTCGACGAAGATGTTGAGTGCATGATCCTGGTTTGGCCCGATTCTAGGGATTTCTTCTTCAGAAAAGGATAGCATTTGGGTAGAGGTTAAGGATCTAACTAAATTTATTGCTTCTTCGGGTGTGGTAGAAGGAGGAACTATGGGCCCAGTGAGAAATTTGATCAAAGCATTTCTATGCAGCTGGGAAGACATGAAAAGCTCCTATAGGGTGATATTAGCTTGAGTTTTCTTCAGTTGATCGAGGATTTTGCTCTCCTTGAGGGTCATTTCTGGCATAGGAAGGTTTTCAACGCCCTTTCCTTTTTTATTGGCTAGCAGTGGGCTTGGGATCTGGTAATGCCTCCCTGATCTGGTCATGTGATTTACTGAAGAAGGGAAGAATATGAACCCTGTTTCTTCATCAATATCGGGTTATTCTGTCACTTTGTTTATTTCTCCAAGGAGTTCTTCAAATAATATCATCCCACACATGTCGGCTACTGGTCCAGTTTCTCTGAAGCTTGCTCTTCATTCGAATCTTTAAATGCCTCCCCCCATCCGGTGGCAATAATTTTGTCTTTCCACGTAAATTCAATGCATTCCACAACTTTAATGGCTTCTTCATACAGGTTTTCCCATTCTGTGGGGATTAGTAAGGGTGAAAGGACTAGGCGCCCTTATAAGTTCAGATTATCGAGTAACTCAGTCATACTGTAAATATCATTGGTTTGCCCGAATAATTCTGCCATGATCTGGACAACGTCATCTAGGCTGACTTCATCAGTCGGTACTACCCAACTATCTGACTTTCGGTCCCCTTTTCGTTCTTCCAAGAATAGCGTACTGAACGTATGGTAAATAATGATCATCTGTGAGGGAAATTTCAGCCCGAACTCTATGAGTTGGTTTAACACTTCTGATAATTCCATACTTCCATCTTCACAACGAGTATAAATAGAGATGCATGCTCTGGTGAGGAGTGACAGTGCCTGACCAGCGAGGCTAACAGGGTATAGGAGGAAATATGGGCAAATTTGGAGAGGCTTGGGAGAGTGTATGGATGTGATTTGAGTTGAGGGATCAAATTCTAGGTCCATTTCTAGAAAGATAGCATTAGTATGATTCGGAGCGGGTTGTGAGTAGTTTTTGGCTTAGGATTGGCTGGTGGGGCAATGGTACCTCGATCAATTAGACCTTGGATTATGTTTCGAAGGTGAAAGCATTGGTCGATGGTATGGCCAACAGTTTGGTGAAAGGCGCAATGGGCATCTACCTTGAACTTTCTTGGAAGTGGATTGGGCAATAGACGGGGATCCAAGGGTTTGATGAGGTTTCGGCTTAACAAGGCTTGATAAACTTTGGAGAGGGGAGCATGGAGCTCGGTGTATTCCTTTCGGGATAGGGCATGGCGGCTTTCTGGTGCCCACGAAGTGGTTGATTGAGAGATATTATTAATGGTTGAGACTGTAGCACTGACAGGCTTATCATATTTTCTGGGGGTGAAATGTCCGGACACCTTCTTTGGTTCAACCTCTGTTTTAGCAAGGCCTTACTTAATTTCTACTCCTGGATAGTATTGTCCTCCCTTGGTTGTTCGGACATGGGGCAAGAAGTTCTTCTTCACTATTTTGACTTGCTCTTCCTCGGATGGCCGATTAGTCATAGTGGCTGCTTTTTCCCTCCATCGGGCTATGAAGTTATTGACGGATTCTCCAGAGTTTGGTTTGAGTATTTCCAAGTCACGATAGGTGATCTCAAGCTCTTCATTGTATTTATACTGCGATATGAATTCTCGGGTTACATCCTCCCAGCTACGAATTCTGGACTCCTCGAGAGACAAAAACCATCAGAGGGTGCTATCCTTCAAAGTTTGCTGAAATAATTGGTCTATCACTTCTTCAGAAACCCCTAGGAGAGTCATAAAACGGTGATAACTGCGAAGATGAACAATCGGGGGTCCACTTCCTCTGAATTTCTCGATATTTGGCATCTTAAACTTCTTGGGTAACCTTGCCTTAGGATAAGGAGACATGTGGGTGTAGTCCATATAATTTCCAGAGATTCGAACTTGGTCGAACTTTTTATTCAGCATCTTGAGATCTTCTTTGACCTTGTTTAATTCTTCCTCTTTCAGATCAACGATCATAGGCAAGTTAGCCCCAGGCTGGGTAAGGTTCGGCATAGGAACCCAGGCTGGAGCGTGTTGATACTCTTTAGAAACCCAGATAGGCTCGAGTGGACCCATAGCACGAGGAAATAGGGACTCGAGTTCTTGAGAAATGCGAACCTGATTTCAATGCATCTCTGAGACCTGAGTCTAAAGGTTGTCAATCTTGGATACGAGCTGAGCTAAAACTGCCGTCAGATCTGGCTGCACAACCGGTATTTGATCTGTGTTCTCCATGGAAAACAAATGGATATCGGACTCAAAAGAGGTAGCAGGGGAACGAACGAAGCTCCGGGGTGATTTGACTGAAGACCGAAGCCAATAAGAAGCTAGGCCAAGGGCGTGCGATCGACCTGAGAAGGCGTAAAGCGGGATTTATTTTTGAAAAGAAAGAAGGAAAATATTTTTAACATTTTTTTTCTCTTTGAGATTGAAAGACGAAATATTTTTGGATTTTTGATAAAGAAAGGAGAAATATTTTTTGGATTTTTGATAAAGAAAGGATAAATGTTTTTGGATTTTTGATAAATAATTGAGAAATGTTTTTTTGGGAGACAGGTCTCAACATGATTATTATTATTATGTTTTCACTTGTATTAAGTTCTCCTAAATGCAAAATAAAATGCCGGAAGGGACCCGAGCCTAGAAAAGTTGGGTTTGTAACATATGTAAAGCTATGGTCGGACTTGTGACCAGGCTCACGGGCAGGGTCCCGTTTTAAAAGTGCACAAAAATTTGGGCGGCAGGTCGACCCGAAATTTTAGTAGAGTTTCATGTTGAAACGGGAAATTTAACATGTGTGTCCTAGGCTTGACACCTATATGCGGGTATGCAGTTGGTTGGGTGAATCGAAAAGGGTTCCCCCATTTGGCGTGGCTTCCACGATATACGTCTTGCTTTTGAGGGAAATCAGTACGTGTGGACAAGCCATTTGATATACCTAATTATAAGTGAATTGCCTCACTATATATCTCATGGGGACGGTACGCGTGAGAGCGAATTCGATATACTCGGCGTACGTGAACGAGTTCCCTGCAATATACCTCCTGTCATGACTTCAGTCAAGCGGTACGATGTGGGGGAACCGTTCGATATATGTTGAAGGTACTTGGACAATGGAAGGTGAGAGTCATATCACTTAGGGTAACTGCTCCCTATCGAACCAGCGCCCATCACGAAGTGACCCTTTAGTTAGCGGAAATGTTTTTGTCAATCACAATGCTCTTTGGTGATATCGTGTGAATCATGCATGATTCTCTTATTAGTATCTTATGAGAGTATCTTTCTTGATCATGCCCAACAAGGAGAAAAGTATGAGTACCAATGGTATACCAAGTATGGATGGGTGATGAGTGCAACATGGGGACATATGTGATCCTAGGTGCACGTGGTGTGAAGTGTACATGGAGAATTTTCTACAAGTGTGTGAATAAAATCATAAGCATGAGGTACGCATGAATAGTAAAGGGGAACATGCAAAATATGGGAAAAAATAAACAGATATAACACCCATGTAAATAGAGTCTAGCCCTAAAAAATAAAAGACCCTAGCAGAGTCACCACTGTGGCCATCCCTTCCGATCCTCACGGTGGGAGGAGGTGAAAAAGAGGGGGGTATCTCCCCTTCGTCTTAGGAGGATCCTGGTCCCGCGCATCCCTCTCGGGAGTGCTTCAGTCGGCGTTGGTGATGAGGTGAAAAATGTTGAGAGATAGAGTCTCCAGTCTATATTACTCAAAATAGACAGAAGAAAGAGGGAGCCGTCCCGAAAGATAGGATCCAAAGACATACTGATACATACGAAACCAAAATGATTCGAAAGGGGTTTGGAGGCTAAGTTACGAAATGGGAAGGTGTTAGGCACCCATTCCGCCCTTACGGTCTCTCATGGGTTATTTCTATTTTTCTTTATTTCCCCGTGATATGTGCGCATGTGTATATATAGTGGAGATCGGAATCATCAACATGTATCATGGAAGAGATAAAGCGAGTCATCCGTAGGAATGTTCCTAAAAAATAATATTAAAAAATAAGATTTATGCGATTATCCTTGCGTTGATCATTATAATGGAACGATAACACATATAGAATAATATGCCACTAAGCAAAAATATATGTATAGCGAGTCTAAGAGAGTTAAGTTTAAAGAATATAGAAAAAATAGAAAAAAGTAGGAAGAGGACTCGAGTCTTGGGTTTTACCCCGAGACGCCTACGTAGCCTATAGAGGCATCACGTAGTTCGTATGCAAAACGAGGGGTGGGATTTATCCCATAAATCTAATCGGGGACTTCTCTTATATGTGCGGGTGTGTGTAAAAAAGGGTTTTAGTTGTGAGAAGAGTGTGAGAATTCCCGTTTGGAATTTATGAGCAAATCCTTTTTTCTTATTTTTTGGGTTTTATTTATATGAAAATAAGAGATGTGCAATAATACTAGATAAAAAGTATATTAGGATATGTGAGATGAGAGAATAAAAGTACTAAGTAATATAACAATTTAATGCGAATTTAGGAGAATTTAAGGAGAGAGTGGAGAAAGTTGGACCTTATAGAAGATCTCGAGCTTGATCTTGGATGTTAAAGAGCAGCCCTTGCACTTGGATGATGATAGAGGGTACTTAATTCACCAAGTTTGATGAAAAAGGTGATGAAAGGTGAAGGTTGGAAAGGGATTTGGATGTGGAAATCACGCTGACTTCGAGAGGTGTTTTTTGAGCTTGTTGAGAGTGATAGATTTCAGATCTTCCTCCTACCTTTAAATGAGGTTAGGACCTCCTTTTTATAGTCCCATGGCATTTCCGATCGGCATAGCCCTGGTCCTGCCAATCAGCAGGTGTGTTTAGGCACTCTGCCGATAGGCAGGGTTTGGAACCTGACCTTTGGCAGTCTCTTTCAGGTCATTCAAAAAATCAATCTTAGAGCATAAACCGTTGATCCAAATTATGCACGGGGCAAACCATTGGAAGGGTACTTCAGAGACCCTCAAAAGTCTTTCGGATCGGGTCGGGGAGTTGACTTTTGGTCAAATGTGTCCCGGAAGCGTTCGCCGGTCCTTTGGACGGGGAATTATCGGATGCAAACGAATCTTCGTCAGTATGGTAAGTTATAATCGCGCGCGGGGTAGACCGTTGGAAAGGTTAGGAGATGTACTTTGACATTCCAAAGGGCTTGACTTAGTTTGGGGAGTTAATTTTGGTCAACCGAGGCCTGGAAGCGTTCAGTGACCTTTCGGAGTAAAACAGATTGTTCGTTTGTACCGTAAGTTATAATCGAACACGGGGTGGATCGTTGGAAAGGGGTTTCAGTTCCCTTTGATGATTAATTCATTCTCGACCGAGTTGAAGAGTTAACTTTGGTAAAATGGAGCCTGGGAGCGTCCGATGACCTTCTGATCAAGTTTTGGGGGAAAATAGGTCGTTCGTTCGCACCATAAGTCAAAATCGTACACGAGATGGACCGTTAGAAAGGGTTTTCAGTGACCTTAGAAGATTCATTCAGTCTCAAGCGAGTTGAAGAGTTTAAGTTTTGGTCAAACAGAGCCTGGGAGCGCTCGATGACCTTTAGGTCAGTACTCGAGGTGTGACTTAGGTTTGAAATGATGAAGGGAGGTGAGAGGGACCTTAGGAGAAGTTAAAGGGTATTAGAATGGGGTGTTTACATCCCTAGCACCTCCCCATTCACTATAAACTCTAGGTTATACTCCGAGTACCGATTTAGAGGCCACCGGGCGCTCCCGGCCCCGTTTGACTCTGGTTAACTTCATCGTCAGAGTGAAAGCTCAATGAATAGTCGAAGGGCTCTGAATCCCCTTTCAAACGGTCCACCCCATGCGCAAATCGGTAAAATGTTTTGAACAAATGAACCATTTTATCATCGAAAACCGATTTAAAGGGCACCCGAGGGGCCCGATTTAACCCCAATCAACTCCATTATCAGAGAGAGATCTCAATGGATCTTCGAAGGTCACTTAAACCCCTTTCTAATGGTCCACCCCGAGAATAAAATGACATAACGATTCGAACAAACGATCCTTTTTCCTTTGAAAACTGATCAGAAGGCAACGAAAGTCAGTGCTTCAGCTCGAAGGAGACTGAATGAATCTTCGAAGAGAATTGAATACCCTTTCCAATGGTCTACCCCCGTGCATGAATTAGACTTAAGGTACGGACGAACGATTCGTTTTACTCTGAAAGGTAACCTGGTGCCTCTGGGCCCCGCTTTACCAAATACAACTCTTTAAACCGAGCAAAGCTCTTTGGAACATAGAAGTACCTCGTAAAACCTTTCCAACGATCCTCCCCGTACATGATTTAGAGTTATGATTTCGATGAACAATCCACTATCATCCAACGATCTTTCGTACAAAGTACCGACAGGTTCTTTCGAGCCCCATTTGATCCAAAGTCAACTGTTGGACCTGGGAGCAACCTCATGGATTCTTAAAAGACTCTGAATTAACTTTTTAACGGTATGCCCCATGCACGATTTGGACTTATAGATTGCATTTTACGATCATTTTTCTAAAAAGTCTGCACGAGACTGCTAATTGGCAGGTCCATTTCATTGCCGATCGGTAGTGTGTCTTCGGCTACCTGCCGATTGGCAGGGCAAGGACTATGCGGATCTGCAGTCCCCTACCCTATATAAGGAGATCATGAGCTCACTACGGAAGGCATCCTAGATTCATCAATATCAGTAATCTCGACAACATTCTTCTACAAGCAGCGAAGTTTCCTTGTGTGAAATTCCTTTCCACCTTTCATTCCCATCATACCCAATTTAGCAAAAATCTCCTTATCTCTCATCTAACATTCATCCCAACTTGTGAGGAATCTTATTAAGGATCAAGGCCAAGCTTTAAGACTCCAAAGAAGGTCCAAACATCCTTCTCTCTCTTTAAATTTTTTTATTTTCGCATTAGTTATATGAATTCTTAATTTAGCGTTTACTTTAGATCATACACATCATTATCTCATACTTTATTAACTATATTGCACAAAATTTATTTTCTATAGAAAACCTAAAACAAAGAAAAAGAGGGTTACACCTATAAATTCTGATGGGATTCTTCATCACATTTTTTCAAAACTAAAATATCTTTTCTACACACACATATAATAAAACTCCCATTTGAATTTATGGGTTAAACCCCACCATTGTGCCACATGCGAACTACGCGGACTTTGATACCTTTATAGCATATGTAGGCGTCTCAGGCTAAAACCCGAGACTCGAGTCTTGTTTTTCTATTTTCATATTTTCATCTTTTTCTTACTTTATCCAAATATTACTCATATATATCATACTTGCGACTCATATTCGCGTCTTATCTAACACATATTATCATTTCATCATAACGATCAATATCTCGATAAGCGCGCATATCCTATTTTCTAATTATTATTTTGGGAACATTCGTATAGATGACCTCACTACATCCTTTCTATGATGCGAGCCGAACGATTCCGATCTCCACTTATATATACACGTACACACACTTCACGGAGTAATTAAGGAATATATTAACACAATCCTATGAGAGACCGAAAGGGTGGGATGGGTGCCTAATACCTTTCCATTTCGTAACTTAGCCCCCGAACCTCTAAACTATTGGTTTAGCAAGCATAAATTTATATTTGATGCTGCTCTCTCGAGGCGGAAACATGTTCTTTTGCCTATTTGGTGCAAAATAGGCTCGCGACTCTATCTCTTTACATCACCCCAACATGGACAACGGTTAAAACACCCCACAATGTAACGAGGGGTGCAGGATCTTTATCTCCCCTCTTTATCATCCTCCCAAAAGTGCCCAGGGGAGAAAAGAAAATGAAGAAGATGTCAGGATGGCCACAGTGGCGACTCTGCTGGGAAATTTCTTAAGAGGGATAGACTCTATTTGCATGGGTGCTATTATTTTCTTCTTGTGTGTGTAGGCACCTACTCGTATGATCCCTTCTTGAATATATCTACCTCATGTTTATATCACCTCTCACTCACCTTTCACTTCACACCCTTGTAAATACTCTCCATGTACACCTCACACTACTTACACTTGTATATAAGTTCACTTATATCCACATGCTTCACACACCACTTAGAATATCCATGCTTAGGTGTCACTAGCACACACCTCCACTTCTCACACTTGTATATGTTCATGATCACTCACACTTATCACACACCACTTGTAGTTGATCCATGCTTAGATTCACTACCACACACTCTCTTATAGATATTCACACATCACACACTCAACCATGCTTAGTGTAATCTCCATGATCCATGCTAGATTTACTTTTCTTGATACTTATACATTCTTCCCTATTAGTATAGTGTGACACCCCGTCTAATTAATTACCGGGTGATCAATCCTTAATTAATTAATTTCAGAATATCTAGCTGATCCAGATAATGCATCACTGTCAAAAACTCAAATTTTAATTTAATAAAAACTAACCACCTAGTATTTAAAAAAGGTGATGTCCAAATTTTATCTTGTTACTAACCAAAATCAAAAGAATACCAGCAAAGGCCATATATCAAAGTAATATAAGTAAAGTATAACTGAAGTAAAATAAATGACTGGAGTAAAACACATCCATATACAATCCCATACAATAAATCCAAAAAAAGGAAATCGAATCTAAGAGAGGGTTTAAAACAACTAAATCTCTGAATGTAAATAGAAGAAAGGACAACATGTCCAATAGAATAGATATCTGCAAAAGGAAGAATAGGCTGAGTCATCTACTAGCAATTATCATGTAGTTTCCACAACAGCTACAACATGACAACTGAATAGAGTCTCCTAAGGCTAGTGTCCCTGTGGCTGGGCACCTAAAAATAATGGAACAATAGAAATATATACAGAAAACGGGTTAGAGCCCGAGTTGAAAACAGTTTAAAATAACAAGCGCTTAAATTGATTCAATTAGCATAATTATTAATCAAGTTAACTTAGCGTACTCACTTGAGATACTCACCCCTCGATCTTAGTGTGCACGCCTAATGAGCCTAACTACCCATACTAGTCTTGATACCCTGACTGGCTACTAAGTACATCCAATTATGATGGAAAGACTCCATAAATAACTCAAGACCGACGTACTTAAGATTTTGATATAGGGTTAGAATTACTTTAGTTTATTCTCATATTCTTCTAAATGCCCAGCTGATAATACCATAAGTATACATTTAAAAATAGAGTCATCAACATAAGACACTAAACAGGATTTTGGTTTACACACATTATTCTCTTTATGCATATATATCAATATGTATATATAAATATAGAAATATTGCACCCCTGGTTGAGAAAACCTTAGTGCTATGCATACTCGACTGTCTAGTCCCATTGCAACGCTCACGCATAGTGGACAACAGGTTCAATCTCTCGAGAATGAGTAAAAACACAAACGTTTATTGGAGGCGAACATAGTCCCAAGTCGATGGGCTACGCACATACCTACGCACCCATACGATCGTCATCACTATCATTCTTACGGATAGCCCATACCTAGGTTCCATCCTCTAGTGGTACGACTCTAAATCCCCCGAAGGCACACAAGATTCGGTCGTCCACAGCGCGTTAACCTCCGTTCGATAGCCAGTAGCTAGGTATGTCATACACATAATATTTTTGAGCAATAATCATACACACAACTTATATAAATTCATTGGCCTTCCCACAACCTAGTATTCGCAGTATGTATAATATATCCCCTAATATACCCCGTACCTTATTTGTATGTATTCTCCCTTGTATTTTCGCATCTCTCTAATTATATGAATTTTCATATCTTTTGAGGGTCAACATATTCTACGCTTAATAATAATTATAAGTTTTAAGTCACTCGACATTCATATAGGTCTAACACTCATTTAAACATGCCTACGAAAAGTTGGAAGGAAAAATTGGGCCTTAAGAGTCATTCCGGAATCTCATTAGAAGACCTAGAAATCTCGCTTGAACGAGGTCGTTCGAACGAGGGTCGTTCGAATGAAGTCCCCCTACGTAGAACGAACTACCAATCTCGTTAGAAGGGACACTTTAATCTCATTAGAAGTCTTGTTCGAACAACCTGGGCTGGACTTCTAACAAAATTTTCGAAGTCCCCCAATTCAACTTCAAAGTTCGTTTTTCCAGATTTTCTCCTCTTCAATCTTAACCTAAACTCATTCCAACCAAAGTAAAACGTTTCCAAACTACTCTAAGTCACACTAGAACACTTCTTAACATATTTTAGGGGTCAGATCCTTCCAATCATCAAGTAAATTCAACAATTTCCTAAATTTTCCCATAAGTCATATCAACATAAACCCAAAATTATTAATTTATAAAAATCCCATTTTTATTTCGTGATTAACATCTAATTCACCAAATTTCACATTCCTAATAAGGGGAAAATCCTCTACATGCGAATCCCCATCGAATTTCTAAGATTCCTACACAATCTCATAATAGGTAACCCAAATTTGGTATTAATAGTTTTAAAACCTCAACATATGTTAACAGGAATAATAAATTCTAAGAGAAAGAGCAAGATAATCACTTGCCTTAAAAAGAACTTCTGATTCACGGTTGAAATTAGTATGGGAACGGTCCTCTTGACACGATCTACGCGTTGGTGTACTTTTTTGGTGTGAAAAGTTGAGTTCTTGGCTTAGGGCTCTAATGGAGTCTTCTTCCTCTTCCGTGGTTCTGTCTCTCTTTTCCTCTCTTTCTCATGTAGGTTGAAACTAACTGGCCACTAACCCTAAATGCTTTTAATTAAACCCAATTTTCGTCCATATAATTACCCAAAAATTCTAAAAGACCAAAATACCCCTCCGGGGTGTCGTTTTGGGCAAAAATGTCCCGAACTCCAATTGAAATACCCAACTAGTGTTTTTTAATTTCGACCCTTCCGGACACTCTGGCGCACTCAAAATAGTCATCCGAGTTATATAAAAATAATTTACCTTTTACACCCCCACATACATATTAGTGGCGCGACTCATACGCGTCCCAAATATTTATAACATAACTGCCGTGTATCTCATCCCCGGCCATAATATCATTTCACTAACTACTAACTCTCATCACGCTAGTAATTATTATCATAAAATTAGATTAATTACAATTTAAATTTTCTCCCTTATTTAATAAATCCCCATTTTCTATAAAAATAAATATGCGTAAAAATACGGGGCATTACATACTTCCCGCTAATAACAGAATTTCGTCCCGAAATTCGAAAAAGTAAATATACATGGCCAGAATAACTCTGGATAATGCTCATGCATGTCATCCTCGCGCTCCCAGGTTGATTCCTCACATTATGGTGCTGCCACTGAATACGTACTCGTGGTACTATTTTTGATCTCAATTTCCTCTCGCTATGGTCTAGAATAGCAACTGGTCCCTCCTCGTAGGAACTATCAGGCTGTAAGTCTATCTCCTCCAATGTAATTTGGGTGTTGGCCAAATCATCTTGAAGAAATCTCCTCAGCGACGAGATGTGGGACACATCATGGACTCTATGCAAGTGCTCCGGTAACCCCAATCTATAAGCAACTGGACCAATCCTCTCGATAATGGGGAATAGCCCTACATACCTAGGCACCAGATTTCCCTTCTTCCCAAAATGCATAACTCCCTACATAGGAGACACCCGAAGTAACACCTGATCTCCAATGTTGAACTTGCGAAAATATCATTTGGCGTCAGCATAGCTCCTGTTGATCTTGAGCAACCCAAATACGACTCCGTATCAACTCTATCCTCACTGAAATATCCTGAATCACTTTCTAACCAAGTAACTTGTTTTCCCCCACCTCTAGCCAACATGCTGGGGAACAACAAGATCTACCGTATAGTGCCTAAAATGGAGCCATACCGATAGTAAATTGGTAGGAGTTGTTATAGGCAAACTCCACCAGTGGAAGGTACTGCTCCCATCCTTCGCCAAAATCAATGATGCACAAACCTAACATGCCCTCCAACATCTGATTTGTCTGCTTGGTCTGACCATCCATTTGTGGGTGATAGGCTGTGCTTAGTTGCAACTACGTACCCAATGCCTCCTAAAAACTCTCCCAAAATCGAGGCACAAACACCTTATCTCTATTAGACACGATATTGAGAGGTACTCCATGGATTCTCACTATTTCTGCTATGAATATCTGGGCGTACTGTCCCGTTGTGTAGTCTGTCCTGGCTGGCAGAAAGTGGTATACCTTGGTCAGTCGATCCATTATTACCCATACCGAATCGTGACCCCTCTGCGATGTGGGTAATATTGTGATGAAGTCCGTGGAAATGTTCTCCCATTTCCATATACGGATATCTAATGGATACATAAGTCCCGCCGATCTCTAATGAACCACCTTTACTAGCTGACAAATGGAACATTTCAAAACGAACTATGCAATATCCTTCTTTATCCTGCTCCACCAGTACTGTCTACGCATATCCTGGTACATCTTATCCCCGTCAGGATGTACCGTAAATCGGAAACTGTGCGACTCTATCATCACCTTGTGTTGCAAATCTTCACCTTCAGGATTAACCATTCTCCCATTAAAACGTAAACCCCCGTCTGAACCCACGGTATAAGACTCATCCCCCTCGACTAAAAGCTTCACTATCTGAATTTGGCAGAATTGATCATCTGCCTGAGCCCGTACTACTCCCATAATAATTTGGAGCGTAACCATCATCGAAGACATAAACGATCGAGCCACCGCATTCGGGTTCCCTAACTCCTTCTATTTCACTTTCCACACCTTGGCCACCTCACCGACTGACCTATGACTTAACACGTCTGCTACCACGTTAGCCTTCCTCGGGTGGTATTGGATATCAAATTGATAATCCTTCACAAACTCAAGCCACCGACGTTGACGCATATTTAACTTAGTGACTTATGGTCCGTGAATAAATGAAATTTCTTCCCTAGGAGGTAATGTCTCTAAATACGAAGTGCAAACACCACCGCCTTCAAATCTAAATTGTGGGTGGGGTAGTTCCTCTCGTGAGGTTTAAGCTTACAGGAAGCATAAGCTATAGCCTGATCCTTATGCTGTAGTACACCTCTAAGTCCTAACAAGGATGCATCAGTGTAGACTGGATACTCCACTCCTGGCTTGGGTAATGCTAACACTGGTGCTGAGGTTAACTTGTCTTTCAACTCATCAAAGGCTAACTGACATGCGTCACTCCAAATAAACGTCACCCCTTTGCGAGTCAGGTGTGCAACGGACCCGCTATCTTTGAAAAGCCTCGGATGAACCTCCTATAGTACCCGGTTAATCCCAAGAAACTGTGTATCTTAGTTGGTGTCGTGGGCTGTCCCCCACTCCCTCACCGTCGACACCTTGATCGGGTCAACCGATATTCCCAAATTCTGACCCAACATGCCCCAAAAGATGTACCTCCTGTGACCAGAATCTGCACTTTCCATACTTAGCACACAGATGATGTTCTCGTAAAGTCTGAAGAGTCTGTCTCAAGTGCTCGACATGATTCTCCTTAGTTTATGAATAAATCAGGATGTCATCTATGAAGACGATGACAGACTGATCCAAGAACTCTCTGAACCGTCGGTTCGTCAGGTCCATGAATACGACTGGAGCATTTGTCAGCCCAAACGGAATGAATTTGAACCCATAGGACCTATTCCTCATCAAGAAGTAGTCTTTGACATCTCCTACTCCTTGATACACAGCTTATTGTATCCTAATCCCAAGCTAATATATAAGGGGAAGGTAGCTCCCCTCAACTAATCGAATAAGTCACCGATTCGGGGCAATAAATACTTATTCAGTATCGTGACTTTATCATCTTCCCTTATCACTGATTTATTCTCGATGTCAAACATCTGATATCACTTCTTATGTCATATCATACGGTTCTACTGACCGTGCATAGGAATAAAATTAAAGTTAAAGTTATGGTTTCCCTTACGGATGATAACCAGGGTACCAAACTCACGTGCTAAAGACCAACCATACCCAGCTCCCGACGTTTGCTAGGTTTCATGCGTGGGATGTCTCGCAAAGAGAAATACAAACAAGGAATCCCCCCGATACACTACTAACTAATATTGTCGATCAATAAAAGTTGTGGTCCTTAGTATTTATCTCGTACCCCACATTCTTGCTTCCTGCTAACAATAGCGCATCTATTCTCATGTTACGAAAAAGATATTCAACACATTACTCCTACTAATTTGGCGTTAGGCTCTTCAAATATGCCATAAAATTATTCCCATGCCCAGAGATATTTCATTTTTTTGAATCACTATAGTAAACATTTCTACCCACAAGGATTTGGTATTACCCGACGACATACTCCACAAGTCTCTACAGGATTTAATTTTCATCTCGGATGACTATTAGCACAAATCGTTTCATGTCCAGGACTAATGGACACCTAATATTATATTAATGGTCTATTATCACACAAACTTGAATGATCCGGTTCAAAATCGGGATTATTATACATTTTATGCTCATGATTCTTAAGTAGTACAAGTAAGCTGTAACACACATAGGTTATTTGAAATTTTCCTCGTAACTAAAAAGGAAACACTATAAATGATAAAGTATCGTACCTCGAAACGTGGCTGGTAGATGAAGTATCAGTGGCATAACTACATATCGGGCATTATAGATACGTCCATACTGTACTACCTGTTGCTGTTGTGAAGTCTGTGCTACTGGGGTGATTATCCCTATTTCCCCAATTTGGGTATTCTGTGTTGTCGGGTGAACATCCAATGACTGTTGCAGGATCCTGCCCTTGCTAGGGAAATTTTGACGGTAGTGACCCCGTTCTCCGCATATGAAACACTTACCCACATAGTTTCTGCTCTACTGGCCCAGTTGAGCACATTGCTGGCCCTGATGGTCTCGCTGACCATGTTGAATTGGCTGAGGCTTTCCTCCAGCTCTTTACGGGTAAACTTGGCATTTGTGGCCATTTCTTCCACACTTAAAACACCTCTTTGTGACAGTCTTCTGTCCTTGGCCTTATTGGCCCTGGCGAGTTTGTCTCTTCCCACGATTCTCATAGTCTTTTTGGTCTTGATGTCTCTGAGGAGCTTGTCGCTATTGCGACGGTATTTTCCCCTTGTTATTATTCCTTAAAATGTCATATTGATAAACTTCTCTTGTTCTTTTGCTCACTGTAAGAAGCACACTGCAATTTTAGTACTGCAATATTGTGGTAGTCATTGCTTGTGCCACGATGTTCGCAATCTCAGTGATTTCCTCTATTTCCTGGTGTACCTGAGGTATTTGTTGGGCTTGTCCCGCATTTACTTCTTCAGCGATGTTAGTGTGTCTCTCCCCCATAGGCGGCATCTGAAATTCAAATGAATTTTATAAAACCACCGTCCATACATAACATTGTAGCAGAAGTACGAGATCTACAACACAAAATAAGGATACAACAGTCCTAATAATAGGGCTCTGTATCAAAGAAAGCTACGCAGAAATATAATAAGCCATACAGATCCTAAGGACACTAAAACCTGGCTCTGATACCACCAGTGACACCTCGCCTAATTAATTATCGGGTGATCAGTCCTTAATTAATTAATTTCAGAATATCGAGTTGGTCCAGATAATGCACCACTATCGAAAACTCAAATTTTTATTTAATAAAAACTAACCACCTAGTATTTAAAAAGGGCGATGCCCAAATTTTATCTTGTTACTAACCAAAATCAAAAGAATACCAACAAAGGACATGCATCATAGTCATATAAGTAAAGTTTAACTGAAGTAAAATAAATGACTGGAGTAAAACACATCCAGATACAGTCCCATACAATAAATCCACAAAAAGGAAATCAAATCTAAGAGAGGGTTTAAAACAACTAAATCTATGAATGTAAATATAAGAAAGGACGACATGTCTAACATAATAGATAACTGCAAATGGAAGACTAGGCCGAGTCATCTACTAGCAATTATCCTGCAGCTTCCACAGCAGCTACAACACGACAGCTGAATAGAGTCTCCTAAGGCTGGTGTCCCTGTGGCTGGGCACCTAAAAATAATGGAACAATAGAAAGATATACAGAAAAATGGGTTAGAGCCCGAGTTAAAAACAGTTTAAAATAGAAAGTGCTTAAATTGATTCAATTAGCACAATTATTAATCAAGTTAACTTAGCGCACTCACTTGAGATACTCACCCCTCGATCTTAGTGTGCACGCCTAACGAGCATAACTACCCATACTAGTCATGATACCCTGACTGGCTATTAAGTATATCCAATTATGATGGAAAGACTCCCTAAATAACTCAAGGCCGACGTACTTAAGATTTCGATATAGGGTTAGAATTACTTTAGTTTATTCTCATATTCTTCTAAATTCCCAGCTGATAATACCATAAGTATACATTTAAAAATAGAGTCATCAACATAAGACACCAAACAGGATTTTGGTTTACACACATTATTCTCTTTATGCATTTATATTAATATATATATAAATATAGAAATATTGCACTCCTGGTTGAGAAACCCTTAGTGCTACGCATACTCGGCTAACTAGTCCCATTGCAACGCTCAGGCATAGAGGACAACAGGTTAAAACTCTCGAGAACCAGTAAAAACACAAACATTTATTGGGGGCGAACATAGTCCCAAGCCGATGGGCTACGCACATACCTACGTACCCATACGACCATAATCATTATCATTCTCACGGATAACCCGTACCTAGGTTCCATGCTCTAGTGGTATGCCTCTAAATCCCCTGAAGGCACACAAGATCTGGTCGTCCACAACGCGTTAACCTCCGTTTGATAGCCAATAGCTAGGTATGTTATACACATAATATTTTTGAGCAATAAGCATACACGCAACTTATATAAATTCATTGGCCTTCCCACAACCTAGTATTCGCAGTATGTATATTATATCCCCTAATATACCCCGTACCTTATTCGTATGTATTCTCCCTTGTATTTTCGCATCTCTCTAATTATATGAATTTTCATATCTTTCGAGGGCCGACATTTTCTCCGCTTACTAATAAATATAAGTTTTAAGTCACTCGACATTCATATAGGTCTAACACTTAATTAATCATGCCTACGGAAAGTTTGAAGCAAAAATCGAGCCTTAAGAGTCATTCTGAAATCTCGTTAGAAGACCCAGAAATCTCGTTCGAACGAGGGTCGTTCGAACGAAGTCCCCCCTACTTCGAACGAACTACCAATCTCGTTAGAAGGGACACTAGAATCTCGTTAGAAGTCTCGTTTGAACAAGGTTGTTCAAATGACCCGGGCTGGACTTTTAACGAAATTTCTGAAGTTGCCCAATTCATCTTCAAAGTTCGTTTTTCCAGAATTTCTCCTCTTCAATCTTAACCTAAACTCATTCCAACCCAAGTACAACGTTTCCAAACTACTCTAAGTCACCCTAGAACATTTCTTAGCATATTTTAGGGGTAGATCCTTCTAATCATCAAGTAAATTCAACAATTTCCTAAATTTCCCCAGAAGTCATATTAATAAAAACCCAGAATTATTAATCTATAAAACCCCATTTTTTATTTCTTGATTAACATCTAATTCACCAAATTTCACATTCCTAATAAGGGGAAAATCCTCTACATGCGAATCCCCATCAAATTTCTAAGATTCCTACACAATCTCATCATAGGTAACCCAAATTTGGTATTAATAGTTTTAGAACCTCAACATATGTTAACACGAATTATAAATGCTTAGAGAAATAGCAAGATAATCACTTGCCTTGAAAATAACTTCTTATTCGCGGTTGAAATTAGTATGGGAATGATCCTCTTGACACGATCTACGTGTTGGTGTACTTTTTTGGTGTGAAAAGTTGAGTTCTTAGCTTAGGGCTCTAATGGAGTCTTCTTCCTCTTCCTTGGTTCTCTCTCTCTTTTCCTCCCTTTATCATGTAGGTTGAAACTAACTGGCCACTAACCCTAAATGCTTTTAATTAAACCCAATTTTTGTCCATATAATTACCCAAAAATTCTAAAAGACCAAAATATCCCTCCGGGGTGTTGTTTTGGGCTAAAATATCCCGGACTCCAATTTAAATACATGAGTAGTGTTTTCTGAGTATTTAGACCCTTCCGGACACTCTGGCGCACTCAAAATAGTCATTCGAGTTATATAAAAATAATTTACCTTTTACACCCCCAAATACATACTAGTGGCGCGACTCATATGCGTCCCAAATATTTATAACATAACCGCCGTGTATCTCATCCCCGACCATAATATCATTTCACTAACTACTAACTCTCATCACGCTAGTAATTATTATCATAAAATTAGATTAATTACAATTTAAATTTTCAATTTAAATTTTCTTCCTTATTTAATAAATCCCCATTTTCCATAAAAATAAATATGCGTAAAAATATGGGGAATTACATATAGTGGTCATCATGCGAATAAAAATACTCTCTCCATAATATACTAATCAAGAATCATGTATTTTTCACACTACGTCACCAAGAGCATGGAGATTGACCAAAATTTTATCCCGTACTAGGGGGTCACTTTGTGATAGGCACTGGTCGGCAGGTCACAATTAGACTAAGCAATATGACTCTCACCTACCATTAGCCAAGTATCTTCTACGTATATTGAAATGTTCCCCCAACATCGTACTGCTTGACCGAAGTCATGACAGGAGGTATACAACAGGGAACTCATTCACGTACATTGAGTATATCTCATTTGCTACGTACTGTCCCCATGAGGTATATAATGAGACAATTCATGTACACTCAGGTATATCAAATGGCTTGTCCACAAGTACTGATTGTCCTTAAAAGAAAGACGTATATAATGGAAATCATGCTAATGGGGGGAACCTTTCGACTAACCAAACAACTGCATAGCCCCATATAGGCGTCAAACCTAGGGCACACATATTTAGTTTGTCGATTACTACCTGAAACTTTATCCAAATGTCGGGTTGGCATGCCGCCCAAATTTTCATGCGATTTCATCTTTTTTCAAACTGGGACCCTGTCTATAAGCCTGGAAACAAGTCGAACCATGTTTTACATATTTTTCAAACATAAATTTTGCCAGGCTCGGGTCCCGTCCGACATTTTTTTTGCATTTAGGTTAACCTAATACAAGTGAAAATATAAACATAATAATAATCATGATGATACTCTTTTCTCACGTCTCCTCCTTCCTTACCAAAAGTGCTAAAAATATTTTTTTCTCCTCTTTTATCAAAATACGAAAAGCATTTTTTCGCCTTTTATAAAAATATCAAAAACATATTTTCCTCCCATTTTCAAAAAAATGTCACAAATATTTTCCTCTTTTCCAGTAAAGTTTCTTCCCTTTCTCTTTCAAAAATAAATTCGAATCATTTTCCTTCCCAGGTCGATCACATACCTGACCCTTGGCCTGACTTTCTATTGGCTTCGGTCTTTCGTCGAGCCGCCCCAAAGTTCTGTAAGTTCTCCCGGTACTTCCTCCGAGTCTGGAATCTACCTTCACCCACCCTCCTCCATGGAGAACGCAGACCAAGTACGAATTGTGCAAACTGATTTGATAACGACTTTAGTCTAACTTACCGCTAAGATCGATAACCTTTAAATCAAGGTTCATGAGATACAGCGAAATTGGGTCCTTATTCTCGAGAGGCCCAAGGTCCTATTTCATCGTGCTACGGGTCCGCCTACACTCGAGCCTATTTGGTTCCCAAAAGAATATCAACACGCTCCACGTGCCCCTCATGCCAATGGGCCGCCACGAACCCATCTCCCTATGCCAAATCTTGCCCAACTAGGACCAACCTGCCAGTACCCGTCGATCCGAAGGAAGAATAGTTGAATAAGGTCAAAGAGGACCTTAAGTTGTTGACAAAGAAGTTTGATTAGGTCTGAATATCCGAAAACTACATGGATTACACCCATACGTCTCCTTACCCTAAAGTAAGGCTACCGAAAAAATTCAAGATGCCCAATATTGAAAACTTTGGTGGTAGCGGCCCCCCAATTGTTCATCTTCGAAGCTACCACCAAGCCATGAGTCTCCTAGGTGCCTCTAAGTAAATAATGGCCAAGATGTTATAACAAACGTTGTAGGACATCACTCTTCATTAGTTTCTATCCCTGGAGAAATCCAGAATTCGCAGTTAGGAGGATGTTGCCCGTGAATTTATGTTGCAGTAAAAATATAACAAGGAGTTAGAGATTGCACGCCGTGATTTAAAACTTCTGAAGTAGAATCCCAGAGAAACTATCACTAATTTCATAGCAAGGTGGAGGGAGAAAACTTCCACCATGAACAACCTACCTTTCAAAGAGGAGAAGGTTGGTATTGTGAAGAATTTTTTTTACCCCATGTCCGAGGGATGATGGGAGGACAGTATTACCCACATTTTTGAGACCTTTAGGAAGTAAAAGTGGAGATTAAAGAAAGTATCCAGACAGTTCTCTCCAAGAAAATATGAGAAGCCTGATATAGTCTCGACTATCGATAACATCTCACAACATGCTACCTCTTGGGCACTAGAAAGCCGTCCTAATCCCGCCAGAAAGGAATACATCGAGCATTATGCTCCCCTATGCAAAGTCTACAAGCCCTTTTGAGCCGAAATCTCATCAAGCCGTTGGACACTCGTCCATTACCAAACCCACTTCCCAAAAATTTCAAACCTACGCCCATTGTGATTTCCATCAAACTACCGACCATACCACTAATTAGTGCTTCTCCCTCCGGAATGTAATCCAAGGTCTGATTGACCAGGGTGTTATCGCCCCATCATCCAATCCTAAACCAAACACTACTAACAATCCACTCCCAGATCATGCAGATGCTGTCTTCCTAGAAAATGATTCGAAATTCGACCCATCTACCCAGTTCGTACATCGTAAATCACCCATTATACCCATATATTCACCTAAACCCCTTTAAGTTTGCTCATATTTTCTCTTAAACCCTACATGTTTTGTCGATCAAAACCTGTCGCTACTTACAAGAGCATGCATTTTTATTCGTACTCATTCTGGAGGTAAAGACATGGAATTGCCAACGATACTGAACCGACTCCTAGAGTTTGGGCTGAAATTGCCCTCAGAAATGACTGTTGACTACCAGAAGTTTAGCACATTATTCATGGAAGACCTAAAGTGGGCTCGAGAGTCAGATAATTGGGTGGTACCTATTGACAAAGTTAGTTTAGACGATGCAGTATAGATTATGGCAGGCTTGTTTCGACAGACCAATGAGATTTGTAGTATATCAAAGTTACTCGATGAATTAAAGCTATAAGGGCTGTTGGTCCCTTCACTTTTTCATCTCCATATTGAGTGGGTGGACCTATATGATGAAGCCGTTGAGGTTGTAGAATGCATTAACTTATTATAAAAGGATGACATCGTTGCCACCGGATGGGGGGATGAATTTGATAGTTCAGATGAAGTTCCAAGAAAGGAAAAGGTTAGCATAGAGATCAGTGTATGTGAGATGATATCGTTTGAAGATATGATAGGGGAGATCTACAAGGTGGTCAAACAGCCTCAAATATATGAAGAAATAAGGCTTTTATTCTTCCCTTATTTTATGAACCATATGACAAGATTTGGGAGGCACTACCAGAGTCCGAACCCTAAATAAGTAACTATGGATAAAGGAAAGGGTGTTGTCGATAAACTCCCCATACTGGAAATGACCATCGAGGAAAATAAGATCTACAACCAGTTGAAAAAAACTCAGGCTAACATCACTTTGTGGGAACTCTTCATGTCTTACCAACTGAACTAAAATATTTTGATTAAATTATTTATCGAGCCCACAGTCCCTCCTTCCACCACTCCAAAAGAATTTGTGAACTTGGTCGGATCCTTAACCTCTTCTAGAATGCTCTCCTTCTCTAAGGAAGAAATCTTAAAGTTTGGTCCTAATCATATCTATGATCTCAATGTCTCCGTTGAAGTAATGAGGAAGACAGTCCCGCTTTCACTCGTCGATAACGGATCAGTACTCAATATTTGCCTGTTAAGAACCCTCAAGTGCTTACGTTTAAAAGTAAGCGACAATTCTCATTCTTCCACCGTGGTGCGTGCTTATGATAATACTCGTCGAGATGTGATGGGATCCATAAAGCTTTCAATAGGGGTTGGCCCTATAAATCTCATTATTAAGTTCCAAGTCATCGATATACCCGATCATTTTAACATATTGCTCGGTCGATCGTGGCTTCACAGCATCAAGGGTGTATCTTCCTCTATCCATCAGAAACTAAAGTTCTTCGCCAAGGGGTAGGTCATCACCATCTTGGTCGACGATGATAATATCGAGAACACGAGCACCAGTAATCCGGTACTAAAGATATAACATGGGGCGAATGATATGCTTCTAGGAGGGGATGAGTTCAAAGACAGAGTCTACCCAGAGCACAACCCTCACAACAATGTCAACATGATACAAATGTTCAAGAATATGCATTTTATGCCCAAACTAGGTCTGGGATGATGACGATAGGGGATATTGGAACCTATAGTGATTAAAAAGACCTTTCTTCCATGTGTCTTGGGTTATCAACCATCATCAGAGGAACTCAGAATGCTCCACCAACCCCAATTGAAGAGAAGATTAAAAAGTACCAAGACTATTTTATGAGATTCCTTGAATGAAAAATTTGTCAAAAAGGGTAAAGATTTACCCTTTTGTGGCTTTCCCAAACCATGGTATGATCATGTGGACAAGAAGATGAAGCCATGAATTGATATCTTCTTCCAAGACAGCTACTCATAGGCTAAAATTTCCCATCATCATTTTCAATCACTCATTGAGAAGACTACAACTATTACCGATGTTTTTGAGGAAAGTAACTCCGAGGCTCATGCAATTTGTAGACACTAGGGCTGACACTCTACATGATCCACTCAGGCACTACATTATCAGATCCATCCACCCTGATCAAACCTTCTAACGCACCCCTCCTCAACTGGAATGATATACCAGTTCCAACCACTGAGATACAACCCACCTCAGATGTTTATCATATTTCTTCTTCTTCTTCTTCTTCTTCTTCTTCTTCTTCTTCTTCTTCTTCTTCTTCTTCTTCTTCTTCTTCTTCTTCTTCTTCTTCTTCTTCTTCTTCTTCTTCTTCTTCTTCTTCTTCTTCTGATCACACTGTAATCAGGATCTCCTTCGATAAGGTTCTCAATGATACTTTTTCCGAGAATGAAATAAATGAAGATTTTGAGTATCTTGTTGTGCCTTACATTAATTGTTTTGATTCTAATCAAACTCTTGATGATGATGATTGTGAAAATGAATAATTCTTAACTGATCTTAATAAGGTTAATAATAAATAACAGAACCATGTTAAAATTAATGAAGATGAAACTGTTGTTGTAAATTTCAATTCTACTAGCCAACTGCACGAGATTAGGATAGGGTCCACCCCTGATGAGCATAAGTGCACGAAAATTGAAGAACTGTTAAAGGAATTTATGGATGTCTATGCGTGGTCCTATGATTACATACCTGAAATTGATCCCGAGGTCGCCCAACATGAGATTCCCACTATCCCACAATGTAAGGCGGTCAAATAGAAACTCTAAAAGCTCCATAACGAATGGTCCTCAAGGTTAAAGAAGAGGTTGCCAAACAGTTGAATGTAGGATTCATCCGAGTGATCGAATATCACATGGTTAGCCAATATTTTACCTGTGCTAAAGTAAGGAGGAAAGGTTCGCATGTGCATTGATTATCGAGATTTGAATAAAGCCTATCCGAAAGATGATTACCCACTACCTAATATTAACTTGATCGTGGAAAACACTGTCAGTCATCCTCTCAAATCGTTCATCGATGGGTTTGCGGATACAATCAGATCAAGATGCACCATGATCATCAAGAAAAAAAATGTATTCATCACCCCATGGGGAACCTTTTATTATACAGTTATGCCATTCGGTCTTAAAAATGTAGGGGCTACCAACCAAAGGGCTTCCATAACCATCTTATATAATCTGATACACAAGGAGGTCGGGGTCTACATGGACGATATGATCATCAAGCTTAAGACTCGAGAAGGTCATGTTCTCGCTCTGCAAAAGTTTTTCAAATGAATGCGACGATACCAAATACGACTTAACCCACATAAATATATTTTTAGCGTTACCAAAGGAAAACTTTTGGGATTCATGGTTAGCGAGAAGGAGATTGAAGCAGATCCTGCCAAATTGAAAGCCATACTCTAAATTCCTCTACCCCGAATGGAGAAGGAAGTTCAGGGTTTCTTGGGAAAATTATAATATATAAGACGGTTCATCATCCAGTTGACTTCTATTTGTGAACCCACTACACCAAAACTGGCGATTGGTCACGACCAAAATCCCTGACCAAAACTGTGGGTCGTGGACTTGGGTCGTGACCATTTCGGGCATGACCAATTTCGTGGGTCGCAGCCCAAGTCCGTGACCAAAAAATGGTCATGGCCTAGAGGGGTCACGGCAGATGGTCGCTAACTTGGACCGTGACCCATGCCTTGAAGGGTCGCGACCCTGGTTCGTGACCCACAATCGTGACAAATTGGTCGCGGACTTTGGCCGCGACCCACGATCGTGACAAAAAAATTAAAAACAATTTGGTTGCGGCCCTCATCGGTGACCCACAACCGTGACAAATTGGTCGCGGCCAAAGTCCCCGACCCACAACCGTGACCACAAAAAATAAAAAAAATGGTCGCGGCCCAAGTCCGTGACCCACAACCGTGACAAATTGGTCGCGGACTTGGGACGCGACCCATAACTGTGACGAAAAAAAGGAAAAAAAAATGGTCGCGGCCAAATTTTTATGCGCGACGAAAAAAATAAAAATGGTCATGGACAAAGTCCATGACCATATTTAACTATAATTTAAAAAAAAATATTTTTTTGGTCAAATCCTAAAATTGGGGGTCATGTGAGTGCACCGTCGATTGCTACGTGTAACGTTGGACGCGTACGAGGTGTTACAAATATTTATTATTGACAAAACAATAAAATAAATCACAAATTGCGAATCGAGAACGTTGTTAATAAACAAATATATATACAAACTTAAAAATATTACAACTCTTAATAATTCATAGACCCAAAAAAAATTGGGCAGAGTTTCCTCTATTTTATTGACATTCCAAACCCTGTAAATATAAAATCTGCTTATTATAAAGCTCGCACGGCCATAAAATTCAACAATCAAATTATAAAAGCCGCACAGCTATAAAACTAAACAACAAAAGCCCGCACGTCCACAACATATAAATAATCTTCATTTTGTAAACCATTGCCTCGTTCATTTGTTCCACGTGCAAAAAATCCTACAAATGATAGGATACAAAAAAAATATATATTACTAACCAAGTAGTTTTACAAAAAATTTAATCAAGCTGAAAAATTGCATATATGAGTTAAAATTATCAACATATCAATGTTTTTAAGCCTAAGTCTTGAATTCTGCAAATTACCGTTATATTCTCAAACCGGGAGTCCCAGGGCTGCACGGTCAGTTCTTACGAGTCACATTGGTCCCGTGAGAGGTGTTGGTGCCACCCACGAGGCCGTTCGGGGGCTGTTTTGGGTTTTCACCCTCTAAAGACATGTTTTTAAGCCTAAGTCTTGAATCATGCATATTATCGTCGTATTCTCAAAATGGGAGTCCCGCGGTGAGTTCCTACGAGGTACATTGGTCCCGTGGGAGGTGTTGGTGCCACCCACGGGGCCGTTCGAGGGTTGTTTCGGGTTTTCACCCAGTAACGCCATGTTTTTAAGCCTAAGTCTAGCAATATGCAAATTACCATAGTATTCTCAAACCGGGAGTCCTGCGACTATGCGGTCAGTTCCTACGAGTCACATTGGTCCCGTGGGAGGTGTTAGTGACACCCACAGGGCCGTTCGAGGGCTGTTTCGGGTTTTCACTCACTAACGCCATGTTTTTAAGCCTAAGTCTTGAATTATGCAAATTATCGTCGTATTCTCAAATCGGGAGTCCCAGGGCTGCGTGGTTAGTTCCTACGGGTCACATTGGTCCCGTGGGAGGTGTTGGTGCCACCCATGGGGCCGTTCGGTGGCTGTTTCAGGTTTTCACCCTTTAAAGCCATATTTTTAAGCCTAAGTCTTGAATTATGCATATTATCATCGTATTCTCAAACTGGGAGTCCCAGGGCTGCGTGGTCAGTTCTTACGAGTCACATTGGTCCCATGGGAGGTGTTGGTGCCACCTACGGGATCGTTCGAGGGATGTTTTGGGTTTTCACCCTCTAACACCATTTTTTAAGCCTAAGTCTAGAATTATGCATATTATCATCGTATTCTCAAACAGGGAGTACCGCAGCTACGCGGTCAGTTCCTACGAGTCACATTGGTCCCGTGAGAGGTGTTGGTACCACCCATGGGGCCGTTCGGGGGAGGTTTCGGGATTTTTGCCTCTAAAGCCATGTTTTAAAGACCAAGTCTTGAATTATTCATATTATCATCGTATTCTAAAAACAGGAGTCCCGCGGCCGCGCGATCATTTCCTACGTGCCACATTGGTCCCATGGAAGGTGTTGGTGCAACCCACGGGGTCGTTCGGGGGCTGTTTTGGGTTTTCACCCACTAACGCCTTATTTTTACGCGTAAGTCTTGAATTATGCAAATTACCATTGTATTCTCAAATTGGGAGTCCCGCGGCTGCGTGGTCAGTTCCTACGAGTTTCATTGGTCCCGTAGGAGGTGTTGGTGACACCCACGATGCCGTTCGGGGGTTGTTTCGGGTTTACCCTCTTTAAACCCATGTTTTCAAACCTAAGTCTTGAATTATGCATATTATCGTCATATTATCAAAACGGGAGTCCCGCGGCTATGTGGTCAGTTCCGACGAGTTACATTGGTCCCAATGGAGGTGTTTGTGCCACCCACGGGGCCATTCGGGGGCTGTTTCGAGTTTTCACTCACTAACCCCATGTTTTTAAGCCTAAGTCTAGCAATATGAAAATTATCATCATATTCTCAAGTCGGGAGTCCCGCGGCCGCGTGATCAGTTCCTAAGAGTTTCATTGGTCCCATAGGAGGTGTTGGTGACACCCACGGGGCCGTTCAGGGGTTGTTTCGAGTTTTTCCTCTCTACAGCCATGTTTTTAAGCCTAAGTCTTGAATTATGCATATTATCATCGTGTTCTCAAAACGGAAGTCCCGCGGCTGCGCGGTCAGTTCCTACGAGTTACATTGGTCCCGTGGAAGGTGTTTGTGCCACCCACGGGGGCGTTCGGAGGCTATTTCGGGTTTTCACCCTCTAAAGCCATATTTTTAAGCCTAAGTATTGAATTTTGCATATTATCATCGTATTCTCAGAACGAGAGTTCCACGACTGTGCGGTCAGTTCCTACGAGTTACATTGGTCCCGTGGGAGGTGTTGGTGCCACCCACGGGGTCGTTCGGGGGCTATTTCGAGTTTTCACCCTCTAACACCATTTTTTAAACCTAAGTCTATAAATATACAAATTATCGTTGTATTCTTAAACCGGGAGTACCGCAGCTGCGTGGTCAGTTCTACGAGTCACATTGATCCCGTGAGAGGTGTTGGTGCCACCCACGGGGCCGTCGGGGGCTGTTTCGGGTTTTCACCCTCTAAAGCCATGTTTTTTAGCCTAAGTCTTGAATTATGCATATTATCATCGTATTCTCAAAACGGGAATCCCGCGGCTGCACAATCAGTTCCTATGAGTCACATTGATCCCGTGGGAGGTGTTGGTGCCACCCACGGGGCCGTTCGGGGGATGTTTTGGGTTTTCACCCACTAAGGTCATGTTTTTAAGCCTAAGTCTTGAATTATGCAAATTACTGTCATTCTCAAACTGAGAGTCCCGCGACTACGTGGTGAGTTCCTACGAGTTTCATTGGTCTCGTGGGAGGTGTTGGTGACACCCACGGGGCCGTTTGGGGGTTGTTTCGGATTTTCTCTTTCTAAAGCCATGTTTTTAAGCCTAAGTCTTGAATTATGCATATTATCATCGTATTCTCAAAACGAGAGTCCTGTGGCCGCGCGATCAGTTCCAACGAGTTACATTGGTCCCGTGGGAGGTATTAGTGCCACTCACGGGGACGTTCGGGGGCTGTTTCGGGTTTTCAGCCACTAACGCCATGTTTTTAAGCCAAAGTCTAGTAATATGCAAATTATCGTCGTATTCTCAAACCGAGAGTCTCGGGGCTGCGCGGTCAGTTCCTACGAGTCACATTGATTCTGTGGGAGGTGTTGGTGCCACCCACGGGGCCATTCGGGGGCTGTTTTGGGTTTTCACCCTCTAAGGCCATATTTTTAAACCTAAGTCTTGAATTATGCATATTATTGTCGTATTCTCAAAACGAGTGTCCCGCGGCTGCACGGTCTGTTCCTACGAGTTACATTGGTCCCGTGGGAGGTGTTGGTGCCACCCACGGGGCTTTTCGGGGGATGTTTCGGATTTTCACCCACTAACGCCATGTTTTTAAGCCTAAGTCTAGCAATATGAAAATTATCATCGTATTCTCAAACCGGGAGTTCCGCGGCTGTGCGATCAGTTCCTACGAGTCACATTGGTCCCGTTGGAGGTATTGGTGACACCCACGGGGTCGTTCGGGAGCTGTTTAAGGTTTTCACCCACTAACGCCATGTTTTTAAGCCTAAGTCTTGAATTATGGAAATTACCATCGTATTCTCAAACTGGGAGTCCCAAGGCTACACGGTCAGTTCTTACGAGTCACATTGGTCTCGTAGGAGGTGTTGGTTCCACCCACGGGGCCGTTCGGGGCTGTTTTGGGTTTTTACCCTCTAAAGCCAAGTTTTTATGCCTAAGTCTTGAATTCTTCATATTATCATAGTATTCTCAAAACGGGAGTCCCGCGGCTGTACGGTCAGTTACTACAAGTTACATTAGTCTCGTGGGAGGTGTTGGTGCCACCCACGGGGCCGTTCGGGGGCTGTTTCGGGTTTTCACCCTCTAACGCCATTTTTTAAACCTAAGTCTAGAAATATGCAAATTATCGTCGTATTCTCAAATCGGGAGTACCGTGGCGGCATGGTCAGTTCCTACGAGTCACATTGGCCCCGTGGGAGGTGTTGGTGCCACCCATGGGGCCGTTCGAGGGTTGTTTCGTGTTTTCACCCTCTGAAGTCATGTTTTTAAGCCTAAGTCTTGAATTATGCATACTATCGTCATATTCTCAAAATGGGAGTCCCGTGACTGTGCGGTCAGTTCCTACGAGTCGCATTGGTCCCGTGGGAGGTGTGGGTGCCACCCACGGGGCCGTTCGGGGGCTGTTTCGAGTTTTCACCCACTAATACCAAGTTTTTAAGCCTAATTCTAGCCATATGCAAATTATCATCATATTCTCAAATCGGGAGTCCCGCGGCTATGCGACCAGTTCTTAGGAGTCACATTGGTCCCGTAGGAGATGTTGGTGCTACCCACAGGCCGTTCGGGGGCTGCTTTGGGTTTTCACCCTCTACCACCATGTTTTTAAGCGTAAGTCTAGAAATATTCAAATTACTATTGTATTCTCAAATAGAGAGTCCCGCGGATGCGTGATCAGTTCCTACGAGTTACATTAGTCCCGTGGGAGGTGTTCGTGCCACCCACGGGGCCGTTTGGGAGTTTTTCGGGATTTCCCCCCACTAATGCCATGTTTTGCCTAAGTCTAGAAATATTCAAATCACCATAGTATTCTCAAACCGGGAGTCTCGGGACTACGCGATCAATTCTAACGAGTCATATTGGTCCCGTGAGAGGTGTTGGTGCCACCCACGGGGTCGTACGGGGGCTGTTTCAAGTTTTCACCCACTAACGCCATGTTTTTAAGCCTAAGTCTAGAAATATTAAAATTATCATCGTATTCTCAAATCGAGAGTCCTAGGGCTACGCGGTCAGTTCCTACGAGTCACATTGGTCCCGTGGGAGGTGTTGGTGCCACCCACGGGGCCATTCGGGGGCAGTTTCGGGTTTTCACCCTCTAAAGCCATATTTTTAAGCCTAAGTCTTGAATTATGACTATTATCTTCGTATTCTCAATACGGGAGTACCGCGACTGTGCGATAAGTTCCTACGAGTTACATTGATCCCGTGGGAGGTGTTGGTGCCACGCACGGGGCCGTTCGGGGGATGTTTCGAGTTTTCACCCTCTAACGCCATCTTTTAAACCTAAGTCTAGAAATATATAAATTATCGTCATATTCTCAAATCGTGAGTACCGCGAATGCAGGTTTAGTTCCTATGAGTCACATTGGTCCTGTGGGAGGTGTTGGTGCCACCCACGGGCCCGTTTAGTGGCTGTTTCGGGTTTTCACCCTCTAAAGCAATGTTTTTAAGCCTATGTCTTTAATTATGCATATTATCATTGTATTCTCAAAATGGGAGTCCCGCGGCTGCACGGTCAGTTCCTATGAGTCACATTAGTCCCATGGGAGGTGTTTGTGCCACCCACGGGGCCGTTCGGGGGCTGTTTTGGATTTTCACCCTCTAACGCCATGTTTTTAAGCCTAAGTCTAGAAATATTCAAATTCTCATTTTATTCTCAAACCGGGAGTCCCGCGGCTGCGTGGTCAGTTTTTACGAGTCACATTGGTCCCGTGGGAGGTGTTGGTGCCACCCATGGGGCCCTTCGGGAGCTGTTTCGGGTTTTCACCCTAAAAACCCATGTTTTTAAGCCTAACTCTATAAATATGCAAATTATCATCGTATTCCCAAACCGGGAGTACTGCGGCTACACGGTCAGTTCTTACGAGACACATTGGTCCCGTGGGAGGTGTTGGTGCCACGCATAGGGCCGTTCGGGGGCTGTTTCGGGTTTTCCCCCCACTAACGCCATGTTTTTAAGCCTAATTCTGGCAATATGAAAATTATCATCATATTCTCAAACCGGGAGTCCTGCGGCTGTGCGATCAGTTCCTACGAGTCATATTGGTCCTGTGGGAGGTGTTGGTGCCACCCACAGGGCCGTTCGGGGGGCTGTTTTGAGTTTTCATCGTCTTCCACCGTGTTTTTAAGCCTAAGTCTAGACATATTCAAATTACCGTTGTATTCTCAAATCGGGAGTCTCGTGATGCGAGGTCTGTTCCTACGAGTTACATTAGTCCTGTGGGAGGTGTTGGTGCCACCCACGAGGCCGTTCGGGATTTTTTCAGGTTTTCCCCCACTAACGCCATGTTTTGCCTAATTCAAGAAATATTTAAATCACCATCATATTCTCAAACTAGGAGTTCCGGGGCTGCGCGATCAGTTCCAACGAGTCACGTTGATCCCGTGAGAGGTGTCGGTGCTACCCACGGGACCGTACGCTTTTTTTCAAGTTTTCACCCACTAACGCCATGTTTTTAAGCCTAAGTCTAGAAATATTAAAATTACCGTCGTATTTTTAAATTAGGAGTCCCAGGGCTGCGCGGTCAATTCCTACGAGTCACATTGATGCCGTGGGAGGTGTTGGTACCACCCACGGGGCCGTTTAGGGGCAGTTTCGGGTTTTCACCCTCTAAAGCCATGTTTTTAAGCATAAGTCCTGAATTATGCATATTATCTTCATATTCTCAAAACGGGAGTCCTGCGGCTGTGCAGTCAGTTCCTATGAGTTACATTGGTCCTGTGGGAGGTGTTGGTGCCACCCACGGGGCCGTTCGGGGGCTATTTCGGATTTTCACCCTCTAACGCCATTTTCGGGGCCGTTCGGGGGCTATTTCGGGTTTTCACCCTCTAACGCCATTTTTTAAACCTAAGTCTAGAAATATGAAAATTATCATCGTATTCTCAAACCGGGAGTACCGTGACTGCGCGGTCAGTTCCTATGAGTCACATTGGTCCTGTGGGAGGTGTTGGTGCCACCCACGGGGCCGTTCATGGGCTGTTTCGAGTTTTCACCCTCGGAAGCCATGTTTTTAAGCCTAAGACTTGAATTATGTATTATCATTGTATTCTCAAACTGGGAGTCCCGCGGCTGCGCGAATAGTTCCTATGAGTCACATTGGTCCCGTGGGAGGTGTTGGTACCACCCACGGGGCCGTTCGTGGCTGTTTTGGGTTTTCACCCTCTAACGCCATATTTTTAAGCCTATGTCTAGAAATATACAAATTATCATCGTATTCTCAAACCAGGAGTCCTGCGACTGCGTGGTCAGTTTCTACGAGTCACATTGGTCCCGTGGGAGGTGTTAGTGCCACGCATGGGGCCCTTCGGGAGCTGTTTCGGGTTTTCACCCTTAAAACCCATGTTTTTAAGCCTTAGTCTTGAAATATGCAAATTATCGTCGTATTCCCAAACCGGGAGTACTGCGGCTGCGCGGTCAGTTCTTACGAGTCATATTGGTCCCATGGGAGGTGTTGGTGCCACTCACTGGGCCGTTCGGGGGATGTTTCGGGTTTTCACACTCTAAAGCCATGTTTTTAAGACTAAGTCTTGAATTATGCATATTATCATCATATTCTCAAAACGGGAGTCCCGCGGATGCGCGGTCAGTTCCTACGTGTCACATTGATCCCGTGGGAGGTGTTGGTGCCACCCACGGGGCCGTTCGGGTGCTATTTTTGGTTTTCATCCACTAACGCCTTGTTTTAAGCCTAAGTCTTGAATTATGCAAATTACCGTCGTATTCTTAAACCGGGAGTCCCACGACTGTGTGGTCAGTTCTTACGAGTTTCATTGGTCCCGTGGGAGGTGTTGGTGACACCCACGGGACCGTTCGGGGGTTATTTCTAGTTTTTCCTCTCTAAAGCCATGTTTTTAAGCCTAAGTCTTGAATCATGATTATTATCGTCGTATTCTCAAAATGGGAGTCCTGCGGCTGCGCGACGAGTTCCTACGAGTTACATTGGTTCCGTGGGAGGTGTTGGTACCACCCACGGGGCTGTTCGGGGGCTGTTTCGGGTTTTCACCCACTAACGCCTCGTTTTGAAGCCTAAGTCTTGAATTATGAAAATTACCATCGTATTCTCAAACCGGGAGTCCCGCGGCTGCGTGGTCAGTTCGTACGAGTTTCATTGGTCCCGTGGGAGTAGTGATACCCACGGGGCCGTTCGGGGGTTATTTCGGGTTTTCCCTCTCTAAAGCCATGTTTTTAAGCCGAGGTCTTGAATTATGCATATTTTCATCGTATTCTCAAAACGGGTGTCCCGCGGTTGCGCGGTCTGTTCCTATGAGTTACATTGGTCCCGGGGGAGGTGTTTGTCTCACCCACGGGGCCGTTCGGGGGCTGTTTTGGGTTTTCACCCTCTAACATCATTTTTTAAACCTAAGTCTAGAAATTTGCAAATTATGGTCGTATTCTCAAATCGGGAGTACCGCTACTTCGCAGTCAGTTCCTATGAGTCACATTGGTCCTGTGGGAGGTGTTGGTGCCACCCACGGGGCCGTTCAGGGGCTGTTTCGGGTTTTCACCCTCTAAAACCATATTTTTAAGCCAACGTCTTGAATTATGCATATTATCATCGTATTCCGAAAATGGGAATCCCACGATTGCGCGGTTAGTTCCTACGAGTCATATTGGTCCCGTGGGAGGTGTTGGTGCCACCCACGGGGCCGTTCGGGGGCTATTTTGGGTTTTCACCCTCTAACGCCATGTTTTTAAGCCTAAGTCTAGAAATATGCAAATTATCATTGTATTCTCAAACCGGGAGTCCCACGGTTGCATGGTCAATTTCTACTAGTCACATTGGCCCCGTGGGAGTTGTTGGTGCCACCGACGGGGCCCTTCGGGAGCTGTTTCGGGTTTTCACCCTCAAAACCCATGTTTTTAAGCCTAAGTCTAGGGATGAAATTAGCCAAAATTCATAGGTTTAAAACTGGGACTCCCGCAGCTGTACGGTCAGTTTCTACGAGTCACATTGGTCCCGTGGGAGGTATTGGTGCCACCCACAGGGCCGTTCGGGGCCTGTTTCCAGTTTTCACCCACTAACGCCATGTTTTTAAGCCCAAGTCTTGAATTATGCAAATTATCATCGTATTCTCAAACCGAGAGTCCCAGGGTTGCACAGTTAGTTCCTACGAGTCACATTTGTCCCGTGGGAGGTATTGGTGCCACCCACGGGGCCGTTCGGGGGTTATTTCCGGTTTTCACCCTCTAAAGCCATGTTTTTAAGCCTATGTCTTGAATTATGTATATTATCGTCGTATTCTCAAAACGGGAGTCCCACGACTGTCCGGTCAGTTCCTACGAGTTACATTGGTTCCGTGGGAGGTGTTGGAGCCACCCACGGGGCCGTTCGGGGGCTGTTTTGAGTTTTCACCCCTAACTCCATTTTTTAAAACAAAATCTAAAAATATACAAATTATCGTCGTATTCTCAAACCGAGAGTACCGCGGCTGCGCGATCAGTTCCTACGAGTCACATTGGTCCCGTGGGAGGTTTTGGTGACACCCACGGGGTTGTTCAGGGATTATTTTAGGTTTTCCCTCTTTAAAGCCATATTTTTAAGACTAAGTCTTGAATTATGCTTATTATCGTCCTATTCTCAAAACGAGAGTCCCGCGGCTATGCGATCAGTTCCTACGAATTACCTTGGTCCCGTGGGAGGTGTTGGTGCCACCCACTGGGCCGTTGGGGGGCTGTTTCGAGTTTTCACCCACTAACGCCAAGTTTTAAAACCAAAGTATTGCAATATGTAAATTTTCATCGTATTCTCAAACCGGGAGTCCCGCGGTTGGGCGGTCAGTTCCTACGAGTCACATTGGTCCCGTGGGAGGTGTTGGTGCCACCCACACGGCCGTTCGGGGGTTGTTTCGAGTTTTCACCCACTAACGCCATGTTTTTATGCCAAAGTCTTGAATTATTCAAATTACCCTCGTATTCTCAAACCGAGAGTCCCAGGGCTGCGCGGTCAGTTCCAACGAGTCACATTGGTCCCGTGGGTGGTGTTGGTGCCACCCACGGGGCTGTTCGGGAGCTATTTCGGGTATTCACACTCTAACGCCATTTTTTAAACCTAAGTCTAGAAATATGCAAATTATCGTCGTATTCTCAAATCGGGAGTACCGCAGCTGCGCGGTCAGTTCCTACGAGTCACATTGGTCCTGTGGGAGGTGTTGGTGCCACCCACGGGGCCGTTCAGGGGCTGTTTTGGGTTTTCACCCTCTAAAGCCATGTTTTTAAGCCTAAGTCTTGAATTATGCATATTATCGTCGTATTCTCAAAATAGGAGTCCCGCGGCTACGCAGTCCGTTCCTACGAGTCACATTGGTCCCGTGGTAGGTGTTGGTGCCACCCACGGGGCCGTTCGAGGGCTGTTTTAGGTTTTCACCCACTAACGCCATGTTTTTAAGCCTAAGTCTTGAATTATGCAAATTACCATCGTATTCTCAAATCGGGAGTCCCGCGGTTGCGTGGTCAGTTCCTACGAGTTTCATTGTCTCGTGGGAGCTATTGAGGACACCCACGGGGCCGTTTTGGGGTTGTTTCGGGTTTTCCCTCTCTAAAGCTATATTTTTAAGCCTAAGTCTTGAATTATGCATATTAGCATCGTATTCTAAAAACGGGAGTCCCGCGGCCGCGCGATCAGATTCTACGAGTTACATTGGTCCCGTGGGAGGTGCTGGTGCCACCCACGGGACCGTTCGGGGGATGTTTCGGGTTTTCACCCACTAACGCCATGTTTTTAAGCTAAAGTCTTAAAATATGCAATATATCGTCGTATTCTCAAACCGGTAGTCCTGCGGCTGTGTGGTCAGTTCCTACGAGTCACATTGGTCTCGTGGGAGGTGTTGCTACCACCCATTGGGCCGTTCAGGAGCTGTTTCGGGTTTTCATCCACTAACGCCATGTTTTTAAGCCTAAGTCTTGAATTATGCAAATTACCGTTGTATTCTCAAACCGGGAGTCCCAGGGCTACGCGGTTAGTTCCTTCGAGTCACATTGGTCCCGTAGGAGGTGTTAGTGCCACCCACGGGGCCGTTCGGGGGCTGTTTCAGGTTTTCACCCTCTAAATCCATGTTTTTAAGTCTAAGTCTTTAATTATGCATATTATCCTTGTATTCTCAAAATGGGAGTCTCGCGGCTGCGCGGTGAGTTCCTACGAGTTACATTGGTCTCGTGGAAGGTGTTGGTGCCATCCACAGGGCCGTTCAGTGGCTGTTTCTGGTTTTCACCCTCTAACGCCATTTTTTAAACCTAAGTCTAAAAATATGCAAATTATCATCGTATTCTCAAATCGGGAGTCCCGCGGCTGTGCAGTCAGTTCCTATGAGTGACATGGGTCCCGTGGGAGGTGTTGGTGACACCCACCGAGCTGTTCGAGGGATGTTTCGGGTTTTCACCCACTAACGCCATGTTTTTAAGTCTAAATATTTAATTATGAAAATTACCGTCGTATTCTTAAACCGTGAGTCCCAGGGCTGCGCGGTTAGTTCCTACGAGTCACATTGGTCTCGTGGGAGGTGTTGGTGCCACCCATGGGGCCATTCGGGGGCTATTTCGAGTTTTCACCCTCTAAAGCCATATTTTTAAGCCTAAGTCTTTAATCATGCATATTATCGTCGTATTCTCAAAACGGGAGTCCCGCGACGAGTTCCTACGAGCTACATTGGTCCCGTGGGAGGTGTTGGTGCCACCCACGGGCCCGTTCGGGTTTCACACACTAATGCCATGTTTTTAATCCTAAGCCTAACAATATCCAAACTATCATCGTATTCACAAACCGAGAGTCCCGCGGCTATGCGGTCAGTTCCTACGAGTCACATTGATCCCGTTGGAGGTGTTGGTGACACCCACGGGGCCGTTCGGGTGCTGTTTCGGGTTTTCACCCAGTAACGCCATGTTTTTAAGCCTAAGTCTTGATTTATGAAAATTACCATCATATTCTCAAATCGGGAGTCCCAGGGCTGCGCGATCCGTTCGTACGAATCACATTGGTCCCGTGGGAGGTGTTGGTGCCACCCACGGGGCTGTTCGGGGGTTGTTTCGAGTTTTTACCCTCTAAAGCCATGTTTTTAAGCCTAAGTCTTGAATAATGCATATTATTGTCATATTCTCAAAACGGGAGTCCCGCGACTGTGCGGTAGTCCCTACGAGTTACGTCATATCCCGCACTCCTTCTAATAATCCCATACTCCTTCTAACATACTCTCCAACAATAAGTCAACAACCAATAATTATCCAACAACTAAACCAAACAAAATCAATAATTATCCCGTACTCCTTCTATCATCTAAAAGATTTAATAGATAATGTATATCAATTATATAACTGCTTTAGTTGAAGTAAAGTGTACCTCGTGTGTAATGAAGAATTGGTATGTAATAAAGAACTGGTATCTAATTGGTATGTAATAATGTATGTAATCATTCAATTTCTATAAAATTGGATGAAGAAATAAAAAATATCATAAAGTTTACCATGATATGTGTAGGTATTAGCGTTGCACCCCTATTCGGATGCTCACTCACTGTGAAATTCCAAATCTGAAAAAATATTTACACTGCCAAACTTAAAGAGAAAAGTGAATAAAGGAAAAAATTGAATAAAAACATGCAAATGATTAAGTCAAATATCATAATAATGGTCATATCGAAGTTCAAATTGAAAGAACTGAATCTTAACATCCCTCTCATTATAATTAATAGCCTTTCCAAAACCACCGGGTGTGAAATTCTTGGAAAACATTACAACTGGGAGGTATATCATTCCTCCGATAACCAATGGCCGAGCCGCTGAAGGAAAGATGTGGAAAAGTCTTACTAATAGCTCCCGAGGAGACCGAGAGAATTTTGGCATGGCCTCCACCACACTGGGATTTACCCACAACATAGAAGAAAACTCCTCGTAGGTTGGGCAAACCTTATCCAAGCCAAAATGAAAAACATGACCCTCGGGGTACCAGAATTGTGCTGCAACCGTCATCATGTTCCAGTCAATGGGACAATTGCGCCATATAGAGACTCGACTCAGGTTAAAGGCATCATTGCCTATATTGTACGAACACAGAGCCTCTAAATTCTTGAGATAAGAGGGAAATTCCGCACTTATGGGAAGGGCGATTTTGGAAATAATAAGGCACAATATAGGAAATAAGCAAGATAAAGATAATGTTAATGGGTGAAGAAACGTACCCACCTTACCCCCTTTTTATACTTCAAAATTTTGGCTAAAAACAAAGAACCTGCAAAATCCGAATGGAAAACTAACCCATCAAGTACAAGTAGCTGAAGAAAGTGCAATAAAAGCTTTGGGTGATTTGACCAGGCTGACTTGCCGATAAGCAGGACAAGGGACATGCCGATCGACATCCCCCTAATTTTAGAAAATTCCATCTTTCCATTTTTTAAAAATAAAAAACTCATAAAAATAATCTTTATTTCAACGAAATTCAGGATTTTTCTTCCTATATTTTTACTCATCCTATCTCAAAATAAAATTTCTTTTATTACTAATCCTTTTTATGATCTCAGCAAGCAAAGTAAAAAGTGCATGTAGATTAAGTCATTTAAGGCAAAGATAAATAAAAATCCCATTCATTTCATATATATTAATATCATTATATTTTTATAAAAAAGAAAAAAAACAACGGGACTTAGCTCAGAACCCCAAGGACTCTCTCTATCTCTCATCTCCCTAGGATCCCCCGTCCCTGCGATGCACCCATTTACCTCGACGATGAGCTGAGGAGCCTCTACTATCTGATTCAAATCCCTCCTCAGAAGATGCAGAGATGGCATAAAATAGGAAAGAATCGAGATCTAATCCCAAATATGAGCTGTTGTAGAAGCCACCCAATCTCGGATGTTCTTTCGTCAGGTAGTCGACACCTGGACATGCTGCAAAAAAAATTAAAGGCAAATCATTCAGTATGAAGCAAAAAGAGAAATAAGAAAGATAAAGGACAAAGAGATGAAAAAAATATACCTCTGGTTGAAGGATGGCCTACGTCAGCCCCAGCACCATCGGATCCATCGCATTATGGTGATGTTCCATGCTTACTGATTACCTCTAGGCAGTTTAATATTATAAGAAGGAGGAGCAAGCCGAAGAAATGGAACCTCTGATGTCGCTGTCGCTGCTGACATCGACGTACCACCAGTGTTATAGGCACACCCCACTGGCTGACTCGTATCTTTATATGAAGTCGTAGGAGACAAAGGCATATTCACTATGTCGTAGATATAGGAGGGCATCAACCATCTCATCACGAAGTCAACGTAGTCGTAAGTCACCACCGTGTCCATGTAGGACGAGTAGGGCTCGCCAATCATCGTCGCCGCCTGGGACTCCTCCAACATCTCTCAAACTCGCCTCATATATATATCTAGGGGCATCATCGATGGGACCATCACCTCATCCTCCACAATCTGCTGGACTACTCTCTCTCCTAAATACCAGGAGTAGCCAAACACACGCACTAGCAGTCGACGCATCTGCACATGCATCCTGGTCACCCCCGTGTACTAGATGGCCGCCCCCCACGGATAGAAGGTCACCTGCAGTTTTTTTAAGATAAAGTCAATACTCACATAAGTAAAGAGAACGCTAGAGAAAAGGATTCAAAAGAGAAAAGAAGAAATAATCTATTCGCTCGTCAGGGCATTCCAGACCTGACGTACTGCCACTAAAGAGAGAGACTACTTCGACTTTCAATTGGACTTTTGCCACCGATACATTCGATAGAAGTTCCCCACCGACTCATCAAGTAAACCAATCAAACAGACATTGAATCTGATCACCTCGTAGAACCACATTTGCAAAAAGACAAGAGTCAGTAATCAAAAGTAATCGAAAAGAAATAAAAAGAGATGCATAAAGGAAAAATGCAAAAGAAAAGTACTTCCAAAAGATATGTGGCTCCAGTAAAAGTCTGCCAGCAACATCAGTTGAAAGAATCCATAGAAGAATACAGGGTCGCCAAAGTCAGGCTCCCCCAATCAAAGAGAGGGATATTCGAAAATACACTTAAATTTGGTAAAAAAACATAAATGGACAACGTTACCGCTCGACGCCACCAAAAACCCTCCCAACAGCAAAAGAATAAATAAACGGGCCATCTGCCGACTCAGTAAAACCTCCCGAAGAAGAGATATATGGATCGAGTCCCCAACTATCCATTCCACACTGCCTAGCTCCACATCCACCGTCATCAGGGTCACCCTCAGGGATCGGTCCACCTCTATATACGTCCCCTAGCAGTCGATCTCCAACAGCTACTATACATCAATGGGAGTCACCATTATCTCCCCCAAACCCAAGTGTATGGTGTGGGTAGTGTCCCACCACCTCTCCCCTTAAGTGCATAAAACGATCGTAGAGCGCGACGTCTGATCCAATGGAGACGCCAAATGACCAAAACCCGCGGAAGAGATTACCCAATACACCATCGCAGGAAGGTTCTCTGACATATCCCTAATCCATTTGTCCTCCGAGAGCGGAAGCTTGTAGAAGCAATGTCAGTTTGTCAAAATAAAAGTAAACCCTTTGTCATAATTTAAAGAAGTAATAAAATGCAAAAAAGAACGAAAATAATGCCAAAAGTCATACAATACTTACATAGCCATTAGGGTTCATCACCCAAGATAACCAGTGGTGTGAAGGCTCACGCAAAATAATTTGATCATCTGCAACAAGCTCAAACAAATAAAAAACATTCTCGTTGCCAAACGCTAAGGGAACCCTAGCCCGCCACTACAGTTTTGACCAATCTTTAACATCCAGCCATGCCATATGGGCCTCGCTACTTGAGATGTCCACTAAATTTTAGTTTCGAAAGAAAAGAGAACGCAAGAACAAGACAGAAGCAAAAGATAGAAAATCTAGAAGCAGTGAAAAATAAAGAATGATTCGCCCCTTTTTATAGGAGGCTAAGGGGCGTGCCGATTAGCAGCCCCTTGACAGCACCCGATCGGCATTGTCCCTTCCACTTCCCAAGGCAGTCCAAAGGACCATGACACTACTTATTGGAAACCCCTACAACATGTCAGTCGCAACCCCCTAAAATTTCGTACAAAATAAATCCATAAAATGCCAGAACATTGCAAAAATTGCCCGTAAAATTCATAAAATTATCGAATAAATATTGGAACATTCCATCACCAATAGAAAAAAATTTCAAGCTCCTAAATCCCAAGCCAAATTAATACTGCATTTTATCCCCAGCTTAAACCTTAAAAATCAGTGCAACTCCCCAGCATAATCTCAAAAACCTCATCCTTAGTAGAGCTACCCGCTTGCCAGCCAAAATTCTCGAATTTTCTCCCAGGAAAATTCTAATTTTCCCAAGAAGAGTTAGAAGCCCTAACCAAACATCTCTCCCGAGCAACTCATTCCCCAATAAAATCCCAAAACCCCAAGTGGAATTTCCAAACTAAGATTTCCATCTCTTCCCAAATGATATAATCCACAAACAAATGTCTCCTCCCCACTAGGGTGTAATACCCCACCCGCCCAGGTAGAGCGAACGGAGCGCTACTGTGATAAAACTAACCCAAATCCACAATCTACAAGGTATAGAGCATCTAAATAAATCCCACAATATAAATGAAATTCACTAATCTCAATTCTTCAAATTAAATACAACCAAAAGTCTCTCGAAATAATACCACTATCTATCTCGAAATAAAATGCTCTATACAACAAAAATAAATACAAATATTCCAAATTGTATTCTCTAATATTCTTCCCAAAATATCCAAGATAAAAATCAATCTCCATATACTCCATAGCATCCCAATCCACGCTAACCTGCCAACTAAAACAAAATACGGGGAAGTACACAATATGACATGAACAGATGCTAAAAAATAATTAGCACGGTGAATAAATGGCAACAATATGAATCCTCATATACAAATCAAATGCAACACTCAAGCATTATATCAATATTAATTTCGCAATAACACATCAATGAGTCACCACGCCTCACCATGCCTATGCATTCTTAAGCATATCCGGATTTTGGACTATTGACGGGTGCTCATTCTCCGTGCCATATTAAAATCTCATGACACGGTGCTCAAATCACAATATAATATATATAACAATGAATCAAATTAGATTCCAACAATTTTCAGATTTCAAAAAATATCACAATTCAATATGAGTGCAATTGACATAAAAACCAAACGGAATACTCTCGTGAGAACTTAGGAGCATATTGTGTAAGTCCCGTACCTCAAAATCATCACATAATTTCATCCTCAAAATTTGATCAGACCATCATGTTCCTCTTGCAAAAATAATCAAATCTCGTTCTAGCCCAGACTCGAGAAAACACCAAATAGGCCTTCTAATCTAAGGTTGAAATCTTGAACAAGTTTTGGGCTATGGTTTGTAGATAAAAGGGAGTAATTTTGGAGAGGTCTATGGTTGAAAAGTTTGAGAAAAAGTGATTTGAAAAGCCAAGCCACGAATTTGTTGATATATAAAGGACTAAGAGTTTGATTAAGAAAAGAGTTATAATCAAATATAAACACTAAAAAATTTATTCCGGACAATCGGACTGTTAATTGGATGAAATTTGCGGGATAATTAGCTAAAGACGAGAGGAAGTTGTATAAAAAATTTCAGCTCGATCGGACGGTTCAATAGTTTTAAATATTTTTTTCTAGAGAATTTTATGTTTTGAGGACTCTTAGAGAGTTTTATGTTTTGAGGACTCTTGTATATAATAAAAATTAAATTAAAACTACATTTTAATTCCAATTCCAATTCCATTTCAAAATTTATTTTTCAAATATAAAAACCAACATTTTAAGTTATAAAATTTATAAAATCCAAAATTTCATTTTTCTCCGATTTTCAAAATTAATTTAAAAATTCCCATTTAAAAATTCGAGTTGTACATAGGGTCTCAAATAAAAATTCTCCAGAACATCTGTTGCCCACCCTCCTACTTAAAGGTCCTCAAAATTGACTTTGACCTTCAGAAATGTCGCTTTCGACCTAAGGTCCTTAGAATTGACCTCGACCCTTAGAATCGATTGCCCCTACTTAAGGTTCTCAGAATTGGCCTCGACCTTCCGAATTGGTCACCCCATTTAGGGTCCTCATAATGGACCTTGACCCTCAAAATTGGTCGCCACATTTAAGGTTCTCAGAATTGACCTCGACCCTCAGAATTGGTCGCCCCCACTTAAGGTCCTCAAAAGTTACCTCGACCCTCAGAATTGGTTGCTCCTTCTTAAAGTCCTCAAAATTGACCTCGACCCTTAGAATTGCTCTCCCCCATTTAAGGTCCTTAAAATTGACCTTGGCCCTCAGAATTGGTCACTCAATTTAAGGTCCTCAGAATTGACCTCAACCTTTAGAATTGGTCGCCCCTTATTACGGTCCTAAGAATAATTGACCTCGACCCTCAGAATTGGTCGGTCCTACTTAAGGTCCTCAGAATTAACCTCGACCCTCAGAATTGGTCGCTCCAACTTAAGGTGCTCGGAATTGACCTCGACCCTCAGAATTGTTTGTTTCTACTTAAGGTCCCCAGAAATGAACTCGACCCTCAGAATTGGTCGCTCCCACTTAAGGTCCTCAGAATTGACATCGACCCTCAGAATCGGTCGCCCCCACTTAAGATCCTTAGAATTGATCTCGGCCCTCAAAATTGGTCACCCCAACTTAAGGTCCTCAGAATTTGTCTCCCCCAATTAAGGTCCTCAGAATCGACCTCGATCCTGATAATTGGTCGCTCCTACTTAAGGTCCTTAGAATTGACCTCGATCCTCATAGTTGGTCGCTCCTACTTAAGGTACTTAGAATTGAACTCGACCCTCAGAATTGGTCGCTCCCATCTTAGGTCCTCAGAATTGACCTCGGCCGGTAGAATCGAACATCCTCATCATTACCTTAGGTCCTTAGAATTGACCTCGATCCTCTGAATCGGTCATCCTCGTCGCTTTGACCTGCATAATTGACCTCTTTCCCAAAACTTCATATAACATTTATTTGATGGCTTTCACTTATTCCAAGCTCACTTATCGAGGGGATCTATAGACACCACATTCTAGGACCCTCTTAGTACCTCTTTATTCACTACAAACCCTAGGTCATACTCTGAGTACCGATATAGAGGCCACCAGGCGCTCTCGGGTCCCGTTTGACTCCGATCAACTTCATTATTAGAGAGAAAGCTCGATAAATCTTCGAAGGGATATAAATTCCCTTTCCAATGATCCACCCCGTGCATGAATCAACTTAATGTTTCGGACAAATGGACCATTTTACTATTGAAAACCAATTTGGAGGCCACCGGCAGCTCCCGAAATCTGATTTGACCCCAATCAACTTCATCATCAGAATGAGAGCTCAATGGATATTTTAGTGGCACTGAAACCCCTTTCCAACGGTCAGCCTTATGTATGAAACATCATAACGGTTCAAACGAATGATCCATTTCCCTCATACTGGGCTCTCTCGGGCTCTGTTTGACCAAAGTCAGCTCTTAAGATCAAAGAAGATGGAATGAGTCCTCTAAGAGTACTGAATACCCTTTCCAACGATCCTCCACATGTGTGAATCATCCTTATAGTATGGACAAACGATCCATTTTACTCTGAAAGGTCACCGGGCACTTTTGGGCCCCGTTTGACTAAGTCAACTTTCTGAACCGAGCGAAGATCTTTAGAATATCAAAGCACCTTGCACAACCTTTCCAACGGTCCACCCCGTGCATGATTCAAACTTACGGTTTGGACAAACGATCCACCATCGTCCGACGATCTTCCGTTCAAAGGACTGACGGGATAGTTTGAGCCCCGTTTGACCTAAAGTCAACTCCCAGACTCGGGAATGTCCTAAAGGGTTCTTAAAAATATATGAATTATCTTTATAACGGTATGCCCCACACATGATTTGGACTTCCATATTGCATTTTACGATCATTTTTTTCGAAAATCTGCACGAGAATGTCAATTGGTAGGTCCATTTCCCTGCCCATTGGCAGTGTGTCTTGGCCTACCTGTCAATTTGGTAGGGCAAGGAATATACCTATCGGTAGTCCCCCTACCCTATAAAAGGATATCATGAGCTCACTTCGAAAGGCACCCCAGATCCATCAATATTGGTGATCTCAAAAACATTCTTCTGCAATCAACAAAGTTTCCTTATGTGAAATTTCTTTCCACCTTTCATTCCCATATTTCTCATAGAAAATTTATCAAAAATCTCCTTCTCTCTCATCTAACATTCATTTCAACTTGCAAGGAAGCTCATTGAGGATCAAGGCCAAGCTTCAAGTGTCCAAACAAGGTCCAGAATTCCTTCTCTCTCTCTCTCTCTTAAATTTCTTTATTTTTGCATTAGTTATATAAATTCTTAATTTAGCTTTTACTTTAGATCATACACATTAATATCTCATCCTTTATTATTTATATTGCACATAATTTATTTTCTAAATAAAACTTAAAACAAAGAAAAAGAGGGTTATACCTATAAACTCCGAGAGGATTCTTCATCACATTTTTTGAAAATAAAAATATAGTTTCCACACACAGACATAAAATAAAACTCCCGTTTGAATTTATGGGATAAACCCCACCCTTGTGCTGCATGCAAACTACATGGATTTTGATGCCATTATAGGCTACATAGGCGTCTAGGGCTAAAACCCAAGACTTGACTCCTATTTTTCTATTTTCATTTTTTTCCTATTTTATTCATATATATCATACTTGTGATTCATATTTGCATCTTATTCTCACATATATTATCGTTTCATCATAACGATCAATAACTTGATAAGCGCACACCTATTTTCTAATTATTATTTTGGCAATATTCTTATGGATGACCTCACTCCATCATTTCCATGATGCGAGTCGAGCGATTTCGATCTCCACTTATATATACACGCACACACATTTCACAGAGAAATTAAGGAAAATATTAATAGAAGCCCATAAAACACCGATAGGGCGGGATGGGTGACTAACATCTTCCCATTCCATAACTCAGTCCCCGAACCTATGAACTATAGGTTTTTCAAGCATCATTTTGTCTTTATGCCTCTCTTTCGAGGCGGCGACATGTTCTTTTACCTGTTTGGCGCAAAATATGAACGTGACTCTATCTCTTTACATCACCCCAACACCGGCGACAGAGGAAGCACACTACAATGTAGCGGGGGCACGTGACCTTTATCTCTCCCTGTTTATCCTCCTCCCAAAAGTGCATGAGGGAGAAAAGAAAAGGAGGAAGATCTCAGAATGGCCATAACCGTGATCTTGTGGTATATCATCATAATAGGTTTTTACAATCTCACACTCACTTTATCTCTCTAAAGTACAATTTTTTAAAGTAGTAGTACAACTAAATAATGAGTTGGGGTTTAAGTTTCATCTTAATTTCCTCTTATATATGACTTGGGGTGTAATGTGAACCCTTAAGTCACACATTACATGTTGATCCTCCATGAGGGTGACACCTGTCCTAATAGGCCTGATCAAGTATGTTATTATTCCTTCACGTGATAGTCCAATCAATGTTCACATTCATGGGGATATATTTAAGAGCGAGACTTTATAATTTTTAATAGTTTAGTTATATTGGTGTATCCCATTACAAACTTAACTCTACATCTATATTTGCCTCCATAATCATTTGAAGACATGTTAGTGACCGAGCATCGTTCCTGAATTTTAAGTTGTTAGAGTCATCATGAACATTGTATGGAGGTATACAAATTCGTGGTTTTGATTATTTCTCAGTCGAATTATGCTCTGGGATTATTTTATACTCGAGGCATTTTTTGCATAAAAAGATTTTGAAAATAAATTTTTTTATTTAGTGTTTCATTAAAACGAGATTGTCATCTCCTTAGAATGAGAACTGGTTCTCGTTTGAACGAGAATTAGTTATCATTAGAACAAGGGCTAATTGTCATTGGAATGAAATGCTAATTTCATCAGAACGAACTTCGAACAAGCATCTAATGACATGGTCTCTGTTTGACATAATTGCTCTTATTGAAAGGTCATTGGAAAGTCGATCGAACGAAATAAGCCTTTCATTTGAATGAGATTGGAACTCGTTAGAAAGAAACCATATTTTCGTTCGAACGAAGTCTTATTTTCATTCGAATGAATTTTGACACCTTGAAAAACGTGTTTTCTATAAAAAGTATTCTTTTGGCCTATTTTACATAGAATTTTGGGAGAGAGTCTTTTACTATACCTACACTAAAAGTTTTTATCTTTATGTTTCATAAAAATACTTTTGTTTTCTTAATCATACATACCTCAATATGATTTGTTAAGTTTTTTTTTTCAAACCCAATTTCCATATGTTACATCAAACCCTTATTGAATTTATTTTACTGCTGATTGTGGAGTTCCAACTCTACGGCTAAAGAAGAAAAGATATTGCATCCTGAGTTTGATTGGTGGATATCGCGAGAAGATCTGCTTCCTATAGATGGTGTTGGACTGTGCCATATCTCTTGATGTTTTGAATATCTGTGTATTGTACGTAGTGGATCTCTAGGAAGTCCATAAATCATTGAGTCTGTCAAACTCTTTAATAGTGATGAAATCTAGGTTTTGCCCGAAAAGGATTTTTTCTCATATTCTTCTTCTATGAGTTTGGATTGATTGTGCGATTGGATAAAATTTAATTTGGGTGTTATCTTTTATGTACACCTAATTATAATCAAGATAAATTTTGGTTAAAAATTGGATCTTTGTGTGTGTAACCTAAGATTAAAATAATTCCATATAGACCTGCGTTTGGATTTTCAAATTGGTATCAGAGCAGGTTACACTAATTTTTTATGTGATCTTAAAATTGGGATTCTATGTATAATTTGTATAATAGGCAACCTATGTTCGATGGGTCTAATTATGCTTATTGAAAAGCTCAAATGAGGTTGGCTTTGAAAGCGATTGACGAACATGTCTAGCCAGTTTGTGAAAGAGGCTGAGGCAAATACATCGAAGCATGAGATGAGGACTTGATTTGACGAGGTCGAGGAATATTGGCTAAGGCATAATATGAGGCCTTGATTTGTGTGATTGAATTATGAAAGGAGGCCTTGATTTGCTGAGTCTAAGTCATATAGGACGAGGCATGAGATGAGGCATCGATTTGCTGAGGATGAGTTATATAGGTCGAGGCATGACACAAGGCTTTAATATGATGAGGTTGAGGCATACATGCTAAGGCATATATATGGCCTTCATTTGTTAAGGATGAGGCGTATTGGTTAAGACATGAGATGTGGCCTTGATTTGTTGAGGACATTATTATAAGGCCAACTGAGGTCGAACCCCTTGGGGTCGGTGTTTCTTTAAGTTCCTCAAGATGTTTACTTATATCGCGTTAACTATGGGATGGATCAGGGGAACGACATTTGGGACCTATTATATCCAAGGCTAAAGGCTTTGTGATCCTTGTGAGGGCACTCACCATTTGAAATGAAGGATTCTTAGTCCATATAATTCGTATTATTTTTGCAATATAAGATGTCATACGAATTACATAAGAGTAATACTTAGACCTTGACTATGACTCAGCCTCATCCTCTTTTTTTTGACCGTTAGTACTTTTCTCTTGGATTTACCAATTAATGTCCCACGTTTAGCTGACAGAATCCGAAGATGTTCCTCCATTTCATTTTAAATGGCCACACTTTTTAGGGGGCATAAAGAAACACCTATGGTAGATTTCGATTAGCCCTTATGGCTATGGTAGGAGAATCAACGAGACCTTCTAGTGATCTAAACACCAGTGTTTGTTTTAGGGCTAGAATTAGGACTGCATCCTCTATTAATTTATGATCATTTGCTTCAGAAATCCAATGATATTAGCCATATCATATGGAGAACTTCTGCTCGAAGCATTCATGTTTCTTAAAGGAGGAAGTGGTGGGAAATCAGATGCCATTTCATGTGACGCAATTTCATGTAATAAATTTGGAAACAAAGGATGAGATTTACCTAAAAATTATTTACAAGAGGATGAACACTAATAATGAGTTATATAATTATTGGTTAGGAAATTTCCCAAAAAGTGGTAGATCCATTTGAACAAACATAATTCATTTGGATGCAATTTTCGGATCAAATGAACAAAATTATGATAGTGGACAGTAATTTTACCCATAATTCTACCCAGATGAAGACTCAATGGATGAACAACCTAGAAATGAATTGGCAATGAATGTCGATCAAACCCTAAATTCAACCCTTTAAACTATAGATACAAATTTGGATAACCCTAAATATATGCCTATACACAGGGTATGAACGAGTTCACTCGGGGAAAAAAATTGAGGTATGTCAAGTTCCCATAAATTGTGCTAAATTGTTGGTGCTAGAAAATAAAAATCAACTTAGTTAAATGGATATGCATGTGAACTTAGTGAAGGATTATGAACACAATCATCTAGGCATGCACCTCAATACTAAATATGGAGAGAAAAGAAAAATAAACTACAATTAGACACATAGATTAAAGTGTTTCAACCACATGGGCTTACATCCACTGAGATCAATCTTATTTTTCACTTGTACAAGGGTGAATCATCATCTTTTTAGTGTAGTACAAGCTTCTATGCAACATTTCTCTCTTTAGAATACAATTATGCATAGTGTTAGTAGGGTTTCGATTAACAAAACTAACTTGGATTACAAGTAAATGAATAAAGGGTTTATATATGGGGATTTAGGTGTAATGTGAACCCCAAGTCACATAGTGCACGTTTCCTGTTGAAAGCCTATATGTATCTTCCATATGTTCATCTAGAAGGTGTGTAGGAATGTTTACTTATTCCTTCATATGCAATGTTGATCTTTGCTCATTTTGATGTAGGTCAAAATGTTAAAAATGTCGTATCTGCTGAAATCTACACTTTTATGGCTATCTTTCATGAAATGGCCAACCCTCTTAGGGCCGATTTTATTATGGTAGACCTTATTGTGGCCGACCTTAAGCAATTGAGGGCCATTGGAACTCTATTTTCATATAAGGATATATACAAAATGATCAATAATTAAATTTTAATAACACTACAATATGTGGTTCATGTGATTCATTTGCATAAATAATTATAATTAATGAAAGAAATTTCAAATGATATATAACACACATAGGTCACTAGAATATACATTTACGTATTACTTTATGATATTGTCTAATGATTTCAATGTTTAGAAAAAAGATAAATATTTGAGGTTTGTGGGTTGTGAAAAAATCTAGGTACAAATCACCTTTGGTAGTTGAGCTTCCATTTGAATTTTAAGACTTTAAGACTTAAATTTCCCAACCACCTACTTGATTGCCAATGATTGTAATATTCATGTTGTTATTTCCATTGAACAAGTCACAGTGGAGGGGTTTATAAGAAACTTTATTATTTCTTCCAATCAGTTTTAGAATCTTAATGACCAATTGGATCACACATTTAAATTATTTAAGAACAAATTAAAGGTATGGGACTAATCACCGAGAAGTTCTAGTATAATTATAATATTTTTTGTAATGTTCTTGATGATTAGGAGATATCAAGAATATGTATTCCTAATATCCTTAGCATGTGAGGGAAAGGTGGGAGGGATGAACCCTTCCATATTCCTCAAAGATAAAATCAATATTAAGTACTTTTGATACTAAGAAGGTCCTTGTTATCGATGTGGGGGTCATGGTAGATGAGACCAGGTTACACGAAACCTAAGATGTTAGGAAAGGGTTTCAAAGAGAGAGTTAAACTTCGTGGGAAAGATATTCAATTAGTTAGTGAATCATGTCCCAATCTAACCTTAGCCAAAATTCAAATAATAATGTCTAATTTATTAAATGAGTGTCGATGTGAATGTGACATCAAGCCTATATAAGAACCTTTCTCTTCCCAAAGACATAATACATACTTAATAATTGTGGATAAGGTTCTGGCCAACTATATGTCCCAAATGATCATTATAAGTAATTTTTAAGATATCATGACATTATTATTTTCTTTATTTTTGTTCACTTTTTTATATAGTTCCTTTCTCACTATGTATCTAGTGTAATATTATTGTAACTTGATGAATTTAAAGGTGTTTATGACGAAATGGACTTAAATGTTGGAAATTTAACTTGAGCCAAAAAGATCCTTTGGAAAGTGAAGATTCATTTTTCTAAGTAAATACAAGCTCATGAGGACTAGTAGAAAGAGATTTGAAATGAGACTAGAAAACTAAAAGAGACGATATAAGAATTGAAAACCTATCAGAAGGATAAGGTCAAGAGGACAAAAGGTTTTCAAGGAGCCTATGGAAATGGGAAAGGTTATTTCGAAAGAGGTGGATGATGATAACTCTGCAAACAAATATGCCAAGGTAGTGAAGGATAATGGATAGCAAAATTATTGGAAGATGACTGACATCAAACAAGAGTTTTTTCATAAGATTTACATGAAAAAAGGTTGGGATGAGTCATTAAGGGTCGTAAGTGAGTCAAATATCGTACTTAAGCACATACCAAGATCTCAAGTTGAATATTTTCATAAGTTTGATGACCACAAAATATAAAATATATCAAGCAAAGTAAAATGGTAATCAAAGGGGAAAAATCAAGCCTTGCTTTCCCAACTAACCCTTTGGTAAGTCTTCATGGTAATTATGTATTTGACACTTTTTATGTTCTTTCCTTTTATAATATATTATTTTAATGAGTTGATCACATTTTGTTAATAAAATGAAATAAGATTTATATGTATTTTATTTTCCTCTCTGTATGGACCCATAAGTTTGTTTCATGTAAATAATGATTCTATTATCTTTCAGACTTCAATTTGAATAAGTAATACGCGAGAAAGTTCCTAGAATAAATTCATGACCTTATGTGGGAAAACTTGTTCAAAGAAATGAGAGTATCCAAGTTACATCTAAAATAATTATGATGTCACATGAAGAGAGATTAAAGATCTTAGTTCCAAGGACTTATCCATCGTAATGGAAAATTATGATTTAAAGGAACAAGTCGTTATAGGAGCATAAGTATTCTCAAGTGGCCTCAGATATAGGATTGCCTTATTCTAGTACGAAGAACTTTGAGTTGTACTTGAGGTTGTTACGAAAAGCTTCATGTTCAAGATTTCAAGACCAGACTTCTTCATCTTCATTCAAGATCTACTCATGCCATGAGTAATGAGAATGCCTCTTTTGGATAAAAGTAAAGGACTTAGATGGCTTACAACATGCATGGTTAACATAAATAAAATAGGATTTTCTTAAATTAGAAAATATGTTAAAATATATGTGTGTTTGTATGGCTTTTGGTAGTAGTGATATAAGTATGCATGTATTCTTTTCGTATATATGTATATCAAAGTTTAAAAATTACTGCATAAGTATATCATATGTTTGTTTGATAAAGTTTCAAACTAACATAGCTTTTTTTTAGCTCAATACAAAGTTCAGGACTTTTGTTGACTTGCTGCAGCAGTGACACATGGATTTACTTCAACGAAGGCCTGAGTTCTCTAGTCACAAGTTGGGCCAAAGTTTTTAATCTAAAAATATTTTTCTTTGCCAACTACCCTCGATGATCTATTGCCTTAGCGAAATAAAGCTTTAATTTCGTGAAACAAGGCTTAAATGCAGCTAATGAAGCTAGAAAGTAATATATTTTACAAGATCTTTTATTGTCCTCCTAAGGACTCATGAAAGACTCTTTTATCATCCATATCTTGTCTTCTCTAGAACTTGTTTGAATAATATTAGGCAATTAGGTCACCATCTTCTCTTATGTTGTGTGTGTCTAAACACACAAGTTTAAAATACTTTTAAGGAGGATATTTACTTCATTACAATTGATCCTTGACTTAAAACTAAAATAAAAAATATTGAGTGATTTTCACAAGAATTTTTTTGCAAGTTTTTTTTTTAAACTTTAATTGTGACATCCTTGTTGTTATTGCTATTTGATTTCATTTGAAGTCTTATTATTTCTTCTCAAAACATGAACAAACATTTGCCAATTTTTTTTTCTTGAAAGACTTTAAATATTTTTTATATCTAAAAAATAACCATGAGTATATTTTTTTTATTAGTCCATAATTTTAAATATTTCAATAAACTAATAGGAATCTCACAGCCTAGGAAGTTAAAAATTCATTGGTGGCTTTTCACATGTTCTAATGGAACAAAAAGTTTTCTTCAAATTTAAAGAAGATTTGAAGATTAGTTCAAACATATCATTATCAACGAAAGCTGACACCTATGACGTGGCAAGTGGTGAGAAAGAGATTCATTATTACTCTTCCTATGAAAATGTGGGAAATGTAAGTTGTAGAGGTTGTGAATTATTGAGTGTGGAGAGGTTAAATCTTGTAAGTCATTTATCCATTTGTGTAAAACTTTACCTATATCATCAAAGGTGTTGGTTTGGCCCTAAGTTTTTCTTGAATTGGGTTTTCCCTCGTATAAATCTTTGTCTCAATTACATGATTTACTATTCAATCCCTTTATATACTTAATGAACATATTTTCACAATATATTCATTTTGTAAATCACATTTTTATCACTTAGACACTAGGATAAGTTTTTCCCTGAATTGGATTAAAGGAAAATATTACCTGAACTTTGGTAATAATTTTGACTTGGGCAGTATTAATCCAACTCCATTTAGCCTACATTCGCTCTCAAATGGTATTAGAGCTATACCTCACTTTTGTAGGTTTAATCATCTTGAGGAAAATTGTCCAAAGACTTCTTGTATAAAGTATGGTTTGGGTGGGACATGTGTATAGTACCTGTACTTAGATGAGAGGTGAGTTATTCATTGCATGTGAGTGTCCACGGGTTTCATATTTATTGTAAATTAGTCGCATGATTTATATGGATGTATTGGAGTTACTCTTGCAACTTTAGGGCGCTGACCCAATCTATAAAATGTTCCTCGGGGATTATTATTGTATATACATGTTTAGCAGGGCTTAGCGATCAACCTTGGAGTTGTGTAGATCCAACTTGTTATCCATAGAGTTAAAGTTGGTTCACTATAGTTTCCAATTGTATTCAGGAGTGGATTTAGAGGTGGTCATTGTTGTACCTTCTTTTCTATTCAGTCGAAATAAGTGTAATAAGAGATTTTAACATAATGGATTCATTTATTGGACTTTAGTTATTTCATCTCGGCTATCACTGTTGTCATCCTTTTGTTGAGTTTTATTGTGGATGGTTTTTATTTAGAGTAGTTTTTGGTTTATCGATGATGTTGAGGATGATATAAATTATTTTAGCACTCCTTTGATTTTGGATCCATCCTGATGTAATACCCCATACATTTATGAGTGTTTTATTTCCATATGTCCGTGGATTTATTAATTTAATTGAGGAAATTAAATTGGTTTCGGTAAATATTAATTAGAGAGTTAAGGATTAATATTTATTATTATTATTATTAATATTATTATTTACTTATATGTGATAAGTAAATAGAAATGGGAAATGTTATATGTCGTTTATGAGTGATAAATGACGGTTTATTATATTATGTCGATAGAGAGTTACATTAGCGGATTTAAATAGTTATGGACGATGTGTATTGTATGCACGTGTCGAGCCCGATTAATGAGATATTGGTATATTTTTATTCGGGTGATGCGGATGGTCTTTTTGAGTGCACTAGTGATCAGGAATGGGTCAAAATAGTCCAGAATAGGTACCCGAGAATTATAGTTGGGCTCCGGGGACATTTTAGACATAGTAGGGCCCATATAGGGGTATGGGTGTCTTTTTGCCCTTAGTGCTACACTTAAAAATGGGATTAGGGTGTGATTAGGGAGTATTTAAGGGTTAGGGAGGTGGATGACAACCTCACTTTTGGCCTATGCATAATTGTGATTAAGGAAGAGCTTAAGAAAAGAGAAAAGGAAGAAAGGGAGGAGATAACTTAGAGAAGAGCCAATCTTCGGATTGAATCATCGAGTAGATACTTCAAATTCATGTCCATAAGGCAAGTATTTACTTGCTTTAGACTCCAATTAATGTGGTTAATTACGTTCATAATTGATTCAGAACAAATCTGAGATTTAGAAGATGAAAGATTTTGAGAATTGATTAAATGAAATCAGTTTGTGTTAACCTCTAATCATAGTTGATGATGATTGATAATGAATAAGTAAGAATTTTGTGATTAAATTATAGGTTTATGAGTATGAACATGTAGAGCATTGATAAGGTGCATATATCAATGGAATTTCAAGGTTTGATAATGTTTTAGTTGTTTAAATTAATGAATGATTAGGAATCATAGGGTTTTGATTATGGATTCAAGTATATTTTCGATATTATAATGCTTTTGGGTTAGTTATGTATTGATGTGGTATATCAATTTATAATTTTGGGAGGCTTGGGACATCTATTGGAGGGTTTTAGAGGTGAAAATGTGAGGAAGAAGAAGATTGGTAGCCCAATGAACTAAATCGGTTCGCGGGGGGGGGGGGGGGGGGGGGGGGGGGAGAGAATTAGTTCGATCTAGCGAATTGACTCAGTTTGTCAAGCGAACCAATTCGGTTTGTTGGCCAACCCAGATTTTTTGTTATGCGCGGTTTTGACCCGGTAGAGCTCAGAGAATAGGCATATGGGTTTCCAGAGTAGGTTTGGACTACTAGGGAATATTTTCAAGGTTTGGTACGTGTGTTAAGCTAGCGGTTAGATGGGTTCGGGTGAGATGAATCGAGAATTCAAGTGAGTAAACCCTAAATTATATAATCAAAAAGTCGGTCCAAACTTTGAGATTTGTTAGATGAGTTGCTGTGGGATTTTCATATCAAGTCAGTACTTTATATATATACATATTGTGGGTTACCTATATATATTCGTGTTGTTAATAAGTAATTGTTTGAATATACCTACTCGGTAGTGCTATTATTACGAGGTTGAGCATAGTGGTCAGTCCATCCCGGTGTTAATCATATGGTGTTGGATTGGTTTTCCAGGTCATAGTACTGTTTCATGTTCACTATCCATGTGTGAGGATAGGTGTATGTTTGGGGACCTGGGTGAAATTAGGCATGGTTGTGACCCCCAGACGTATGTTTATAACCGCCTCCATTGTTTGTATTTACGTTCGGGTTTGATGGTGAGATTCTGGCCTGGTGGCTCAGTGTGATGCGTGATATGCCTAGAGACTAATAGCACATGAGGGATGCATCCTGTAGACACCACATTTTAGGACCCCCTAAGTCTATCCTTAGGTCCCTAGAACCTCCCCATTTCAGTACAAATCCTAGGTCATACTCTGAGTACCGTTCTAGAAGCCATCGGGTCCTCCCGGGCCCCATTCGACTCCGATCAACTCTATTGTCAGAGAGAAATCTCATTGAATCTTCGAAGGGCTCTGAATCCCCTTTCCAACAATCCACCCCATGCATGAATCAACATAACAGTTCGGATGAACAAACCATTTTACAACCAAAAATCGATCTGGAGGCCAATGGGTGCTCGCAGGCTTTGATTTGACCCCAGTCAACTTCATCGTCAGAGTAAAAGATCAATGAATCTTCAAAGGGAACTAAAACTCCTTTCTAATGATTCAACTCGTGCATGAAATGACATAACCGTTCGAACGAACGATCCATTTTTCCATGAAAATTGATTTGGACGCCACCGGGCGCTCCCGAGCTTCGTTTGACTAAGTTCAACTCTTTAGATCCAATGAGACTAAATGAATCTTTTAAGGGAACTAGATACCCTTTCCAATAGTTCACCCCGTGCGCGAATCATCCTTACGGTACGGACGAACGCCCCATTTTACCCTGAAAGGTCATCGGGCGCTTTCGGGCCCCGATTGATAAAAGTAAACTTTTCGAACAGAGCGAAGCACTTTGGAATGTCGAATTACCTCACATAAACTTTCCAAAGGTCCAACCCATGTGTGATTTTGATTTACGGTTTGGACGAACAATCCATTACCGTCCGACGATCTCCTATCTAAAGGACCGACGAGCACTTTCGAGCCCCGTTTGACCCAAAGTCAGCACCCAAATCAGGGAGCGTCCCAAAGGACTCTTGAAGGTATATGAATTAACTTTCTAATGGTATGAACCGTGCATGATATGGATTCATGGATTGCTTTCTACGACCGTTTTCCCAAAAAAATCTGCACGAGACTACTGATTGATAGGTCCATTTCCGAGCCTATCGGGAGTGTTTTTAGGTTTACCCACCGATTGGCAGGGATAGGGATATGCTGATCCGCACCCCCTTACCCTATAAATATAGGGCATGATCTCACTCCCAAAGGACACCTCAGATCCATCAATATCAGTGATCTCAGCAACATTCTCTTGCGATTAACGAAGTTTCCTTGTGTGAAATTCCTTTCCATCTTTCATTCCTATCCCTTTCATGCCCAATTTAGACAAATCTCATTCTCTTTCATCCAACATTCAAAGGAGCTCGTCAAGGATCAAGATCAAGCCTCAATCCTCCAAAGAAGGTCCAAAAATCCTTCTCTCTCTTTAATTTCTTTATTTTTACATTAGTTACATAAATTCTTAATCTAGATTTTACTTCAGTTCATACATATTAATACCTCATCCTTTATTAATCATATTTCATGTACTATATTTTCTACAAAAAATTCCAAAATCAAGAAAAAGAGGGTTACACTTATAAATTCCTACGGGATCATCCACCACAATTTCTCAAAACTAAAAATACATTTTCTACACACACATATGATAAATTCCCGTTCAAATCTATGGGATAAACTCCACCCTTATGCCGCATGCGAACTACATTGACTTTGATGCCTTTATAGGCTACGTAGGCGTCATGGGCTAAAACTCGAGAATCAAGTCCAATTTTTCAATTTTCTAATTATCCAATTTTTTTATATGTATTATATTTGTGATCCTTATTGTCATTTTATCCAACATATATTATCGTTTCATCATAACGATCAATATCTCAATAAACGCATACATCGTATTTTCTAGATATTATTTCGGAAACATTCCTTTGGATGACCTCACTCTATCTTTTCCATGATATGAGTTCAGGGATTCCGATCTCCATTTATACACACACACACTTCATAGAGAAGTTAATAAAAATAGTAACACAAACCCATGAGAGACCAAAAGGGAGAGATGGGTTCTTAAAACCTTTCCATTTCATAACTTAGCCCCCGGACCTCTGAACTATTGGTTTAATAAGCATCAATTTTTCTTTAATGCCGCTTTCTTCAAGAGGCAACATGTTCTTTTGCATGTTTTATGAAAAATAAGTTGGCGACTCCATCTCTTTATATTGACCCAACGCCGACGACGGCCGAAGCGCTCTTTAGAGGAAGAGGGTGCGAGACCTTTTTCTCATTCCCTCCTTCCCACACCCCCACCCCCACCCCTCCCCCCACCGGGAAAAGGAAAGGGTATAAATCCCGAGATGTCCACAGTGGCGACTCCGCTAGGGAATAATTTCATTCATAAGAGGGCTATACTCTGTTTGCATGGGTGTAATTGTCTTCTGCTTATGTGCGTATACACCTACATGTATATTCTTTTTTCTCCTCTATTATTTCTTGTACATATCTGCCTCATGCTTGTATCTTTACTCACTCATTCACTTGTAGATACTCTCCATGTACACTTCACACTACTTGCACATAGGATCACTTATATCCACTTAGAATATCCATGCTTAGGTGTCATTAACACACACATTCTCTTATCACACTTATATATATCCATGCTCACTCACACTTGTCACACACCACTTATAGTTGATCGATGCTTAGGTTCACTACCAAACACTCACTCGTAGATAGTCACACATCACTCACTGTCACATATCCATGCTTAGTGTAATCTTTATGCTCCATGTTTGATTTACTTTGTATACTTGTACATCCTTCCCTATTAGTATGGTGCTCATCAAGCTAAATAAAATATTCTCTCCATAATATGCTAATCAAGAATCATGAAATTTGCATATTACATCGCCAAAGAGCATGATTATTGATCAATTTTTATTCCGTAACTGTGGGGTCACTTCGTGATGGGCGCTGGTTTGGTAGGTCGCAGTTAGCCTAAGGGATATGACTCTCACATTCCATTCGATAAGTACCTTCAGTGTATATCGAACAGTTACCACTGCATCGTACTGCTTGATCGAAGTCATAATGGGAGGTATAGTATAGGAAACTCGTTCACATACGTCAAGTATATCAAATTCTCTCTCACGCTTACTCCCCCTATGAGGTATATAGTGAGGCAATTCACGTAGACTCAGGTATATCAAATGGCTTGTCCACACATACTGATTGCCCTTAAAAGAAAGATGTATATCGTGGAAGTCATGCCAAAGGGGGTAACCCTTCTAATTAACCCAACAACTGCATATCCTCATATAGGCGTCAAATCCAGGGCACTCATATTTAGTTTGCCGGTTACTACCCAAAATTTCTGTCGAAATGATGGGTCAACATCTTGCCCAAATTTTCATAGATTTTTGTTTTCTAAAACGGGACCTTGTTCATGAGCCTGGTAACAAGTCCAACGTATTTGACATATTTTCCAAATCCAATTTTCCCAGGCTCGGGTCCTGTCCAACATTTCTAGTGATAATCATAATAATAATAATAATAATAATAATAATAATAATAATAATAATAAAAAAATTAATAATAATAATAATAATAATAATAATAATAATAATAATAATAATAATAATAATAATAATAATAATAATAATAATAATAATAATAATGCTGAGACCCTTTTTCTCATTTTTCCTTTTTCTTTACCAAAAGTGTTAAAAATATTTTTCCATGTTCTATCAAAATACCCAAAGCATTTTTCCTTCAATTTACCATAAATATTTTTCCTCCTTTTTGCCCAAAAATATTTTGTCCCCCTCTTTTTCAAAAATGTCAAAAACATTTTCCTCCTATAATAAAAGACTTTCTTTTCTTCTCTTTCAAAAAAATAAATTCAAATCTTTCTCCTTCTCAGGTCCATCGCATACCCGACCCCGACCCGAGGCTCCATTAGTTCCATCGCTACTCCTTTCGAGTCTGAAATTCCCCTTCATCCACTTTCCATAAAAAATGTCGACCAAGTACCTAATGTGCAGCCAAATTTGATGATAGTTCTAGCCCAACTCACTGCTAAGATCGACAACCTTCAAACTGAGGTCCATAAGATGCAGTAAAATTGGGTCCTTGTTCCTGAAGAGCCCGAGATCCTCTTCCCTCACTCCATGGGTCCTCCCGGACCTAAGCCTATTTGGGTCCCCAAGATATATCAACACGCTCCACGTGCACCTCTTATAAATAGGCCACCGCCAACTCAGCTCCCCATGCCAAATCTTTCGTAGCTAGGGGCTAACCTACCTATGATCGTTAATCCGAAATAAGAAGAGTTGAACAAGGTCAAGGAGGACCTTAAGATGTTGACCAAGAAGTTTAACCAAGTTCAAATCTCCTGGAACTACATGGATTATACCCATATATCTCCCTAACCTAAAGCAAGGTTGCCGAAAAAGTTCAAGATGCCTAACATTGAGAAGTTTAGGGCTAGTGGACCCCTAATTGTTCATATCCGAAGTTACCACCGAGCCATGACTCTCCTAGGTGACTTTGAGGAAATAATGGCCCAAATGATCCAACAGACTTTGAAGGACAACACTCTTCACTGGGTCTTATCTCTCGAGGAGTCCAGGATTTGCAGTTGGAAAGATGTTACCCCTGAATTCATGCCATAGTAAAAGTATAATGAAGAGTTGGAGGTTACCTGCCCTGATTTAGAATTTCTTATACACGAACTCGAGGAATCTGTCAGTAACTTCATAGAAAGATGGAGAGAGAAAGCGAACACCATGACCAACCGACCTTGCTAAGAGGAGCAAGTCAGTATCGTGAAAAAGAAATTCTTACCCCATGTCCGAGCGACGATGGGAGGACAATATTACCCCCATTTTCGAACCCTCTGAGAAGAAGGAGTCGAGATATAAGAAAATCTTGTTAGGACATAAGTTGAGCTGAAGAAAGCATCCGGATAAATCGCTCCTAGAAAGTACGAAAAGCCTGCCAATACCATAGTTTCAACCACCAATAACATCTGTCAACCTGCCACTTCATGGGCACCAGAAAGTCGCCCTAACCTAGTAAAAAGGAATATGCCAAGCTTCACGCTCCCCTCTCTAAATTTTATCAAGCCCTTTTAAGCCTAAATCCTATCAAGCCATGGACCCTCGTCCATTACCAAACCCATTTCCCAAAAATTTCAAACTTGATGCCTATTGCGATTTTCACCAAAATGTCGACCATACCACTGATCAGTGTTTCCACCTTTAAAATGTAATCCAAGATCTGATTTACCGGGGTATCATCACCCCACCAGCCAATCCTTAACCAAACACTACCCATAATCCACTCCCAAATCATGCAAATGTTATCTTCTTATAAGAAGACCTAAAATTTGATCCATCTACCCAGATCATACCCAGTAAATCGCCTATCATACCCATATATTCACTTAAACGCCTCCAAGTTTTCCCATATTTTCTCCTGCATCCTACCTGTTTCGCCGATCAGGCCCTGTCACTCCGTATAAGAGCATGCATTGCTATTCGTACCCATTTCGGAGGGGAAAATATGGAATTATCAGCAGTATTGAACCAACTTCTAGAGTTCAAGTTGAAATTTCCCTCAGAGATGACCATTGACTGCCATAGATTCAGTATGCTATTCTTGGAAACTCAGAAGTGGGCTCGAGAGTCAAATAGTTGGGTGGTACCTATGATGAAGCCATATAAGATGATGTTATCCAGATCATAGCAAACTTATTTCAATAGACCACTAAAATTTACAGTGTATCCGAGCTACTTGATGCTTTAAAACTACAAGGGATCCCGGTCCCTTCGCTTCTATATATCCCCGTTATGTGGGAGGATTTATACAAAGAGGCCTTTGAGGTTGTGGAGTGCATTGACTTTTCGTGGAAAGATGATATCGATGCCACCGGATGGGGAGATGAATTTGATAGCTTAGATGAATAGCATAACCTAAAAAAGACTAGCCCAGTAGTCAAAATATATGGAATGCTATCGTTTGAGGAACTATTAGATGAAATAAACAAGGTGGCCGAACAACATGCGATAGATGAGGAAATGAGTTTTTTTTTTTTTTCCCTCTTCTGTGAACCATATGACTAGTTCAGGGAGGCATTACAAGGTTCTGAACCTACAATCATTAGCGATCGACAAGGGCAAAGGTGTTGAGAAAGTTTATATTCTGGAAATGACCCTTGAGGAGAGAAATATCCTCGATCAGTTGAAGAAAACCCAAGCTAACATCACTCTATGGGGACTCTTTATGTTTTCCCAACTGCACCAAAATGCCTTGATTAAACTACTTCCCGGGCCCACAACCCCTTTTTCTACCACACCAAAAGAAGCAGTGAATCTGGTCGGATCTCTAGAATCTCCTAGAATGTTATCCTTCTCCAAAGAAAAAATCCACAAGTTTGGTTCAAATCACAACTATGCTCTAAATATCTCTGTCGAAGTCATGGGAAAGATCGTCCCACTTTTGCTTGTCGATAATGAATCAACTCTTAATGTTTGCCCGTTAAGAACCCTCAATTTCTTGGGACTGAAAGTGAGCGACCTTTCTCCAACCTCTTTCGCGGTGCATGCTAATGATAATACTCATCGGGAAGTAATAGGATCCATAAAGCTTACAATAGGGACTGACCTTATAAATCCCGTTACTGAATTCCAAGTCATCGATATCTCGACTTGTTTTAATTTGTTGATCAGATGACCATGGTTCCATCATATTAAGGGTGTGTCTTCTTCCCTCCATAAGAAATTGAATTTTTTTAGCTAATGGAAAGGTCATCACCATCTTGGGCGATGACACTAACATTAAAAATGCGAGCACCAGTAACCCATTACTAGAGATACATCATGGGGCAAATGATATGCTTTTGTCAGGTTTCCAAGTTGAACAACTTTTGCTCCCAGCACGGGATGATTTCAATGATAAAGTTTGTCCAGAACACATTCCTCATTGAAATAACAATATGATACAGATGTTCAAGAACATTCTCAGACTGGGTCTGGGACGACGACAACATGGAATACTATAACCCATAGTGTTGAAGAAGGCCTTTCCTCCTTGTGGCCTAGGTTATTAGCCATCAGCATAAGAACTCAGAATGCTCCACTAACCTCGGTTGAAGAGAAGGCTAGAAAGTTCCAAGACTGTCTCAAGGGATTCCTTGAACGGAAGATTCGTAAAAAAGGGTGAAGATTTTCCCTTTTGTGGCTTTCCCAAACCGTGGTATGATAATGTGGACAAGAAGATGAGACTAGGAATGGATATATTTTTCCAAGACAACTAACCATAAGCCTAAAGTTCCTAGAATCATGTGAAACCACTCATTGAGAAGACTATAGTTGCTATTGGAGATTACAAGGCAAGTGACTTCGAGGATTCATTTAACTTGTAGACATTGGGGCTAACACTTTGCATGATCCACTCAAGCACTACATCATCGAATACATCCCTCCTAATCAAAGCCGATGATGCACCTTTCCTCAATTGTCATATCATATTAGTTCCACCCACTAAAAAATATAACCCAACTCTGGTGTTTATCCCATTTCCTCTTCTTTTATTACCACTCCCGGTTCTGATCATAATGCAATCGAGACCTCCTTTGACGAGATTCTCAATTTTAATTTTCTTAACAATTAAATAAATGAAGATTTTGAGTATCTTGTTGTGCCTTACATTAATTGTATTGATTCTAATCAAACTCTTGATGATGATGATTTTTCAAATGAACAATTCTTAACTGGTCTTAATAAGGTTAATACCATATAACATAATCGCGTTTAAGTTAATGAAGATAAAATTATTGTTATTAATCTGGGTTTTAGTAGCTAACTACATGAGATTAGGATAAGGTCGACCCTTGATGAGCATGAGCGTGCGCAACTTAGAGAATTATTTAAGGAATTTTTGGATGTCATCTTATGGTCCCATGACGACATGCCCGACATTGATCCCAAATTCGCTCAGCCTGAGATACTAACGCTCCCAGAATGAAAACCGATCAAATAAAAACTACGAAAGCTCAGCACCGAAAGCTCACTAAAGGTTAAGGAAGAAATGGTCAAACAGCTGAACGTAAGCTTCATCCGAGTGATTGAATATCCCATATGGCTAGTCAATATCGTACCCATACCGAAATCAAGAAGAAAGGTTTGTATGTGTGTTGACTATCGAGATTTGAATAAGGCTTCTCTGAAGGATGATTACCCTCCACCTAATATCGCCATGAGTGTAGATAATATGGATAGTTACACTCTTAAGTCATTTGTTGATGGTTTTACTGGATATAATCAAATCAAGATGCACCCAGATCATCAAGAGAAGATTGCATTCATCACCCCTTGGGGAACCTTCTGTTACACCGTTATGCCATTTGGTCTAAAAACATAGGGGTTACCTACCATAGGGTTACCACAACCATCTTGCATGATTTGATACACAAAGAAGTCGAGGTATACATAGATGATATGGTTATCAAGTCTAAAACTCGAGAAGGTCATGTTCCCGCTCTCAGGAAGTTCTTGGAGCGACTGCGGCGATACTAAATGCGACTTGACCCACAAAAATGTGTTTTTAGCATTACCAAAGGAAAATTTTTGGGATTCATGATTAAAGAGAAAGGGATAGAAGTTGATCCTTCCAAACTAAAATCCAAACTCCAGATGCCACCACCCCGAACGGAGAAGTAATTCCATGGATTCCTTGGAAAATTATAGTATATTAGCCGGTTCATCAGCTAGTTGACTTATATTTGTGAACCCATATTCAAACTCCTCCGGAAGGATTCAACTATGGGTTGGAACAAATCTTTCTAGGAGGACTTTAACCAAATCAAGAAATATCTTACCCGACCTCCGATACTCATGCCACCACAACTTTTTCCACCCCTACTCCTATACCTGACCGTAACAGACACCGCAGTTGGGGCTTTGTTAGCACAATACCTTGAAGAGTATCACAAAGAGAGAGCCATCCACTACGCCAGTCATACATTGGTCGGATAAAAATTTAACTACACTGCCTTGGAGAAAGAATGTGTCGCCCTTATCTGGGTCACCCAAAAATTATGACACAATATGGTCATTTTTCCCATCAAACTTGTATCCCGAATGGATCCTATCAAATACCTTCTCGAGAAACCTTCTCTTTCTAGCCGAATGGCCCGATGGTTGATTTTGCTAACTAAATTTAATATTGTGTATGTCATTCAGAAAGCCATGAAAGGAAGAACCATCTCTGACTACCTTGCTGACTGCCCTATGGAAGAAGCTGATGTTTGGATTTTCGAGTTCTCAGATGAAGATATCCTTTTTACCTCCCAAGAAGACCTTCGGTGGCAAATGTTCCTTGATGGTTCTACTAACAAGAAAGGATATGGCATTATGATACTCCTAATCTCCCTTGATGACTCTTACACTCAAGCTGGATTTTCCCTGGACCAACAACATGATCGAATAAGAGGCATGCACGGCAGGCCTCAAAGTCGCTCTCAAGAAAGGAATTCGATGCCTCATCATCGGCCAAGTACTTAGAAGATGGAAAGTCAAAGACGAGAAGCTCTTACCCTTTCACGCCCACCTAAAAGAGCTGGACTCCCGAATTTAAGATATTACATTCCACAACCTTCCCCGAGTAAGAAAAAACTTATTCGATGCCCTTGCTACATTAGCCTTCATGATTGACATACCCTAAGGAATAACGATGGCCCCTTTCATAATCCAATAGCAAGCTTAACCAACCTACTGCTACTATATTGAGCTCATCACAAAAAAATATCTTGATATATCCAATTGCTGGTACTACGACATCTGACGCCTCCTCAAGCATGGTAGATACTCTCAAGATTCTAACAAAAAAGATCGAGAAACCCTTCGCAAACTGGCTGCCAGTACATTATCTACGATAAAGCACTGTTCAAGAGAAACTTCGATGGAACCCATTTACACTACATCGCAGGGGCTGACATTAAAGATATGGTGCAAAAAAATCCATAGCGGGGAGTGCGGACACCACATGAAAGGCCATATGCTTGCTAAAAAATCATCCTACAGGGATATTATTGGACAACCATGGTTCAGGATAGCATTGCCTATATTCGGAGACACCTTAAATGCCAACAGTTTTTCAATCTCAATCAATTGCCTCTACGGGAATTGTACAACATGACTTCTTCCTGACCATTCTCCACTTGAGGCATCAACATCATAGGGAAAGTTACAACCAAAGAATCTAATAAACATGAATTCTTCTTGGTTGCCATTGATTACTTCATCAAATGGGTCGAAGCCGAGTCATACGTAGTTCTGAATACCAAAAAGATAGCTAAGTTTATCCGCGAAAATATCATCTGCCGATATGGGGTCCCCCACGAGTGAATATCAGACAATGGGTTACATTTCTAGGAAGAAGTCATAGAATTGGTTGATGAGTATGGGATTCAGAGACATAAATCTCTCCCAATCGACCTCAAACCAAATACACAGTCGAAGTTTCTAATAGAAACCTTAAAGAAATCATCAGTAAGATGATCGAAAGCTGTCGAGATTGGGACGATCGGATACCTTACACCCTCTAGTGCTACACCACTTCAGTTTAAGAATCTACTGGGGCTACCCCTTACTCTCTAGTATACGACATGTATGCAGTCCTACCCGTTGAGCTAGAAATTCTTTCATTACGCGTCATACTTCTGCCAGAGAAGGGGATTTATCCCTTAAAGAAATCATAGAGTCCGTTTGGGACCCCAGAAGGAAATTCAAACCTAATTGGAGTGCCCCCTACATTGTGAAGAAGATCTTATCCGGTGGCGCCACTATGCTCACCGACCTCGATGGGGAAGAGATGGTACGTCTTGTTAATTTGGACTGTCTCAAGAAATTTTACCCTGAGTCCGAAATATCGGTGCGCTATGACACTTCTCATCTCCCTTTTATTCTTAAAAAAAGAATTCTTCATTTCCCTCTACTCAGAACTACGTGGGGCATGATCCTCTAAAAATATTTTTACTTTAAATGAAACTAAAAAAATTTCAAAAACCCCCAGAGGTACGTAGGCATCTCATACGCTTTACATAAGCACGACCCACTTCTTTCTCACAAAATGCTATTCTTTGCTTATCTTCGAGAATGACGGTTCATTTTTATCAGTTACATGAACAAAAGGATTTTGTATGATGTGACACCCTGCCTAATTAAATACCGAATAACAACTCCTTTATTAAATTAATACAGAATATCAAGTTGGTTCAGTCTTAGCATCACTGTCGAAAACATTTAATTAATTACTAGCCACCTAATATTTAAAATAGAGAGATGCCAAATTTTATTAAATAAGTTAACAATTAACCAAGAACTAAATCATCAACCATCAATTGTATAAACAATCTCATATGAATAACCAATGAAAGAAATAAGCTGATTCTGGAGTAAACACTCTAATAATAATACCAAAGTAAAATAAAGTCCCAATACAAGAGTCTGAATAAATAAACCAATATCTGAAATTATAAAAGTTTGTATCTACAACCTCTAAATAAGAATGGGTAACAAGCCCTGACTGATATAAATGACTTTGAAGGAATCAAAGATAAATGTGGAGGCATATAATACCGAGATCCTGTAGTTTTCATAGCAGCTACAACACGTCTTCAGAATGAAACTTCTATGCTTGGCGCCCTGTGGCTGGGCACCTAAAAGGTTTTTACAAACAAAATAGATTTGGAGGAAAATGGGTCAGAGCCCGAGGTGAAAACAGTTTAAAAATATAGCAAGTGCTTAAATTACAATATTAAATAACACATATATTAAACATGTTGGTTGCGTACTCTCACATGAGTTTCTCACCCCTTAACTAATGTGCACGCCTAACGTATACCCTTAACCCATCCTACTTATGACACTAACTAACAAGTCTGTACCCCTCCTATTTTCGCATTCTAACATAGGGTATCTACTCATAACACCCAAACAAGTCATATTTATATCCCATTTTCACATTCATTAAATTACTTATCTCAAGTGTTATTTAAATTCTCGCCTTCTTAGCCCATTCAATTATCTTAGTTATTTACGTCAACTAAGCAACAGTGAACCAGTCACAAGTACATATATAAATCACTCTCAGTACATATATACATAGATTGCACCCCTGGGCTAAGCTGCGGTGCATGCATACTCTACTATCAAATCCATATACATCATGTACGTAAGGATCATGTGTTCCGAATCACTCAGTAACTGTCTCAATACAAATCACACATATTGGAGGCGGACATAGTTCACATACCCATGGGTCACGCACATACCTACGCTCCCATGGTCATCTGACTTATCAACTCGCAAATAAATCCTTCACAGTCCTACGTCACTAAGGTACTAAATTAAATCCCCCCCGGAGGTACACAAAGATAAGATGGTCCTTTTTAAAAAAATAACCTCATGTGATAACAAGTATGGTAGGTATGTCATAGACATAATAATCCAGATACTAAATAATCACACAACTTAGATAATCATCTTTTTAGGATAGGTATATTCGAGGCCCATATTGTATGTCTCACACATATAATAGTATTGTCCCATTTATTCTACATAATAGATTTTAACGCGATAATTCTCGACATATAGCTCCGAGTACATACCCTATCCCAAAAAGGTTACTAAGTCGCCCGCTAGCCTCTAAGGTTATCTCAGTATTTAAAGTTTCCCCTTTTAGTCTTTAACCTCAATTATAATTGGAGAAAAATATATTCAGGTTCTCACACTTATAATCATACCTCATTAGTCGGATATTCGTAAGTTTACCACTTAACCCCAATTAAACCTAATAATTTTTTGGGCTTCAAATACCATCCTAATGCTTTTCCCTAAGTACCAATATTATCAATCAATCATCACTAAAGAGTTCTAAAGGTTGGAAGTTATTCAATTATTTAAAGGAATCATACTTCACTTTTTCTAGAGGGGTCGATCGATCGAAGAAATGGGTCGATCAAGCAGTTATCTGCCCAGAATTCCCTTAACAGTTACGGGATTCTACCATTTTTACACCTCCAAATCACATTAAAACGTCCTAAACTACCCAAATGAGTATACTAATCATGAAACCAACATTACTACACCAGTCTTAACGTTCAAGATTTATCAAAACATCACAGATTATCGATTTCTTAGATTAAAAGTCATTAATAATACTATAACCCTAGTTTTTCATCATCTCTTAAAAAATCATTATAAACCTCAATTAAATTTCATGATTTGCTAACTCTTAGTCTATAATTATTTCACATAATTATTTCAGAAGGTCCACTACATGCAAACCTACCCAAATTCATGATTTAGTCACCAATTTCACATTATCACAATTATTCAAAATTTGTCTTCAAATTCAATTTATCATGTAGAACATATGCCATAAATCTTTGAAAAATAAAATACTTGCCAGAAAAGTAAATATTATGATCCTTTGAAGCAGATGGTATGGGAGTGATCTTCTCTTTCTGATCTATCTGGTGGTGGTGACAGTGGTGCAAAAGCCTCTAGAGTGGTTTCTTCTTTGGGAACTTTCTTCTCTTCCTCTCTAACTGCCATTATGATTTTTGGTTGTGAAAACCCTAAGGGACTCAAGTGTTGGCTGATAATATCAGTCTAAAATTTGTGGGTTACTATTCCTCAAAAAGTCAAAATGACTAAAATACCCTCCTGGGTTATCGATTAGGCCTAAAATGCCCCGGGACCCAAGCTAAATCCCCGGCTAGTGTTTTCTGATTATCTCGACCCTTTCGGACACGTTGGCGCACTCAAAATGATAATAGGGATGACATAAAAATAAAATACTTTTAAATCCATTAAATTAGGTCCTGACACGACCGACACGCGCGTCCCAACTTAATTACTGAAACTGCCGTATTTTCAACTCATGTTAATTTTAATAAATTCAATAATCATATATTACCATAATCACTCAGTAATATTCAACAACATTATTATAATCAAATACTAACTCTTGTCTCGCTAGCATTTATATCCGAATTAATTTCCAAGTAATTATCCCAAATTAATATAATTAATCCCATAATTAATAGAAATTTCATTTAATTAATCACATAATTAAAAGCCATAAAAATACGGGGTATTACATACTTTTCCCCTAATAACAGAATTTCATCCCAAAATTCGAAAAGTAAGGCATACCTGGAAAAATTAGGTATCCTCTAGTACTCAAAATAAAATACAAAGAAAGGCTCAATCACTACAGCCCCCGCTTCATAATAAGCTTGTTGAACTCTCTTGACACTTTATCAGTTATAGGATCACACCTTAATAAATTCACCTCACGTTGTGCTCTTATTAAACAACATTCGAATAATACTAGCCTATACATCATTGACCACATTATCTCTATATTATTGGGCGTTCGCACCTCACTTCGCATCAACTCCACGTTTATCTAAACACAAAACCCCCATTCTAGGAGAAACCATGAAACATCTGACTACTCTTATCCGTTCTTCGAATTTCTTCTCCTAGCGGTGTAACTTTTACAAAAGGAAAAAGCCACTTAAGATGATTGGTGGTTATCCCATTAGTCATCGGACTCTAGCTTCTGACTGATCCAAAAGCTCTGATAATCCTCTCACCTCTAAGCATCCAGAGGAAGGATAGTATGGTTTATCTACACAAAACCTCTATAGGCACCTTATCCACTATAAATAGGTACAGGTGCTTTCACATAACTCTACCATTTTGGTAATATCCTCTCCCCATCACCATATTATAGTTCACTTACTGGCTATTCCCATTGTGGAAATGAAATGATCGTAATGGGTCCAAAATTACTTCCATACATCTCCACCAGTCATCAATCACCTTGCGCCTACTCCTCGGGCTATAGGTGAGACACCCTTCTCAAAATGAAACGTTATCCCCACTACTTCCTGATACCTCGTGTTGAGGGTGGATTTCGGAGATCTCATCCTAGTTCAGAATAATACTCGGTGGGACCACGTATTAGCGCGTTCATTATCTAATAGTGTAAATCACCCAAGGAAATAACAATTACTTTCCATCTAGACAACCGGTTCCACATATTCGAAGTAACCCGTTACTTATCTATAAGTTGGCAACCCATCAAAGAAATTTACCAACTTGACTCTTCTATCACTGGAATCGTCGGCTTGATACAAAATTTTCTGGTCGATCCACTTACTCCAACCGATCTACTACTTACTATACCCCTTTCAACACCGACTTTCACTTATAATTCTTCCCGTTAAGTGATACTTAATAACCCTCTTCTTCCCTCAGCGCATACCAAAAGTTTTCACCACGATGTGCACTTCTGGACTCTTTATACCTTATTGACATTAGCATTCTATTTATGTGCAAGTCACTCTCAATATTCTACTAGGTAGAACTCTGCTCCAATTTGTCCATAATAGTTAATTATTTGCCTTCTCAAGGGATACCCCCTTTTTAAATGGCTTCCTATTGCCTTTCAACCAAATTCGGACGTGCTACTCTGATTGCACATGTATATATAGATTATCGTTCTTCTCACAATGCCTAATCCACCCTACCACTTCCATTTTGTCATATTAGTCCCACAAGCATAAATTTCACCCATCTCTATGTCTCTTCTTCTGGATATTCTTACCTCAGCAAACCGGAGTGTCTACACTTCCTATAAACTGTGCATACAGTTTTAAACATCATATACGCTTCATACGCACTCCAAACTCTTTATTACCCCTGCATTAGCAATGTGGCTTTACCACTTGGGCGTTCTTAATCACCCCCGAATTTGAAATTCTAACTGCTCCTAAACATCGTTCCATCCTTTAACCCGCCAGGATAAAACAAAATTTTCAGTACTTCCTCACCAAATAACCGACTTTACTGGCCTTATATCGTAATTTACCCTTTAACTTTTAGTTATAACTACAGACTTCTATAACGACCGAGGTACCCAACTCATGGACAAATGGCCAGTCATCTCCCTACCACCAACCTTACGCTAAGTTTCATGCGTGGGATGTCTCGCAAAGCAAAATCCAAACAAGGAACCCCCCGATACACTACTGCCTAGCATTATCGATCATCAAAATCCGTTAGGAACTCAGTCCATAACATGTACCCCAATATTCCTGTCTCTTGACAACAAAGTTACATATCCTTCTGCAGTTACACTTAAACAAGAAACTTCTTCTGAAAGACACTGTCTCTTAACATTGATGGTAATCACATTCCATAAACATCATGCAAATATAATCGGGGATCTCAAAATCTCATCCCCATACATACAACTATGAGTATTAACTTCCACGTCTCTAAAGGGTGATATAACAATGCACTCTTCCTATTACCACAACCTGAGCATTAATTATAATAATCAGCTAAATCTTTTCACTGAATAGTAAACCAAATACACTCTGAATCATATTAATAAAATCCCTACACATATCGGGATCAAATATACGAGACCATTATACCTTTCAAAGTCTCGATAATATCTATATACATCTATATAAATATATAAATGTGAGCCTGGCCCTCTTGCAGATGGGGTCTCGCTAGAACAAAACATTCTACACCAAGGTAGTAACCCCGATAGACTTGTAATATCCCCACACTATCGGTTTAATCATTATTATAAAACCATAATTCGGATAATATCATACTCGTATAACACAACACTAAAACGAGTAGATTCAATAAAGTATATACCACTATCGATACACCCATTCATCCTCCGTGGATGTCACTAAAGGTAACCCCACTATACCAGGGAAAATATTCACATAAATAATAACATTGCTGATATACGCACAAAACTCATCTCTCATGCGAATATAGTAATAATGAAAATGTAGTAACTCATTCCTGTCACATACAACATGCATCATCATCCGAAGATGTAACTCATACTTCTACCTTGCCAATCGCCTTGGCTGCTCAAATGGTTCCTAGACTTAACACACCTGCCCATACCAAACCGAAAGCTTCAATAACTATTGCCCTTGCTAGGCACCATACCCTTATCCTATACTTGCTTCGAAAAAAATTTAACGCATGGGTTTCACTCCCCACAAAATAACTCAACACATACTCCACTTATCTCCAGTCACACTGACCATGTCAGGGTTGTCCTTCTCCCGGGCTTTGGTAGTATCGACTTTGATGGCTACCTTCGTTGTTCCCTTAGCTTTGATGGCCCTAAGGAACACGCTACTGGCTTCAACAACTCTTACTGAAATCATCGTCGCTTGGTAAAATTTTTGCTATCCGAATCATTTAAATGGGTCTCCCCCTTGTGGTGCTTCACCAACACCATTTCCCCCAATCTTACTCTCTGACTAAATTCACCAATTCTTGTAGCTCCCGACACAAGGAAGCGTTCAGCTCCATATTTTTAAAACGCCACATTATTACCATCTGCATTGACCGTCCAAGCATAATTCTCCAAAAGTGCTAGCAATTCTTCTTATAAGTGAATTTTCCCCTTTAATGTCCTCTTATCCATTGCATCTACTTCATCCGGTGCAGGGTTTGCTAATTAATTAAATTTCTTTTCAAAAATGACCTCTGTCCGACCCTCTTGTGTGAGTTCAGAACAACGTTCGCATCTTATCCTGAACATCTGACGAAGGAACTTATGGTCAAACCATACCTATATGCCTTCTCTTGACAAAACATTCCACTTCTAAGTGTGGTGGTTGCCTCTTACCATTGTAACTCTGCTCTTATGAGCTAATAAAATTTTTACCCTAAATTTCACTTTCGATTAGCCACGCTCCAACATATTCCCAAGCCTATGGATATTTTACCTTTGTTGTTTAATGCACACAATTTTCGCACTCCTAGAATTTCCACTACCGATTCCCTTCAATGTTTCGTTTGATATTCTCCCAATCTAACCTTGTTGGGTGAGTCTAATTCTACTTCACTTTCTACTATAGTGGTACCATAATGTCATATGTTGTTCCCAAGCCGCCTTTACCGTCCTGGCTTTCTGTACCATAATAGGGGTGACCTCAACTACGGTCATCATTCTTGAACATACCCAATAACCTCAACTGAGCCTTGCCTCCTGCTGTCCGCCCAATTGTCCTCGTCTGACATATTGCATCGTTCGACACACGAACACACCCAAATGCAAATAAGATTCACTATCATATACATTATAGCAGGAGAACGAAATCTCACCAAAGAAATCAACAATCCTAAACTTAGGGCTCTATATCAAAGAAAGCTACGCGGGAAGCATAATAAACCACACAAATCCTAAAGGACACTAGAACCTGATGCTCTGATACCACCTGTGACACCCCGTCTAATTAAATATCGGGTAGCTACTCCTTTATTAAATTAATACAAAATATCAAGTTGGTTCAGTCTTAGCATCACTGTCGAAAAAATTTAATTAATTACTAGCCACCTAATATTTAAAATAGAGAGATGCCAAATTTTATTAAATAAGTTAACAATTAACCAAGAATTAAATAATCAACCATCAATTGCATAAACAATCTCATATAAATAACCAACGAAAAGAAATAAACTGAGTCTGGAGTAAACACTCCAATAATAATACCAGAGTAAAATAAAGTCCCAATACAAGAGTCTGAATAAATAAACCAATATCTGAAGTATTGAAAGTATGTATCTACAACCTCTAAATAAGAATGGGTAACATGACCTGACTGATATAAATGACTCTGAAGGAATCAAAGATAAATGTGGAGGCGTCTAATACCGAGATCATGTAGCTTCCCCAATAGGTACAGCACGTCTTCAGAATGAAACTTCTATGCTTGGAGACCCCGTGGCTTGGCACCTAAAAGGTTTTTACAAACAAAATAGATTTGGAGGAAAACGGGTTAGAGCCCGAGGTGAAAACAGTTTAAAAATATAGCAAGTGCTTAAATTACAATATTAAACAACACATATCTTAAACATGTTAGTTGCGTACTCTCACATGAGTTTCTCACCCCTCAACTAATGTGCACGCCTAACGTATACCCTTAACCCTTCCTAGTTATGCTGCTAACTAACTAGTCTGTACCACTCCTGCTTTCGCATTCTAACATAGGGTATCTACTCATAACACCCAAACAAGTCATATTTATATCCCAATTCACATTCATTATATTACTTATCTCAAGGGTTATTTAAATTCTCGCATTCTTAGCCCATTCAATTATCTTAGTTATTTACGACAACTAAGCAACAGTGAACCAGTCACAAGTACATATATAAATCACTCTCAGTACATATATACATATATGGCCTCCCTAGACTAAGATGCGGTCCACGCATACTCTGTTATCAAATCCATGTATATCACGTACGTAAGGATCACGTGTTCCATATCACTCAGGAACCGTCTCAATATAAATCACACATATTGGAGGTGAATATAGTTCACATACCCATGGGTCATGCACATACCTACGCTCCCATGGTCAGCTGACTTATAACCTCGCAAATAAGTCATTCACAGTCCTATGTCAAGGTACGAAACTAAATCCCCCCGGAGGCACACAAAGATAAGATGGTCATTTTGCGAAAACTAACCTCCTGTGATAGCAAGTATGGTAGGTATGTCATACACACAATAATCCAGATACTAAGTAATCACACAACTTAGATAATCATAATTTTAGTATAAGTATATTCCAGGCCCATATCGTATGTCTCATACATATAATAATTTTGTCCCATTTATTCTACATAATAGATTTTAACGCGATAATTCTCAACATATAGCTCCGAGTACATACCCTATCCCAAAAAGGTTACTAAGTCCCCCGCTAGTCTCTAAGGTTATCTCAGTATTAAAACTTTCCACCTTTTAGTCTTTAACCTCAAATTATAATTGGAGAAAAATATATTCAGGTTCTCACACTTACAATCGTACCTCATTAGTCGGATATTCGTAAGTCTACCACTTAACCCCAATTAAATCTAATAGTTTTAAGGGCTTCAAATACCATCCTACTGGTCTTCGTTAAGTACCAATATGCTCAATCAATCATCACTAAAGAGTTCTAAAGGTTAGAATTTATTCAATTATTTAAAGGAAAAATACTTCACTTTTTCTAGAGGGGTCGATCGATCGAAGAAAGGGTCGATCGATCGACATGCTTGGATCGATCAATCGATCAAGCAGTTATCTGCCCATAATTCCTTTAACCGTTACGGGATTCTACCATTTTTACACCTCCAAATCACATTACAACGTCCCAAACTCCCCAAATGAGTATACTAATCATGAAACCAACATTACTACACCAGTCTTAATGTTCAAGATTCATCAAAACATCACAGATTATCGATTTCTTGGATTAAAAGTCATTAATAATACTATAACCCTAGTTTTTCATCATCTCTTCAAAAATCATCATAAACCTCAATTAAATTTCATGATTTTCTAACTCTTAGTCTATAATTCTTTCACTTAATGATTTTAGAAGGTCCATTACATGCAAACCTACCCAAGTTCATGATTTAGTCGCCAATTTCACATTATGACAATTATTCAAAATTTGTCTTCAAATTCAATTTAACATGTAGAACATATGCCAAAATATTTGAAAGATAAATCACTTGCCTGGAAAAGTAAATATTATGATCCTTTGAAGTAGATGGTATGGGAATGATCCTCTCTTTCTGATCTATCCGGTTGTGGTAACGGTGGTGCAAAAGCCTCTAGGGTGATTTCTTCTTTGGGAACTTTCTTCTCTTCCTCTCTAACTTCCATTATGATTTTTGATTGTGAAAACCCTAAGGGACTCAAGTGTTGGCTGATAATATCAATCTAAAATTCGTGGGTTACTATTCCTCAAAAAGTCAAAATGACAAAAATACCCTCCCGAGTTGTCGGTTAGGCAAAAAATGCCCCGGGACCCAAACTAAACCCCTGGCCAGTTTTTTCTGACTATCTCGACCCTTATGGATACGTTAGCACACTCAAAATGATCATATGGATGACATAAAAATAAAATAATTTTAAATCCATTAAATTGGGTCCTGACATGACTGACACGCGCGTCCCAACTTAATTACTAAAACTGTCGTATTTTCAACTCACGATAATTTTAATAAATTCAATAATCATATATTACCATAATCACTCAGTAATATTCAACAACATTATTATAATCAAATACTAACTCTCGTCTCGCTAGCATTTATATCCGGATTAATTTCCAATTAATTATCCCAAATTAATTTAATTAATCCCATAATTAAGAGCAATTTCATTTATTTAATCACATAATTAAAAGCCATAAAAATACGGCGTATTACATATGACTTAGCGATTGTTATAGATAATTCAAATGTAAAATCTCATCAAGAGGCAAAACAATATAATTAAAAAAATTATTTCATTAATGAGAAATTTTGGTACAATAATATCAGCATAGGGAGTCAAACAACTTCCCCCGCGAACCTAACCTTATTATCTTACAAACACAAACAAAATTATTTCTAAACTTAACAAATTTATTCACATACATAACCAAACACCATACAAAAGCTTTACAAATAAAACTCTCCAGGGATCCTACCCGCAGCTTTGAGAAGAACCAGTCCCATCATCATCTACATCTTAGGCTCCCCAACCTTCCTCCTCTTGGATGGATTACTGAAGGCGCTTCATGGAACGATAAGTCCGAACCATCCTAGGGAAAATTAAAACACCTCCCTCCATGGTGTCAAACATGGAAAACCACATTTTCCCGATCTCCTCGGCCAACATTTTAGCCACTATACTCCTCCACAACCACTTCATATAGTCCCCAGAACATGCCAAACTCTGCCAATAGATTAGGAAGGACGGGTCGACGACCGGCTATTCTCCCATAGAGAGCCCAATCGCATGGGCATGCATTAGGTCAAATCCTCCAAATGAAAGAAGTTGAGTGTCCGAGTTGTCACAATCTATTCCCATCCAAATTGACGCAGGAGCCGCAAGGGAAAGTAGAAAGAGGTTTGCCGTAGGCCAACTAAACGAACATATTGGTATTCCCCTAGTTCTAGAAAGGGTTGAAACTCTTCCACCAAGGCACTGACCAATACAAACCTTAAGCCCTGTGCTCCACAAACTAGTTCTCCCAGCCCTCGATATTCAGGCCTAAGCTGATAAAGCATAGAGTAAAGAAGTTCGGCACGACTGCCAAGGGATATTCAGGAGGAACCACCAAACGTAATCTCTCCGACAGCCACATGAACGGCATAAAATGGATACCCCTCAGAAAGGCAGAACGACCTTACCGCCAAGTATCTAGACCATTTAGGGTATCTTTAAGTATCACTGTCATATGATTATAATGATATGACATCAATGCAGTGATGGTAGAAAGTTGAGGGTCCACCATCAGGTCCTCGGTCACTAATAGTACATTCTAAGTAAAATCGAAGGTAAGAGCTCCAACATCAATACAGTCTCTTCAACACAACAGATTCAGCACAATCCAATGAAGGCGGTAAGCTCCACTTTATAACCAAGCTTTCTATCTCCTCTTCCATATACTAACCAAGCCTCCAAAGCCTTCATTCACTCAAAAATTCCAAAAAACTCATTTATCCTAATTTTTCTTAAAATAAATCCTTTCAAAAGGGAATCTCTTTTTCAACCAAGCCATTGAGTCCATCTTCTACTCAAGTATATTCAAAAAATTTCTAAAAACACCCTCTTTTTATTCTTTCTCAAAATAAAGAGTCAGCAGCAAATTAAAGTGCATGTAGAGTAACCCACTAAATCAAGATAATCAAAGGAAATATGCATATATTTTTGCATTTTTCAGTCCCTTTTTAGGTGAAATGTCGCTACATCAAGCATGCAAATGCTAAGCTCCCACAATCAACGATGAATCTGTAAGGAATCCCGATGGGACAAAACCAGAATTGGATGTCACCTCATTTGATGTACCCAAACTCACGCACCATCAACCGTCGTAGTTGCGCATTCCTCTTAGTCACCCCCTGTGCTGGATGGTCGTCCCCTAGGGGTAGAAGGTCATATGCAAGATCCCTAACAAAAAATCAATATCTGGAAAAGGTCATCGAAGAAAAGTGGTCTCAAGAAGAAAGAAAAATTTACTCGATCGGCACTGTCCCTTCACCTGCCCGAGGTAGTCCAAAAGACCGTGCCATTTACGTTTGGCACCCCTACACCTTACCAATCGGCACCTCCCTGAAATTTTGTACAAAAATTCCCCAAAGGGTTACAAATACCCAAAATTCCCCAGAAATCTCCTAAAAGTACCAAATGAATTTTAGAACTTTTTTCACCAAGGAAAACATTTTTTTCAAAGTCTCTCAAATCCCCAACTGAATTAATACCAAATTTTATCCCGGGAATATTTCCCCAGAGGAATTCCCAAATCCAATTGGATATGTCCCCAACAACATCTTCAAGGGACACCGCAAATTAGAAAGCTCCCCTACCAGGGTTTCACCCATTTCTCAGATTAGTATTTTTTCCCAAGGGGAGTCTCCAAACTTTCCTAAGAAAACTATGCCCCACAACTTACTTAAGCCCTTAGAATTGGTTTCGACCGTCGAAATTAGTCGTCTCTACTTAAGGTCCTTAGAATTGACCTCGACCCTCAAATTTTGTCGTTTCTACTTAAGGTCCTCAGAATTGACCTCGGGCCTCAGAATTGGTCGCTCCCACTTAAGTCCTCAAAATTAACTTCAACCCTTAGAATTGGTCGCTCCTACTTAAGGTCCTTAGAATTGACCTTGACCCTCAGAATTGGTCGCTCCCATCTTAAAGACCTCAAAATCGAGTTTGACCCTCAAAATTGACCTCGATCTACAAAATTTATTATTCTATTTAAGCTCTCAGAATTGGTCCTTTCTACTTAAGGCCCTCAAAATTGACGTCGACCCTCAGAATCGGTCACTTCTACTTAAGGTCCTCAGAATTGACCTCGGCCTCAAAATTGGTCGTTCCCACCTTAACCCTCAGAATTGGTCGTTTCAACTTAAGGTCCTCAGATGTGACCTCAACCCTTAGAATTGATTGCACCGATCTTAAAGTCCTCAGAATTGACCTCGGCCCATATAATTTTCCATCCCTAGCATTATCTTAGACCCTCATAATCAATCTCGACCCTCTGAATCGGTCATCCTCGTTCCTTGGGTGCCTAGAATCGACCTTTTCCCAAAACATCATGTGGTGTCTATTTGATGGCTTTGATTTGTTCCAAGCTCACCCGTCAAGGGGATCTATAGAAACCACATTATAGGACCCCCTAAGTATCTCCTTAGGTCCCTAGAACCTCCCCATTTCCTTACAAACCTTAGGTCATACTTCGAGTATCGATTTAGAGGCCACTGGGTGCTTCCGAGCGTCGGTTGACTCTGGTCAACTTTATCGTCAGAGTGAAAGATCATTAAATCTTTAAAGGTCTCTGAAGACCCTTTTCTATGGTCCTCCCCGTGCATTAATCGACATAACGGTTTGGATGAACAAATAATTTTATGACCAAAAATCGACCAGGAGACCACCGGGCGCTCCTGAGCCCCGATTTGACCCTAGTCAACTTCATCATCAGATCGAAAACTTAATGAATCTTTAAAGGGAACTAAAACTTATTTCTAATGGTTTACCCCATGTGTAAAACGACATAACTGTTCGGATGAATGACCCGTTTTCCCCCAAAAATAAATCAAGTGGTCACTAGGCACTCCTGGGCTCCGTTTGACCAATGCCAACTCTTCAGCTCGAATGAGACCGAATGAATATTTTAAGGGAACTAAATACCCTTTCCAATGGTCCACCTCATGAGTGAATCATCCTAACGGTATGGACGAACGATCCATTTTACTCCGAAAGATCACCAGGCGCTTCCGGGCCCCATTTGACCAAAGTCAAATTTCCAAATCGAGAGAAGATCTTTGGAATGTCAAAGTAACTCTTATAACCTTTCCAATGGTCTTCCCCATCCGCAATCCTGACTTATATTTTGGACAAAAAATCCATTACCGTCCGACGATCTCCCGTTCAAAGGACCGACAAGCGCTTTCGAGCCCTGTTTGACCCAAAGTCAACTCCTAGATCTAGTAGCGGCCCAAATTACTCTTGAAATATCTGAATTAAATTTCTAATGGATTGCGTTCTATGACCGTTTTTTTGAAACAATGTGCATGAGACTACCGATTGGCAGGTCCATTTTCCTGACTATTGGTAGTGTGTTTAGGGTTACCTGCGGATTTCCAGAGATAGGTCTATGTCGATCGGTACCCCCTTACCCTATAAATAGAGGGAATGGCCTCACTCCAAAAGAACACCTCAGATCCATCAATATCAGTGATCCCAGCGACATTCCCTTGCAATCAGCGAACCTTGTTCATTTGAAATTCCTTTCCATCTTTCATTCCCATCCTTTTCACACCCAATTTAGCACAATCTCATTCTCTCTCATCCAACGTTCATCTCAACATTCAAGGGAGCTCATCAAGGATTAAGATTAAGCTTCAATCCTCCAAAGAAGGTCCAAAAATCCTTCTCTCTCTTTAATTTTTTCATTTTCGCATTAGTTACATAAATTCTTAATATAGCTTTTACTTTAGTTCATACATATAAATACCTCATCCTTTATTAATTATATTGCACGTACTCTATTTTCTATAAAAAAAAAATTAAGAAAAAGAGGGTTACACTTATAAATTCCAACGGGATCATCCACCATAATTTCTCAAAACTAAAATTACATTTTCTACACATACACATATGATAAATTCACGTTCGAATCTATGGGATAAACCCCACCCTTGTGCCACATGCGAACTACGGGAATTTGATGCCTTTATAGGCTACGTAGGCGTCTCGGGCTAAAACCCGAGACTCGAGTCCAATTTCTCAATTTTCCAATTTTCCCATTTTCGCATTTGCATCTTTTTCATAAATACATTATTTTAATATGTAGTATATTTGTGATCCTTATTGGCATTTTGTCCAACTTATATTATCGTTTCATCATAACGATCAATATCTCGATAAATGCATACATCATATTTTCTAGATATTATTTCAGGAACATTCCTTTGGATGACCTCACTCTATCTTTTCCATGATATGAGTTGAGGGATTTCGATCTCCATTTATATATACACGCACACACACTTCATGAAGAAATTAAGAAAAATGGTAACACAAGCCCATGAGAGACCGAAAGGGCGGGATGGGTGCCTAACACCTTCTCATTTCGTAACTTAACCCCCGAACCTCTGAACTATTGGTTTTGTAAGCATCACTTTGTCTTTAATGTCGCTCTCTTGAAGAGACGGCACGCTCTTTTGCCTATTTTTTGCAAAATAATTCGGCGACTCCATCTCTTTACATTCACCCCAGACCGACGACGGTCGTCAAACTCCTTAGAGGAAGCAGGGCGCGAGACCTTTTTCTCCCCCTCCCCCCCATCGAAAAAAGAAAAAGGGATAGATCCTGGGATGGCCACACATCCGCGAGGTTCTGGCTCTAAGGATGCGGTTATATATATATATATATTGCATATATATATTTATAGCACGTGTGTACCCATGTTATTATTTATTGACGTATACCTAGTAAAGGTAGTATATACTTAGCTAGTGGTGATTATTAGCGGCATGGGATTTGATAGCGGTTATTATCCTAGTTAGGCTAGGTAGCATAATTAGTATAATAAAATGAATACGTTAGGTGCGCAATATAGATAAGAGGTTAGGATAAGTCTCATGTGAGTTCGACTGGTGAATCAATTATGGAAGTAATACACTACGTATTTTTATTTAAAGCATCTAAATATTGGCAAAATAATTTTAAACATTTTTTGACTTTGACCCGCTGGCAAATCTATTTTTGTTTTCAGAATCCCAGGTGTGCAGCAGCCGCAGGGACTATAGGGATCTTTCATGTCGTTACCAGCAGTAGCAGTGGATGCTACAAGACTGATTTAGCCACCTCAGCTTCTTTCTATCTAGATAGGACTCAATTTCCTTTCAGTATTTTTCTTTCAACGTGTTTCCCATAGTCGGATAGGGTTTTATTTATGTCAAGATATTTATTATGTATCATTTTTCATTTACGTTGCATGGTTATTTGTAGTAACCGATGGTTTATTTGGTTCACAATTATTTATTTATTTATTCATATTAGTTATTCTTTCTTTTCATTTGGATGTATGGTTTCATTTGTTTTATATTATATTACTTATTGCGATAATGATTCTGAGAATGAAATCATATTGGATCCCTATTTTATTTTAATAAAGGGTTGATCACCCGGTATTAAAATAGGTGGGGTGTCACGCCTGATCAACCAGCCGTGGAAAATTGGGGGTATTACATCACTTTAATCTCATTTTTCTTCTAAAGCTCGACTTTAGTGAATAGGGGTGAACATGTCACTTTATATAATCTATTTCTCTTCAATTTCATGATTGTTTTGGTGTTCATGGATGTAGAGAAACTGAAATGTTTTGGCCATATCTCCCTTTATATAACCTCTTTGAATTTAATTTATATATGAATCATTATCTTCATAAGTAGTAGGAGGAACATATGCTGTTTGAGTCATGTTAAAAGTGTCTTTACTTTTCCTTGTGAGGATCATAGAGATAAACTTCATCTAGATAACTAATTTAACATCGATGCCTATATATAAAAATATCACATCAATATTTTTCTTAAGGTATCGCATAATATTATTATTAATACAAATACCATGCTTGCAAGTCAATTATAAAGAGATCAATTATGAATACTATGTACGGTCTCATGCATAGTGTTATGTATAACAATGCACTAATATCGAACAAATATGTTAGTTCGGGACCAAAGTTGACAATGTACTAATAATATACAAATATTTTTTAAACAAATTTATCGTGTCATCTTATTTAGGAAGATATAAATATTTTATATCCAAGGACCATGGGAATAATAAAATGGTGTGCTTAATATATGCTAAAGCATTACAGGATTATTCAATTGATTTGGATGATGGATCAGAGTGTAACTGAATTTGTTATCGATCTGCAGGCAAAGACAACAACTAATTACTCCAAAGGTTATTAATTTATATAATTCTTACTTAGGTATTTTTTATTTCTATCAAGATCTTTAGGAGCATATCTTTTTAAGGATATTTGTATAATGTTACATTGGCATATATGAACTTTTTCATACCCTTACTTAGATTACTAAGACAGTTGTAAATGTATCCTTCTGGATTATTTGGAGTGGTACAATGAATGTCTTATTCGGACTAAGTATGTACTCCTTATCTTTTCTTCAGGCAATAAAAATCCTCATTAGATTTTCATATCGATTCTTTGTTTAAATCCCGTATAAATAATCAACTATAATATTCAGGAGTCTCGTATATACTATATTTCAAAACTGCTAAGCTAGTCAGATTTTGGAAAAAGTATTTATGGCCGTAATGGGATAGTATATTTGTATATCATCAATCTTAGGTATCTAAAGGAAACCTTATGACACATGCCAATGAAAAATTAAAGAATGAAAAAATGGTCAATTAAAGTTAGATCTTTGGGTTCATAACAAATGGATCAAAACTTCAAGTTTTTTATTATAGGTTAGAGACTTCAAGCTCAAATATAGAAAACTTTAGATTTCTAATATAATTAGGACCATAAAAATAATTATGACCAATATACCATCTCGAAAGGAATGAAAACTTCGGGGCTCAATTGAAACTTCAGATTCATTGATTTGATGATTAGGACACTAAGTTGTTTGGATAAAAGTTTAGAAATCCTGGTTCTTTTGATTGAATCATGTCTATTAATGAATCCAGTATTGTAGAACTCCAGGTTCTTTTTTATGTAAAATGTGTGAATCTTAAAGTTTATATAAACTACTAAACATAAAATTTAGGACTTTAGATCTCAAATTAAAATAAGTCACAAAACGTCTCGTGTGAAATATTTGAAATATAAAACTTTTAGTTCGATATTTATCAATAACAAAACGAAATATGTAATATTATCCAAGAACTTTAGGTTCCATCATTTGGCTATAAGAACTTTCAGTTCTATATAAATAGTTGAACTTCAGGTTTAATATTGTTAACGTCCAAGGACATTAAATTATCCACCATTTTGTATCAAAATTTCAGGTTTGTTAAGGGGTAAAAATATTATAGAATAGTTAATCAAACGATGTTAAGGGGTCAAATGCATATCAATTTCGACTGCTGTTAATCAACCATTTAAAAAACAGCGATTTAGGTTTTCAAACTCTTTATTCTTAAGATTCAATGTATAGTAAATGATTGGAATATGAAAAGAGTCAAAATTAAATACTATGAAAAAGGTAATTCAAAACTCAGATGAAGCAAAAAGTCAAGAGACAAAGTTTTAGTGGTGAAATAATGAATAGAATAGTTAAAGGCACCTTTAAGCATTAAAAACGTATTTAAAAATATATTTTATTTAATAAAAAAATGAAAAACAAAGAATTTGAAAGGGCGTGTTTTAATATTTAATTTATTTTGAAACTAATTCAAACAAAAAAATATATTTGGAGCTTCAGTTTGAAATTATAAACAATTATTTGGGGACTTTTAATATGATTACCCATATTATAAATATAATCAAAACTTCATTTTTTTTTAGAAAAAAAAATATTTTTTGGAGCTTCGACTCTGAATTATAAATAATTGTTAGGAATCTTTTAGTGTCCCTTTTTTTAATATAAATATTCAAAACTTAAGATTTGGATTTGGGGAGTATTTTAGTGGAACTTCAACTCCAAAATTTAAATATTAATTCAGAACTTCAGGTACCATTTTAAAATTATTTGGTAACTTTGGTCCCTAAATTAACATCGATATATTAGAAGATCAAGACCCAAATTAATATAATTATTTGGGAACTTTAGGCACCAAAATGTAAATAGTCATTGAAAACTTCATGTCCCAAAATTTAAATAGCAATCAGGAACTTCATGTCCCAAATTTTAATTAATAATTTGAAACTTCATGTTAGATCATTAAATAATTAGGAAAATTCAGGTCCCAAATTTTAAATAATAATAAACTTCAAGCCCCAATTTTTAAATAGTGGGAACTATGATTTTTTTTAAACAAAAAGTAAAGCACAGAGTTGTTATCCAATAACATAATATGATTATGAACCTTGTTAGAAGTTTTACTTAGTATTTTTAGTCAACGATAGAAAAATACAATTAACCATATGAAATGACTTAAAAATAAAAATAAATATTATCGATTAGTCACATAATTGATAGCAAAAACAAGATCTAACTCACAAAAACAACAAAATCTATATAGCAAGAGTTATATGATGTTGTAAACCCACATAAGTAAAATTATCTTCTTTCTAATATACTTGAAGTTAAAGATATGAATCTTACTTATTTTATCAAATTTGTAAAAGTAATCCAATGTAATCATATTTGAAGGGCAAAGGATAAAATAGTATAAAAATTATTATCTAAATGATAAGGCTAAAAAGTAATCAATGGAATAAATACAATTAATTTATCATGTAACCACAATGCTGGTATTGAAAACATAAATAAAGTAATTCAAATAACTATGTTATAGAAGATCTAACCTGTGAATCAACGTGAAAGAGATCGAATGTAAGGTGTGGTGGTGTTTCACAAAAACACAAATGATCACTGACCGTCAAAATTATAATTATTCAAAAACTATAGACAATTTTGCTTATAACATGTTGTGAAATAAAAGGAGAGAAAAATTTATGGATAAGTGAACTTTTCAATTTCATGAAGAATTAAATGTAAGTTATGGTTGTGAGTGGCCCATTTGCCACAAACTGTAAGAGTTGTTTTAAAATAATCATCTCTTTTATTTAAGAGTTGCGTCTTGAAATAATAACTGTTAATAACCTCTTTGATGGGAAGAGGTATATATATAAACCATTCAACACCCATCTGTGACAACCCGCACTCCGAAATAAGGGGTGGCCAGCCCGATACTCCGACATATACGGTAATCATGGACGGAAATCATCCTCAGCACCACAAATAAAGTAAGAGTAACCGAGAAAACCACCCAATAATTCGAAAAACGGGTTGTCAAAGCAATTTATGCAATTAAAAGTGGAGTTAAAAAAAAAACAATTTAAACAACCCATTTTAGAACAATAGTGGAATTCAAAGAAACATAATATAGATACATCTAAAACCACTATACAAGGAGAGAACCGAATATGCTGTCGGTTCACAGCTACACAAAAGTAGTCACAACAGTTAGATATAATGTTTTACATTCATTATACAATTACAAATTTGGGCCACTCGCCCGAGTGACAGACCCGATCATAACTAGATATCAAAAGAATGACGACGTCTAACAAAACATCCTGTAATATCCGCAATTTCATACAGCTCCTTTAAAAGCAAAAGAGTAGAAATATCAACACGGGCGTCCTTGCGGAGGAGCACCTGGGCGGATACAATAACAAACACAACATAGAGGAAAATGGACGGGTCAGGACCCGGTTTATATATAGTTCCCAGATAAACAAAAAGCATGCTAGATATGAACAGTTAATCATGACAAGGGAAAGCAGAATCTAACAACCTAAGCATGAATACTAATAAGACAACTAACATGACATGCTTAAATAAACTATGCAGGAAAGGAAGATGATGAAATGATTAAATTAAAAGCTTCTATTAACCAATTTCCACTTTAACCCAGTTTCAATTCCTTAATAGGAATGCACTAATCATTATTTCCTCATTTATTCCAATTCCCATTTCTTAGCAGGAAGGTAATTATCAATAATATCATTTAGTGGAAATTATACAACCCTCAAGTCCCACTTGAGTTTAGAAAAGTCATATTCTTATACATATAACGATTCTAAGACCGCCCATCCGAGTTTCCGCACTGGGCGCGCCCCTAAATGACTATCATCTTCCAGGGGCCCATCAAACAAGGCAGCCTCGGTACCTAACGCACGTCGGGAAGTGTCCATATGCCTGCGAGTGAGTCATAACCACACCCGAAATTACTTCACTAGCGCAGAAAAATACATATAATAAACCCGCATATGGCCGAGGACTATAGTCTCCCTGCATTCACTAGCCAAGGAACATCACCTCATGCGCGAGCTTCGCTTATGATAGCATTTAGAGAGGTGTGTTTAAGTAAATTAGCATTTACTATAAAAACCATACTTTTCCTTTTCATTAACATTTACATGTTTCGTTTGTTTGAAACCGTTATCATAGGATAATTCATTTTATTATCATCCTAGGTTATGCCTAGAATAAATCTCCAAGGGATCATATTATTTTCCCGAGCTTAAGGTCTCATATGCCTCATTTCAAGCCCCTAAGTCTCCAAGTATGGGCCAACAATTTCCATCCATATTTTTTTTGGATGCACGAAGAGAAGTGATGCCTTAGCATCAGTTAGGACAACCCCTCCCCCGGACTTAACCCCAAGTGAAACCCATTCAACACTAGGGTGACAACCAACTCAGCTAGGACTCTAAAAGCCAAGGTTTACTTCATTCAAGAAGAGTCCTAAGTTCCTAGGGGAAGAAAAGGGATTTAAAACCAAAGTAGAAAATTTGGTAAAAAAAAACAGGGGACCGGTCGACCGGTCCCAAGACCGCGGTCGACCGTGTCTCAAAGTTTAGCTTTTGAAAGAAAGCAGAAAGTCCATTTCGGGTGGACCGGTCGACCTATGGTGAAACCGCGGTCGACCGCGTCCTTATTTCGTGCCTTTGAAAGAAAGCAGTGTGCCCTCCTCCGAAGGCCCGGTCGACCGGTCTGAGAGACGCGGTCGACCGGCCATAGCAGACCTAGACCTTTATCTCCTATTATCTTCAAAACCCAAAATCAATAACCAACCCCAAAATCAACCAACTACATTTAATGACTACTCAAAGATCATAAATGCTCCCAACCACATTTTTCCACCTCAATCAACAATCTAACTCTATCGAAGATGTTGATACCCATAAATCCAACCCAAAACCACAATTATATAACATCAAGACTATACATAACTAACCATACTAATTATTCATCTTAAACCATATAATAGCAAGTAGAAAACTTGCCTTGGGGCTTCAATATCAAGCTTGGTTGAAGAAGGAAGCAAGATCAAACCACAAATCTTCAAGATTTCCCTTTCTCTCCAATCTTCCACTCTCACTCTCTCTCACTCTAGGGCTAGAACACTTAGGGCAAATAAGAGGAAATGGAAGACTTGGGGAAAACTAAACGTGGCTTAAGATTAAAAAGTCTCCAACATTTAAGTGATAATACCGCAATAGTTAATTTCTAATACGCGATATGCCAAAACCAGTCAAAAGTGCCCAAAATCCCAAAATACAATATGGCACACATTTTGACTGTCTCGTACCTCCCGGAACTAACTACACCCTCCAAATTATCATTTGGAAATTTCATAAACCATTTGAGTTCCGGTTCCATTTTAATTCAAATTGCCATTTTAATTTCCATGACAAAATAAAACACTATATGGTAATAATCACTTACCCACATGGTAATAATGCAACTTAATTGTAAATATTAACTTATTTCATCAAATTAATACTTACCCACACCCGGTATGTAATATAAGCAATTACCCCACATAGCAAATAAATATATAAAAAAAATGGGCTCCCAAAAGCGAGGGTTGTTACATACTCCCCCCCTTATGAGGGAATTTTGCCCCCAAAATTTAAGCGTACCTTGGATAAAGAGATGCGGATACTTATCCCGCATATCGTCCTCACGCTCCCAAGTAGATTCCTCGACGCTGTGGTGACTCCATTGTACTCTAACCAAGGGCACCACACGAGATCTCAATCTACGCTCCCCATGCTCCAATATGGCCACTGGTTGCTCTTCATAAGAAGCATCGGGAAGTAACTCTATATCCTCGAAAGGAATGTGCCAAAGGGCACCATCACACCTCTTATACTTCTTCAAAGAGGAGATATGGAAAACATCGTGAATTTGCTGTAAAGGTTCCGGTAGGGCGATTTGATACGCCACTGGGCCTACCTTAGCAAGTACAGGAAAAGGCCCAACGAAACGTGGTGCAAGCTTCCCTTTCTTTCCGAAACGCTTAACGCCTATCATAGGCGACACCCGTACCAACACTTGGTCTCCCACTTCCAACTCCACATGCCTTCTCCCCGCATCGGCATAGCTCTTTTGTCTATCTTGGGCTATCCGAATAAGATCTCGAATAAGCTCGATCTTAGAAGAAGTATCCCGAATCATTTCAGGTCCGAGAAACTTGTTATCTCCCACTTCTAACCAACACGTGGGGGATCTACATGGCCTACCATACAAGGCTTCATAGGGCGCCATCCCAATAGTGAACTGGTATGAATTATTATAAGCAAATTCAACTAAAGGGAGATATTGTTCCCAACTACCCTTAAAATCAAGCATGCACATTCGGAGCATATCTTCCAACATTTGGTTAACCCTTTCGGTCTGGCCATATGTTTGAGGATGATAAGAAGTACTTAATTTCAATTCGGTTCCCATGGCCTCTTGGAAACTTTGCCAAAAGTGGGAAACAAAGATCTTGTCTCTGTCGGAAACAATATTCAATGGCACCCCATGCAATCTAACAATCTCTTCAATGAATAATCGAGCATAACGAGCGGTATTATAATCAGTACGGATGGGAAGGAAGTGCGCCGACTTTGTCAAGCGATCCACGATCACCCAGATAGAATCGTGACCCTTTGGTGACGTTGGCAAGCCGGTGATAAAATCCATTGAAATGCTCTCCCAATTCCAAACAGGAATTTCCAGCGGTTGCAACAAACCTGCCGGTAGCTGATGATCAACCTTAACTAACTGACAATTAGTGCATCGAGATACAAACTCCGAAATATCTCGTTTCATACCCGGCCACCAATATTGACGGCGCATATCTTGATACATATTATCATTTCCCGGATGCACCAAAAATTTAGAGCCGTGAGATTCCGCCATCACAGACCGTCGCAAATCTCCATCCTTCGGAACAATAAGCCTTCCATGAAAGCGCAATCCACCCTCAGAACTTACCGAGTAGGACTCCGCTCCCCCAGTCAATAATCGGCGAATATGGTCTTGACATTCCTTCTCTCTGCCTTGGGCTTTCACAACCCTTGCCACAATCATCGGAGTAACGGTTATTACGGACATAAACGCCCTAGCAACCGCATCCTCATGACTGAGTTCCTTCCATTTAGCTTTCCACACATCAGCTAATTCTCCCTCGGGTTTCCTACTCAAGGCATCCGCCACTACGTTCGCCTTGCCTAGATGATAATGAATATCAAATTGATAATCTTTCACGAACTCCAACCATCTTCGCTGTCGCATATTCAAATCTTTCTGAGAAAATAAATATTGCAACGATTTATGGTCTGTGAAAAGACTAAACTTCTCCCCGAGAAGATAATGCCTCCAAATCTATAAGGCAAAGACAACGGCGGCTAATTCCAAGTCATGCACTGGATAATTTCTTTCATGAGGTTTGAGTTTCCTAGAAGCATACGCAATAGCTTGTCGCTCCTGCTGAAGCACACCTCCTAAACCCTGAAGAGATGCGTCGGTGAAGACTAAATATTCCAATCCCGGCTTGGGTAAAGTGAGGACCGGAGCCGAAGTCAATCTATCTTTAAGCTCGTCGAATGCAGTTTGACAGGCGTCATCCCAAACAAACTTAACCCCCTTCCGGGTCGAATTTATCAATGGACTAGCAATCTTAGAAAATCCCTTGATAAAACGATGGTAATACACCGCCAAACCCAGAAAACTGCGTATTTCGGTAGGTGTCGTGGGCCGACCCCACTCCCTCACCGCAACAACTTTACTTGGGTCAACCGATATACCTTGTGAAGTCACAACATGACCCAAAAACTGCACTTCCCGTAACCAAAAACCACACTTCTCAAACTTAGCGTACAATTGGTGATCCCTTAACCTTTGCAGGACCAACCCCAAATGAGTAGCATGGTCATCTTCCGTTTGAGAATACACAAGGATGTCATCAATAAACACGATAACAAATTGGTCCAGGAAGTCCCGAAATACCCTATTCATAAGGTCCATGAACACCGCAGGGGCATTGGTTAGCCCAAAAGGCATAACCAAAAACTCATAAGACCCGTACCTCGTTAGAAAAGCAGTCTTGGATACATCTTGCTCTCGTATCCTCAACTGATGATACCCCGTTCTCAAATCAATCTTAGAGAAGTAGGTTGCTCCCCTAAGATGATCAAACAAGTCATCTATGCGAGGCAAAGGGTATTTATTCCGGATGGTGGCTTTATTCAACTCTCTATAGTCGACACACAACCGGAGAGAACCATCTCTTTTCTTCACAAATAACACAGGAGCACCCCACGGCGATGTGCTACGCCTGATAAACCCCTGTTCCAACAACTGCTGAATCTGATCTTTTAGCTCCCTCATTTCTACAGGAGCCATACGATAAGGAGTTCGCGCAATCGGTCGAGTTCCCGGCGCTAAGTCAATGATAAAATCAATCTCTCTACTAGGAGGCAAACCCGGTATCTCCCGAAAAACGTCCCCAAAATCTCGGACAACAGGAATAGAATCTAAGGGAACAACTGCATCCTGAGAAATCTCATCCGCAATACAATATAAATAAGTACCAGAATCTCCCTCTAAACGAGGCATAACTACCAGGAACATATTTTGTCCCGGAACGGCGAAGATTATACTCTTCCCGTAACAATTTACTATAGCATGATACTTAACAAGCCAATCCATGCCCAAAATAACATCATACCCGACCATATCTAGGATGAGTAAGTCAGCCTCAAAACACAAATTACCAAGAGTGATCCCTAAACGTTTGCAAACAAAGAAGATGAGGGAACCGTCACCCATAGAGGATTCCACACTAGTAAAGGTACTTTCCGCAGATTTTATCAACTCTGTGGACTGAGCAAAACTTCTGGAAATAAAAGAATGTGTCGCACCCGTATCAAACAGAACGCGACCCATGTGTCCCTGAATAAGGAACTTACCCTCTATAGCTGGCGGCGCTGGCTAAACAGGAGGAAGCATAGCATCCTGAATGTGGTAGACTCTCCCATACTGTAGTTGACCCTGCTGCAGAGAGGAAACTGAATTTGGTGCTTCTGGAGGGAACTGTACATAAGGCTGCTGAGGAACTCGTGGAGGTTGTCCCCCAATCACCTGAGGACAATCTCTCTTAAAATGACCAGCTTCTCCACATTGGAAACATTTCCCCACCATATTCTCCTGACCTCGACCTCTGTTATTTCTGAACTTCCTGAAACCTTGGCCCGGTTGGCCCCTACCTCCCTGGCCACCACGACCCGCTTGTTGTGGTATGGTACCCTGACCTTGTCTGTTAGCATTACCACTAACATTAAACCCGCCAGAGCATTGTCTTTTCGTCCCATCCCCTTGCCGAGGATCCCTTTCACGTTGCTTATTACCCGCAGGTTGGGATGAAGGAAAGGCTCCTCCTCCATTCCCACTCACCCCGGGCTTCCCTACTTGCCCCATTCTGGTAGCTTTCTTGCTATTTTTTATAAACAACCGATGCTCCTGACAATGAAGCAATGCCGCATTCATCACTTCACCAAAAGTTTGTAAAGCCGGATTACCCAACAAATGCTGTCGGATTCTCCAGTTTAGACCTCCCATGAATTTTGAGACTTTTCTTTCCTCCGGAGTCACCTCCTCCGGCACAAAACTAGCTAGCCGGGTAAACTCCTCCTCGTATTCGGCAACCGATCGCTCTCCCTGAACTAGATCTTGAAGTTTCCTCCTCATCTCCCTCTGAATTGCGGGGGGAAAATATTTCCGGTCGTATAAGACCCAAAAATCAGTAATGGACATAGTATCCCTCTGATCTGGCGTAGTCATCGACTCCCACCAATGTAACGCTGCCCCAACCAACTTGAAAGTAGCAAGGACCTGCTTCTTTTCCTCACTACAATCCACCATTCGCAAATGGTGTTGCATATCCTTTTTCCATTGATTTTCTCGAACAACATCAGAACCTCCGTCAAACTCTGGGGGATGGCCCTTTAAAAAGGACTCCCTTACTCTTTCCCACGGGGATGGTCCCGTAGGTGCTTGAGCATCCTGTGCCCGTTGTTGAGCTGTTGGCATCTGTTGAGCTACTGCGGCCATAACAGCATTAACTGCATGAGCCACGATATTGGCTACGTCCGCAGCATTTAAAGTTCCTTGGGGCGGTGGAGGACCAACATCCTCTTCTACATCTCTATTACGTCTCGCGGGGCGACCTCTCTTAGGCGGCATCTGAGATGAAGGGACAAAAGTATTAGAATACAATCCACAACATTCTAATTCACAGAAGATCCCAATTATAAGCAACAAATCAGTCTTATCATTAGGCTCTATATCAAAGAACGCTACGGTAGATCGTGACAAGCCCACACAGATCCTAGTACTCTAGAACCCAGTGCTCTGATAATCTCTGTGACAACCCGCACTCCGAAATAAGGGGTGGCCAGCCCGATACTCCGACATATACGGTAATCATGGACGGAAATCATTCTCAGCACCACAAATAAAGTAAGAGTAACCGAGAAAACCACCCAATAATTCGAAAAACGGGTTGTCAAAGCAATTTATGCAATTAAAAGTGGAGTTAAAAAAAAACAATTTAAACAACCCATTTTAGAACAATAGTGGAATTCAAAGAAACATAATATAGATACATCTAAAACCACTATACAAGGAGAGAACCGAATATGCTGTCGGTTCACAGCTACACAAAAGTAGTCACAACAGTTAGATATAATGTTTTACATTCATTATACAATTACAAATTTGGGCCACTCGCCCGAGTGACAGACCCGATCATAACTAGATATCAAAAGAATGACGGCGTCTAACAAAACATCCTGTAATATCCGCAATTTCATACAGCTCCTTTAAAAGCAAAAGAGTAGAAATATCAACACGGGCGTCCTTGCGGAGGAGCACCTGGGCGGATACAATAACAAACACAACATAGAGGAAAATGGACGGGTCAGGACCCGGTTTATATATAGTTCCCAGATAAACAAAAAGCATGCTAGATATGAACAGTTAATCATGACAAGGGAAAGCAGAATCTAACAACCTAAGCATGAATACTAATAAGACAACTAACATGACATGCTTAAATAAACTATGCAGGAAAGGAAGATGATGAAATGATTAAATTAAAAGCTTCTATTAACCAATTTCCACTTTAACCCAGTTTCAATTCCTTAATAGGAATGCACTAATCATTATTTCCTCATTTATTCCAATTCCCATTTCTTAGCAGGAAGGTAATTATCAATAATATCATTTAGTGGAAATTATACAACCCTCAAGTCCCACTTGAGTTTAGAAAAGTCATATTCTTATACATATAACGATTCTAAGACCGCCCATCCGAGTTTCCGCACTGGGCGCGCCCCTAAATGACTATCATCTTCCAGGGGCCCATCAAACAAGGCAGCCTCGGTACCTAACGCACGTCGGGAAGTGTCCATATGCATGCGAGTGAGTCATAACCACACCCGAAATTACTTCACTAGCGCAGAAAAATACATATAATAAACCCGCATATGGCCGAGGACTATAGTCTCCCTGCATTCACTAGCCAAGGAACATCACCTCATGCGCGAGCTTCGCTTATGATAGCATTTAGAGAGGTGTGTTTAAGTAAATTAGCATTTACTATAAAAACCATACTTTTCCTTTTCATTAACATTTACATGTTTCGTTTGTTTGAAACCGTTATCATAGGATAATTCATTTTATTATCATCCTAGGTTATGCCTAGAATAAATCTCCAAGGGATCATATTATTTTCCCGAGCTTAAGGTCTCATATGCCTCATTTCAAGCCCCTAAGTCTCCAAGTATGGGCCAATAATTTCCATCCATATTTTTTTTGGATGCACGAAGAGAAGTGATGCCTTAGCATCAGTTAGGACAACCCCTCCCCCGGACTTAACCCCAAGTGAAACCCATTCAACACTAGGGTGACAACCAACTCAGCTAGGACTCTAAAAGCCAAGGTTTAATTCATTCAAGAAGAGTCCTAAGTTCCTAGGGGAAGAAAAGGGATTTAAAACCAAAGTAGAAAATTTGGTAAAAAAAAACAGGGGACCGGTCGACCGGTCCCAAGACCGCGGTCGACCGCGTCTCAAAGTTTAGCTTTTGAAAGAAAGCAGAAAGTCCATTTCGGGTGGACCGGTCGACCGCGTCCTTATTTCGTGCCTTTGAAAGAAAGCAGTGTGCCCTCCTCCGAAGGTCCGGTCGACCGGTCTGAGAGACGCGGTCGACCGGTCATAGCAGACCTAGACCTTTATCTCCTATTATCTTCAAAACCCAAAATCAATAACCAACCCCAAAATCAACCAACTACATTTAATGACTACTCAAAGATCATAAATGCTCCCAACCACATTTTTCCACCTCAATCAACAATCTAACTCTATCGAAGATGTTGATACCCATAAATCCAACCAAAAACCACAATTATATAACATCAAGACTATACATAACTAACCATACTAATTATTCATCTTAAACCATATAATAGCAAGTAGAAAACTTGCCTTGGGGCTTCAATATCAAGCTTGGTTGAAGAAGGAAGCAAGATCAAACCACAAATCTTCAAGATTTCCCTTTCTCTCCAATCTTCCACTCTCACTCTCTCTCACTCTAGGGCTAGAACACTTAGGGCAAATAAGAGGAAATGGAAGACTTGGGGAAAACTAAACGTGGCTTAAGATTAAAAAGTCTCCAACATTTAAGTGATAATACTGCAATAGTTAATTTCTAATACGCGATATGCCAAAACCAGTCAAAAGTGCCCAAAATCCCAAAATACAACATGGCACACATTTTGACTGTCTCGTACCTCCCGGAACTAACTACACCCTCCAAATTATCATTTGGAAATTTCATAAACCATTTGCCATTTTAATTTCCATGACAAAATAAAACACTATATGGTAATAATCACTTACCCACATGGTAATAATGCAACTTAATTGTAAATATTAACTTATTTCATCAAATTAATACTTACCCACACCCGGTATGTAATATAAGCAATTAACCCACATAGAAAATAAATATATAAAAAAAAAATGGGCTCCCAAAAGCGAGGGTTGTTACACCATGAGTCCCTTATCTCACAAAATATTCTCTCCAAAAATAGTTTGTGAATTCCATCATTTGAGACATAAGGCTCGAGAGAGTTAAGAAGATTTCTAGGGTAAGAAGTGATTAACACCAATTACAAAACCATGACAGGAGGTATGTTCTTTCCGCATTAAGAAATTCTTACATTTCTTAATATAATACATTTTTTATATATAAGAGCTAAAATATCTTGTTTATTTTTTAATATAATACATTTTTTTACAATAAATATTTTTTAATATGATTATAATGAAGTGATGACTATAGAGTCAATACTGATAATTTACATTCTGGTTTCGAAAAATACGGATAGGTACGAGATTATGTAGACGAAAGTATTAGCAGAAGAAATTTCAATTGATGAAATAATCAGTTAAGACCCTCCCCTTTTTATTTGGTAGTATTTTTTTCTTAGCATTTTTTAGATGGCTTTGATTTACCATCTTCAAGGGTTAAAAAGAATAAGCATTGAATGCTTTTATAACTTTTGTATTTGTTTTTGGTACATTGATAGGCCAACTGACCTTAGAGGAAGACATATGGTTATTTATTTTAAATTATATATACACAATATATTCAGGAATAAAAAACATTTGTCCAGAGTAGTTTTGTATTAAAAGAAGCCATAAATGGCCACACAGTACATATTAAATGCTTTGGATTGATGATGGATTTTAAGACAAAAAATCATAAAAGAAACGGTCAAACAATGGACAATAAATACCTTGAATTGATGATGGATTTCATGAGACATAAGGCAATGATGTCTTCAATGCTTTTAAATTGACAAGAAAGGACAATTTTTATTGAAGAAAAAGGACATTGACCAATAAAAAAAGTTTATGGTCTATTCTTGAAAATATTATTATCATATATTTCCATTTATAAATATGTGGCCAAGTTATAATATTTATCTTTAGTCAAGCATACTCACCTTAAAGAGTTGTTGTAAATAAATTTATTGAATTTATGATAAATATTTAAGACCGGTCGGTTTAACGACTGCTTTAAGGATGGTTGAATATTGATCATTTAAATATAATATGCATGTGATTTTGCAATCATAAATTACTACATTATCTTGATTTTATAGTGGCTAAAGTATCTTAAATCTTTAAAAATGTAAATTAATTTAAATTTCAAGATTGACCATATGGAATGAGACTTGACCCCACAGGGAAGTCATATGGGTTAAGTAAGAGAAATAAAATAAAATGAAAGCTTAGATGAGATATTATTTTAGATTATTTAAAATGCCCAAAAGTGTAAATATTGTATTTTAATGTCTTAAGTCTATTTTTTTTTATCATAAAGTTATATTGTAAATTAATAGTGTGTTATAACTTTACCCGAAGGAGTGTTATAATGACATGATGATTTATATCTAGAATATTTGGCATGGGTTAAAATTCCAATCAAGATTTATTTATTTGTTTCATTGCACATTAGTAAGAATTTTTATTTTGCAGCAATTTCATCTACCTTATAATCTAATGATTCACCTCATGTTCCATTATTGAGTGGTGACAATTATAAAGATTAAAAGGAGAAAATTCTCTAGGGTGTATGGATCTTGACTTGGCACTTCGTGAGGATGAACCCCCCATTCCTATAGAAGCAAGTACTCAAACTCAGAGAGCATCATATGAATGGTGGGAGAGATCCAACCGGCTATCTTTAATGCTTGTAAAGTCACATATTGGAAAAATCATCCAGGGATCTATACCGAACAACACTAAAGTAAAAGAGTACCTCAAATCTATTGAGGAATAATTTGCATCTTCTAATAAGGCATTGGCATGTACTCTAATGAAGGATTTGTCATCCATGAAATATAATGGTATATCGGGTATACATGAACACATTACGGGAATGAGGGATATCACAACACAACTAAAGTCTCTCGAGATTGAGATTTTCAAGTCCTTCCTTGTCCATTTTATTCTAAATTCTATTCCATCTCAATTTGGGCCATTTAATATTTCTTATAACTTCAAGAGGAATGGAGATTGAAGCAAGAAGGTCTAGAAAGCGTTGATCTTGTTTCACACACAAAAAAGGACATGGTAAGAAATGCCAAAGCGGAGAAGGTTCTTTTTAGGACGGAAATCAGAAGAACTTATCAGCCAACAAATTTGATTTTAAGAAATTTGTTAAGTTCTTTTTTTGCAATAAAAAAGGACGTGTGAAGAAAGATCGAAAGAAGTATCAAGCTTGAGTTGAAAAGAAAGGTAATCTCATCTCGTTTGTATGTTATGAATCTAATATGGTTTGTGATAGTAGTAATACTTGGTGGATTGATTCTAGTTCTACAATTCATATTGCCAATACTATGCAGGGTTTTCTAATATAAAGGAAGTCGATGGAAAGTGAATAAAGCATCTATACAGGAAATCGAATGAGTTCACATGTGGAAGTTGCTGGAACCTTTAGGATTTTTTAAAAACCGATTTCGTATTAGACATGGAGAAGACCTTTTACATTATCTCTTTTTAAAAAAAACTTATTTTAGTTTCAAGACTTGTTCCACAGGGTTTTGATTTTAATTTCTGTAACAATACATTTACTTTATTAAAGAATTCTGTAATTGTTGGTACAGGTATTTTAGATGGTAGTTTATATAAACTAAATTTAGATCATTCTTGTGATTACAAACTTTTAACTATAACCACAATATTGGCATAAAAAGAACTATTACAACAGAAAATTCCTCAATGTTATGGCACAAAAGATTTGGACATATCTCTTTAGTGGCGATTAATGAAGAACGAGTCCTTCAGAGTCTTGATTTCTCTGATTTTGGTACTTGTGTGGGACGTGTAAAGGGAAAACATACTAATAAGACTAAAAAGGGAGCCAAAAGGAGTTCTAACACTTTAGAAATCATACATACTAACAGTATCTTTTACATGAGAATTATGAAGCATTAAATGGTTTTCAGATCTATAAAGCAGAAGTAGCGTAACAAACTGATAAAGTAATCAAGATTGTGAGGTAAGACAGAGGTGGAGAATATTACGGGAGGTACACCGAGACATGACAAAAACTAGGTCCATTTGCAAGATTTTTACAAGAACATGGAATTATTGTGACACCCCGCCTAATTAAATATCGAGTGATCAGTCCTTTATTAAATTAATTCAGAATATCCAGTTGGTTTAGAATATGAATCATGTCGAAAACTTATTATTAACACTAACCAACTAATATTTAAAAAGGTTGATGTCAAAATTTTAACTTTTAATTAACATAAAATCAAATTAATCAATTATTTAACATACACCATTAAAATAATCACATATGGAATAAAATGACTGAATAAATGTGACTAAAGTAAACATTTCCAGCCTCAATACCAAATATAATAATCCAACAAAATAAGCTAACATCTGAAAGGAGTAAATAAATAAATCCACAATCCCTGACTGCCTGAATAAGTAAAAGGGATTGCATGCCCTAACTGAAGTAAATAACTCAAGATGAAGAAACGAAAGTCATGGAGGCGTCTACTACCAAGTCTTGTAAGTTCCAGAACAACTACAACTTGTCAAATGAATGGAACTCCTATACTTAATGTCCCTATGGCTGGGCATCTAAAATAATTTGACAAAAGAAAGAGATCTACAATAAACGGGTTAGAGCCCGAGTTGAAAACAGTTTAAAAATCAGCAAGTGCTTAAATGAAAACAACAACACATATAGTGTACATGTTAGATTTTCGTACTCTCACTTGAGATACTCACCTCTCATCTAATGTGCACATCTAAAGCGTATATTTAATCCATTCTAGTCATGCTATCGAAGATGACGATTATCACACCAATAATCTCATGCATTTACCCATATCACCCGTGTACCATCTTACCATATGTTTAAGGATAGTTATTCATATACACAACCGTTATCCTCCTAGTTATTCCTTTTTCTCACTAAGAATATTATTAAATATCGTTAATTCCATATCTACTAAACACACACACTAGAATAAGTAAAAGGTATACATATATTTATCTCTCTCTATATATATAAACTATTCTAGCACCCACTGGGTTAGTGCCCCCCTTGGTGCTATGCATACTCTGCTATCATGTCCCGGTGTAACGCTCATTGTATGAAGGACTATAGGTTCAATCTCTCGCGAACCATAAAAACAAACACACATATTAGAGGCAAACATAGTTCCAAGCCCATGGGTTACGCACATACCTAGGAACCCATATGACCATAGATACTATCGTTCTCACTGATAGCCCGTACCTAGGTTCCATGCTTTAGTGATACGAATCAAAATCCCCCCGAAGGATCCTCAAGATATGATCGTGCACAATGCATAACCTCCACCCGATAACAAGCAGCGTAGGTATGTTTTACACACAATAATTCAATCAATAGGTATACACATAACCTATAATAACCATTAGGTATTCACACAACCCAAATCCCTGAATTTATATGTAGTATTATTATCTCTAATACTCACGTTACTCTATCCGTACGATTAATCTCCCTATCGTATGTATTCCATAAGGCCCTCTTATTCCAACATATTCCCTTAGTAGTTACAAAATCATCTCACCAGTAGACTATGTAATGAAGTCACTCAAGAATAGCTTAGGTCATTCTCTCTCACTAGAATCAACCTTGTAAGATTTTAACTTTTCCAGGCAAAAATTTTAACTTCTGAAATCTCGTTAGAAGCTAGGAAAAATCTCATTCGAACGAAACATTGAAAGAAATAGGGTCTGAATTTTCGTTAGAATCTCATTGGAACGAAGTCGTTCGAACAGCTTCGAACGAACCTAATCTGAAATCTCGTTGGATAGGTTGTTGGAAATCTCGTTCGAACGAGAATTTCGCAGATCGTCCCTGTCCTCTTAAAACTGCGTTTTCTCAAATTTTTCAACTCCCAAATCACATAAAACTTTACCTAACTCAAAACCAACGATTCTAAATCATAACCACTAGTAATTGAATGCTTTCTAACACCTTTTTAACATCAAATCCTTACAATTTCATCATAGATTCAGATTAATTTCCTAAATTCTCAAAAAGCCTTAAATTCAAATAATCACCATTAGTAGCAATTAAACCCAGATTTAATTTTATGATTTCAACATATAAAATTCAGATTTCTAATTCCCAATAAATGGTTATTCAACTACATGCAATACCTATACCACAATCATGGATTAATACTGAATTTCAGTCCCAATTTCATAATATCATGAATAAATCATCAACTAGTATAACATGTACATTTTATGCTCTAAATGAAGTAAGTTAAACACTTGCCTTTTCACGAAGGTCTGATTCATCGCTTAAAATTGGTATAGATGCATTCTCCTCTTCCCGATCTACACGTTGATGATGTTTTTGATGAAAGGTGACTGTGTTTGGCCTTGAAACTCCTAGGAACCTCTTCTCCTTCTTCCTCTTGGAATCTCTCTTGGGGTTACCAGTTATTTACCCAAAATCTTCGACGTACATGAAGATATATTTCTCCAATTTTCGTCCATTAATTAATCCCATTTTTTAAAAGACAAAAATACCCCTCCGGGGTGTCGGGTTGGCCTAAAGTTTCCCCGGACTCCAAACTAAACCCCTGAGTAGACTTTTTTGACTATCTCGACCCTTCCGGACACACCGGCGTACTCAAAACGGCCTTCACTAAGTGTACTGTAACTGCCGCATTTTTCACACGATAATTATAATATATTCATAATCATGTAATACTTTACTCAGTAAGTAATCTTCAACATAATTCTCACCAATAAATACTAACTCTCATTACGCTAGTAATTATTTAATTAAATTCGAATTAATTATAATAAATTTCCCATTTAAATTAATTAATCACATAATTAAAATAAAATCTTTCAAAAATACGATGTATTATATATTTCCCCCTAATAATAGAATTTCTTCCCGAAATTCGAAAAAGAGTAAAAATAACGGTATACCTGGTAGGAACAACATTGGATAAATGTCGCGCATCTCATCCTCGTTCTTCCAGGTAAACTCCTCGACATTGTGATGCCGCCACTGAACACATACTAACGGCACTACCTTTGACCTCAATTTACTCTCACTACGGTCTAAGATAGCATTTGGACCCTCCTCGTAGGAACTATCGGGTTGTAGGTCAATCTCCTCTAAAGCAATATGAGTGTGGGCCATATCATCCTGAAGATATCTCCTTAGCAAAGAGATATGGAACACGTCATAAATCCTATGCAAGTGCTCCGGTAACCCAAGTCCGTAAGCTACTAACCCAATTTTCTAAATAATAGGGAATGACCCTATGTACCTCGACGCCAACTTCCCCTTTTTCCCAAATTACATTACCCCTTCATAGGATATACTCGCAACAACACCTGGTCCCCAATATTGAACTCCTTGAAGAACCTATTGCCATCGGTATAGCTCTTATGTCTATCTTGAGCAACCCAAATACGGCTTCGAATCATCTCAATCCTGACTGAGGTATCCTGAATCACCTTTGTCCTAAGTAGCTTATTGTCCCCCACCTCTAGCTAGCACGCTAAAGAATGACAAGGCCTACCATATAACGCCTCGAATGGTGCCATGCCAATAGTAAACTAGTAGGAGTTATTATAAGCAAACTCCACTAGTGGAAGATATTGCTCCCAGTCCCCTGCCAAAACTCAAGAATGCACATTCGCAGCATGTCCTCTAACATCTGATTTATTCGCTCAATCTTCCCATCCGTTTGCGGGTGATAAGCCAAACGTAATCGTAACTCCGCACCCATGGCCTCTTGGAAGCTCTCATAAAATTTGGACACAAAAATATTATCCCGAGCTGACACAATATCAAGGGCACCCCATGAAGTCTCACTATCTCGGCAATGAAGATCTGAGTGCACTTTCCCGTAGTATAGTCGGCCCGAACTAGCAAAAAATAAGCTACCTTGGTCAACCGATCCGCAATCACCCATATGGAATCATGACCCCTCTGCAATGTAGGCAACCTTGTGGTGAAATCCATGGAAATTCTCTCCCATTTCCACATAGGGACATCTAGCGGTTGTAGGAGCCCATGCAGTCTCTAGTGGTCCACTTTTACCAGTTGACAAGTGGCACATTTCGAAACAAACTCGGCTATATCTTTCTTCATTCCACTCCACCAGTCTATCGCCTCATATCCTGGTACATCTTATCCCCTCCTATATGTACCGTAAATCATGAACCATGCAAATTTGCCATCATCGCATGTCGTAACTCCTCCTCCTCTGGAACTGCTAGTCTACCATTGAAGCGTAATCCCACATCTGAGCTCACAGAATATGACTCTGCCCCCTTGGCTAGAAGTTTTAAATACCGATCCTGACAGAACGAGTCTGCTGCCTAAGCCTATATTACCTTAGTAACGATCTCAGAAGTAACCATCATTACTGACATGAATGAGCGGGCAACCGTATCCTGATGTCCCAGTTCTTTCCATTTTTCCTTTCAAACCTCGGTCACCTCACATGCTTGCCTATGGATCAAAGCGTCTGCTACTACATTAGCCTTCCCTGGTTGGTAATGGATGTCGAACTGATAGTCCTTCATAAATTCAAGCCACCTCCGATGATGCATATTCAACTCCTACTGCATGAATGGGTACTGCAGTGACTTGTGATATGTGAATAGTAAGAATTTCCCATCAAGAGATAATGTCTCCATACTCGAAGTTCAAACACGAATGCCGCTAACTCCAAGTCGTGGGTGGGGTAACTCCTCTCGTGAGGCTTAAGCTTACGGGAAGCATAAGTTATAGCCTTATCCTCCTGCTGAAGCACACCCCAAGTTCTAGTAAGGACACATCAGTATAAACCAGGTATTCCACCCCCGTCTTGGGTAGTGCTAGAACTGGTGCTGAAGTCAGCTTGTCCTTCAGCTCATCAAAATCTATCTGACAGGCATCATCCCATATAAATGGCACCCCTTTGCGAGTCAAATTTATCATCGGACCCTCTATCTTCGAGAATCCCCGAATAAATCGCCTGTAGTAATTGGATAGTCCTAAGAAACTACGTATCTCTGTTGGCGTCGTGGGCTTTCCCCACTCCCTCACCGCTGACACTTTTCCCGGATCTACAGATATCCCTTCTTCAGAAACAATGTACCTCAAAAACTAAATCTCTCTCATCCAAAAACCGACACTTCTCATATTTTGCAAACAACTCGTGCTCACGTAGTGTGTGCAAAACCAGCCTTAAATGCTCGAAATTCTCCTCCTCAGTTCGGGAATAAATTAGGATGTCATCAATGAAGACAATGACAAACTGATCTAAGAACTCTCTAAACACCTTGTTCATCAAGTCCATGAATACAATCGGTGCATTGGTTAGCCCAAATGGCATAACCCTAAACTCGTAGGATCTATATCGCGTCAAGAAGGTAGTCTTAGACACGTCCTCCTCTCTAATACGTAACTAATGGTATCCCTATCTCAAGTCTATCTTCGAGAAGTACGCAACACCCCTTAATTGGTCGAATAGTTCATCAATTCGGGGAAATGGATGCTTATTGCATATAGTGACCTTATTCAACTCTCGATAGTCAACACATAACCATAGTGACCCATCTCTCTTATTTATGAACAGTACACTATACCAAAAATAGGAATCTGGCATGGTTTACAACTGTGCCAGAATAAATATGGCACGGTTTTGAACTGTGCCAGAATCAGGTGTTCCAAAATGGCCATTTTTTTCTGGCACGGCTCAAAAGTGTGCCAGATTTGACCAAACAAGAACACTTCTGGCACACTTTTAAACCGTGCCAGAATTTGATATTTCTGGCACACTTTTGGCACACTTTTGAACTATGCCAGATTGAGCACAGTTTGAAAAACTTTTGGCACAGTTCAAAACTGTGCCAAGATTTGATACACTTTTGGCACGATTTTGAACTGTGTCAAATTTTTGATAAAAAGAAAAAAATTAATTATTTGAAAACAAGAAAATTCACAAATTGCAAATCTTGCACGTTGTTGATAAACTAATGTTCATACAAACCTGAATAACATAAAGCCCGTACGATCACAAAATATACAAAATAAACTTACAAAAGCCCGCACGGCTATAAAAGTTTACAATAAAACTACAAAAGCCCGCACGGCCATAACACAAAAAATAGAATCATGAATAAACCCCTTGTTGTAAACCATTGAGTTCTCCGTGAATAAATGCTAACGATAAAATGTTATCTTGCAAAAAAATAGGATACAAAAAAGATACGATATTAGTAACCAAGAAATTTATAAAAAAAGCTTACTCAAACTAAAAAATTACATATAGGAGTGGAAATTATCTTCATATTCTTAAACCGGGAGACTCGGGACTATGCGGTCAGATCGTACGAGTTACATTGGTCCCATGCGAGGTGTTCGTACCTCTTACGGGGCCGTTTGGGGGCTGGTTTTGGTTTTCACCCTCAAACGGCTTGTTTTCAAGCCCAATCTACGTATTTTGAAATTATCATCATATTCTCAAACCGAGAGACCCGAGGACTACGTGGTCAGTTCGTACAAGTTACATTGGTCCCGTGCGAGGTGTTCATGCCTCTTACGGGGTCGTTTGGGGGCTGGTTTGGGTTTTCACCCTTCAACGGCTTGTTTTCAAGCCTAATCTACATATTTTAAAATTATCTTCATCATATCAAACCGGGAGGCCTGCGACTACGCGGTCAGTTCGTATAAGTTACATTGGTCCCGTGCGAGATGTTCGTGCCTCTTACGGGGCCGTTTGGGGGCTGGTTTGGTTTTTCACCCTGCAACGGCTTGTTTTCAAGCCAAATAGACATATTTTGAAATCATCATCATATTCTCAAATCGAGAGGCCCACGACTACGCGATCAGTTTGTACAAGTTACATTGGTCCCGTACGAGGTGTCCGTGCCTCTTACGGGGATGTTTGGGGGATGGTTTAGGTTTCCCCCTTAACGACTTATTTTTAAGTCTAAGTGTTGATTTTTGCAAATTATCATCATATTCTCAAACCGGGAGCCCCGCGACTACGTGGTCAGTTCGTACAAGTTACATTGGTCCCATGCGAGGTGTTCGTGCCTCTTACGGGGTCATTTGGGGGTTCACCCTTTAACGGCCTATTTTTAAGTCTACATGTTATTTTTACAAATTATAGTCATATTCTCAAACCGGGAGACCAGTAAATACATGGTCAGTTCTTACAAGTTACATTGGTCCCGTGCGAGGTGTTCGTGCCTCTTACGGGGACGTTTGGTGGCTGGTTTAGGTTTTCACCCTTTAACGGCCTATTTTTAAGTTTAAGTGTTATTTTTGCAAATTATCGTCATATTCTTAAATCGGGAGACCCACGACTACGCGGTTCGTTCGTACAAGTTACATTATTCCCGTGGGAGGTGTTCGTGCCTCTTACGGGGCCGTTTGGGGGATGGTTTGGATTTTCACCCTTCAACGGCTTATTTTCAAGCCAAATCGACGTATTTTGAAATTATCATCATATTCTCAAATCGAGAGACCCGTGACCACGCGATCAGTTTGTACAATTTACATTGGTCCCGTGCGAGGTGTTCGTGCCTCTTACGGGGCCGTTTGGGGCATGGTTTGGGTTTTCACCCTCAAACGGATTATTTTTAAGCCTAATCTATCTATTTTTAAATTATCATCATATTCTCAAATGAGGAGGCCCGCGACTACGCGGTCAATTCGTACAAGTTACTTTGGTCCCGTGCGAGGTGTGCGTGCCTCTTACGTGGTCATTTGGGGGTTGGTTTGGGTTTTCACCCTTCAACGGCTTGTTTTCAAGCCAAATCGACATATTTTGAAATTATCGTCATATTCTCAAACCGGGAGGCCCGCGACTATGCAATCAGTTCGTAAAGTTACATTGGTCCCGTGCGAGGTGTTCGTGCCTCTTACGGGGCCGTTTGGGGGCTAGTTTGGGTTTTTACCCTTTAACGACCTATTTTTAAGTCTAGGTGTTATTTTTGCAAATTATCGTCATATTCTCAAACCAGGAGACCCGCGACTACGCGGTGAGTTCGTACAAGTAACATTGGTCTCGTGCGAGGTGTTCGTTAGGGTTTGGGTTTTCACCCTTCAACGGATTGTTTTCAACCCTAATCTACATGTTTTGAAATTATCATCATCATCTCAAATAGGGAGGTCCGCGACTACGCGGTTAGTTCGTACAAGTTACATTGGTCCCGTACGAGGTGTTCGTACCTCTTACGGGGGGGGGGGGGGGGGTTTGGGGGCTGGTTTGGGTTTTCACCTTTTAACGGTTTGCTTTCAAGCCAAATCGACGTATTTTAAAATTATCATCATTATCTCAAACCCAGAGGCTCGTGACTACACAGTCAGTTCCTACATGTTACATTGGTCTCGTGCGAGGTGTTCGTGCCTCTTACGGAGCCGTTTGGGGGCTAGTTTGGGGTTTCACCCTTTAACGGTCTGTTTTTGAGTCTAAGTGTTATTTTTGCAAATTATCGTCATATTCTCAAATCGAGAGACCCGCGAATACGCGGTCAGTTCGTACAAGTTACATGGTCTCTTGCGAGGTGTTCGTGCCTCTTACGGGGTCGTTTGGGGGCTGGTTTGGGTTTTCAGCCTTCAACGGCTTGTTTTCAAGCCTAATCTACATGTTTTTAAATTATCGTCATCATCTTAAACCGGGAGGACTGCGACTACGCGGTTAGTTCGTACAAGTTACATTGGTCCCGTGGAGGTGTTCGTACCTCTTACGGGGCCATTTGGGGGTTGGTTTTGGTTTTCACCCTTCAACGGCTTGTTTTCAAGCGAAATTGACGTATTTTGAAATTATCATCATTATCTCAAATCGGGAGGCTCGCGACGCAGTCAGTTCCTATATGTTACATTGGTCCCGTGCGAGGTGTCCGTGCCTCTTACGGGGCCGTTTGGGGGTTGGTTTTCACCCTCAAACGGCTTGTTTTTAATATTTGAAATAAATAACATGAAAGAAGCCAAATGATGCTAATATTTGAGGAAAATATGTGAATTGACAAAAGTAATGCAAAAGCACTGATCGTATGTATACCTCAATGACCACGTGCATTCCAGTTCGATCCCTCTCATCACGAATGTCACTTATGCCTTCCAGATTCTGAAAATATAAAAGATAAAAACCAACAATAGCAAGTGCGAATTGTATCAACAAAATAGAGAAGTATGAATATGATTATCAACAAAATTCAAGTTAAAGATAAAACAGAATCTGAGAGAGAATGACCTCAACTAGAAGAATGAATAATAATAGTTGTGTTTGTAAGTGTAACTTTTATTTCACTACTTGAACTAACAGTAAGTTAAAATGTTTCTTACATAAGAAATAATATAGTATAAAAAGTTTAAATGTTTGAATCTATATACGTAGAGGCTAGTCAATGAAAGGTGGACACTAGGTTCTCGATGTAAAAATATATATATTACACTACATAATAAAATAAATACTTGAAAATTTGGGCGGGGCACATGCCCTTCTCCAACATAGATCGAATTAAGCGACATGGACACACACACACTCATAAATAGGCTGAATATGTTGCGCAACTTACATATATGGGATCTGCAGCTGCCCATACGCTGCATCGAAGATTCAATGAAAGAAACATTGCATATAGGTGCATACAGTAGTGTGCATACAGGTGCATACAGTGTATATATATAACAGTAGTGTGCATACAGGTGCATACAGTGTATATATATAACATTTCAATACCTGTTGCACAAAATCTGAATTAAACAATGTAGGTGAATACTTGTTGCACATAATATGAAATTTTGAATACCTGTTGCACATTTGCAAATGAACGAAACCAATTTACCTTAGTAGAAGCATAAATAATTATTTGGTACACACTTAAACCCAAAAACTTAACCAAACAATACTCAAGGAAGTAATACTAAATAAATAAAGTTACGAGGTTCTCAACTATTAGTCGTAACCAAATTCATTCATTTTTCACTTCACGCACTTATGAAAATTGAAGACTGCGTAACTTAGTACGCTAAACTAGTATGAGGAGATGCAATATATAACACCTGTTATATATAACTGCTGTTATATATAACTCATAACTGTTCTATATAACATCAGTTATATATAACAGCTGTTATATATAACAACTGTTATATATAACAGGTGTTATATATAACTCATAACTGTTGTATATAACTGTTATGATTCTGAATTTAGATACCCCATATTGAGATTTTGTAGTATGCATATTGAGTAATTTTATCCGTCTAACAAATTCAAATCACCTCAAATATGCCAAACAAAATAGTTGGTGGTGGAGTAGGATTGTAGAAGCATAAACTAGGAATATAAGTAGAGATTTTGCAGATTTTTACCTTCGAGGGAAGTACTTCGAAGCAAGGTGGCATAGGTGGAAGAGGATCTTGTGGAGATTCCTCTTGTTCACATCCTTCCTAACCGTATATGTGTACCTCACAAGAAATAAAATTAAAAATTAATAACTAAATGTTAAATTGGAAATATAGATGTTAGAGTCCAACATAAATTAAACTAAACTTTCTTTAAGTGATCCATAATCGAGTCCCGAATGCTCATTTTATTGAAGCTATAATCATCATCCATGACAAAAATATTTGATGCAAAGAAACAAAGGATATGATAATAATATTTTATCCCAACACCACAAAAGCAAATATAATATGCAAACAAACAAAAAACAAAGATAGCAGTTATATTGTCAGAAGTGATAGTTACTTTTACACTTGTGACTATAAAAGTGGATGCAATACCTAATTAACACCAGGGTAACTATTTTAACGATGTAAGAGCTCCATGTTCATCAAACACATTACCACAAAAGTTACAAAAGTTGATTCAATTACATCATTCGTCGGTGTCAACAATGGGAGGACAAAGGGTGTCGAGCCAATACATAATTCGATTTTTACCAACATCTTCCAAGTTCTCGTAATGAGCTTGTTTTCCACCCCAAACTGGATACTCGGGCACTTTGATGTCATCGAGTAAAACTCGCACTTCATTCTTTCTTAACGTATGGAAGTGAACGGTCGAGACGGCTCCTGGTTGCGTTTTCCTCCCATAACCAACAAGTTCACGTGTATGGGATAGTATCTTACATTCAATTAGAGAGGTGAAATTTGAAACTGTGACACCCCACCTAATTAAATACCGGGCGATCACTCCTTTATTAAATTAAATCAAGGTAAACAGTTGGTTCATTCTCAGCATCACTGTCGATAAAAATAAATTTTCCAATTTAACACCCTAAATAATTAAGCTAAGTGTCAAAACCATTTTTTTATACATATCTTTCCAAATTTTATTTAAAGAAAAATCATTTATTTTATTAACAACATTCAATAAATAAGAATCACACCACATTAAATTCTGCAACATAATCTAATTAATTTAATACATTCGCCAATCGAATGTCAACATACGAAATCTAAGTCACACAACCAAACTGAATAAATCCCATAGTAACAATACTGGAAATAACTGAAATACAAATGTCCAATAACAACGGAATAATGGAAAGAGATACACATGCCCAACTAGATGAAAGTACTAATAGTGGATCCGAATGAACGAAGTCGTCTAATCAAGAGACCTGCAACTCCCACCTAAGCTGCAGCGCGTTCCTTCCAAGAGATCCTAAGCAAGACGCTCCTGTGGCTGGGCACCTGTAATACATACATATATATATACAAGAGAGAGAGAGAGAGAAAAAAAGAACGGGTCAGAGCCCGATAGTGTGTTTGATTTAAAATACGTTTAGCAAGTATTTAAATTGATACAGGCCAATGCAACAACATATTAGTGCGACACTCTCTTGAGAAATTCTCACCTCTCTTCTAATGTGCACACCTATCGCACTAACCTCCCCAACGGGTTGTCTTATCATTTATCGCAATAATCTTCCCAATGATTTAACTTATCTTATATTACTCGTAAGATTCCAAATTTCACGATTCAATTGTTTGAAAAGAATATTTCAATTAGTAACCAAAGTTCTCATTTTGACTTTATTAATCAATAAAGTTTTCCAATTTCATATTATACTTTCTCAAAACAAGTATTTACAATTTGAGTCATCAACCATGTCCTACATATCAAAACACAGTAGGCAGTTCCAGATTTCAGAATTTCATATATATATATTAACTACTCGAAAATATATATATTAAAACCGCACCCCACATAATAACTATGGTGCGGGCATACTCTACTATCCAAACCCCATATCGCTCACATTAAGGGGAATACAAATTCGGAATCACTCTCGAATTGTATTAACACATACACAAACTATAGGTTCCAAGTCTCTTAGGACCGTCTGAACTATCACTGCGATAGCCTGTACCAAGGATACCTATATACAAACAAAATGAGGCGAAGCATAGATTCCAAGTCTCTAAGAGGAAAGCACATACCCGCATCTCTTACGACCGTCTGAACTATCATTCCGATAGCCTGTACCAAGGATATCTATCTTCTAGGGTACAAGTCAATATGCCCCATAAAGGTCCCATCGAGATAAGACTGTCCCAGCACGGAAACCTCAGGGATAGCAAGTAGCGTGGGCATGATTTTCACACATAGATAGTATATGCATACACAATCATATAACTATACTCATATTACCATATCAATAATGGGTAAATTCTCAACTCCCATAATTACGTCATTTGCATTTATTTCTCATTATATAGTTATCACGTATAACCATTCACATCTTACTTTAATTTGAGGAACTTTTCCACTTACTACATAACGCTCATGGATTCTATCCTCCCAAGTATAAAATTCAGTAGGTATACACATTTGTCCGAAACGTAACCCTCTTACGTGTCTCTCCCCTTTAACATATACATACATTGTCCCTCATGTAAGATATCCCAAAAATATAGATTTCGCCTTACATTAAAGGATTTTGAATTTTATTTTCAAAGATGAGAATTTCAAATGGTTTCGAAATCGGAATTAAAATGGAGTTTTAATTGATTTTTTTTATTATTTAGAAGAGTCCTCAAAATATAAAACTCTCTAAGAGTCCTCAAAATATAAAACTCTCTAGTAAAAATAATATTTTCAGAAATTCGACCGTTCGATCAAGCTGAATTTTTGTCAGCAGTCCTGTCTCGCCGTTCGCTACAACATACTAAAATTTTAAGCGATTCCAATGGTCCGATCATCCGGAATAAAATTTTTAGTGTTTGTATCTAATTAGAACTCTTTTCTTAATCAAACTCTTAATCCTTTACATGACAAAGGGTTTCATTTAAGTCATCACTACATGCAATTTCCTATCTCAAATTGGGTTTTTCTTCCATACAATTCATCCTAATCATTCCTAAACCAATATGAAAGATGCATCAATGAAATAAGAAAGATAAACACTTGCCTGGAATTTTCAAAAATCTGGTTTGGTGCCGAAATTGGTGTGGTTGCGTTCCCCGTCTCGCGATCTACGCGTTGGTGGTGACGGCGGTGCAATAAGAGGTGTTCTTGGCCTAGAACTCCTTGGAGAGCTTGTCCTCTTCCTCTCCAATGGCCGTCATTTTTCTTTGGTTGTTCTAACTCTAGAAGAAAACCCAGATATCTTATATAACCCTTTTAATTTTCGTAGGTTTAATTACCCATAATTGCGAAATGTACAAAACGCCCTCCCGGGGTACTAATTGGGCCTAAAAATGCCCCGAGACCCAAACTAAACCCCCGGGTACACTTTTCTGACTATCTCGACCCTTCCGGGCAAGTTGGCGCACTCAAAACGACCATACGAACAACTTATAAAATATTCACTTATTAAACAACATTTAGTCCCGACACGACACAGGCGCGTCCCGACTTAAATTTCCATAATTGTCATTTTATTCACACGTGACAATATTATAACAATAAATGTCATATATTACTATACTCATCCAGTAATATTCAACAGATAACAAATTTCCAATAATTACTAACTCTCGTCACGCTAGTAAATATTTAAAGCAACATTCCGGATTAAAATTAAATTAATTTATCTCAATTAAATTTAATAAATCCCATAATTTAAAAGCTATAAAAATACGGGGTATTACAGGAACCTCGAATGCAGGGGAAGAAAGAGAACACAAAGGAGCCGCAGTGCCTAAAGTAGGTAACTCCTGAACATTGTGTCCAACATATGGAGATTTCCTGGTTTTGAAGTCGGTAATGAATTCTGATAATGAGGACTTTATCCCCTTTATGTCACTCCTTAGGTGATCAACACGATCCTTCTAATTTTTGGTGTCCTCTTTCACCTCTTCAAGCATTTCTCTAGCAAATGCCGACCCTAATATAGCGGTTCTCAAAATTGTGGACCCAACACAATAAACACATCCTCACTTATCTTTTTCGAAAACCTCTAAAATAGGCTCGGTATTTTAGGTCTCCTCCTGACCACTCGCTTTGTATACATCCAGAAGAAATTGAATTTGGTCCTTTGCAAAAGTATGTTAACATTAGGTATGATGATACGATACTTTTTTTAGATAAAAGGAACATTAAAAAATTTAAATTACCGCAAATATTTTATCATGAGGGGCATAACCACCTCCTTTGACTATATGAGTTGCCAACCACAATTCAGCACGAGTGGGTGCATGCCCATACTTCTTTCTCCAATTCTCTGAAGCTCGGGCATAACCATGACGACCTGTGTTATGAGTTGTCTTTCTCACACAATTTTTTTTAGTCTCTTTGTTCTTTCTTCGCAAAGTTTTTTGAACCTCTAAAGCTTCATTATTGCAAAACACCTCCCAGTCCTCAGACTTGACATTTCGTGGCACTTTCTCCTTCCACTTTCCAACATCACCATCCTTCAAATTAACCCTTAGCTTTGACTTGAACTTTTTCCAAGCATCGTTTTCTTTTTTCATAACAAATTTGCTTATGACTTTCGCACACATCTGGGAACTCTTTCTACAATATATAAAGAAATAAAATTAAAACAATACATAATTGAATTTACTAACTATCACATTCTTTGGAATAGAAAGGAATAGTATACCATTAATGATGACCAAACTGAGTTCTTATATCGCACATCCACTTGCTTCCAACTCATATAAGAAATGGGAACATGTGTCCTTGCTAAGTCTCCCAACCTGGTTGAGAGTGTATATGAATCTTCACCAACTGGAAGGCCGTGCTCATTAAATTTTAATTTCTTAGTAGAAGAGTCATCACCTACTCTTGAAGCACCCGAAGCAACCTTAGAACGGGAGCTTGATATAGGTGTCGCCCCATTTATTGACGGTTGTGAAGTATCACCAATATGAGACATTTATCTGGAAAAAAGTGACTATTGGACACCAAAATAATCAGAATAAACATTTACAAGAATATTACATGTTCAAATAGCAATATAAAGAAGATTACATGTTCAAACATCAGTAAACATAGAAATACAAGTTCAAACAACCATACTTGTATTAAATGTTCAAACAACAATAAACTATTAAATGTTTACAACAACAACAACAAATGGAATAAATAGAATACTACCCGTTCAAAATAATAAAAAATATAATATTCCATAATCAAAAACAAGTTCAGAACTAAATCATTGCAGTAGAAATCCGTGTCCAAAAGCTCCAGCAATTTATCATTTTCCTCGAGAATAGAGTCATACATCGTACGATCAATATCAATCGCATCTATTTCTTTTGTCAGTCTCTTGGGAGAGTGTAAAACAACTGACCACCCCTTCGGCTTTACATCTTGACAAAAAAATACTTGACTGGCTTGAGATGCAAGTATGAACGGATCATCGTGAATAGTATTTTTGCTCACGAGCTTACTAAGATTCACCATCACTAATTTTGAGGTGGGTTCAACTTTGCAAGCATTCTTATCATCAACATCCACCCAATCACAATAAAAGACAGTATGTGTGAACTCAATGTAATTGAGGTCGAGTATTTGTCTAATAACTCCATAAAAGGTTGTCATAATCCCCTTCTTATTAAAGTCCTTAGTGTATACACCACTACTCTGAAAGTCATGATTCTCTTCAAGTCCAGAAGTACAAAAGGTGTACCCATTGCATTGAAATTTCTCATAACTGGTAACCCTATGGAGTGGACCATCGGCATATGGCAAAATTCCTGTATCATTAAATTTTGAGGCCTATAAGGAATTGTTAATTTTTTAGAGTTTCATTAAAAATAATTACGGTTGATAAAGAAGTACATGTATAAATAAAGACTTGCCTCGTTCCTTAGTCAAGGGATGGAATCATCAATTCTATGCTCGATTGAGTCTCAGTTACCATAAATTTTCTACAAGAAATTAGTTTCAAAATTAAGAAATATCACATTATAATCAATTAATATGAATTAACAAAGAACTAAGTGTGTACCTTCTCCATTCATCAACACCGTCGCATTGAGATAAAACCCATCTCCGCACTTGCTCATATTGTACATTATTTAAGATAAATTATTTACTTTTACCCAATGCTCGTTGGCATTCCAAGTCATCAAACTCATCATCAAGAAAATCCTCAAGATTCCTCTTATGAGTTCCTTCCCCTCTTTTCGATATGTACCTCCATGGCATACAAAGAAGCTTCATGTAATAAATATGCAATAGCAATGCTCCCTTAAATGTACCTCTTATTTCGTGACCACTTTTTATATCTTCCCATTTCTCTCTCAAACAACCACATCACCCGATATCTTGGTGGCCCAGCTGTTAAAGCTTCATCGGCTAAATGGTGCATGAGGTGGATCATCACCACAAAAAAGGCAGGTGGAAAATAAATTTCAAAGACACAAAGTGCCTCTACCAATGCGTTCTTATCCTTCAAAAGATGTTCCCTAAATATCACTTTGGCACACAACACATTAAAGAATATGCTTATCCGTTGTATAGCTTTAAACAAAGGCTTATGATCCGAAAATGAATGCATAAGCAACGCAGGAAGAAACCATTGCATAATGACGTGATAATCGTGGGACTTGAGATTGGTAAATCCAGGTGGATCGAGGTTAACATTATTGCTGAAATTTGATGAAAATCCAATCGGTACCGTTAATATTTTTAGTGTACGAAAAAGGCTTCTTTCTCTTCCTTTCCTAATGCGAAAGGTGCCTTTGGCATCAGCCTGTTGTTACTGCCTTCAACATCTTTCATCCATAATTTTCTTTTAAGATTCAAATGCACTTTCAAGTCTTCATGGGCTTTGACTGTATCTTTATTTGATGAACCTTTCACCGAGAGTACTGTACCTAAAAGAGTTTTTGTGACATTCTTTTCAACATGCATAGCATCTAAATTATGTCTAATATCATGATCTTTCCAGTACTCTAAGTCAAAGAAAATTGACCTCCTTGAAAAACCCTCGGTACCCGCCAGATTCTCATCATCACCCTCACATGGATAATCATCGTCTTCCATTACGACATCCTCCTTCTACTTCTTTATCCCCTTCCCCTTCCCCTTCCCCTTCCCCTTTGCCTTTGCCTTTTTGTCTCCCTCTCCCTCTCTTTGAACACCTTCTAGAGTGATAAGTGACACTAGATGCTCAACTTCTACACTTGTTAACTTTCTTGGAGCCATAGCATCCTCTATTTTACCATTAAATGTTTTCTTTGATGTGTCAAACCTGTAAGGATGGTCTTTAGGAAGGAACATACGAGATCGTTGGTAACAACATTTCATTGACTTAGGAAGATATTGAGAAGGTGTATTTGTAGAACAAACAAGACACCCATTGTAACCTTGAGTTGAACAACCTGCTAACATCCCATAAGCTGGAAAATCATGTATGCCCCACATCAACATGGCATTTAACTGAAATTTCTCATTTTTGTACGCATCCCAAGCCTCAACTCTAGACCATAAGATCTTTAAGTCATCAACCAACGGTTGGAGGAAGACATCAATATTAATTGATGGTGACTTTGGTCCAGGAATCAATACAGACAACATTGAAAACTCACTTTTCATACACATTGATGGAGGAGGGTTGAGAGGTTGAATTATCACTGGCCACCAACTATACTTACGACCAAACATGTTATTCGGGCTGAAACCACCAGTTGCTATTGCAAGTCGAATATTCCACGGATCTTTTGCAAAATCTCTCCACATAATGTTTGAATTTACCCATTCTGCTGAATCTTGAGAATGACGCAAGAATTCCATACAAGAGCTTGCACGAGCGTGCCAAGTCATTTTCTCCGCTATCCATTTTATGGTATACAACCATTTTAACCTAGGTATTAGAGGGAAATGTCGCATTACCTTCTTAGGAACCCTAGAGTACTTTTCTTTTCCATTAGTATTATGAATTTCTACCCCGTCCTCGTCTAGACAAGTAAACTTACAGCGTAAAGAACCACATTTTATACATCTAGTAGATTTTTCATCCTCTTTCCAAAATAGCATACAGTTGTTAATGCATACGTCATACTTAACATAACCCATACTGAGATCTCTAACGGTGTTTTTCATTTTTGTATAACTAGTTGTCAAGTTGTTCTCTTTAGGAAATAGTTCATTTAACAATCTAAAAATTCCACCTATAGAACCATCCGATAAATTGAATTTTGTTTTCAAATCATTCAACTTTATAAGAGCATACATTATGGTATGACGCGAAGAACTAGTAGTTGGGTGCAATGGCTCCTGTGCGAGTTGATGTAAACGATCATACTTCTTGCCTTTGTATTTATGTGTGTGCGAATCATTGGAAGCCTCAAAAGTTGGGGGGGCTTCGTCACTGCCTACACAATTAGGTTCACTAGGTTTCGCTTCACCCATAAACATCTCATAAGCATCATTGACAAGATCATTCAAAAATAAAATATTCTGCACATTGGCGTGTTTAATCGGTGTCACAGATTGCGGTGGTTGTTGGACTTAATCAACAACTAATGTCTCACCATGAAAATGCCATAAGGTATAGTTCATATCCATACCATATGTCATTAAATGAGTGAATATATCATCTATAACAACATGTCCTTTCCCATTTCGACAACGTCTACAGGGACATGAATGTTTAGCATTCGAACTATTACTACACACATAATGTAGAAACTGTAACACCCCATCTCTATATGTATCGGCCTCGATATTTTTCTCATTTATCCACTCTTTGTTCATTCCCGACGACATCCTGATAAGTTTAAAGAACACACATTATAATATAAACACTTACTGTAAATACATTTAAGTTTATTCAAGTGTAAATATGTATATATTTGAGCTTCTATATTTCCTCCATCTCCTCTACAGGGTAAGGGTCCTATCCCATTTGAAAATGCATATTTTGTATTGTTCATAATGTCTCATGACATGTCCTAATTTGAAAATTTTCTCCAGCATCTCCATACAGTTCTTCAAGTACACAACTTAAATTGGGAGTGTTCATGTGTTACTTAAGTTTTTCAACCAAGAAAACACAAAACACTGCATCAATCAAGTATGCACCCAAATAACATAAAGAGATACCACCGATTTTTTCAAAATAGGACATGCATAAACAATATGTACAATACAAACTTTTTCATTTCCAAACTGTCCAAAAATGGGACAATTCAAGAGTTCTCACCACAGTCATAGTGAGACCTCTTGAACGGGTCTAAGGTTTTTCTACATGTGTAACATCATTATTGAATGTTTAGTATTAATGTCTACTTACTATTTAAATAGTTTTTTTTTACCTTTTTCTTAAATTTTCAACACATAATCTCATTTATCAATTTAATTAGTGGGGTGTCTACTTTTCAATTTGTTATTTTTACATTATTATTGAATATTTAGAACTTATATTTTCTTAAAACTACTCAACCTATAGGAATCCGATCAAATATAACTTTTAAATATAAGTGTAAGAACATAAAAACATAGATTGTCACTAAAAGATTCCAAGGTCCTTCTAAAAACCAATGATTTATTTTTTTTCATTATCAAATCACCAAAAACTCACACATAAAAAAAACAATAAGTATTTAAAACTGTATATATAAAACCCTAAAAAGCAATCATGAATCAAATCGCGCATATCATTACTTAGGTTAAAAAAAATAATACTTGATTGGGATGAGTGGAGAGAGAGCGCCAGAAAGAGAGGGGGCCGGAGAAAGATTGAGTTAGCGCCAGAGAGAGAGAGGGAATGAAAAGTGATCTAGAGAGATTGAGCACAAAAGTTAGCACCGATCGCAGACCGCAGATCGCAGACCTAGAGAGATACAGTGAGCTTTGACCGGAGAGAGAGCGAGCTGGAACGAGGAGAGAGTGAGCGGTAATCGGGCCACCGTGAGAGTGAGCGGGAATGGAAAGTGATCTAGAAAAGTGTTTTTTTGGGGTATTATATATTTTAGTAAGTGTACTCAATTTTGGCACAGTTTAAAAGTGTGCCAAATTTTGGCATTGTTTTAAAGTGTGCCAAATTTCTATTAAACCGTGCCAAAATCTGGCACAGTTTAAAACTGTGCCAGACTTTTAATATCAGGGTGTGTCAAATTATTGTTTTTAGTGTAGTGGTACGGGAGCGTCCCAAGGAGAGGAACTCCTACGAATGAAGTCATGTCCTAATAACTGCATTATCTGATCCCGTAACACCCTCATCTCTACCGGAGCCATACGGTAAGGTGCAAATGTTGTCGATTGAGTGCCTGACGTCAAGTCTATCACAAACTCTATTTCTCTACTAGGAAGTAGCCCTGGTATATCCTGAAATACATCAGCGAACTCACGAACAACAGGAATCGAATCTAGTGGAATCACCACCTCCTTAGAGGTCTCCTCCGCCATATTATATAAATGGCGGTTGAACCTCCCTCAGGATGAGACAAAGCCACCAAAAACATCTTCTGACCTGGCATGGAGAACACAATACTATGACTATAGCAATCAATCATTGCCCTATACATAACTAGCTAATCCATCCCGATAATAGCATCATACTCATGCATATCTAAGATAAGCATATCGGACAGTAAGATCAATCTCCCAATCTTTATGCCCACTCCCTGACATATAAAGAATATAAATGTCCCATAGCCCAATGGTGAGTCTACATTAGTAACTGTTCTCTCTGTCATGTCTAATAACCCCGTGGCGTGTGCAAAACTAGTGGCAATGAAACTATGTGAAGCCCTCGTGTCAAATAATATTCGCCCCAAAGTCCCCTGGATAGAAAACGTACCCTCAACTACGGATGGAGCCCGGGGAACTGCGATTTGATGGATGTTTTAGACACACCCAAACTACAACGATCCCTACTAGATCGGAGCTGCTGGAACGACTAGCAAAGTTGGTATCTGCGGTGGTGCTGGGAGGGCAGCTGGAAATATTGGTCGCTGGGGCTCCTGACGAGCGTCATGCTGCTGCTTCTACTTCTGCGGGGCTCTACCCTTTTGAGGACAATCCTAATGTTTGTGTCCGTCTAGTGTTGCCACAAGAGAAGTATCTCCCTAGAAAGTGTCCTCCCCTCTCCCCTTACTGCCCTCGACCCTGATGGCCGTTACCACCCCTCCCTTGGCCCTTAAAAAGTGTTGTTGGCCCTGCTGGTCAGGCTGGCCCTGTCTAAATCCTCTATGTCCCTGCCTGTAGTCCTGGGTGGAAACATTGCTCGCCCTGTCTCTGCTGACCCTGAGTTGGTTGTGCCCCACTAGCACCATTACCTCTTGTCCTGCCCTGCTAGATGGAATCCCCCACTCGCTTTCTTCCCTTCTGATGAAAGCGATGATCCTGGCAGTGTAGTATGGCAGCATTAAGTACATCGGTATATGTACTCAATGAAATATTACCCAAAAGGTGCTGACGAATCCTCCACGTCAAATCGTCCATAAACATCTGAATTTTCTTCCCCTCAGTAGGTACCTCATCTGGCACCAAATTAATCAATCTTGTAAACTCTTCCTCATACTCCGCAACGATCTCCCCCTCCTGGGTGAGATCTAATAGTTTCTGCCTCAACTCAGTCTGAACAGTGGAAGGGAAATATTTACGATCGAACCGCACCCCAAAGTCCTGGATAGTCATATTATCTCTCTCCTCAGCAGTATTAATAGACTCCCACCGCTGTAGTGCCGCTCCCACTAGCTTAAAAGTAGCTAGTATTTGCATCTGATCCTCAGTATACTCATACATACTCAAGTTTCGCTGAATGTCCTTTTTCCATTGGCTTGCTATCACAACATCAGAACTCCTTGCAAACTCTGGAGGGTGTGCCTTTTGGAAGGCATATCTGACTCGCTCCCAAGAAGAAGGGAATGCATGAGCTGGTGCTGAGGCCACCACCAGTGCCTGGGGTAGGTCTTGCTATACCACGACCAAAGATGCCTTTACCACCTCTGCTACAATAGCAGCAACCTCTGCAACATTCATCGTGCCCTGGGCGGGAGCTGGATGGTGCTCGGGATGGGCATCCCTAGGAGCTCGCTGTGTACGTCTAGGAGGCATCTGAAATGAGAGATAAGCTCTATAAGTCCATTGTAAATATCTCAAATAGCTAAAGACGTAAAATGCGCAATTAATGAATACAACAATCCTAAATATAGGGCCCCATTTCAAAGAAAGATACGCTGGAAGCATAACAAGACGCACAGATCCGAAAGACTCTAGAACCAAGCTTTGATACCACCTGTGACACCCCACCTTATTAAATATCGGGTGATCAGTCATTTATTAAATTAATTCAGAATATCTAGTTGGTTCAGAATATGCATCACTGTCGAAAACTTATTATTAACACTAACCACCTAATATTTAAAAAGGTTGATGTCAAAATTTTATCTTTTAATTAACATAAAGTCAAATTAACCAATTATTAAAGATACACCATTCAAACTAATCACATATGGAATAAAATAACTGAATAAATGCGACTGAAGTAAACATTTCTACCCTCAATACCAAATATAATAATCCAACAAAATAAGCTAACATCTGAAAGGGGTAAATAAATAAATCCATAATCCCTGACTGTATGAATAAGTAAAATGGGTGACATACCATAACTGAAGTAAATAGCTCAAGATGAAGAAACGAAAGTCATGGAGGCGTCTACTACCAAGTCCTGTAACTCACCTAAAATAATTTGACAAAAGAAAGAGATTTTCAATAAACGGGTCAGAGCCCAAGTTGAAAACAGTTTAAAAATCAGCAAGTGCTTAAAAGAACACAATAACACATATAGTGTACATGTTAGATTTTCGTACTCTCACTTGAGATACTCACATCTCATCTAATGTGAACATCTAACGCGTATATTTAACCCATCCTAGTCATGCTACCAAAGATGACTATTATCACACCAATAATCTCATGTATTTACCCATATCACCCGTATCCCATATTAACATATGTTTAAGGATAGTTATTCATATATACAACCGTTATCATCCTACGTATTCTTTTTCTCACTAAGAATATTTTTAAATATCATTAATTCCATATCTACTAAACACGTACAGTAGAATAAGTAAATGGTATACATATATTTATCTCTCTATCTATATATATATACTATTCCATCACCCCTGTGTTAGGGCCCCCTTGGTGCAATGCATACTCTGCTATCATGTCCAAGTGCATCGCTCATTCCATGAAGGAATATAGGTTCAATCTCTTGCGAACCATCAAAATAAACACACATATTTGAGGCGAACATAGTTCCAAGCCCATGGGTTACACACATACCTAAACACCCATATGATCGTCAACACTATCGTTCTCACTGATAGCCCATACCTAGCTTTTATGTTCTAGTGACACGAATCAAAATTCCCCTGATGGATCCATATGATCGTCCACAATGCGCAACCTCCACTCGATAGCAAGCAGCGTAGATATGTTATACACATAATAATTCAATCAATAGGTATACACATAACCTATAATAATTATTAGGTATTCACGCAACCCAAATCCCCGAATTTATACGTAGTATTATTATTTCAAATACTCACGTTACTCTATCCGTACGATTAATCTCTTTATCGTATGTATTCCACAAGGCCCTGTTATTCCAACATATTCCCGTAGTAGTTACATAATCATCGCACCACTAGACTATGTACTGAAGTCACTCAAGAATAACGACGATCGTTCTCTCTCACTCGAATCAACCTTGTAAGATTTCAACTTGTTCGGGAAAGAATTTAAACTTTTGAAATCTCATTAGAAGCCGAGAAAAATCCCGTTCGAACAAAACTTCGAACGAACTAGGGTTTGAATTTTCGTTAGAATCTCGTTCAAACGAGGTCATTTGAACAACTTCGAATGAACTTACTCTGAATTCTCATTGGATAGGTCGTTGGAAATCTTATTTGAACGAGGTCGTTCGAATGTGGATTTCGCATATCATCCCTGTCCTCTAAAAACTTTGGTTTCTCAACTTTTTCAACACCCAAATCACGTAAAACTTTATCTAACTCAAAACCAATGATTCTAAATCACAACGACTAGTAATTGAATGCTTTCTAACACCTTTTTAACATCAAATCCTTACAATTTCATCATAGATTCAGATTAATTTCCTGAATCCTCAAAAAGCCCTAAATTCATATAATCACCATAAGTCACAATTAAACCCGAATTTAAAATCGTAATTTCAACATATAAAATTCAGATTTCTAATCCCCAATAAATTGTTATTCAACTACATGCAATACCTATACCACAATCACGAATCAATACCGAACTTCAGTCCCAATTTCATAATATCATGAATAAATCATCAACTAGTCTAGCATGGACATTATATGCTCTAAATGAAGCAAGATATACACTTGCCTTTTCAAGAAGGTCTGATTTGTCACTTGAAATTGGTATAGATGCGTTCTCCTTTTTTTGATCTACACGTTGATGATGTTTTTGTGAAAGGTGACTAGGTTTGGCCTTCAAACTCCTAGGAACCTCTTCTCCTTCTTCCTCTTGGACTCTCTCTTGGGTTTACCAATTATTTACCCTAACTCTCCCATGTACATGCAGATATATTTCTCCAATTTTTGTCCATTAATTAATCCTAATTTCTCAAAAGACAAAATATCCCTCTGGGGTGTCGGGTTGGCCTAAAGTTGCCCCGGACTCCAAACTAAACCTCTGAGTAGACTTTTCTGACTATCTCGACTCTTCGGGACATACTGGCATACTCAAAACGGCCCTGAGAATGACTAAAAATAAAATTACATTTTGAATTCCTCATTTAAGTCCCGTGATAAGCACCCAAAACTGTATATTTTATACCCCGAATAAATGTATTTTAGTTGCTAATTCTCGACAATATGAGTCTTATGTGCTTAAATATTTATTTTATAGGACAAATTGTGCATTGTAGAGTTCAAACGCTTAAATCAAGACTATTGTGTGCAAAATGGAGCTTAATACCCAATCTCGCAACTTTATCCCGTAACCCTAGCCTACCCTAAACCTACCCCAAACCTTGTGTGTGTTTTGTTTGTCCCTTTTTATTATTTTTTAGATTTTTAGTTTGAGTCATTTTTATTTTTAAGATTTATTTTAGATTTATTTAGTATTTTCTAGGTTTTATTTTCTATTTTTCTATTTTATTATTATTAGTATAATTTTATTTTATTTTGATTTTTATTAGTTTTTAGTTTTTATTAGGATTAGATTTTTTAGGATTTATTTCTTTTTAGTTTATTTGATTTTACATTTTCTTTTTAGGATTTTAGATTTAGTTTAATAGATTTCTATTTTTTATTTTTTTATTTTCATTTCTTTTTTATTTTATTTTTATTGAGTCTTTATTTTATTTTTAGAGTACAAATTTAATTTTTAGATTTTTATTTTTAGTTTTATTTTATTAGGATCCAAACTAACACATACTCATACCATACACTAACCTACACTATCCTAGACCTAAAACTACCCTCACCCTCATCCTATTACCTACACCCTCACCACACACCATCAAACTCATCACTCATCTTCTTCCCCCAATAACCTTTTTCTCCCTCCTCTCTCTTCCCCCACCAGCCTCACCCTCTTAACCCGCGAACACCCTCAACCCTCTTCCCCTCCTATCGGTGGCGAAACCTCCAGCGACGACACCGGTGGACCCCCAAATCCCCCATCGCCGGACCTTACCTCGCACCCTCCAACCTGCCGGCGTTAAACCGACGCCGACAGCCCAAAACCGGCCAACCACACCTCAAGCCCCCCTCTGTATCACCTCCGGCGACCCAAAACCAGCGCTGACCTATCTCCGACATTGACCCTCAACCGCCGTCGCCCAGCCCCCTCCAATCGTGGCCCATCCTTACCCGACCCATGTCCAACTTTAATCCATCTTCCAAAACCCATTTCCCATTCAAACCCAACCATTTCAACCCAAGAACCCCATGTCCCATTTTAAAGCCAAACACGTTTTTTTTCTCCACCTCCTTTCAAGCCAAGACCAAAAGCAAGAACAAAACCAAAATAAACAAATGTCCCCACATGTCAAAAACTAACTTAAACCCCCATTTCCCAAAATGTCCCCCAACTACCAACTTTAACCCCAATACCCATTATACCCTATAAACCAAATCTGATTGTGTCACCCCATTTAACCCACATGCCCTCACACTCACAATTTTCATACTCACTCAAGCCAATTCTCAAAAATACCCCCATGCTCCATGTGCCTACTATAAATGAAGATGAAGACCCCATTTGAAAAAGATCTCACAATTAGTTTTAAGCTTGGTGTGATAAAATTTTCTCCACCCCTCTATGTTGAGTATTTGCATTTTTAGCAAATACCTCAATATAGAGGTGTGTAGTGAAAATTATATCTAGAATAAATTTCACCCAACCCCTCTATTATGAATTTTTGCATTTTTAGCAATTATTCATAATAGATTGATGTAGTGAAATTTATCTCTTATGGGAGGTAAATTCTAATCCATTCCTTTATGTTGAGATTTTGCATTTTTAGCAATTATCTCAACATAAAGTTATGTTTAGAATTTATTTCTTTGAATGAGCTCTAATGTACAATTTTATAATGTTAGGATTTGTATTTTTAGTAAATCTCTTTTATTATTTAATTGTCCATTATGAATTCATACATTATCCTTTTTAATTTTTAGTTTGTAATTTTTATTTTAGATTCAATAAATACATGAGTGAGGGATTATGATTGAGATTGAGAGAATTTTTTATGTATAATTGAGAGAGTGTTGATGTAATTGAAGATTCCATTTCAATTTAAGGCTTAAATGGGTTTGCTATATTCCTCTCATTTACTTTTATTTTAATCCTCACATGCTTTCAATTGTTTATCTTATATTTTTGGATGATGATTATTGAGGGCTAATCTCCCATTAATGGGATAAATTTTGAATCCCTCATGAGTCTAATTTTGTTAGTTTACTTATTAGGACAATTTTGTTTATCCCACCTTTCTTAAATTAGCTTTTACTTCTTAATTAGTAGTTATAAAAATTAGTATAGTGAGTTAGTTAAAAAATCCCTTGAAAAATCCATAAAATATATAAAAAGCATAAATAAATAAATAATAATAAAATGCAAATGAATCTATATATGTCCTCTCCAATTTTGTGTTTCACCCTTAGATATGGATTGATACCTCACTTACCTCTATATTATAGTTTTGTTCTACTTTTATAGGTTGGTGAAGATTTTTGATGGACAGAGGAATTGCACAACGACAAATACATAGAGAAAGAAATTTTTCTTTTTATCAAATGGCGCCGTTGCCGGGGAGATAAAAAGAAACGTTATCAAATGGCGTCGTTGCCATTCTTGGAAGCGTGAAGCACTCGGAGCGGATTCAATTTTGTGATTCACTTGTATTGCATTTTTTTTTCATTTTTAGTACCATTTTTGCATTTTATTAGAAGGATTGTATTAGGACTTTATTATTTGGCTTATATTGCGGTGCATAGAGACACCATTTATTTTTCATTTAAATTTGTAATAATTGAAGACAAGCGTGAAAGAAAAACCGGACAAGGTAGAGAGAGGGCATCCATTGGCGAGGATTTAGAAGCCTCTCTACCTTGGGTCGGTAGGACTCCCGGGGATGACTGAGATAGGCATAATCTCCCCCCGATCGACTCAAATTTTTTGGCACCCCACGGCGTAAAAACTGTGGAAGGTACATTTCTAAACACTCGTGCTTCTCTTATTAGCGAGTCAATTCTTTTGTGTGCTTTGTGTGCTCTTATTTGATTTTATTCTCGCATTTATTTTCGAATGGTGTGATGAATTAATTGACTAAGACCTACACCCGATCACTCACGAGAAGGAATTTCATCACCCGACTCACTCGCTTACCACTTATGTGCCTCCCTAGTCATCACTAAATTTAAAATCTATTAACTAGGTAGCCCACTGGGAGAATATTTTTGAAAAGGCGATCACTAAGATATTTCCGTGATTTTTTTTATCGCCATGGACTTAATTAAAATTTAACTACCCTTTCACTAAATTCAAAGATAAAAATTGGCTATGTGCTAGTTAGGAAAAATTCTTGACTTGTGTGTGGGTTCAATTCATTTTTTAGTAGTCGGATTTTAATGAGTTCGTCCATTCAAAGAGTCCATATTTTTCCCCACCTTTTCTTCCAAAAAATCCAAAAATATTTTCTTCCTTTATTTTTTTTAGAAAAATCCAAAAATATTTTCTTTCCTTTTGAAAAAAAAAATTCAAAAATATTTTTTTTCCCACTATTTTCTTCCAAAAAATCCAAAAATATTTTCTTCCTTTCATTCTCTAAAACTCTCGAAAATATTTCCTTTCTTTCTCAAATTATTCAAGAACCACAAAAAAAGAAGAGAGAACATCTTGAAAATAAAAAATAAGGCCGTGATCGGTGTTTCTTCACCCTCACCTTTGTCAAATTATCCAACAAGACTGGCTCTTCAGTCTTGTTTGGGGGTGATTCTCATCACCCAATTTTTCTGCCACACCGAGCTTTCCTTGTTCTTATCTTTAGGGTGAGAATGGTTCGGTCTGACTGAAGACATTAAACTTAGCGCTACCGGGAGGCAGCCCGAATTTCTTGCACTAGTCTCATTCTGTTTGAGGGTGTTGTTTCACATCACCTAATGCTTTATCATGCTTATAGACTTGTACACATTTTTTCTTCTTCTATCACTTATTCAGGTTTATTCTTGGCTTCATCTGTCCACTTCATTAACGGTTGGTTCTGGTAATCTCTTTCCTACCTTATGCTCTCAATTTTAAAAATTATTTTACTGAACATCGAGGACGATGTTCCTTTTTGTTTGGGGGTGGGAAATTTTATCAAAATCATACCTCTTTTGAAATTTTTTGAATTTTAAACTTGATTTTTAAAATTTCGTGCAGTTTCTTTCATCTTATTTATTAATGTGAATTTTCAATCATCCATTTTTCAAAAGTCTAGGAATCGAGCTAGAGAATATTTTTTCTAATAGCTTATGTAATACGTAACAAGGCATGTTGTACCATGAATTTCTAGACTAAAAAAAATAATTTGCGCACTTATCATGTCAATACGGTTTAGAGTTGAGGAGTACTACAATTCTAAAGATAACCTTAAGGATCACTAGTAGAGACTTTAGCCCGTGAGATTTGTGCTTTTCACCCTTTCAGAGTGTTTTACGCAAAATCCGAGTCACAAGTTGATTCAACTTCCTTTGGATCCACACTTAAATCGTTGTATGATCTCATTATTCTTTATATAAATTTTGGCTTGATCACCGAGAACGACATCACTTTCGAATTGTAAGAAACGCGTGTCTTGAAATTTGTCCCGAATACTAGATTTTCATCCATACACATACCATTTACCATTCACTTCACCCATATTCTTCCATATATTCCCCACATCATCTATACACACTCCCCACTCCATTCATATATCATCCACCATCATTTTGAAATAAAAGAGTGTTGATTCCATATGTTAAATGTCTTCATTTTTGGTTTGAAAAGTGAGAGAAAAAGAAAAAAAAACCCATAAAAATAGCAAAAACAGAAGAAAAAATTGTGAAAAATCGAAAAAAAAGAAAGAAAAAAAGAGAGAAAAGAAAAGAAAGAGAGTTTGTAGTTAGTAATAAAGACATTTGTGCCTAAAGTGTATACACTCTTCTATCGCATCCATTTTTCATCCATTTCACATCGCATATTCATCACTCATCCATCACCATTCTATCATATCCTACCTCGCACCATCCTACCTCATATCCCATCTATCCCATTTCATTTTCCCCTCACCCATAATCATCCATATTTTTCCTAGGTGTTCGGGCAAATGAAAGTCGACGTGGTGAATAACTCGACGTTCTCACTATAGTGATTAGCATTCTCTCATGAGATCATTTTTATTTTTAAATGTTCGTTCTTTCTTATATGTGTGTGAGATGTTTGAACTTGCTTACATTTACTCCCATCCTCACACACAAGAGCGATACACTTACCCTAATCTCGAGAGTTCGTTTGAGAGAGATATATCCGTGAGATTTGAAGTTGAAGCGTTGATTCCGAAAAGGCAATCTAGGAATTACTCTTATGATTCTCGACCCGTTTTGACTGATTCACACTACACACGTTGAGATATAGGGAGAATGTGCCTTATGTATTCACTTAGCTAACTTTTTACACATTCTAGCGTGTATTTCTGAAACCATTTATCTCATGATGGATTGTGCGATTATTCTATGTCTAATTAGAGATTGACTGCATTTCAATAAATTTTTGCAAATAAGAATTTTGTGGGTATATTCCCTACAAACCCTCACGAGACACAACTCGTCCTGTAGGCCAACCTATAGGTTTAAAGGCTTGTTGCACATGCTAAGTGCAATCGCAAGTGCCCGCGAAAGTGGTATATTTTTGGTTACTTAGCTTTTTCTCTCTCTATCTTATTGCTCGAGGACTAACAACGCTCTGTTAGGGGGTGATGTGATAAGCACCCAAAACTGTATATTTTATACCCCGAATAGATGTATTTTAGTTGCTAGTTCTCGAGAATATGAGCCTTATGTGCTTAAATGTTTATTTTGTAGGTCAAATTGTGCATTGCAGAGTTCAAACGCTTAAATCAAGACTATTGTGTGCAAAATGGAGCTTAATACCCAATCCCGTAACCCTAGCCTACCCTAAACCTAACCCAAACCCTCTGTGTGTTTTGTTTGTCCCTTTTTATTATTTTTTAGATTTTTAGTTAAGTCATATTTATTTTTAGGATTTATTTTAGATTTATTTAGTATTTTCTAGGTTTTATTTTCTATTTTATTTTTATTAGTATAATTTTATTTTATTTTTATTTTTATTAGTTTTTAGTTTTTATTAGGATTAGATTTTTTAGGATTTATTTATTTTTAGTTTATTTGATTTTACATTTTCTTTTTAGGATTTTAGTTTTAGTTTAATAGATTTTTATTTTTTATTGTTTTATTTTCATTTCTTTTCATTTATATTTTTATTGAGTATTTATTTTATTTTTAGAGTACAAATTTAATTTTTAGATTTTTATTTTTATTTTTATTTTATTAGGGTCGAAACTAACCCACACTCATAGCGTACACTAACCTACACTATCCTACACCTAAAACTACCCTCACCCTCATCCTATTACCTACACCCTCACCACATTTTTTTATTAGGGTCCAAACTATTTTTATAATCAGTTTTTACATACATTTTTTCTTCTGAATTTTTTTACAATACAACTCCATTATGTTAATTATCCATTCATACCGTTAGTGCTATTTATATTTTGTGTTTTCTCTCCACTTTTATAACCAGTTTTACATTAGACCCCAATTTTTTTAAATAATACACTCACAAATTGTTAACAATCCATTTTGTAATATTATATACCCAAACTCCATCAGCATATACATTTAAAAATTTCAAAAAAGTTTAAAAAAAATCGAAAAAAGTCCAAAAATTAAGAAATTTGAAATAAAATTAGAAAACGAAAAAGTCTTAATCAACATTGATTAAAAATTCAAAAAAATATAAATTCAAATAAGTTAAATATGTCAGAATAAAATCATATTATTTTTAGAAAAATTCATTTGGTCATATTTCAAAAAAATCAGAATAGTATAATTTTGAAAATTATTCCCATTTTTATTTTATTTTATTCTAACAAGTATTTTTAACTTATTTGAAATTAGTCTATTCCACTTTTTAGTAATGTCGATTAGGACTCCACTTTTTTCGATTTTATCATGAAATTTCTTATTTTAAGTACTTTTTCAATGTTTTTTGGAAAAAAAAATATTTTTTTATATAGGTCGATTAAGTGTTTTTCAATAAAAAATAAAAATATTGAAGAGTTGCAAATTGGATGTGTATTGATTTATTTTTAATTTCCAATTTTTTTTGAATTGGAATTCATTTTAATTTTTTCAGATATTTTTTAACTTTTTTCAAAAATATACTATTCCGATCTTTCTAAAATACGTCCAATTAGGCTTTTTCTAAAAATATTATGATTGTGTTCTGACGTATTTTTCTTATTTAAATTTATATTGTTCCGACTTTTTAATAAATACCGATTAGGATTTTTCTATTTTTAAATTTTATTCCAGAATTTTTTATATTTTTTTTTATTCTTTGAAATATATGTTGATGACGTTTGCTTAAATAAATATAAAAAGAAATGGAGAGTTAACAATTTGAGAGTGTATTATTTTTTCTCAAAAAATGTGGGTCTAATGCAAAATTGATCATAAAAGTGTGTGTGTGTGTGTGTGTGTGTTGTTGGGGGGGGGGGGGGGGATACAAAATGCAAACAATACTAACGGTTTGGAAGGATAGTTAACTGAGTGGGAGTGTGTTGCATAGTTTTTAATAAGTGGGGGTGCATTGCAAAACTAGTCATAAAAGCGAGAAAAAACTCAAAATAACCCTTAAAAATGGAGACTTAACAATTTGAGGGTGTATTATTTTAAAAAAAATTGACATATATTACAAAACTGAGCATAAAAATGAAAAAAAAATACAAATTATAAATTTTACTAACGGTTTGAATGGATAGTTAACAGAATAAGGGATGTATTACAAATTTTTTTAAAAGTGAGACTATATTACAAAACTGATCATAAAAATGGAGCGAAAATTCAAAATAATCTTAAATTATTTTTAATGATTTTTTTATTAGTTGTTATCGTACTTAAAAGGTTCACACTTTCTATCCTTTGAGTGCTACTTGATTGGTGCTACTCCATCTACCATCCTTGACCTTATCCTCTACTCAAATTTCAAGCCTTAGGCTTATTTTACATTTTAAGAGTACTTTAAAGTTTAAAGCAACCAACAAACTCACGTGGCTCAAATTATAATTAAGCGATACAGAGCACCTTCATAATAGGTTTGCTTGAGTACTTCATGTTATATACTATGGTTTTTGAGGACGATGAGTGTCTATTAAAAATCATTTTCTTAAGAAAAAAATTGGTCAAAACTTATTTTAATACAATCAATTTCAAAATAGATTACTATTTTATACCATTCCATTAAATGGAAAACTTAAATTGTTATATATATATATATATATACAGTACTGCTCTTGTGCGGACCAGTCCGCATTTGAAGAATGCAGACCGAACATGTGTCACTTGACGGTTAACTCAGAAAAGAGAGAGAGTGTCCCTATAATTTAGCCTGTAATTTCTAGGCTCACCGTCAGGTGACACATGTCCGGTCCGCACTCTTAAAATGCGGACTGGTCCGCACAAGAGTAGTATTATGTGTGTGTGTGTGTGTGTGTGTGTGTGTGTGTATGTGTATATATATATATATATATATATAGGTTACTTTTAGGTTACTTATTTGAGGATCGATTTTAGCTTTAGTTACCAAATTTATAATCACAGATTTAAAAAGAAAAGAAAATAGAAAAGGACACAAGAGATTTTTATGTGGCCCAGCTCAAGAAGGGAGCCTACATCGCAGGAGTAATGCCACTAGTAATTTAGGGTGTTGCTTCAGTGTCTTGATTACACTATTTAGGGTTTAACACAAAGCATTTGTGTTTGTGTGTCCTCACTATTGCTGGGGTAATATCATATTTATAGTAATTAGAAATTCAAGATATGTAATGCTTTTATAATTTGAGGCATTTACACCTTTACACAATTATATGTAGATTGACATCATTCACGTGCATGTGTATGGTGACTGTTGAGTACCCCATGTGTGTCTTTTCATCTAACTGGTGGTTCACATTCTTAGCTGTGATCGGCTGGGCAGCGGACCAAAGACTGCTAGGGCCAACTGGGTGTACCCATAGTAGAAAGTCAAATAGTTATGTGGACATGTGTCACTAGCTCATTAGCCCACGTAGCCTAACGAATTTAGGCTACAACAAAAGTCCCCAATACTTCATACTTGCAGGATTAATGAAAGAATATAATATTCATCAAAACACTGCTCGACACATTATAAAGGTGTTGGTCGACGACCGACCTCAAGGACTTGTAGTTTTTCACTCAGTCATACTGAGGTGGTGGTAATTTCGTAAATAACTTGAAAAATAGCTAACCGCCTGAGGGTACAATAGTCTTTTTTGGCATCTGGGGATATGGGACGTCATTGGTATCCTTAACGTTGGTACGTTTAACCATTTTAAATCTCGAATTTCAAGAGTCGTCACTGTAACTATAAGAGACCTACTTCCATTTCCATATCATCTCACTCTGTATTTCAAACTTTTCCTTTCATTGTAGTGTTTTCACTTAGCTGCTTATGGACTTCAACCCAGTGCTGCTACTGTAAGAACCTCTTTGTTCTAGTCTTTTTTCTTTATGAGCTATTAGGATGGTTTATATCACAGATGAGGCCTATTTGGAAGAGTTTAGGGAAAAAAGGAAAATCCCATCTTGGGTAATTACGAAGTTAGTTTATGGTCCATGTGATTTATGTTCTTTAAGTGAAGGCCACTAGTTGCCAATAATTTTTATAGCTGAATGTGGCATTGCTTTCTCACCAAAAAAATTATTTTTCAAATTTATCAATACTTCGATGTGGTCCCTACTCAGGTGGCTCCCAATACCTGTAATGTGGTTAATGAAGTTAACCACCTTAATGAGATACATGGCACCTTCATAGGAAAAAATGAACTCATGTATTGCTATAGCTGGGGGACCACTGGTGACAACATTTATTACTTGAAGACGCGATATTTTAACAGAGCTCTGGTGGTGAATTTATCGGACTCTTATAAGGATTATTAGGAGTACGAAATTGTAGTTAAAAACTAGCAGTATGCTCTGATATACATAAGTCTAGTCTCGTCCTAGACTAGATTCGACCAAGATCATTAACCTAGTTCACCATCTGTCAGATTCATATACTCATAGGCCGACAATGCATAGGCCCATCTCCAGCAGTATCGGCCTCCGAGACCTCTTCCTCAACATTTATAGTCACGCATCTAGGCTCACTCTCCAGTCCATTATTGTCTCTTATGTCTCGAACCTATCGTGTGTCGGCCCCTTAGCCCACTTACAGGTCGAGACCATATTGACCGTCTTGATGAGATCTTCTGAGCCTCAAAGTTGCCTACTTATCTGAACCACCTTCTTTAGTCTCAGCTCGGCTAGGACCATCAGAGCCGACAACAGTAGTTTATACGGCACACGTGGCTTGTGCATCATCAGGCCACATGGACCACACCGTTACAACAGATCTTAAGCCCACGTGGGGGAATATTTCATTATCATGACATACTTGTGCCGGGGACAAGTGGCTAGCTTCTGTTGGTTGCTTATCTCATGCACATTTGTTGCATGCTTGGGGGGCACACTGTTCACCCTCAAGCCTATATAAGTCTTATTCTTCTTTATTTACTGGGATCGAGTAATTAGCAACCCTAGCTAAACTCTACCATATTATAACCAGAAGAGAGAGAAAGCTTGAGAGATTGTATCCATGGCCATTAGAGCCTTATAATAATAAATACACCACAAACCTTACATAGTGGGATGGGCCTATTGGTTGAACCACTTTATATTCTTGTGTCTTCTCCATTCTCTCATATCCTTACATTCCTACATTCATATATTACTCCATTATTAACTAAGCTAGATCTTGAGACGCTTCTAAATTTAAGTGGTGATTCACAACATCATCATTTTGGCCTCGTCTATGGGAAGAGATTATCTTCTTCCTCTTCATTTTATAGCTTAGACCCTTACTCCTGCCTCTGGTGGTGATCCATCTCCTTACTTTTTGGACTAACACCCCCATTGAAAGAGCTGGGTGGGTGTCTTTAAGTTTCTTGCTTACTCATAGTACATCTAGCTTTAATTACTTCTTTTCACCAGAAACATGGCATCTGAATTGCCTTAAAGTGCTGGACCAAGCTCAAGCCAACCACTACATCATTCAAAAATGTCTAATGTGGTGGCGGAGCTACGACCCCTTAGTGGACAGCTAGCAGAAGATGCAGGAGCAAGTCATGGCATTTAACCAAAGCGTGTTATGAAGGGCCCCCAAGTGACCCAGCAATGGAGATTATTACTCCGATCGCCAGAGATACAGTGGATCCGGTGGAGGGGGACCACCCTCGACCCCACAGAAGGAGGCTCAGTGCCATCAACGACGGAGGGATATTGCTGATCATAAGCGTCTTTACCTGGGAAAACAAGCCCATGACTGTCCAGACGATCAACCCTGTGGTGAAGAAGAATATTTGGAGCTATATAAGGTTTTTAATGACACAATTCACCCAGTCTCGACCTACCAAGGAAAAAATTCTTGATCGACACCTAAAGGCTTACTAAGAACCTCTACTTTTGATAGGCTCAATAGGGGGTCGAACATCGACCGTCTCAGCCTGGGAGTAGATTTGCATGATCGACTCTCCCGTTCTTGTAGTAATTCTGCATCCAGGGGAAATATTAGACATTGTGATGATTGGACCTGGTAAGGCCGATATCGAGAGGAATAAAGAGAAGTGCATAGTCGGTAGAGGACAATGGCGCGAGAGTCGACACCAGTTGCAGTTGCTCCAGAAAGAGGGGATGATAATGTCATCGTTGAAGAAAAGCCTTAGAATAACTCCATTCAAAGGTTAGAAGATAATATCGTCTCTCTTCTTAAGAATCGATACCCCAACCTCTGAGGCTACATGGAGGGGTCTCCTTTCGCTACAATGATCATGAGCTATTCTACCCCTGTAAAGTTTGAATTTCCTACCGTCAGCCCGAAGTATGATGGGAGTTTCAATCCTGTGCATTACATAGAGATGTATCAATCAATAGCCAATATCTACTCAATTCTTGATGAGATGAGGTGTAGGGAATTTTCTAGTGCCCTCACAGGTGCCGCTCATATGTGGTACACAACTTCACCTAAAAACTCTATGGAGGATTTCAAGCAGTTGGCCGAGAAGTTTATACATAATTCCTGCTTCGACATGAAAGCTTCTAAGAAGGTAACTCACCTCCTATATGTGAAATAAGGCAATAATGAGACTTATAGGGACTACATCTCTCAATTCACTAAGTAAAAACTGAAGGTGAAAGATTATGAGAACAATATTATGACAACCCTTATCAGTAGGTTATATCTGGGTAAGCTGCTTTAAAAGCTTACCGAAGATCCTGCAAAGACCATGACAGAACTCCTAGCCTCAGTCGAGAGGATCATAAATGTAGAGGAGGCCATGGAGGATAAATGGGGAGATATGAAAGAGTCCGGTGGAAGAAAGTCTCATCAGGCAAAAGATAAGAAAGGAAAGAAGAGGACGGTCGGAGATAAATTTGCCAAGTATACCCCTCTGATAGTGAGCCCCAACATGATCCCCAACGAGATCAAGGACGACTGGCCACTCCAATGGCCAGAGAAACTCAAGTCCCCTCCTCACAAGAGGGATAAGAGCAAATGGTACGAGTTTTACCAAGACCATGGGAATACAATTGATAAATGCTTTGTTTTAAAGGATAAAATAGAGAAGCTATTCAAGCAGATAAAGCTCTGAAAATATGTAGACATGGGTGGTGCAAAAGATTAATCCGGGAAAAATCACAGTGGGGGAAGGGATGACAAGCCAAGACGATAGTCCCTGACCAATAAAAAGGATGACGTGTCAGACAATGAGTGAGATAACCCTGATCTCTTAGGGAAGATCTTCGATGCAAAGGGTCGGTTGCCTATTATATCTATTGATGTAAAAATTATATATGGAGGATTAGCCGGAGGTGGTGTGGAGCTGATCGACCATAAAGCCCATGCTGTGGAGGCAAAGTCGATGCCTAAGAGGATGGATACTAACTCGGCCAAAATAGAGCCGAAGACAGAAAAATTAAAGAAAGTTGACATGAACACCCTACTTTTGGGATTCTTAAGACTGGATTTCAAGGAGGTTCTAGATATTCATGACGACCCTATGGTCATCAGAACCAGGGTCTACGGGTATGAAGTATCACCTATCCTTGTTGATGGTAGTAGCTCAATCGACGTGATGTTTTGGGACAACTTCAAAGGTTTAAAGCTCAACAAGAAGAGACTGGTCCCCTACCATCAGCCGCTGATTGAATTCATCAGAGAGAAAGTCCACCCATTGGTGGTGATTGAAATGGACGTTTGTATGGGCACTGATGACCGTGTGAAAGTTGTGTTCGTGTAAGGACACAATCGTTGTTTTCATTTCACCGTGATAATACAAACAAACCTAAATTACAACTACACTCAACGGGTGAGTATAGCTGTAAGTAGGGTATCGAAAATCCACAGAGACGAGTTGCTAGAATTTACAGGATTTAATACTTGTCAATAAAAGGGAAAAGGGTGATTACAAACTAAAAAGGAAAAGATGCATAAAAGGGAAATATTAATCTAGGCGAGTATATTGAAACTAAATTAACAAAGCGAGTAAAACTATAGGTTGCGTCGAATATCCCTCACCCGAGTTAATTAGTATTATTGGAACACGAGGCCCCCAAATTTAAATCTTATTACAAAAATTATTTTCCTTTTATGATGCGGAAGCGAGATGGTTCGATTAAACAAATTGATTAATTTTAATTTCTTTTCAAATTAAAATTAAACACAACTTAAAGTGAAATTAAATTAAACGAAAATACAGTTTTCACTTTAAACCAATTTAACCCAAGTCCTAGAAATTTACCTAAGTCATATTTTTAATATTACCAAATTAGGCCAAACCAATTTTATCAAATTAAGTGACGACTTAAATTAAATTAACATAAACATTACCCAAATTATTATATAGCACCAATTTAATTAAGAGTAGTGATTTAAACCAATTTTATCTTTTTACCTAAGCATGCGTTCTATGTGAGTTTTGCAAAAGATAAAATAAATAATGAATCACTACGCCGCGATGTACGAGGAAAAACCCACAAACGAGAAACAACCTAGCCTTAAGTCCATTAAGTATGGTATTTTACAAGTACAAGCAAAAAGACTTACAACACTCGACTCGACTCCTTTCAAGCCTCGATGCTCCTTCTTGTACCGACCTTCGCTTAGTTGACAATCCCGGACTCCACTGGAACCTTGGAATCCAACAATGAGGAACTAGGAAGCAACCGTCAATCACATATGGTGCCTTTCACCATATGAGAACGCCGCAGCAAAACAAACTCTTCTTCTTTGAGGAATTTAGAAGTAAACCCAAACAATTTCTTCAATGCGGTAGAGAAAACCCGGTGCCAAACACTCCAAGCAAGATGTATATATATTAAAACTTGGAATAAACAATATGGGTGAAAACAAGAGTGTTTAATAATTTTTTCTTGAAAAATAGACACTCATAAACATGAACTTTTTCTTGGAAGATTGAACTCTCAAAACTCCCTTTAGGAGATGGAGAATAGGGAAAAATTTGGTTCTAAAAGTTGGTTTCCGCACCTTATCAAATCTGGCAAAAGATAGTGGGGAAAAGTGGAAAAAACGTAAAAAAATGCCCAAAATTTTTTCCCTCCAAAACTTGTTCGAACGACTTTTCGTTCGAACGGATTTACTAACGATGTTCCAGAATGAAAAAAGAAAATTGTCATAAATATCGTTCGAATGACCTGGCATCTCGTTCAAACGAGATGTCAGTTCGTTCGAACGACCTGGCAATCTAGTTCGAACGAGATTCCAATGTGGTTCGAACGACGTGTCAGAAAAATAAAATATTAATTTTAAACCCAAAACTTTTATGGAAAGTTCTAAAAACTATTTTTCTGAGTAAAGCAAAGTCGTTGAAATTAATTTATAGAAATTATAAATTACACCCAATTAACTATTGTTCCAAGCTCATATATATATATATATATATATATATATATATATATATAGGGAGAGGTTAAGAAGTGAACCAAAAGAATGAACTTTTTAATGAACCTACTAAGACATTAAAAAATTGATCCTTAATTTCTTGTTATAATTGGTCCGCGCTAGCGGCAATGAATAATTTTTCAATCCCCCCGCTGGCGCGGACCAATTACAACAAGAAGTTCAGGATCAATTTTTTATATCTTAGTAGGTTCATTAAAAAGTTCATTCTTTTGGTTCACTTTTGAACCTCTCCCTATATATATATTAAAATGCATTCATACCTTAGGAGCAATGGAACCATGTTGATGACGTAGAAATGAGGCACAATACACACGATATTTGATGAAGCTTTAATATCTTGGCCGCTACGTCTTCAACTAACCCGTCATAGGCTTGAATGGATACAATTAAAAACTATCCTATGACATAAACGTTTTTGTCCGGAATTGAGACAAAACTACATTAAGACTCAATTGGAGAATTGTGTCCTTACAAATCTCCCCCTTTGACTATTTCGGGACAAAAACCAAAGAAAAATCTTAAAGGGCCGTCAAGCTCTACTAGACTGACAAAAATGTCCCACCCAAAATAAAATTACAATAGCTTGACTCATACAACCCAAGGATCAATATCTTTGCCGACGATGAAAGTTGCCACTTAGAAGAATGCCTTCACACTTAAGCAAACTATCAAATGCATAGGGAATATCAAGAATATTAAATGCATATATATCAACTGCATAGGGAATATCAAGAATATTAAATGCATATAAATCAAATATTCCCACTAAATTAATTCTCTGAAGATAGCGACTCCCCCTAAGTTCAATCTCCCAAGCTAAGATACGATTACAATAGGATTAGATACCATGTTGTAAGGACATTTTTGTCCATTATCAATTTATATGTCGTACGCCGTTACACCGTTGAAGAAACGCAAGATCGCATCTACATCAACGGATCCGAATATCAAAGCATCTTCAACTTCATAGCCTCTGCGAGAATGAACTTGGTAAAATTTTGTTTTTACGTTCCTTAAAGTTCATATTTAGTATTGGGAAATTTTTATAAAATGTTTTTTATAAAAATAAGAAGTAAGTTTTTTAAAGCAAAATGAGGCTTTTAAAAGGATTTTATTTTTCTGGGAAAACCGGACCGATCCGCCTCAGAACCGGACCGGTCCGACTGGGATATATTCGGCCAGATTCGCTGCAGATTTTTTAGGCTCAAAGTTTTCCTATTTAAAGCCAACTTCGGGGAGTTATTTTTTAAGACTTTTCAAGATGATTTTCAGAGTCCTGAATACTCTAAGTCTTCACCTTTTTGAGTCCCAAGACTCTTTTTGATTCACACCAAAAATCCAAATTACTTTTGTGAATCTTTTGGAACCCTAGAACAAAAGCTTAGCTATTGTTCAACCCTTGTGGAGAAGATGTTCTCTTCTTCACTGCTGCCCTCTTGGAAAGGGAAAATTCCAGCCGCCGACATAGGAACTGACACCTGCGGGTATTTCTGTGTCACACACTTGTGGAGAAGCCGTTTCTCTTCTTCATTGCAGCCCACCTGGAAAGGGATATTTCCAGCCGCCGACTACAGAATCCGATACCTGAGGGTAATTCTTAGTCACTGTATTTTCATTGTAATCCGAAATTATATGTTACAATATTATAATGAAAATAAAAGGTTTTGCCCCTTTGGGGGATTTTTCCTGAAATTATTTGTTTTTATCCTGCATGCTATATTTTATTTGATAAATCATCTAGAAGCATGTCTTAAGGTTTAACTAAAATTTGGGATTAATTAAAATTGGTTTTTATTTGAGAAGTCGCAATATTTCCGCTGTAGCTGCACTCTCAAATTGGTATCAGAGCGGGTTACACTAATTTATCGTGTGATCCTGATTTTTCGAGGATTTACTTTCTGATACAATTTGTCTACTGACGTTCTCAAATTGGTATCAGAGCCGGTTGCACTAAGTTATTGTGTTTTGATCCTAATTTTGCACAAATGGCTTTTGATGGTTTTGATGATCTTCGATGTCAAATTTTTGAAAAAATTAATTGGAAAATTCACACGAACTCTTGTTTTAAATCTTCTGTTGAAAACGAATCTGAGAGGTGTCCTTGCTGTGAGGGTGTTGGTCACACGTTACATGAGTGTACCACAAATTTAAAGAAGAAATTGAATAAACCGATTTCTCATGTTTCTACCCTTAGTGATTGTGATACGGAAGAAGAAGTTTTTTATGCTGGCGAGAGTTTCCCATCCATGTGATTAGTGATAGTGAAGGTGATGGGAGTGTGGATGAAAGTGAGGAGGAAAGTGTAGATGAGCATGACTTGCAAACTGCTTTCAATGAACTTTATGCTGAAACTTTGAAAAGAAAGAAAAAAAATTTGAAATTGAAAGCTCAGTTGAAAGAGTGTGCCATAAAAAATAATGATTTTTTAGTTAAAGAACTTAGGGCTCATGTGAAAATTTTGAAAGAGAAGCTTGAGTACGTCGAGGGTGAGAGAGATAGTCTTAGAGGGTTGATGGAGACTATGAAAAAGGAGCTTTTAGAGTTTGAGGATTCTAAACGAGTACTTGAATCTAGGATAGGTGAACTTGAGGTGAAATTGAAAGATTCAAGTAAAATGAAATTTGATTTGGAGTCTAGGTCTGAAAAACTTGATAAGATTTTAGTCACAGTCGAGATCAAAACTGATAGGGGTGGGATTGGTCTTGAAAAATATGTTCCACCCATTCCCACACGTGTGAGAGAGCCCCCTAGGATTGTTAAGAAAGACACACCTAAGGTTGTTAGGAAAGAGTCCCCTAGGAACATCGTGAGAGTGCCTCCTCGGATCATTGGGAGAGACCCACCTAGGCAAATCCGGAGAGAGCAACCGATAAATTTGAGGAGAGGGCCACCTTTAGGTAACACACACCACCCAATTTACACTTGCACACATTGCGGTAGGCAAGGTCATCTTAGGCGATTTTGTTACAAGCTTTTAAATGGATCCAGGAAGGTTAATGAAAGAATAAATTCGATTCCCAAAACCCCCACACTTCGTTACAAATCTATTTGGGTTAGAAAATCGGATTTAGAGGCTTATGGTTTATTTGTCCACGATTCCCGTTTGCTTGAACGTAATTCACCCCATGTGAAATCTTTTGGTTAATTGTGATTGCATGTTTGTCATACACTAGTTGTGGTTTCATGATATATTTTTACCAGTGTGATGACTTGTACTTTTTGTATAAATTCTTGTTTTTGAATTTTTTTGAAAAATACAAAAAGATTTTATTTTGATAAAATTTTTGAAAAATCCAAAAAGATTTTTGTTTTTTGTTTACACCGTTTATGGATGAACACTTTGGATGACCGAGTCACAACATCATTCCATTATTTTCATGTGACTATTTGATAGTGTTTTGAGACAATAGGTCAACTCATCCATGTGCTTTATAATGTTTGGAGTCATTAAGATGTAGTTAAGTGTTACTTCCTACATATTTGACTCATGTTTCCTTTAATGCACACATGCACGGATTTGTTTGATTATTGTGCTTGTCTTGTCACATGTTGGTTGGGTGTTTTCACTTCAATCCTGTCCTTAAAATGAACCAAGCGCGATAAATTTTGATAAGGAAATTGTGCATATAAAAACCGTTTTGTGAGTTTGTGTGCTTTGTTTGATAACGGGGAGGGGCTGCGAAAGGTAATCATCTATCCTTTGCGCAAAAGCCACCGTTAAAAAGGACCTAAAAAATTGAGGAATTTTATTATCCGAGGTCCAAAGAGGTTAAAAGAGCCCGAAAAAAAAAATAAAAGGCAATAAAAAGATATTCATGCCAAAATATGGGCCATTTAGGTTTTTGCACCAATTCTCCAAAGTTTGAGAATTTAGATTCCTCTAAAAGAAAATATACATGAGGGAGTTTGGTTGGAGGATATAAAATGGGTTTGCACGTCCTTGAAATTCTTGAAAATGCGCTACATAGTTTTGGACGCTATTGGTGTGGAAATCACTGTGACTTTGATTTGTTGATTTGCATAAGACGATGTCATCTAAATTCAACAAATTTTTACACCTAAGGATACCTTTGATGTTCATTCGTTAGGAGTACACGTATGCATCGTGCACATATGATTGATTGAGTTGATTTACCTATCGAATGTGTTCACACCCATTCATTCCATTTCCATGACTTGGTTGTTTGAGTCTAAATCCATGGTGTGATTTTTGTATCATAGTTGTTCATATTGGTATCCTATCTTTGTATGAAAAATTTGAAAAATAAAAATAGTTTGTGTACTTTTTTGTATATCGTGACACCCCGATTTTGCTTATTAAATTCATTCTTCTCATTTGTCTATTTGGGGACATCATAAAAAGGGGGAGAAAGAATTATCATATTATGGGGGATTTTGAATTTTGGGGGAGTTTTTGAGATATAGCTTATGTTTTTATCATATATTGATATCCATGTTTATCTCATTTCAAACTCGATATGTCACGTGGTATTTGCTTTATTTCATGTGTGTAGGTATGAAGATTGAAGATCAATATGTTACACACCCTGATGAGAAAAGCTTTGAGATTTCATGATTGTTGAAGATTGAAGAACAAACGATGAAGATTTATACCTTTGTATCTTTTCATCTTTAGGGTTCATGGGAGGGTAGATTTGTATAGTTCATTAGTTGATAATTCGGATATTTTTTATGTATGTACCGGCATAGACATAGGGGGAGATTTGTAAGGACATTTTTGTCCATTATCAATTTATATGTCGTACGCCGTTACACCGTTGAAGAAACGCAAGATCGCATCTACATCAACGGATCCGAATATCAAAGCATCTTCAACTTCATAGCCTCTGCGAGAATGAACTTGGTAAAATTTTGTTTTTACGTTCCTTAAAGTTCATATTTAGTATTGGGAAATTTTTATAAAATGTTTTTTATAAAAATAAGAAGTAAGTTTTTTAAAGCAAAATGAGGCTTTTAAAAGGATTTTATTTTTCTGGGAAAACCGGACCGATCCGCCTCAGAACCGGACCGGTCCGACTGGGATATATTCGGCCAGATTCGCTGCAGATTTTTTAGGCTCAAAGTTTTCCTATTTAAAGCCAACTTCGGGGAGTTATTTTTTAAGACTTTTCAAGATGATTTTCAGAGTCCTGAATACTCTAAGTCTTCACCTTTTTGAGTCCCAAGACTCTTTTTGATTCACACCAAAAATCCAAATTACTTTTGTGAATCTTTTGGAACCCTAGAACAAAAGCTTAGCTATTGTTCAACCCTTGTGGAGAAGATGTTCTCTTCTTCACTGCTGCCCTCTTGGAAAGGGAAAATTCCAGCCGCCGACATAGGAACTGACACCTGCGGGTATTTCTGTGTCACACACTTGTGGAGAAGCCGTTTCTCTTCTTCATTGCAGCCCACCTGGAAAGGGATATTTCCAGCCGCCGACTACAGAATCCGATACCTGAGGGTAATTCTTAGTCACTGTATTTTCATTGTAATCCGAAATGGTATGTTACAATATTATAATGAAAATAAAAGGTTTTGCCCCTTTGGGGGATTTTTCCTGAAATTATTTGTTTTTATCCTGCATGTTATATTTTATTTGATAAATCATCTAGAAGCATGTCTTAGGGTTTAACTAAAATTTGGGATTAATTAAAATTGGTTTTTATTTGAGAAGTCGCAATATTTCCGCTGTAGCTGCACTCTCACATGTCTCCCCCTATCATTCTCCCCCCTTTTTTTAAGGAATAAAAAAAGGCTAAAGAATCAAAACTTAAATTATCTCCCCCAATTAAAGCATATACACCCTCTAAATTAAACAAGGGATAAATAAAATGGGATAACAAGCTAAACATGCAATTGTGCATAATGTGATGAGAACATTAAAGCACGGGGGCAAAAAAATCATAACTAATCCAACAAATAATAACGGATACCAACTAAGATGCAAGCAAATGATACCAATATGATACATAGAGTATTAAGCATGTGATATCAACAGAGAATGCAACAAGATAGATACCAATTATGAATTAAAGCATAGATGGACTGGAAAGCAAGGCAAAGGCCAAATAAAAAAATATCAAATATATGTGAACATAATATATACCTAATAGACTCAAGTACACATATATAGATATAAACACACACATGACACAAAATAAGATAAGCTTTTCACACTCGTATGACAAAAATGTGTCATATGGAAACGGAAGTGTAGGGGTGTGAACTAGTAACAATTAAATTTAGACCCAAACACTTAAAACATGTTCACGGAGTTCTCAATTGGTTGCAAACTTCATCACATTTGAATATAACCTCATGTGAAAATATAAATTGAACTCAATGAATAAACATACACAATGCATACAAGCCTAGACTTTTGATGATTCTATAAACCAATAGAGTCATGACATTGAAAGTACAACTAGGATAAACTAACATTGTGCAAACTGTTGATATACCATCCAATCTCCCTCAATAAGCATATATATTTTGAATGAATATATCAATTAAACATAGGCCTTGTCAATTATTTTTCTTTTTAATGCCATTATTCTTTTAGGACTTTGGACCACGTATTTCTTTTAGGTCCAAGCAAACAGTGGCTTACTATTCGCAAAGGATAATAAATCCTTTCGGAGGCCTTCCCCATGAACATTTATATATAATATTTTTATTTCTCACAAATATCACGTGCAATGGATTTTGACATGCACTAGTCCTCCTAGGTCACAAATATGTTGATGACAAGATTGGTAGGAAAACACCTCACAAAGCTCAAATATAACATGTGACGATTAAATTTCAAAAGAGCTCGTGCATGTGTGAATAGAGGCATATAAAAATAGAATCCATTTAAATCAACACAAAATCCAACTACTCCATGTAAGCATGGTAAAGAACATAATAAGGATTGACAATCTAAACCAAAAGTTCTAGCCACATGTAAGCGAAAACGATGGGATTCTAACACAAGTGTATACCACATAGAGTGTGTCAAACTAAAATACACACAAAATAAAAAATCTTTTTGAGTTTTTGAAATTTTTAAGACCAAACAACAAAAATATTTACTCAAAAGACACACAAAAATAATTTGAATTTTTGATTAAGCTTAAATTACCAAGAGATAAAAACCCAAATGAAAAACAAAAATCTTTTTGTAATTTTCATTTAATGCAAACTAAAATGAAAGAAATTGAATACAAAAGATAAAAAAAATCATTCTTCCATCATGTGATTAAACATGAAGCATAGACCAGAAAATGACTAAACATGCATACACCTAGCAATTATATATAATATGAAGCACAAAAAGCTAGAGTATGAAAACAAAACTAACACATTCAACCTTTAAATTTAGCAAGTGAGGTTTCATGTGAATGAAAATGAGAATCAACAAATCTAATATCTAGCGCGTCTAAAAATGATTTCCTAACCCATATAGATGTATATTTAAAATGATGGGATTTGGGAACTAATGAAATGCTAGACATAGACTTCCTAGGGCTTATTTTAAGATCAAAACAAAATGACCTAAGGTGATCTTTCCTGCCACAATGTAAGCATGTGTAAACATGAGGAATGTTACCTAAGTTGTGACCTTTTCTAAAGTCCTTAGATAAAGTTGACCCTCTAAAACAAACAATAGTTTTAGCTTTAGCAATGGAAATATTTGAACTAGATGAGCTAGAACCATCACAACTACTACTCGAGTCTTGTAAATCATTTTTCATTTTTAAAATTTTGGACTCAAGTAATAAATTAGACTCCTCAATTTTACGGGACTCCTTTTTTAAATTTTCTATAACTCCTAGAAGGTTATCACGCTTCCCCTCAATGTGAGCAAACTTGTCCCTAAGAGTCTTTTCTCGACTATCACTCTCTTTCTTAGACATATTTAAAATATTATAATTGTAATTTATGTCCATGAGTTTTTCAAGAAAAATATCTTTTTGAGATAGTGAGGTTTGCAAAAGTTCAATTCTAGATTTAAAACATAAATTTTCTTTTTCAAGAAACTTAATTCTCTTTGTAAATCACACATTTAATTCTCTTAAATTTTCATTACACTTATTAAGCCAATTAAATTCCTCTCGAATAGCAAAAACTTCGTTATCATTAGAAATGGACAAATTATCATTAAGACGTCCCATCGAGAGATATAAAACAAATAATGAGAGGGAAAAAAATGAACCACCTAAAAAATACAAGGAGCACAAAAATTATAAAAGCCGAAAAACGGATCTTTGACGCGATACATTAGCGCTCCGGCTCTGATACCACTTGTTGGAACACGAGGCCCCTAAATTTAAATCTTATTACAAAAAGTAATTTCCTTTTATGATGCGGAAGCGAGATGGTTCAATTAAACAAATTGACTAATTTTAATTTTTTTTCAAATTAAAATTAAACACAACTTAAAGTGAAATTAAATTAAACGAAAATACATTTTTCACTTTAAACTAGTTTAACCCAAGTCCTAGAAATTTGCCTAAGTCATATTTTCAATATTACCAAATTAGGCCAAGCTAATTTTATCAAATTAAGTGATGACTTAAATTAAATTAACATAAACATCACCCAAATTATTATATAGCACCAATTATATTAAGTGTAGTGATTTAAACCAATTTTATATTTTTACCTAAGCTTGCGTTCTAGGTGAGTTTTGCAAAAGATAAAATAAACAATGAATCACTACGCCGCGATGTACGAGGAAAAACCCACAAACGGGAAACAACCTCGAACGGCCCTAGCCTTAAGTCCATTAAGTATGGTATTTTACAACTACAAGTAAAAAGACTTACAACACTCGACTAGACTCCTTTCAACCCCCGATGCTCCTTCTTGTATCGCCTCCGCTTAGTTGACAATCCCGAACTCCAGCGAGACCTTGGAATCCACCAATGAGTAACTATGAAGCAACCGTCAACCACATATGGTGCCTTTCACCATATGAGAATACCGCAGCAAAACAAACTCTAATTCTTTGAGGGATTTAGATGTAAACCCAAGAAATCTCTTCAATGCGATAAAGAAAACCCGGTGCCAAACACTCCAAGCAAGATGTATATATATTGAAACTTGGAATAAACAATATGGGTGAAAACAAGAGTGTTTAATAAATTTTTCTTGAAAAATAGACACTCATAAACATGAACTTTTTCTTGGAAGATTGAACTCTCAAAACTCTCTCTATGAGATGGAGGATAGTGAAAAAGTTGGTTCCTGTACCTTATAAAATTTGGCAAAAGACAGTGGGGAAAAGTGGGAAAAACGTCAAAAACTGCCTAAAAAATTTTCCCACCAAAACTCGTTCGAAGGACTTTTTCGTTCGAACGGATTTACTAACGATGTTCCAGAATGAAAAAAAGAAAATCATTTGAACGACGTGGCAATAACGTTCGAACGAGATTCCAGTGTGGTTCGAACGACGTGTCAAAATAATAAAATATTAATTTTAAGCCCAAAACTTTTATGGAAAGTTCTAAAAACTATTTTTCTCAGTAAAGTAAAGTCGTTAAAATTAATTTATAGAAATTATAAATTACACCCAATTAACTATTGTTCCAAGATCCTATATATATATATATATATATATATATATATATATATATATATTAAAATGCATTCATACCTTAGGAGCAATGGAACCATGTTGATGACGTAGAAACGAGGCACAATACACACGGCATTTGATGAAGCTTTAATATCTTGGTCGCTTTCTCTTCAATTACCCCATCATAGGCTTGAATGGATACAATTAAAAACTATCCTATGACATAAACATTTTTGTCCGGAATTGAGCCAAAACTACATTAAGACTCAATCGGAGAATTGTGTCCTTACAAGTATAAAATGGTCACATGGGTCGACGAGTTATTATGACTGCGTCTCGTTTCGATAGTTAATTAAATCAAGGGTTGTCACGCCCCTAAATTCGCATAAAAGCCTAATACGATTTTGGCATCAACAAATACCCCAGAAATTACGCACGCAAGGTTGTAAGCACGGGACATACATGATATGCCCTGTCTAAACGCCTAGGCGTAATAACTAGGACAACGCACCTGAAATAGACCTGTAAACACCATCACCAAAGCAAAGTAATGCGTCAACTCGAGTGAGTTCCATTCAAACACAACCTAGACTAAATTATCTAGAAAGTATATTAAAAACGCGGTAACGAAAAGCGGTAAATAAACGCAATAAAGTTTCACTAGAAAGCAGGGAAATAAAGCATGTGAATCTAATTAATAAAGCATGTAAATTAAATAAAAAGAAAGAATAAAGGAAATACAAGCTATATTAATGGAGAGGGTAATGAGTAGTGCAACTTAGAAACCCAATTGGGTGTCAATCCAAAGAGAAATGAAGAAGAATTCTTCAAAAACCCAAACCCTAAGCTAAAACTAACCTAAAACGAATTATCTAACTTTTTCTCTAATATTTACAACAAAATTGGTATTTATAGTCAGTGGAAAGAAAAGAGAAAAGAAAATAAAAGGCAAAATATCAGCTGGAAACAGGGGATCGATGGTAAAAAATCATGCCCACTATCTCCCCACGATGAGCAAATAATGAAGGATCGATCGATCGATGGCTACAGGTCTACAATTCTTCCCCCTGCTTTGATGTGTTTAGTTTTCTCCTCCACTGAAATCGCCGTAACTTCTTCGTTCTGAATCGGAATCGCGTACCGTTCGCGGCCACACGTAGCTTGCAAGGAGGGATACAACTTCCGTGCAGATGTTGGGCCAGCTGCCTAAGCTATGAAAAGACTAAAATACCCTTGAACGTGCGATCACGTACGAAATTAGAGCGAAATACGTTCGAACTTCACACTTAGCATCCAAATACCTAAAAAAGCTCAATTAACCCCTGCAAAACATGTTAACATAGAAATCCGACGTTGTATGGTTAATGAACATAAATATAGGGAATAAGATACCCGAGGGGGCTAAAATGCGTCAGTTCAAGGGATGAAATACGCAATATTTGCATATTATCACCCCCCCTAACTGATACATTGCTAGTCCCTAGCAGTGAAATAGGATGCAATAAGAATTACAAGTAAACCAAAAGTATGAGATAGTACAAAAGTATGGTATAAAAGCAAAAGGCCACTTTCACGGGTGATTCGATTGCATTTAGCGTATGCAATAAGCTATTAAATCCCTAGGTTTTCCTAGTGGATGAGTGTCGTCTCGTGAGGGTTTTCAGGGATGATACCCATAAACATCACATGGTTTCCTCAAAATATGCCCAAACCAACAAGCGACAAGCCCAACAATAGCGAACGAGATTTCATACGCATTATTAGCATATTGAACGGATTCAAACAAAAGTATGAATCATTAACATTATAGAATGCACCTCATAGAATTGAAACCTTAAAATATGGGAGGGGAGCGAGCACATGCAAAGTTTGATTTGGGAAAAACTTATATAAATCGGATAAACATTAAAGCAAGCATAAATTCAATCCTCACAGGCATTATACTCATCAAGTCAATTCACTCGAAACAGGGAGTTAACACACGGAATATGCGGGCAAAAAGAGTAAATGTAAATGGAAACTAGGCCGCACACAGGTCACAAATGAAGAACGGTATATATAAAATGAAAAAATGTAATCTCAATGAAAGATACCGCTCACTAAAGGAGGCGAAATGCATTTTAACAGATTATCAAAACTATTTAAACCTTTGAATTACATGCACCTAAGATCACATAGGACTTGTATAGGGTTGTAATGTAGGTTTGGCTAGGGTATGAAATGAAAGAAATGTATATACGGATTCAAAGTGTTTGGGGATGAAAACTCGGGATAATGGGGAAATGAGGGCAATATCAAAATTGGAAAACAAGTTCCAAAACGGCATTAGATTTATCATCGGGGAGAGTAATCAAAGCTTATTGAACTATATACAAAACATATACGACTTTCTCTTTCTTTTCTTTTTTTCTTTTTCTCATGTTTTCTTTTGCTTTTTGATTTCTCTTTTTCTCTCTTTTTCACATCTCTCTTTTCTTTACTTTCCTCACTCTCATATGCCTAAATTGCAACTGACATCACAACAACATCAATCAATCCCAAGTAACATTACAAGCAAAGGTATGGAAGGTGTATGTATGGGCTAAAACTCCAATTTAGAGTTTGTTATGGGATTTTGGGGTTATGAAATGAAAGGCTATATTTAGGCTCAAGGGGGTTGACGAGGGAACGTATAAGGGTGTGGTCAAGGCTAATATGGCTGATATAACAAAGAATGCCTATGGTCATTTCCAAAAGTTTACGCAATTCTCGAGTCAAAATAATATATGAAAATCATGATCAAGTAACACATTTCATATATGAACTCAATTAGTGAACGATCAATGAAAGAATAGAGAGATTACCGACGAATTCAACATTTTCAATGAGAAAAGAATAGTGTATAACACTCACAAACGACGAAAGGTACAAAGCTTACTCGGTGTAAGTATATACAATGCAACAAAAGATGATCGAGTTATAAAAATCTTAAACCAAATCAATATAACGATAAAAGTCCATGTGCTCATGGGATTAAAGTTTAATTCATGAAGTTATTCGTAATATCAATAAGTGAGACTAAAGTATAATAACTTCTAAAATTTAGAACATGCATCATTGGGTTGTCTATTGAATATGGCAATTATTGAAATTTATCATTGGAAACAAAGGCAAAATGCCTAAAAAAGGAGAAAAAAAGAAAGAAAATCTTTTTGAAATTTTTAATTTTTCTAAGAAAAGCATACTAAGTTGAATCCCTTATACTCTTGACTCACTTGAGTCTATATTGTATAAGTGTTCATCTAGTTTGGAAATTGTGATAAAATTATGTCTAACGTAGAAACCAAAGAACCTCAGAGCTTGCATTTCTATTTCATCTTTGATTGAAGGGATCTAGATCTAATTAGCAACACTCACACACAGTAGAATGAATCATTTACATGTCATATTTCATATTAGTGTGTGTACATATGTTGAGTGTGTTTAAATCCCCAATATTGTTTTTTAAATATTTTTTGGGATTTTTTAAAACATTTTAAAAAATAAGGTTTTATTAATAAAACTTGGTTTTAAAAGGTTATGGGGTAAATATGCTATTTTAGAATGTTGGTTTTATTGTCTAAAGTTGGTTTGGGTCGAAACCAAAAGTGGCAGAGACTTCAGGGTTTACTTTGTAATTACTTTAGACGCGCATTTTATCTCGTGTTATTGGCCAACATTTATTTCCCTCTGATTGGTGGGAAGTGTGTTTCTTTATAGAGAGTATAACAACGCCTGTTTTCAACCCTTGGATCATTTGTGATCAACGATCTGCATGCGCCCCTTTATAATCCCTGTGAATCCCTTTTGAACCAATCAGGTGAGTTTTAATCACCGTATATTGTGAGCCCTTGGATTATAGTCAATCCATCTTGACTCAATCTGGACCCTTGATTTTGGCCCTCGTTCTCAAACCTTCTCAGCCTCCTATAAAATGAGCCCTTTACTCAGCTTTCTGAGACTTTTGCCATTTCGTCATTTTGAGAGAAAAGAAAGAGAGAGTAGAGAGAAGAGAGAAACCAAAAGAGAGAGAAAGAGTTAGAAACCCTAACCCTAAACCTAAATCGTCTACACAGTTCAAACCAAATACAAACCTTCAAACCTCTATACTTTACCAAACACAACCTTGAGTGTTTGAGTGTTTTGAGAGATGATTTGAGAGTTGGTTTGTTACTGTAACCTCTTCTTCTTTGGATCTTGTTTCCAACTTAATCATTTTCTTAGATCTGTTGTTCTTGTATATAGAAATTTTCAGATTTGAGTTTTTCATGATATATTACACTTAGTTTGCATGTTTGTTTCTCATCTTGAGAAATATTTTGTTGATTCATTTTTTTTGTAAATATTTTTAACTTTGAAATCAACAAAAATGTTTTCTGTTTCTAGTTCTCTTGAAACAAGACCTTAGACCTAGTTTGGAATCACACTTAGAGGTTTTCAATCTCAAAAATCTTTTCCAAACTCTGAGATTGATTAAGATCTTGACTGTCTTATAAGCAAGATATCCGTGGATTCTGGGATTGTTTCAAAGGTCAAAAAGGTTAAGTTTTGTGAGAAGAGAGAAAAAGAAAACTCACAGCATATAGACTTATATGTAATTTGCTAGGACTGTTTGTACATGATAAGTGTGTGTGTGTGTGTGTGTGCATGCATGTGTTAGAGAGCACCTCCACAAACACTTTCACACTACAACACGAAAAGTGTTGGTAATAAGATCTTGAGAAAAAGAGTCGACGTAAAGAGCTTGAACAAATTGGAGTTAACAAACTGAGAGGACAACATCAACAATCAGAACTGCAGAGAAGTTATAAGGATATGAGAGGGTAAATTCCTAAACTTATATAGGTCTGAGTTGTATGCATGTTTGTTATATAGTTTGTAACTGTTAAATTTGTTTATAGTGGATTTTTGTTTTACTCCGTAGAGGGAGTCGTGGATGTTTCCTCAATTGGTGAGGTTTTACCACGTAAAAATACTTAATCTTCCTACATCTTCTCATCTCATTCTTGGTTGTGCTGGGTTTTAAAGTTTGTTTAAAACTGTTTTATAAACCTGTTAGTAAAATCTTGAATAGATCTCGTACATACTGTTTTATTAAACACATCTTGTGTTCAAATAGTTTTGGTTTTTCAAGAAAAGAATTTCTTCAAAAAACAGATCAGAGTTACTTAAATAGTTTATTTTTAATAAACGGTTTTAGTAACAGAATTTCAATTGGTATCAGAGCTTGGTAAACTTATTTTAAAGAGATCCTGTGTTTCTGAAATTGTTTTCTGAAAATCAAATATGGACGAGAAAAATGAAAGATTTGGTAACTTGACCAGACCTCCTATCTTTGATGGAACCAATTTTGCTTACTGGAAAGTAAGAATGATTGCTTTCATTAAAGGAACTCTGGGAGATGATGTCTGGGACATTGTTGAAAATGGTTACATTTTTCCTACAAAACCAGCCATTGAAGGAAGTAATGAGAGGGTTAAGAAAGTTTTAAGTGAGTTCACACAAGAAGAGAAACAAGTTTCTCGAAATAATAACAAAGGAAAGAATGCCATATTTATGTCTATAAATGAAAATGAGTTCAAAAGAATCTCATCCTGTACCACTTCTACGGAAGCTTGGGACACTTTAGTTACTGCTCATGAAGGTGACACTAGAGTTAAGGCTGATAAAACTCAAATGCTCATTCAACAGTATAATTCCCTAATTATGTCTGAGACTGAGTCATTTGATGACTTCTATATGAACCTGACTGATATTGTGACCAAACTGCATGCTAATGGGATAACATATGACAGACAAGAAATTGTGTCTAAAATTCTGAGATCATTACCACAGAAATTTGATAACAAAAGATATGCTATTGAGGAAATGTGTGATATTAATCTCACTCCTGAACTACTCAGTAGTAAGTTAAGAACTATGAAAATGGAACTGGAATTTAAGAAACAATTAACCCAGTCCCATAGGAAACAGACTAGTTCCAATCTAAGCTTCTCTTCTAAATTGATTAAGCCCGAGTTTAATACTTCCAATGATGATTCTGATGAGGAATGCGATATAGAGAGTTTGGACAATCAGATTGCCTTAATGTCAAAACAGTTTAAGAAAATCATTAAATTTAGAAACAACATGGCAAATAAACAAGGCAAGTCCATAAATCCAACTCCTTTCAATCACAGACCTCATGAGAAAAGCCATGACAAAAATCACAAGGACTCTCACACTAGACCTAACAGAGACCTTAAGAAGACTGAATGCTATAGATGTGGTAAATTAGGACACATTGCACAAGACTGTAGAGTTAACTTGAACACTCAAAACAAACACACTAGAGCCAACATTTGCAAGACATGGGATGATTCAAGTGAATCTGAAAATGAGGAACCTGAGTCATCTGATGTTTTTGACCCTTGCATGTCTTTCTTTGCCAAGATTATCTATAATGATGATATGCATGTGTTTGTTAATGAGGATGAATATAGTAATTCTACTTCTGATGTTTCGAATACTGCTGTTACTGGTTTAGATGCTTTGATTACTGAAAATATTGCTATCTGTTCCTCGGGGTGTGTGAGTCAAAGGGAAAGTGATAATGACGATGTCAATGGGTGTGTGAGTACAAAGAATGAAGCCCTAGGGGTCACTTCACACACTACACTTAGTGACTCGGATAATGAAGATCTCCCAGATATTCACACTCTCTATGCTAAAACTCTCAAGAAAAGCACTAGACTAGAAAAGATTGTGAAATATCTCACTAAGAAATTAGAAGATCTAAGCCTAATGGTTAAACTGAATGCTGAAGAGTATACTACCCAATGTTTGACTCATGAAAGCGAAATCAAAATGTTTGATAAAAAACTCAGAAATTTAAATGAAACAAATGAAACTCTAGAGAAAAAATACAAAGGGACATTGTTAGAATTAGAACAAACTAAAGAAAAGATAGCAGCTGTTTTCAAAAAAATTACAAAATTTGAAAATAATTCAAACTATTTTGATGAATTTGTTGCTGAATCAAAAACCAATTCTGATGATCGAATTGGAATAGGGTTTTGCCCCAATTTGAAGACACAAACAAAATCTTTTGAACCTATCAAGTTTGTGTCAGGAGGCAAAAGGCCTATTGAAACATGCCCAGACTTTCATTCTCTAAAAACTGAGTTTGATTCAAAACATCAAAATTTTAACATTGGGGAATCAAGTTGCTCTAAACATGAAAGTTCATCTAAGGCTAAATACGTCTGCCCCTCTATTAGGAATAGTGAGTCTGCATTCAAGACTGTCACACCTAGGAATAGAGATCAACCTCAAAACTTCTCAAAACCTTTGTTTAGAGACTTTCCTAAGGAGACCCCAATCTTGAGCAATATTTATTGCTCTTACTGTGATATATACGGTCACTCTTTTGATAGTTGCTATGCTAGGAGAGTAGTTACACCCGTCTATAGTCCTCCTATTTATCAGAACTTTAACTATTCTAGGAGGAGCTGAAACAATTATGTACTTCCTAGACAACCTGACAAAAACTCTAATTATAGGAAGAGAAAGACCAAACCTAAAAGAACATTTCCTAGAAGGATTCCTAAGCACTTTCCTAAACCAAATGCTCAAGTTTTTCATAAAATTCAAAATCATGCGCAAAATATTTTTCAGCAAAAATCTAATGCTCGCAAATTTTATCAATTGAGAGCTAATAAGCGCAAAATGAAAACTAGAGCAATTTGGGTTAGAAAAGATGATCTATTACCTCAGATGAAGTGTAACATAGTTATCACTGCTTTAAAAGCTGAATACACATCATCCGGTTGGTATTTAGACTCTGGATGTTCTAAGCACATGACAGGGGATGAAATTAAACTTTTAAACAAAACCAGCTTTGCTGGAGGTAAAGTCATTTTTGGTGATGGAGTTTCATCTCAAATCATAGGCAAAGGAACTCTCCAAGAAGATGTACTTCCTGTTCTTGAAAATGTCCTTCTAGTTAAAGGTCTTAAGGCAAATCTACTTAGTATATCGCAATTTTGTGAATCAGATCATACTGTTACCTTTTCAAAGAACAATTGCAAAATTTTAAATGATAAAGGTGAATGCATAATTACTGGATTCAAAACCCCTGACAATTGCTATACTGTCATGAACAATTATGAAATCTGTAATGTTGCCAGAATGGATGACAACGAGATATGTCATAACATAATGGGTCATATAAATTATGATAATCTGAGTAGACGGACCTCTCAGGAAATAGTTACAGGAGTCCCTAAAATCAAACCCATTCCTAACATTGTCTGTGGTTCCTGTCAGGAAGGTAAAATTGTTAAGGCACCTCATAAGAAAGTTAATGATATTTTTACCTCAAATCCCTTGGAGCTCATCCATATGGACCTAATGGGTCCCTCCCAAATTGTTAGTCTTTGCGGACACAGTTATATTTTAGTTATGGTTGATGACTTCACCAGATTTACTTGGGTAACTTTTTTAAAACAAAAGTCTGACACTTTTCAAACTTTCTTAAAAATTCTTCTTCGGATTGAAAATGAAAAGGACACTCAAGTAAATAGAATCCGTAGTGATAGAGGTGGAGAGTTCAAAGACACTGGTATAATAGATTATTGTGACTATAGTGGTTACAAACATGAATTCAATGCTCCTAAGACTCCTCAACAAAATGGGATTGCCGAAAGAAAGAATCGTACCCTTCAAGAGATGGCACGTGTTATGTTACATGCCAAGAATTTGCCTAAGTATTTTTAGGTAGAATCTATTTGTACTGCCTGTCGCATCATAAATAGGGTCTATCTTAGAAAGAATTCCAAACAAACCCCTTACGAACTTTGGTACAAGAAAAAGCCCAATCTTAAGTACCTTAGAACTTTTGGTAGTACTTGTTATGTATGCAAAGGTAGGGAACACTTATCCAAATTTGAGAGCCGAGGAGATAAAGCTATATTTTTAGGATACTCGCCTAACAGTAGAGCCTATCGAGTGTATAATCTTCACACTAAAAGTTTGATGGAATCCATAAATGTAATTGTGAGTGACACTAATGTAGAGAGTAAGACTGGTGAATCAACTATTGAGGAAGAACCTACAAACATTTTAGAAAATAACTCTCCTGAAATAGATGATTCATTACTAATTGAGACACCTGAAGTACCTAACTGGGTTTCTAAAGATCATCCCATAAATAACGTAGTTGGTAATCCTAGTGAGCCAGTGCGTACAAGGTCCCAACTACGAAACTATGAACATTATGCATGTTTTGTTTCCCTAGTGGAACCAAAGAATGTAAATGAGGCATTGAATGACTCTCACTGGATTTCTGCTATGCAGGAACAACTTCTTCAATTTGTCATTCATGATGTTTGGTATCTTGTTTCTCGTCCTGATCACAAAAAGGTTATTGGCACACGTTGGATTTTTAAAAATAAATATGATGAAAGTGGGATAATCATTAGAAATAAAGATAGATTAGTTTCTCAAGGATACTCTCAAATTGAAGGAATAGATTTTAAATAGACCTTTGCTCCTGTTACTCGGTTAGAATCTGTTCGTCTTCTCTTTGCTATAGTTTGCCACATGCATTTTACACTTTACCAAATGGATGTCAAATCTGCATTCCTTAATGGAATATTGACTGAAGAGACCTATTTAGAACAACCTAAAGGGTTCATTGACCCTCAATATCCAAATCATGTATTTCGTCTCAAAAAGGCTCTGTATGGCCTTAAACAAGCACCTAGAGTTTGGTATGAGCGTCTTTCCAGTTTCCTCTTAGATAAAGGTTTCAAAAGAGGTGGAAATGATCAAACTCTTTTTGTGAAACATTTTGACAAACACATCATTATTGCTCAAGTTTATGTTGACGATATTATCTTTGGATCAACTTCTCCCTCAGAAGTCAAATCCTTCTCTGAAACTATGCATAAGGAATTTTAAATGTCCCTTATGGGGGAGTTACAATTCTTCTTAGGCCTCCAAGTCAAACAAAATTCAGAAGGATTATTTGTATCGCAATCCAAGTACGCTCTAGAGACAGTAAAGAAATTTGGCCTCGAGAGTGCTAAAGATGCTAAAACACCCATGAGTACTACGTTAAAACTTTCTAAAGATGAAAATGGAAAATCCGTAGATCCTACTCTATATCGTAATATGATAGGAACCTTACTATATCTTACTGTCTCACGTCCTGATATTATCTATGCTATGTGTGTATGTGCTCGTTATCAAAATAACCCTAAAGAGAGCCATTTGAATGCTGTTAAATGTATCATTAAATATGTAAAAGGCACTCTGAATCTAGGACTTTGGTACAAATGACACACCAAGCACTATAATTGGGTACACTGATGCTGACTGGGCTGGGCGTACTGATGATAGTAAAAGTACATCAGAAGCATTTTATTATATAGGTAATAACTTGGTAGGATGGAGTAGTAAGAAACAAAACTGCACATCACTCTCGACAGCCGAATCTGAATACATAGCCACTGGCAGCTGTTGTGCTCAATTACTGTGGCTTAAACAAATGCTAAGTGATTATGGTATTCAAGAAAACTAATTGCATCTCTATTGTGATAATCAAAGTGCGATTAATATTTCTAAAAACCCTGTTCAACACTCCCGAACAAAGCACATAAAAATTAGACATCACTTTATACGCGAATTGGTTGAAACTAAGGAATTCGAAATCAATTATCTTCCTACTGATTTACAACTCGCAGATATGTTCACCAAACCTCTTGATTATTATAGATTCATTTCCTTACGTAAATCTATTGGTATGGTTTGTGTTGAGTAATACCTTTGCTGATTATTCAAGTTTTTCCCTTTGTCCATTTGAGACAAAATGGGGGAGAAATTTGAGTCTCTAATGATTCTTTATATATGCTAAATCTATGCTAAACATCTTGATCTTAGTGATTCATTGCAGGTTTCTGTAGAGTCATACTCAACTGATGTAGTAGGGTATTCAATTGTTAATAGTTGAGTTATGTACTTTTGCTTTCTAGGATTTGGGTAGATAGAATCTTTATAGGAATAGGTTTTTCTTATCTTTTTGTTGCCCTATGAGTCCTAGTTGACTCAAAGGAGATTTTGTTTCATATTTCCAAAGGGGGAGATTGAAGCCCTCATACTCTTGACTCACTTGAGTCTATATTGTATAACTGTTCATCTAGTTTGGGAATTGTGATAAAATTATGTCTAACCTAGAAACCAAAGAACCTCAGAGCTTGCATTTCTATTTCATCTTTGATTGAAGGGATCTAGACCTAATTACCAACAGTCATACACAGTAGAATGAATCATTTACATGTCATATTGCATATTAGTGTGTGTACATATGTTGAGTGTGTTTAAATCCCCAATATTGTTTTTTAAATATTTTTTGGGATTTTTTAAAACATTTTGAAAAATAAGGTTTTATTAATAAAACTTGGTTTTAAAAGGTTATGGGGTACATATGCTATTTTAGAATGTTGGTTTTATTGTCTAAAGTTGGTTTGGGTAGAAACCAAAAGCGACAGAGACTTCAGGGTTTACTTTGTAATTAATTTAGACGCGCGTTTTATCTCGTGTTATTGGCCAACATTTGTTGCCCTCTAATTGGTGGGAAGTGTGTTTCTTTATAGAGAGTATAACAACGCCTGTTTTTAACCCTTGGATCATTTGTGATCAACGATCTGCATGCGCCCCTTTATAATCCATGTGAATCCCTTTTGAACCAATCACGTGAGTTTTAATCACCGCATATTATGATCCCTTGGATTATAGTTAATCGATCTTGACTCAATCTGGACCCTTGATTTTGACCCTCGTTCTCAAACCTTCTCAGCCTCCTATAAAAGGAGCCCTTTACTCATCTTTCTGAGACTTTTGCCATTTCGTCATTTGAGAGAAAAGAAAGAGAGAGTAGAGAGAAGAGAGAAACCAGAAGAGAGAGAAAGAGTTAGAAACCCTAACCCTAACCCTAAATCATCTACACAGTTCAAACCAAATACAAACCTTCAAACCTCTATACTTTACCAAACACAACCTTGAGTGTTTGAGTGTTCTGAGAGATGATTTGAGAGTTGGTTTGTTGTTGTAACCTCTTCTTCTTTGAATCTTGTTTCCAACTTAATCATTTTCTTAGATATGTTGTTCTTGTATATAAAAATTTTCAGATCTGAGTTTTTCATGATATATTACACTTAGTTTGCATGTTTGTTTCTCATCTTGAGAAATATTTTGTTGATTCGTTTTTTTTGTAAATGTTTTTAACTTTGAAATCATCAAAAATGTTTTATGTTTCTAGTTCTCTTGAAACAAGACCTTAGACCTAGTTTGGAATCACACTTGGAGGTTTTCAATCTCAAAAATATTTTCCAAACTCTGAGATTAATTAAGATCTTGACTGTCTTCTAACCAAGATATCCGTGGATTCTGGGATTGTTTTAAAGGTCAAAAAGGTTTAGTTTTCTGAGAAGAGAGAAAAAGAAAACTCACAGCATATAGACTAATATGTAATTTGCTAGGACTATTTGTACATGATAAGTGTGTGTGTGTGTGTGTGCATGCATGTGTTAGAGAGCACCTCCACAAACACTTTCACACTACAACACGAAAAGTGTTGGTAATAAGATCTTGAGAAAAAGAGTCGACGTAAAGAGCTTGAACAAATTGGAGTTAACAAACTGAGAGGACAACATCAACAATCAGAACTGCAGAGAAGTTATAAGGACACCAAAGGGTACATTCCTAAACTTATATAGGTCTGAGTTGTATGCATGTTTGTTATATAGTTTGTAACTATTAAATTTGTTTATAGTGGATTTTTGTTTTACTCCGTAGAGGGAGTCGTGGATGTTTCCTCAATTGGTGAGGTTTTACCACGTAAAAATCTTGTACTTAATCTTCCTACATCTTCTCATCTCATTCTTGGTTGTGTTGGGTTTTAAAGTTTGTTTAAAACTATGTTATAAACCTGTTAGTAAAATCTTGAATAGATCTCGTACATATTGTTTTGTTAAACACATCTTGTGTTCAAATAGTTTTGGTTTTTCAAGAAAAGAGTTTCTTCAAAAAATAGATCGGAGTTACTTAAATAGTTTATTTTTAATAAACGGCTTTAGTAACAGAATTTCATAAGTAACTAACATGTGAGCAAAAACGTGGATTAAATAAATAAATGGATAGAATATCCCACACCCCCTAACTTAAAACCTGACATTGTCCTCAATGTGAATTAAAAACCAAGTTAAAGAAGGAAAAAAGAGATATTACCCAAAATGGAGCGATCTTCGAAAAGTGCGAGTCGAAAGAATCTACAAAACAAGTTAGTACCGAGCATATGAAAAACAAATAACAAAAAGTTAACTAATTACACTAGACTAAATTAAAAAAAAGAGTAAAATAAAAAGAAGGAAAGAATAAAAAGCTAACTATATACAACCTACAATTTAGGATTCACACTAACTATACACTAGAAGTCTAAATAGATGAGGGTCCGCCGCAAAAATGATTTAACTTTGGAGGATAACCGGTGTACGAGACTCACAAGCATGCCTTATGAAAAATATGAATTCCGTTTGAACAACGGAAGGCGTGTGTAAGGCGTAAGAAATGAACCATCGTCAATTAAAATTTTTGGAGGGACGATTGGGGATTTGGATTCAACGGGTGACAAAAACATGTGGGGATCGAGAAAAGACGAATATTCTCCCAATGATTTTGAAACTCGAATGGGAGGTGGCGCACACGAAGGCAAAGATGCTATCGTGGAAGGAGACTCGAGCAAGTACTCCTCATCGGCGAAAATGTTTAAAACATTAAAGTTTGAAATCGAATCATCGGGTACTTATGACGGTGTGATAACAGAGAATGAAAATGTGGATGAAAGAAATTCAAACTCATGAGATGAATCATCATCGCATGAAAATTGAGTTTCAAAGGAAATAATATCATTTTCAATGAAATGTTCTTCTTTGGGGGCCAAAGAAGAAATCATTTCATTGCAAATAGATATTACGTCATTTTCATCCTCACTTTCAATATCTATTATGCAATGGGCAAATTCTAGAATGGTTTGTTCTAAAGTAGGCACAAAGTCCTCATTTGGTTCAAAATATTCGTCGACTTCGAAAGTCTCGAAAGAAAAATCATCGTCGGACTCAAATAATAAATCCAATTCATGTTCCCACAAATGATTTTCTTCACGATAATAATTTTCAATTTTCTCATTCTCAAGCATACGCAAGCCCTCACCGAATGTCATGGGTTGAGGTGCAGATACTTGAAAATGGGAACTTTGAAAATTATCATCGGACTTAAACTTAAACTTATTATTATAGGAATTTTGAAAAATATTGCAATTCGTTTCAAAATTCCTATTATAAGGATGTAAAGTCCCAAAATCATTATCATCATCATCAAAATTCCAATAACCCAAGTTTTGACTTTCAAAATACTCGCCCAAAGTCATATTTTAATTTTTAATTTTTTGGGACTCTTTAAGTATTGATCGAAAGTCATAGAATTATGGGAATTTTGAGAATTATAACAATGATTATCGAAAGAATTGAAATAAGACATGCTTACCCCAAAAATGGCTCAAAATGGCGAATTCCACAAAGTAAATGCAAGCGCGAGAAATTCGAGCGTTTCTAAGTGCTCAAATGTAGAAGTCCTGCAAAAAGGTTAGCCAAAAAATACAAATAGAAAGAAAATACTATGAAATACAAAATCAAATAAAGTCTAAAACAAACTCATCCCAGACAATGGCGCCATTTTGATGACCGCGTGAAAGGTGTGTTCGTGTAAGGACACAACGGTTGTTTTTATTTCACTGCGATAATACAAACAAACATAAATTACAACTACACTCAATGGGTGAGTATAGCGGTAAGTCGGGTATCAAAAATCTACAGAGACGAGTTTCTAGAATTTACAGGATTTAATACTTCTCAATAAAAGGGAAAAAGTGATTACAAACTGAAAAGGAAAAGATGCATAAAAGGGAAATATTAATCTAGGCGTGTATATTGAAACTAGATTAACAAAGCGAGTAAAACTATAGGTTGCGTCAAATATCCCTCAACCAAGTTAATTAGTATAAAATGGTCACATGGGTCGATGAGTTATTACGACTGCATCACATTTCAACAGTTAATTGAATCAAGGGTTGTCACGCCCCTACATCCGCATAAAATCCTAATACGATTTTGGCATCAACAAATACCCCGAAAATTATGCACGCAAGGTCGTAAGCAGGGGACATACATGATATGCCCCGTCAAATCCCCTAAGCGTAATAACTAGGACAATGCACCCGAAATTGACCGGTAAACATCATCAATAAAGCAGAGCAACGCGCCGACCCAAGTGAGTTCCATTCAAACACAACCTAGAATAAATTAGCTAGAAAGCATATTAAAAATGCGATAAAGAAAAGCGATAAATAAATGTAATTAAGTTACACTAGAAAGTAAGGAAATAAAACATGTGAATCTAATTAACAAAGTATATAAATTAATCTAGAAAGCAAGAATAAAAGAAATACAAGCTATATTAATGGAGAGGCTAATAAATAGTGCAACTTACAAACCCAATTGGGTGTCAATCCAAAGCAAAATGAAGAAGAACTCTTCAAAAACCCAAATCCTAAGCTAAAACTAACCTAAAATGAATTATCTAACTTTTTCCCTAATATTTACAACAAAATTGGTATTTTTAGTAAGTGGAAATAAAATAGAAAATAAAAGACAAAATATCAACTGGGAACAGGGGATCGATTGATCGATCAAAATGATCGATCGATCCATGGTAAAAAATCATGACCACTATCTCCCCACGATGGCCAAACAATGAAGGATCGACCGATCGATGGCTACAGGTCTGCAATTCTTCCCCTTGCTTTGATGTGTTTGATTTTCTCCTCCGCTGAAACCGTCGTAACTTCTTCGTTCAGAATCAAAATTACGCACCGTTCATGGCCATACGAAGCTTGCGAGGAGGGATACAACTTCCGTGCAGATGTTGGGCTAGGTACCCAAGCTGTGAAAAGACTAAAATGCCCTTGAACGTGCGATCGCGTACAAAATTTGAGCGAAATGCGTCTGAACTTCACATTTTGCATCCAAATACCTATAAAAGCTCAATCAACCCCTGCAAACACATGTTAACATAGAAATTCGAGGTTGTCTGGTTAACAAGCATAAATATAGGGAATAAGATACCTGAGGGGGCTAAAATGCATCGGTTCGAGGGATGAAATACGCAATATTTGCGTATTATTAAGCACCTGGCCGAGGTAGCTTACCAAGAAAGTGAGTTTTTTTGTTATGAACGAGCATGTCTTCTTGGCCTACAACATCATTCTTGGGAGAGTAGTGTTCAAGGAGTATGAGGTAATGCCGTCCATGATCCACCAAATGATAAATTTCCTGACCTCTTATGGAGTAAGGGAAGTTCATGGTGACCAAGTGGAAGCTCGGGAGTGTTACTTTAGTTCAACTGAGGAGAGAGAAGCTTATAACAAGGCAACTAATTCCTGCAATATAGATACTCTCGATCGAAGGGATGAGAAGAAACTAAAAAAAGATGAGCTCACCGAGGAAGTAGAATCCCTCGTCCTCAATGAGGACGAGCAGTAAAAAATCATCAAGATTAAGAAATAGTTTAAGAAGAAATTAAAGGAAGAGTTGATGAAGTTGTTAAGAAAACGACATAGTATCTTTACCTAGAGCCATAAAGACATGCCAAGGATAGACCCGAAGGTTATCTGTCACTGATTGAATATTGATGAAAAAATGAAGCTTATAAAGAAAAGGAGGAGAACTTATGTGAGGGACCGATATGAGGTCGTCCAAGACGAGACGAAGATGCTCTAATCAGTCGAGTTCATTCGAGAAGTTCAATATCTAGATTAGCTATCCAACGTTATTATAGTGCCGAAAGATAATGGCGAGTGGAGAATATGTGTCGACTTCACTGACCTGAATAAAGCTCATCCTAAAGACAAATTCTCCTTACCACAAATTGATCAGATGGCCGATGCTACGATCGGGCATGAATTGATGAGTTTCATAGATGCATATTTAGGTTACAATCAGATATTCATGCATAAGGTCGACGCTGAGAAAACCTCTTTTATCGCGGATAAAGGGACATACTGTTATAAGGTAATGTTATTCGGCCTAAAGAATAAGGGGCAACCTATCAGAGGTTGGTAAACAAGATGTTTGGGACCAAATTGGGAAGACCATGGATGTATACATGGAAGACATGCTAACAAAAAACCTAAAGGCCGAGAGTAATGTGGCTGACCTTGAATGCACATTCGACACAACACTACACCAAATACTGAAAATGATCATGAAGAAGGGGTCATGGTTAAAAGTCGTGACTAGCTGGTCACGGCCAAAATCGTGACCACAGTCAAAATGGGCATGACTAAATCCATGACTCTGTGTGGTCATGGGTCGTCTTGTGTGTTATCATGGCTCTAAACCCTGACTCCATTGGGTCATGGCTTTAGATCCTAACCCAGTCGTAACCATTATGGCGTCAAGTTTCCCTCCAATTTTTTTTAGGGAAGGAGTCATGGCCCTTAGCCGTGACCACAAACCTCATTACACAAGGATATGGTCACGGCTTAAGTCCGTGACCAGTAAATTATCTGAGTCACAACTTTAGGCAGTGACCATGGCCTTATTTCCATGTTGGCGTGTAAAAAATAAAGGGGTCACATCATATGGTCATGGCCCTAAGCCTTGACCATGGCCTGTATACTTAAAAAATGTAGAACAGTTTTTCATTTCCCTCAAAAACTTTTAAAGCCTCATTTTCCCTCCCTCTCTCCAGTGATTTCGGTTCTCTTCTTCTCTCAATCTCAAGATCTCTCTCAATTTCAATCTCAAAGGTAAATACGTGTGTGTGCATATTTCTCTCTGTGTGTATTTCTCTCTATGTGTATACTGTAAATACATGTGTGTATATGTGTGTGTGTGTATACGTCTGTGTATATGTGTGTGTGTGTGTGTGTGTGTGTATTCGTCTGTGTATATATATGTGTGTGTATTGTGTATATGTATGTAGCTGTGTATACATTATCGTTGTGTGTATTGTGTATATGTATGTGTCCATACTGTAAATGTGTATGTGTGTGTGTAATATAGAAAAAAATACATATATATGACTAATGTTGGTTTAAGTTTCCATCTAGGGAAAATTTTAATTTAATGGATATTGTTGGTCTAAGTTTCAAACTAGGGCAAATTTTAATTTTATGGATATTATTGGTTTATGTTTCAAACTAGGGCAAATTTTAATTTAATGGATATTGTTGGTTTAAGTTTCAAACTAGGGAAATTTTTTATTTAATGGATATTATTGGTCTAAGTTTCAAACTAGGATAAATTTTAATTTAATGAACATTGTTCGTTTAAGTTTGGGGCTGAAATATAAAAAAATACATCTCCATTAATATTGATGCTAAATTCGGGATTAATTTTAGGGGCTTTGTAAAATTAAGTCCCAAAAATGCACAATCTATTAATTGTAGGGGTAATGTTTGTAAGGGTTACTTTTAGGGGTTGTTGGCTTAAATGACAAAAGTAGGTATTCAAAACCTAATAAATTAACGGTTGATGGTTCATTAGAGCTATAATTTATAGGAATCATATTCACGCCCTCATACATAATAACGCGTTAATGATTCATCAGAACCATTATTTCTAGGAATTATAATCACGCCCTCGTTCATTTTTCTCAGGAAAAATGAGTAACGGTGCTAATAAATGGCAACAAGAGTGGGAAAGGTTTCAATTGAACCGCACGCGTACATCTTTCATTTAATGAGCCTCATAAAATGGGTACTCCGATTTATTGGTATGGGAATAGGAAGATCGAACAATTTAATTACCTTATTGTAAGGACATTGTCCGTCACAATTAATTATGTCGTATACCGCTACAAGTCATCGAAGGATTGAGGGAGCTAACATTTACAAAAGACGAATCTGAATTTTAAGGGGACTTCAACATTCATGCCCAACAAGATGATTTTGGCAAAATTATGTTTAAGTTCCATTTACATTTTATATTAAAAGTGTTGCGATATTTTTTATATTATGAAAATGGTTTTTTTAATTTTTTATAAATGGTTTTTATAAAGTTAGTATTTTTCAAAAATATTTTCTCATAAAAGTTTCTTGATAAAACACTTTCTGATCCCGTAACGGCTTTGCTTTCTAAGGTTTCCAACCTCTTTCAAAGTCTAAAGTTTTTTTGGGATCAGTGCCACTGTCGTTCAAATGACGTTGCATCTCGTTCGAATGAGATGCTGTCTCGCTTAAACGACGACCTTTGTCGCTCGAACGACAGGAGTTTTAGACTGACACGTCACAACATCAATTTCTCTATATGTTGGGTATCAGACTACTTATTTTTGGCATGGAGAAACACTGCTTTTAACAGAATACATTTTTGAGTGTTTGTTTTATTCTCCAATAATTTAGAGGGTTCAAAGCTTTTGTTTTACAATTCAAAAATCCCAATTACTTTTGTGTGAGTTGTTTTATGGAACCCAAGACATATTTTGCTGGGAGTTTATGCTGCTACACTAGGTGCCTTAGAAGGTACTGGGCTGACAATAGGTACCACTTGCGAGAGGTATTGGGCTGATCAACTGCGTGTCATAGGGAGTGTTGCGGTATTCCTAGGCTGACGACGACAAACCAACACCTGCGGGTATTTCGTATGCCAATTGTATTTTTATTATAATCCGTGTAAACCAATTTTTACAAATTATAGTGTATATAAAAAGTTTTTTACCTAAAAGGTTTTCCCCCCCTAAAATCTTTGTTTGTCAGTGTAATCATTGCATAGTTTAATTTATTTATTTAATTTGACACGTAGATGCATGTTTAGGGGCTGAATAAAATTGGAGTTTGGTTTGAGCAAATTTAGACATCCAATTAAGTAAGTTTGATTGGGAAATTTACGAATCCATTTGAATTAGTATCGCACATGACATTTTACAAATTTGTATCAGAGCTGGTTGCACTAATTTATCGCGTATTCCTATTTTTCGCATGAATTGTGTGATATTAATTTTTTTCGATGGATCACTTATATAATGGAATGCCTAGTTTTGACGAGTCCAGTTATGCCTATTGAAAAGCCCGTATGAAATCATATTTAAAATCCATTGACAAACGTGTTTGGTTACTTTGTGAAAGAGGGTGAACTCCTCCCACTGTCACTGCTAATAATATCACCTCTTTGAAACTTGTATCGGATTGGACTGAAGTTAATTTTAAAATGTCTAATTTTTATTCCCGTGGTTTGAGTGTTATTTCTGAAGTCGTCACCCCCGACGAGTTCCATCGAATTATGACGTGCATCATGTCTAAAAAGGCATGGGATGTCCTCCAATTGACACATGAGGGTACGAATGCGGTTAAAGAATCAAAGTTACAAAATTTGGCCACCTTGTTTGAGACTATCACCATGTCTGAGTCCGAATGTTTTGATAAGTTTTATGTATGGTTGTCGAACATCATTAACTCAAGTTTTAATTTAGGTGAGCCAATTGACAACACGCATGCCGTTAAAAGATTTTGATATCTCTCCCAAAACGTTTTATTCCTCAAGTCACTGTTTTGAATTCGCTGGGAAAGTAAATTCACTTAAGTTAGAAGAGCTCGTAGGAGACCTACAAACATATGAGATTGACATGTTTTCCCAAACCATTAAGGCTAAGGATAGAGGTGTTGCTTTAAGGACTCAATTTAGGAATAAAAAGAAAAGATAGTTTTTGAGTATGATTCTATGTGGGAGTTTAGTATTGATGATGTGGCCTTATTTGCGAAATTTTTTACAAAATTTCTCAAAATTTCTGAAAAATAATTTTTCCGATAAAAATTCTTTTGAGAAAAATAAAAAGAAAGAAAAGGACAAAGAGGGTAGTGAAAAAGAGAGAGATGTGATAAAGAGGAAGAGAGTGAGGAAGAATTAGATGATATGAATTATTTTGAGTATAAAGGCAAAGGACATAGAGCATTTTAGTGTCCTTCTAGGCTAAGAAGAAAAGGTAAGAAAGTATCCATGCCTGCCACTCTTAGTGATAGTGAGGGAGATAAGTTCAATAAAGGTTTAGCACATGGAAAGTGTATAGATTTTTCGAGTCACCTGAGCACACCTACTTTGTCCCACGATGATAGAGTTCACGAGAGAGATGGTGATGAGTCGAGTGTTTCTAGTGGAGGTGAGAGCGAGTTTGAGAGTAGAGATGAAAGTGAGCTCCAAAAATATTTTAGAGATTTGTATACCAAGACCTTGAAAACAAAAAAGTATAATAGGGATTTAGGTCATCGGGTTTTATATTTGGAGAGAGAGAAAGAAGGTTTAAGGAGGGAAAAATGTGACTTGACTGACGCGGTGTCCAGTCTGATGACACGTGTATCCCAACTCGAGAGTGATCTCGAACGTGCTCGGGAGGTCAAAGTCCCTTTAGAGAATGTATCTAAGAAGGTTAAAAACATGGTTCTCAATCACACTTTGGGTAGTGGTGAGAGTATAGGAATAATTCATGACATTGCATCCACTTCTTTTGTTGCACCCAAGACGATTCCTACTTTAGTGAGAGATTCACATGTTTCTCGACCCGACCCACCTAGGCGTCCCGTACCTGTTAGGAGAGCGCATAGGAGACTTTTTGAGAGAGGTGTACCTATGCCTATGTATGTTTGCTCCCATTACAAAAATAGAGGACACCTTAGGAAATTTTGCTTTAAGTTGAGTAATGTGTCACACTTTGCTTCTACACATATTCGCACACATGCACCCATTTATGACACTGTGCTTGCACATAATGATAGAGAGTTTGCACATATTAGAGAGCAAGTAAAGTTTTTGGTCAAGGCCTCACATGATTTAATGAAAGTTTTTCATAGGATGTCCCCATCTTTGAAAAACTTCCCCGCACCTACTGGATGAGGTTTTAGACTTTTTTCTAGCATAGGATGATTTACATGATGACATTTTTTTACCTATTGCTAGTATGTATCATTTTGTAGTTTATATTATTTTCTTATTGTTGCTACTGTTTTAGTACTATTTTGGATTTGTTTGCTGTAATACCCCGTATTTTTACGTATATTTATTTTATCTTGATACTATAGAAATTTGGATTAATTAATTTAAGGGAGAAAAATTTAAATTGTAATTATTCCGATTTAATGGTAATAATTACTAGTGTGACAAGAGTTAGTAGTTATCGAAAATTATTGTGTTGAAATCATGTTGAGTAATAACTATGTTGAAGATTACATAGTGAGTAACGTAATAGATGGTTTCAAAAATAATAATATGGCCGGGGACGAGATGCACGACAGTTAAAATATAATTAATCGGGACGCGCGTATGAGTCGCGTGAATTTTTTATTTTGGGGGTTAAAAAGGAAAATTATTTTTATATAACTAGAATGACTATTGTGAGTGCTCCAGTGTGACCGAAAGGGTCAAAATAGTCAGAAAACACTACTCGGGTATTTTATTTGGAGTCCGGGGCATTTTAGCCCAAAATGACACCCTGGAGGGGTATTTTAGTATTTTGGAATTTTTGAGTAATTAAATGGACGAAAATAGAATTTAAAATAGGGACATTGAGAGTTAGTGGCTTGTCAGTTGTAATCTACGTGAGAAAGAGAGATAAGGAGAAGGAGAACTAAGGAGGAAGGAGACCCATTAGAGAACAAAGCCAAAAGTTGGAGATTTCTCACAAATAGTGACACCAAAGTGTAGATCGCGACGAGAGAATAAACCACATAACAAATTCAATCAGAGAATCAGAACTCCATCCCAAGGCAAGTCTTTATCTTGCTACCTATTTAGCATATATTGTTCATGTTAATCCCTAGTTGATGAAATAGTCATATTACAATGAAAACTTGGGTTTAATTAGGTTAATTCGTAAAGAAAATCTAGAATTTGGAGATGGGTATGCATGTAGAGGATTTTCCCTTTTGTAAACTGTTAAATCTGGAGAGTTTATGCGTTAATTACAAATTAAATTGACGGTTTTGATTGATAAAAGATGTTGGGTTCATTATAAAGAGGATTTTTAGAAATTGAAGAAATTGTTTAGATTCCCTTTGAGTATGCGAGAATTTGACTTTTGAATTGTATTAGAAAGTGACCTATTGTGATTAGGAATAGTTTAGGAACCTTAAATTCGAAGTTGGTTGAGTTTTGAGTTGAAATTTAAAGTTGGAAAATAGGGAAAAACGATTTTGGGGAAGAACAGGGCCAGTTCGGAATTTTCTTTCGAAGACCTGGCCAGGTCGTTCGAACGACCACGTTCGAACGAGAATTCCAACGAGTCATCTAACGAGATTTTGAGTTCGTTCGAAGTGAGGAGTTCGTTCGAATGACCTTGTTCGAATGAAAATCCCTGGACTTCTAACGAAATTCCAGAATGTAGTTTTAAGGTCCGGTCAAGTTAAAAATCATCCTAGGTTTATCCAAGTGAGAGAAATAACCCTCGTGAGTAACGTGTAATATAAATTCCAAATTATTAGTGAGTTTTGGGGTGAGATTGTTCTTGGGATATAGAGAGTTTGTAGAACCTGGGAGAGTATGTATGTTCGAAAGAGAAATTATTTGACTGTATCGTGGTGACTTGTAGAAATGATAATGCTACTTACGTAGTACAGAAATCAGGTTGCGTGAATGCCTATTAAGTTAAATAAATTGTGTGCATGCTTATTACTTGGAATATTATGTGTATGACATACCTAGCTACTGGCTATCAAACGGAGGTTAGCGCGTTGTGGAAAACAATAACTTGTGTGCCTTCGGGGGGATTTTGAGTCGTACCACTAGAGCATGGAACCTAGGTACCGGCTATCTGTGAGAACGATAGTGATGATGGTTGTATGGGTGCGTAGGTATGTGCGTAGCCCATCGTCTTGGAACTATGTTCACCTCCAATATGTGTATATGATTATTGGTTATTGAGAGATTGAACCTGTTATCCTTTATGCATGAGCATTGCAATGGGACTAGATAGCCGAGTATGCCTACCACCAGGGGTTTCTTAACCATGGGTACAGTATTGATGTATATTTATTGTTTACATAGGGATATTTTATATATGTAAACTGAGTTTCTATTATGTGGTTCATATTGGACACTTTATTAATGTATATACTTATTGGGTCACCAGTTGTAAATTAAGAATGTTATGAGAATGAGTTAAAGCATCTTGAAAACTATTTCTAAATAATAGAAATGTATTGTCTTTGAGTTATTTAGATATTTTATCCGACATAGTGGTCAAGCAGAGTATCATGACTAGTATGGGTAGTTATGCTCATTAGGTGTGCACATTAGATGAGAGGTGAGCATCTCAAGTGCGTACGCTAAGTTAACATGAATAATTTTGGTGCTAATTAATCAATTTAAGAACTTGCTATTTAAACACATTTCTACCCGGGCTCTGACCCGTTTCTTTTGCAAATCTCTTCTCTTGTTAATTTGTTTTAGGTGCTCAGTCAAAGGGACACCAAGCTTAGGAGAATTCATTCAGTTACCGAGTTGTAGCTGCTATGGAAGCTACATGACAGTACTAGTAGATGCTTCATAGTCTATTCTTCTTTATCTATCAGTTATTTACTTCAGTTGTACATGTTGTGCCTTACTATTTTATATTCAGAGATTTAGATGTTTTATTCTGTTAGTAGACTTCTATTTCAGGGCTATGGATTATTGTATGGGATTTTGACTGGATGTGTTTGCTCTAGCTCTTCATATTATTTCAGTTAGTTATTTCTTTATACAATTGTGTTGAATGGTGATGTTTAATTATTTTCCTTTTATGGAAATTACTGTTAATAAGATAAAATTTTGACATCAAACTTTTTAAATATTAGGTGGTTTGTTTTAAAAATAAAGTTTTTAATAGTGATGCATAATATGAACCAACCGGATATTCTGATTTAATTTTATAAAGGACTGATCACCTGGTATTTCATTATGCGGGGTGTCCCAGGTGGTATCAGAGCTTCAGGTTCTTGTGTCCTTTAGTATATGTGCGGCTTATTATGCTTCCAGCGTAGCTTTCTTTGACATAGAGCCCTATGTTTAGGATTGTTGATTTCTTTGGTGAGATTTCGTTCTTCTACTACAACGTATATATTAGTGACCCTTATTTGTGTTCAAATGTGTTCGTGTGCCGAACAATAAAGTATGACAGGCGAAGGTCGTTGGGAAGACGGTAGGAGGCAGAGCTCAATTGAGGTTATAGGTAATATTCAATAATGATGATCGCAGTTGAGGTCACCCCGATTATGGCACGGGAAGCCAGAACGATAAAGACGACTAGGGAACAACATTTAATTTTCAAGTACCGCTATAGGGGGAAGTAATGCCAAATTGGACTCACCCAACGTGATTGTATTGGGAGCGAGTCGGACGAAACATTGAAGAGAACCATTGGTGGAAATTCTAGAAATAAAGAGATTGTGTTTGTTAGCCAACGGAGGTTAATACCCAAAGGTTTGGGCATATGGAGAAGTGTGGCCAGCCAAAAGTTTTGTAGTAAAATTCTTCTTGATTCCTCGGAGCAAAATTATAAAGGTGGGAGTCAGCCACCACATTTAGAAGTACAATGTTAAGTCAATGGAAGGATCTTAGGTACAATTTGACTGCAAGTTCCTTCGTCATATGTTCAATATAAGATGTGAACGTTGTTCTGAACTCATCTCAGGAGGGTCGGACAGAGGTACGTTTATGAAAATGAATTTAATTTTTCTTAGAGAATCTTGTATCAGAGGAAGTAGATACAAATAGAGAAGAGGATTTAGAGTGGGAGATCGACTCGTAAGAAAAGTTAACAACACTTAAAGAGAATTCTGTTGGACGGTTGATTCAGATAGTGACAATGCCGCGCCTTATGCATGAAGATGGTAACGCCTCTTTGTGGGAAGCTCAAAGAATCAAAGAATTGAGTCCGAAAATAAGACTGGGTGAAATGGTGTTAGAGAAGCACCACAAGGGGGAGACCCATCAGGGGACCCATTTAAATGATTTGAATAGATAAAAACTTACCAAGCGATGGTGAATTTAGTAAGGGCTATTGAACCCAGTAGCATGTTCCTTAGGGACAACAAAGCTAAGGGAACAACAGGGGTAGCCATCAGGATCGAAACTACCAAGTCAGAGAGAAAGACAATCCTAACATGGTCAGTACGACAAGAGATAAGTGGATTATTGTGACACCCCGACTAATTAAATACCGGGTAGCTACTCCTTTATTAAATTAATACAAAATGCCAAGTTGGTTCAGTTCATAGCAACACTGTCGAAAACATTTTAATGTTACTAACCACCTAGTATTTAAAAAGTAGGTTGTCCATTTTAATTAAAACCGATTAACATGAAATAAATGAATTATGAAAAGTTAACATAACCAATAATATAGTCACAATAGAATAACCATCCATTAATAATGAGTCTGGAGGAAAACTCCTCACAACAAACCGAATTCCAAAATAAATAAATATGAAGTCCGCATCACTAAAATTAATTACAACCCAAAGTCTGAAATAACTGAATAAGTAAGATGTCTCTAAGAGAAATGGGAGACATGCCCAACAAATGATAAAAACTGATAATGGAGTCAAGATCAGAAATGAAAGCGTTTACTGTCAAGGTCCTGTAACTTCCACAGCAGCTACAACACGTCACCTGAATAGAAATCCTATGCATGGTGTCCTTGTGGCTGGGCACCTAAAAAGTTTTTACAAAAATAGATTTGAAAGCACACAGGTCAAAGCCCGAATGTGAAAATAATTTAAAAATATGCAAGTGTTTAATATCATTAAATAGTGAATATAAAGTACATGATAGTGTGTGCACTGGCATGAGTTCCTCACCTCTCAACTAATCGTGCACTCCTAACGCCCCGTAGCCATTTCCAGTTGCTCCCATATCTTTCTAGTCCAATGCTAAATCTAACATTTCTATATGATATCCAATTCAAATCCCAACATCTTCTATTTAATAGAGTATTGTACCTTATTACAGAGTTTCCCCACTTTAGCATTACAATTTATTTAAAATCTTACATTTTCACTTTACAAACCGTAGCTATTATTTATACTCACAATTGTTCACGACGGTTCATTTCAATCAACAATATATTATTCTCACCATAAATATACAATACTATCACCCCGAGGCTAAGATGCGGTGCTCACATACTCTGCTATCAAATCCCGGTACATCACGTACATGAGGACCACGTATTCCAAATCTCTCAGGAAACGTTTCATTAACAACAATGATAAATAGTGGAGGCGAACATAGTTCACATCACATGGGTCACGCACATACCTACGCTCCCATGATCAGAAGACTTATTAACTTCTCAATAATCCCTTCTCTGACCTATGTCCTCAAGGTACCAATCTAAATCCCCCCGTAGGCACACAAAGATTAGATGGCCCTAAACGAACGCCAACCTCCCATGATAGCAAGTACGGTAGTTATGTCATACACATATAACTACATATACTAAGCATTCTCACATCTTAGATATTAAAATATTTTGTTAGTGGTATACTTCTCGTTCTTATACCAACACTTAGTGTTATACAAATCACAAGTCCCCGGTTTATATGTAATTAAGTTATCAATTATTCTCACTTCGTGATTAGTTACTTGCTTCCCAATCCACAAATGTCATTCGGTTCAAGACACTATTCTAAGTTTTACTCCTCAATGTACCCCAATCTCCCAACTATACCCACTAGTTAATAAGGGAAGGTTGTCTCATCATTTAAATAAGTCTCGGGATACTAGAAATCAACTCAGGCCAAAAAGGCCATTCTGTCAACTCGTGAGAAATCTCGTTCGAACGAGGTCATTCGAACAAGTTCGTTCGAACGAAGGACTTCGAACGAAATACCAACTCGTTAGAAGTCATACTGCCATCTCGTTAGAAGTTCCTGGGTAGGTCTTCTAACGAGATGGCAGTTTCAGCCCAGAAATTCCCAAATCCATTTTTCTTAATTATTCTCTCCTCTAAATCCACCCTAAGACCATCCAAATTATGTTCTAATGTACATAAACCATTTATAATCACCCTAAATCATTCCTTAACACATTTAAGGGGTCAAATCTTACAAATTATCATGGAATTACTATGAATATTCAAATATATCTCCAAACCCTATGAACATGAACTCTTAATTTTCTTATGTCGAATTACTCATCATAAATCCATTTTTAAATCATCATATGTAACTATTCAAGTATTAGATCAGTCCATTATCATACTACATGCAAATTCTAACCCAAATTCAAAGTTTCTCCAACAAATTTCATGGATTTTCTTTCAAAAAGTTCAATAAAAGATAATTCCTACACTAAGCATGGAAGACATATTCAATGCATTAAAAATACTAAATCACTTGCCTTAGATTGTTCTTCAGAATTTGATGTTGAAGGTTGAAGGTTGATCTCTCCCCTTTCTCTACAGATTTTCTCCCAAGGTTGAAGATGGTGGTTATGGGTTTTCTTTTGGGAACCTCTTCCAACTCTTCCTATAACTCCCGTAGCCCTCTAACTTGTTAAATGCTAGTAATGGGAATAGTGGGTTACTAAATAATGTATAATTAACTCTTAAAATTCGTAGGCTTTAATTCCCAAAATTACCAAAATACCCTTTTAAGTTGCCGGTATGGCCCAAAAATGCCACGGGACCCAAACTAAACCCCCGGCTAGTGTTTTCTGACTATTTCGACCCTTCCGGACTCGTTGGCACACTCAAAATGACCTTACGGTTGATAAAAATAAAATTCACTTTTTAATTTAATTAAATTTCATTTCTGACGCGACTGACACGCGCGTCCCAACTAAATTTCCCAAATTGTCGTATTTCAGTGTCGCGACAATTTTAATATTTTCAATATTCATATATTTCCATATATACACAACATAATCAAATACCAACTCACATCTCGTTAGTATCTATATCCGGATTAATTCTCAATTAATTCACATTTAATTTAATTAATCCCTTAAATAAATATCAATAAAATTACGGGGTAATACATACTTCCCCCCTAATAACAGAATTTCGTCCCGAAATTCGGAACTAAAAAGTACCTGGTAAAAACAACTCTGGATAATGTTCGCGCATCTCATCCTCACGCTCCCATGTGGACTCCTCAGCATTATGATGCCGCCACTGAACACGTACCAACGGTACTATTTTTTACCGCAGTTTTCGCTCGCTTCGGTCCAAAATAGCAATCGGCCCCTCCTCGTAGGAACTATCAGGCTGGAGATCGATGTCCTCCAAAGCAATGTGAGTATGGGCCAAATCATCTCTAAGATATTTCCTTAGCGAGGATATGGAACACATCATGAATCCTATGCAAGTGCTCCGGTAACCCAAGTCTATACGCAACTGGCCCAATCCGCCCGATGATAGGAAATGGCCCCACATACCTCGGTGCCAGTTTTCCCCTTCTTCCCAAAATGTATAATCCCCTTCATAGGAGATACTCTGAGTAAAACCTGGTCCCCCACTTTGAATTCTCTGAAGAACCTCTTGGCATCAGCATAGCTCTTCTGCCGGTCCTGATCTACCCGAATGTGACTTCGTATCAATTCTATCCTTGCCGAAGTGTCCTGAATCACTTCCGAGCCAAGGAGTTTGTCATCCCACACCTCTAACCAATATGCTGGGGAACGACAAGGTCTACCGTACAACGCCTCAAATGGAGCCATGCCAATGGTGAACTGGTAGGAGTTATTATAAGCAAACTCCACCAGTGGAAGGTACTTCTCCCATCCACCCCCAAAGTCTATGATGCACATACGCAACATGTCCTCCAATATCTGATTTGTACGCTCGGTCTGCCCATCAGTCTGCGGGTGATAAGCCGTACTCGACCGCAATTCAGTGCCCATGGCCTCCTGAAAACTCTCCCGAAACTGTAAAACAAATATCTTGTCTCGGTCAGACACAATATTTAGGGGCACACCATAAAGTCTCACTATTTCTGCAATAAAAATCTTGGCATACTGTCCCGTAGTGTAGTCTGTCCTTACGGGTAAAAAAATGAGCCACTTTGGTCAAACGGTCCACAATTACCCAAATGGAGTCGTGACCCCTCTATGACGTAGGTAACCCCGTGATAAAGCCCATGGATATGCTCTCCCATATCCACGTCGGAACCTCTAATGGTTGTAGAAGTCCTGCCGGTCTCTGATGATCCACCTTCACCAACTGACAAGTGGCGCATTTAGAAACAAACATGATAATATCTCTCTTCATCCCGCTCCACCAATATTGACGTCTCATGTCTTGGTACATTTTGTCCCCACCAGGGTGTACCGCGAACCGTGAGCCGTGCGATTCTGCCATCACCTCGTGTCGTAAGTCTTCCCCTTCCGGAACGACTAGTCTCCCATTGAAGCGTAATCCCCCGTCTGAGCTAACGGTATAGGACTCGTCTCCCTCTGCTAGTAATCGAACTATCTGCTCTTGACAGAACGAGTCATTTGCCTGGGCCTTTATCACTCTCGTGACAATCTGCGGTGTAATAGTCATCACAAACATGAATGATCGGGCCACTGCATCCTGGTGTCCCAACTCCTTCCACTTTGATTTCCACACCTCGGCCACTTCATCTACTGTCCTACGGCTCAACGCGTCTGCTACCACATTAGCCTTCCCCGGGTGATATTGGATATCAAACTGATAATCCTTCACAAACTCAAGCCACCGTCATTGACGCATATTCAACTCTTTCTGCGTAAAGAGGTACTGTAGAGACTTGTGGCCCGTGAACTACCGAAACTTCTCCTCCAGGAGATAATGTCTCCAAATCCGAAGGCAAATACAAATGCCGCTAACTCCAAGTCATGGGTGGGGTAATTCTTCTCGTGAGGCTATAGCTTACGGGAAGCATAAGCTATGGCCTGATTCACCTAGTTCAGCACACCTCCGAGTCCTTGTAAGGACGCATCGGTGTATACTAGATACTCAACTCCCGGCCTCGGCAATGCTAACACAGGTGCCGAGATCAACTTGTCCTTCAACTCATCGAATGCCAACTGACAGGCATCGCTCGAGATGAATGGAACACCTTTGCGAGTCAGATGTGTCAAAGGACCCGCTATTTTTGAGAAACCCTGAATAAACCTCCTGTAGTATCCTGCTAGGCCCAAGAAACTATGGATCTCAGTTGGCGTCGAGGGATGTCCTCACTCCCTCACCGCGGATACCTTCCCCGGATCAACAGATATCCCCCGGTCTGAAATGATATGCCCCAAAAAACTGAACCTCCTTCAGCCAAAACCTGCACTTCACATACTTTGCATAAAGCTCGTTCTGACGTAGCGTCTGCAAAACCTATCTCAAATGCTCGACGTGATCCTCTTCTGTCTGGGAGTAAACTAGAATGTCATCAATGAAGACAATGACGAACTGGTCTAGGAACTCTCTGAACACCCTATTCATCAAGTCCATAAATACGGCTGGAGCGTTGGTCAAGCCAAAAGGCATAAGCCGAAACTCGTAGGAACCATATCTCGTTAAGAAAGCAGTCTTCGAGACGTCCTGTTCCTTGATACGCAACTGATGGTATCCCGATCGCAAATCAATCTTTGAGAAGAAAGAAGCTACTCTCAGCTGGTCGAATAAATCATCGATTCGGGGCAACGGATACTTATTCCGTATCGTGACCTTATTCAACTCTTGGTAATCTACACACAACCTCAATGATCCATCCCTATTCTTTACGAACAACACAGGGGAACCCCACGGCGAAGTATTCCTCCGGATAAACCCCTGACCCAACAACTGCTCAATCTGATCCCGTAACTCTCTCATCTCTGCTGGAGCCATACGGTAAGGTGGGCGGGCAATAGGCCGAGTTCTCGGCGTCAAATCGATTACAAAATCTATCTCTCTACTCAGAGGTAGTCCAGGTATATCCTGAAATACATCGACAAACTCCCTAACAACTGGAATCGCATCGAGTGGTATCACCACTTCCTTAGAGGTCTCCTCCTGTATATAGTACAAGTGAGTGGACGATCCTCCCTCAGGGAGAGGCATCGCCACTAAAAACATCTCTTGTATGGTAATGGCAAAGATAATACTCCTATTAAAACAGTCAATCATGGCTCGGTACGCAACTAGCCACTCCATACCAATAATTGCATCGTACTCAGTCATCTCTAACACTAACATATCAGCGGGTAAAGTAAACCTCCCAATCTCTATACTCACACCTCTACAAATAAGGGAAATTACGGAACCCCTACTCAATGGTGAATCTACACAAGTAACCGTGCTCTCGGCGGTGTTTAATAACCCAATAGTGCGTGCAAATCTTATGGCAATAAAACAATGTGTGGCCCCCGTGTCAAATATGATACACCCCATAGTCCCCTGAATAGAGAACATACCCTCAATGGCAGGTGGATCCTGTGGGGCTATGGCATGCTGAAGCTGATATACTCTCCCATACTGAAGCTGTCCCTACTGAACTGGGACTGCTGGAATGGGTGGTAATGCTGAAATCTGTGGTGGTGCTGGGAGGACGGCGGGAAACATAGGCCTCTGTGGCTCGTGTGGAGCACCCTGCTGCTGCTGCGGTGGGGCCCTGCCCGTGTCAAGACAATCCTGGCATTTGTGGCCAGTCTTTCCATAAACGAAACACTTCCCTGGGAAGTTTCCCCCTCGCTGTCCCTGCTGCCCCCGGCCCTGATGGCCGTTACCATTCCTTCCCTGGCCATGCTGGCCCTGCTAAAACTGTTGCTGCTGACCATTTTGACCTCCTGGCCCTGATGGCCCTGTCTGAAACCTCCCTGTCCACTTTTGAAACCCCCAGATCTGAATCTCTTAGAATATCCCTGTTGGGAACCCTGGTCACCCTGCATGTGCTACCCCTGAGCAGATTGTGCCCCGCTGGCACCATTTCCCCCGGTCCTGCCCTGATGGCTGGACTCTCCTGATCTCTTACTCTCAGACACGTGGAAGCGATGATCCTGGCAGTGAAGTAACGCAGCATTAACCACATCAGAATAAGTGGCCAACGAGAGATTCCCCAACAAGTGTTGACGGATCCTCCAAGTCAATCCATCCGTGAACTTCTGAATTTTCTTCTCCTCGGTCGGTATCTCATCGGGAACAATGTTCAAGAGATTAGTGAATTCGGCCTCATACTCGGCCACAGTCTTTCCCTCTTGCTTGAGGTTCATCAATTTCCTCCTCATCTCCGTGTGAACAGCTGACGGAAAATATTTTCGGTCGAATCGCACCCAGAACTCCTGTATAGTGAGGGTGTCCATCTCCTCTGCAGTCGTAATGGACTCCCACCACTACAATGCAGATCCTAATAGTTTGAGAGTAGCCAGTATCTTCTTCTAAACATCTGTGCACTCATACATCCTTAAGTGCCTCTGAATATCCTTCCTCCACTGACTGGATACCACAACATCGGAGCTACCTGCAAACTCCGGAGGGTGTGCTTTCTGAAAAGCATCACGGACGCATTCCCAAGCAGACGAAAATGCATGAGCCTGAACTGGCGCAACTACCGGTGCCTGGGGTGGTGCCTGCTGTACAACGTCTAGGGAGGCATTTACCGCTTGGGCTACAATAGCTGCAACCTCTGCGGCATTCATAGTGCCCTGAACCGGTGCAGGCTGTGGCTCTGGCTGTGCATCCCCAGGAACTCGCTGTGCACGTCGTGGAGGCATCTGAAATGAGAGTAAAGTCTTATAAGTTCGCAGTTATTATCTCGAAATAGCTGAAGAGCGATACATACACCAAAGATTACAACAGTCCTAAAATATAGGGCTCTACCTCAAAGAAAGCTCAGCGGAAATATAATAAGCCGTACAGATCCTAAGGACACTAGAACCTGATGCTCTGATACCACCTGTGATACCCCGACTAATTAAATACCGGGTAGATACTCCTTTATTAAATTAATACAAAATTCCAAGTTGGTTCAGTTCATAGCATCACTGTCGAAAATTTTTTAATGTTACTAACCACTTAGTATTTAAAAAGAAGGTTGTCCATTTTAATTAAAATCGATTAACATGCAATAAATGAATTATGAAAAGTTAACATAACCAACAATATCGTCACAATAGAATAACCATCCATTAATAATGAGTCTGGAGGAAAACTCCTCACAACAAACCGAATTCCGAAATAAATAAATATAAAGTCCGCATCACTAAAATTAATTACAACCCAAAGTCTGAAATAACTGAATAAGTAAGATGTCTCTAAAAGGAATGGGCGACATGCCCAACAAATGATTAAAACTGATAATGGAGTCAAGATCAGAAATGGAGGCGTCTACTGTCAAGGTCCTGTAACTTCCACAGCAGCTACAACACGTCACCTGAATAGAACTCCTATGCATGGTGTCCTTGTGGCTGGGCACCTAAAAAGGTTTTTATAAAAATAGATTTGAAAGCAAACGGGTCAGAGCCCGAATGTGAAAATAATTTGAAAATATGCAAGTGTTTAATATCATTAAACAGTGAATATAAAGTACATGATAGTGTGTGAACTCACATGAATTCCTCACCTCTCAACTAATTGTGCACTCCTAACGCCCCATACCCATTTCTAGTTGCTCCCATATCTATCTAGTCCAATGCTAAATCTAACATTCCTATATGATATCCAATTCAAATCCCAACATCTTCTATTTAATAGAGTATTGTACCTTATTACACAGTTTCCCCACTTTAGCATTACAATTTATTTAAAATCTTACATTTTCACTTTACAAACCGTAGCTATTATTTATACTCACAATTGTTCACGACAGTTCATTGCAATCAACAATATATTATTCTCACCATAAATATACAATACTATCACCCCAAGGCTAAGCTGCGGTGCTCACATACTCTGCTATCAAATCCCGGTACATCACGTACATGAGGACCACGTATTCCAAATCTCTCAGGAAACGTTTCATTAACAACAATCACAAATAGTGGAGGCGAACATAGTTCACATCACATGGGTCATCCACATACCTACGCTCCCATGATCAGCAGACTTATTAACTTCTCATTAAGCCCTTCTCTGACCTATGTCCTCGAGGTACCAACCTAAATCCCCCCCGTAGGCACACAAAGATTAGATGGCCCTAAACGAACGCCAACCTCCCATGATAGCAAGTACGCTAGGTATGTCATACACATATAACTACATATACTAAGCATTCTCACATCTTATATATTAAAATATTTTGTTAGTGGTATACTTCTCATTCTTATACCAACACTTAGTGTTATACAAATCACAAGTCCCCGGTTTATATGTAATTAAGTTATCAATTATTCCCACTTCATGATTAGTTACTCGCTTCCCAATCCACAAATGTCATCCGGTTCAAGACACTATTCTAAGTTTTACTCTTCAATGTACCCCAATCTCCCAACTATACCCACTAGTCAATAAGGTAAGGTTATCTCATCATTTAAATAAGTCTACGGGATATTAGAAATCAATTCAGGCCAAAAAGGCCATTCGGTCAACTCGTTAGAAATCTCGTTCGAACGTGGTCATTCGAACGAGTTCGTTCGAATGAAGGACTTCGAATGAAATACCAACTCATTAGAAGTCATACTGTCATCTCGTTAGAAGTTCGTTCGAACGAGGTCATTCGAACGACCTGGGCAGGTCTTCGAACGAGATGGCAGTTTCAGCCAAGAAATTCCCAAATTCATTTTTCTCAATTCTTCTCTCCTCTAAATCCACCCTAAGACCATCCAAATTATGTTCTAACGTACATAAACGATTTATAATTACCCTAGATCATTCCTTAACACATTTAAGGGGTCAAATCTTACAAATTATCATGGAATTACTATGAATCTTCAAATATATCTCCAAACCCTATGAACATGAACTCCTAATTTTCTTATGTCTAATTACTCATCATAAATTCGTTTTTAAAGCATCATATGTAACTATTCAAGTATTAGATCAGTCCATTATCATACTACATGCAAATCCTAACCCAAATTCAAAGTTTCTCCAACAAATTTCATGGGTTTTCTTCCAAAAAGTTCAATAAAAGATAATTCCTACACTAAGCATGGAAGACATATTCAATGCATTAAAAATAATAAATCACTTGCCTTAGATTGTTCTTCAAAATTTGATGTTGAAGGTTGAAGGTTGATCTCTCCCCTTTCTCTACAGATTTTCTCCCAAGGTTGAAGATGGTGGTTCTGGGTTTTCTTTTGGGAACCTCTTCCAACTCTTCCTATAACTCCCGTAGCCCTCTAACTTGTCAAATGCTAGTAATGGGCTTAGTGGGTTACTAAATAATGTATAATTAACTCTTAAAATTCGTAGGCTTTAATTCCCAAAAGTTCAAAATTACCAAAATACCCTTTTAAGTTGCCGATATGGCCCAAAAATGCCCCGGGACCCAAACTAAACCCCCGGCTAGTGTTTTCTAACTATTTCGACCCTTCCGGACTCGTTGGCGCACTCAAAATGAACATTCGGTTGATAAAAATAAAATTCACTTTTTAATTCAATTAAATTTAATTTCTGACACGACTGACACGCGCGTCCCAACTAAATTTCCCAAATTGTCGTATTTCAGTCTCGCGATAATTTTAATATTTTCAAAATTCATATATTGCCATATATACACAACATAATCAAATACCAACTCACATCTCATTAGCATTTATATCCGGATTAATTCTCAATTAATTCACATATAATTTAATTAATCCCTTAAATAAATATCAATAAAATTACGGGGTATTACAATTATGCGTTGAGGTATTTTGTGGAAAGTAAAACCACATGCGTTAAATTTTTTCCCGAACCGAGTAAGGGGACAAGGGCATGGTGCTTGCAGGGACAATGGTTAATGTAGTTTTGATTTCATTCGGACAAATGTGGTATGTCCGGGAAACCATTTGAACAGTCAGGGCGATTGGCAATATAGAAGTATGAGTTTTATCCTCATAGGATGACGTATATTTTGTGTGACACAAGTGAGTCATAACATTCTGATTGTTGCGAGATTCACATGAGAGACGAGTTTAGTGCGTAATGTAAAAAATTAGATCACTCTAATAATTCAATCACAGATAAATAAATGAGACAAAAGATTTTTAAAGTGGTTCAACCTTATATGAATGGCCTACGTCCACTGTTGTTTTATTGCTGAGTGTTTGGGAATTCTCGATTACAAGAAATTGCGTTCTAGATCCCAAATTTTGGATTCAGAATCCCCCTTTTACAATGAGGATTGTACAACGTATTTATAGCCTTGAGGCTGTCATATGAAAGGGTGATACATTAAATGATATACATATGAAAGGGTAATACATTTAATGCCTTTTAAGCGTGTGTGTCTAAATGATAAGCATTTAATGAACCAGTTGAACTGTTGGTTATTCATCAATTAATGCTTTGTTAGAGATGCAGCTCGGACCACCTAAGCTTTATGATATTCAAGAGTTCCTCGGAGAGGTCTGTTCCTCGGAGCGTATTAGTTCCTCGGAGGGTATGAGTTCCTCGGAGTAACGTGGTTCGTCGGAGCATGTGATTATCTCGGAAGTGCATGTCGTCGCCATGTAGATAGCCACGTGTCTTCATATGATTGATCCAGGTCAGTAGATTAAATTTGGTATCAACAGAAGCCCCCAATGTTTCGTAGTTCAAAATTTGAGGAATATGGAACATTCGTTCTCGGAATACAGTAGCTTTAAATAGTTCTTCCTGATTTTTAGGATCATCTCCCTTGTATTTATTTCTCCATCTCAATTCGTAGAATCATGCTTTTTGGACTTTTCTGCTCGCTTCGTTTCCCGCGTCACTTTTCGCCTTTTTAGCCGCTGTTGTTCGCTTTGATTCCCGCGCCAATATTTAATGCCTTTTTAGCCACCGGTAACGTAATCGTCCTTTTTATAATCATTACTTCGCCAGTTCCCAAGGCAAGGTATTTAAACTTCACAGAGACTTCCATCGTCTTCTATCTTTTCAAATTTTCATCTTAGAGTTTTTCATCGTCTTCTACTCTCTTGTGTATTCATCTCTTCCATCGTCTGTCGTCATCAGCTCTACTCTTTTCCTGTAAGATCTTCTTCCTTCATCTTTATTTCTTTATTCACCATGGTTTATCCTGTTGAGTCTCTTGAGAAATTTCGTTCTGATTTTTCCATTCCCTCTTGGGTCGTCTTGGAAGAGCTTTCTGAGCCTTCCAACTATTTCAATTTGGCTGAGGGACATTGGTTCCCCAGTCTCTTTTTTGCTGAGTGTGGATTTTCTTTTCCACCAAATCCTCTGTGTCTGGAATTTTGTCAGTACTTTGATGTTGTTCCTGCACGAATAACCCCCAACACATGGAGAATAGTTAATGGGGTGCGTAAATTAAATCAAGTGCATAGAACTCGTATAGGAATTCCAGAAATCATGTACTGCTATAGATGGGTAGTTAATGATAATATTTATTATTTGAAAACTAGGTTTATAAATAGGGCCTTAGTAGTCAATCTCCTTGATGCTAACAGGGATTATTTTGAACATGGGGTTGTTGTAAAAAATTGGCAACACCCTCCTGTAACCGGAGATGAGGTTTACCAGGGTCCCAAATGCCCTCCTTATGGCAATGGGATAGGTTATACTTATTTTATTTTATTTATCTTGAAATCATGTTTGTTTCATGTTTGATAAAATGTGTTACTGATAACAATATATGTTTATTTGCAGTTGATAGCAAGAGAAAGTGCCCAAAAGAAACAGATGTCAATCTAAGGCATTTGGGACTTATCTGGGGTCTACATCAAAGGGTTGCTGACGAGCACATTCGATCAGCCTCCTATCTGCTCCAATACAAGAGCTATACAACTTCTTTCACTGCTCGTCCAGTGATCAGTGACGCAGAGCCAGTACCACCCTCTGCAAGTTCTTCGCCAGAATCTCACGTTCCGTTGAGCGAAAGGATGAAGAAGAGAAGGAATCCTACTCTGTTTGAGAAAACTACCTCTGGATCTGGGGAGGTAAAAAGGATTAAGATTGATGTCCCAAAGGAGGGGACAAAGAAGACTGGTGCAGATCCTCCAGCTGCTCCTGCTAAAGTCTCTGAGAAGGTTGCTGATAAGCCCGCAGTGGCTCCGAGTAGCTTTGCTGCTCCTGGAAAGGTGACTGTGATATCACCGACCAAGGTTTCTTCCTTGGTTGTACCTGTTCCCCCGAGGAGGCTGAAGAAGAGCTCCTCGGTCAATTTGGCTGACACCACCATTCAGCCCCCTGCTGCTGGGACTAAGGTTCCCACATCTTTTCCCCCGAGCTCTGACATGAGCTCAGTAAAGTCCTTGACCATTCCTGAGGTGCAAGGTAATGAAGATAACCTTACTCGGGATATGGTTACTTCTTTGGCTGCTCGTCATCTTGATTCAGTAAGTACATTTACATTGAACTTTTTATATTTTCCTTTGTTATTTCTCATTTTTGTTTCTGACTTTATTTTCTCTTTCTGTTTACAGTTGACGAGCTGCCTCAACATAATCCTTAAGAAGGATGAAGCAATCAAAGCTTCTTGATCCTCGTCCAGTGTGGAGGTAGCTCTGGAAGAAGCTAACAAGTCCTTGGAGGAATCTCGCCAGAGGTACGATACTGATAAAGCAATCTGGGAGAAGAAACTTGCTTCCTCCGAGCAGGAGAAAACTCGGGTTGCTGAGGCCTCCAGGGATTTGGAGAGGAAAGTGAATGCCTTGGAGAAGGATAATAAAGAGCCCGATGTGAAGCTCAAGACTGCTGGGGAATTTGAAAATAAACTCAAGGTTGCTGAGGAGAGGTTGGTCCAACTCCAGGATATAACTCGACTGAAGGAGGAAGCTGAACAAAAAACTAAAGGCTGCTGATGTTTTGCTGTCCGAGAAGCTTGCCTTGGAGAAGGCCAAAAGGAAAGCTACCGTGAAGAAGTCCTTCAGCTCTGGCTGGGACAAAGGTTGGGATAAGAGATGTGCTGCCATGGTCTCTCAAGTGGATTATGGCAGTGTAAAGTATTTCAGGGATGGATGAGTTGCTGCCCTTCAGCAATTGAAGGTCAACGAGTAATCCGAGCTCTTCCAGAGACACATCCCTGGTCCCCCTCCTACTCCAGAAGAATTAGAAGAGGACGAAGCTACCTCCGAGGAGTCTTCAATGGTGGGGGGAGAACATGCCCTAACCAGTCAGCATGCTGCCAAGCAAGGAGTTTCTTCTTCCGAGCGGCAGCTGGTGCTCTCCGAACAAGTCACAGTTCCCTCCGAGCAACCTGCCTCCTCTTCCCAACCTCCCGAGAAGGTTTTGGGAGATAAGGAAAAGGTGTAGTGTTGTTCGGTTTTCTCTTTCTATTTTTCTCTTTTCTTGTCAAATGTAACTCAAAACTTGTAACTTCAAATTTCATGATCTAATAAAACTTGAGTTCTTTTCTTCTATACGATTGTCTCTTTTCTATTTGTACTCTGTCTTGACCTTCTTTTTGATGATTATTTTTTCTTTCTCTGCTAGTTTCTGGCCAGGATGGATCTGCTATCTGCCAATGATACAAAGCTGATGTAGCAATGTAATGAATATTATAAGGCTAGTCACACAGACCTGAGTGCATCAGAAGTTGCCGACATCCTTGGTTATGATGCTTCAGAGTAGGCAGTCGAAGCTTATCAGTACCTGAAGTGCTTACTTGACCGAGTTGTGGCCAATAATGTGGCTTACTACGAAATGATCGAGGATCTTCAATGTACCCTAGAAGACCTTCAGAATCAGTACAAGGAATCAACTGCCCTGTTGCATGAGGGGTATGAGAAGAGGTATCAACAGCTTTTTGCCGAGAAGGGCTACGATAAGCTCCTTGTTGGGTACGATGTCAAGGAGAGAACCCTAAGGGGTGAAGTTAAAGCATGTAGACAGATTGCCGAGCTGTTGGAGCAAGAGAATAACAATTTGCAGAAAGAGCTAGCACAGTTGAAGTCTGCAGCCTCTTCTTCAACATCTATAATCCCAGTGACTGATGAGGGATTTTCATTTTTAGAGGTTGAGAATGACAAATTGATGCAAGAGTTGGACACCTTGAGGAGGTCGGACACTTCCATATCTCCTCGGGGACGAGCAAGAGCTTCTCGGGGTTGAGGAAGAGCAGTTCGGGTTCTTATCGAGGAACATAGGAGAGCATCTGCCTTAGAGAACCAGGCCTTACAACTAAAGGCGAAGAACTAGGCGTTATCTGATATGTCAAAGAAGATTCGAGACCTGGAAAAACAACTCTCTACTAAGATATCAGTGTTGGATACTAATAAGCTTTTTGTCAATAGTCTCCACGAGAAGCTTGAAAGTCTAACATATCAATTCCACAAACAGCAAAGGGAGTTTTGGATGGCTGGATACAACGAAGCATTATTTCACTTGGACGACCGTATCCAGAATGCCAATAATGAGGGCTACAAGCAAGGCTGGCTGAATGCCTTAGGTGTGCTGAAGCTAGAACAAGGACACTATCTGTAGGACTACCATGATCCCGGGTTGCTCGACTTGCCTGTGCCACCGTATAATTTGGACATGGAATGGATCCCAGCTCGTGCCATTCCTCAGAGCTTAATTGCAAAATACCTCGGTGAGTACAATTTACATTCTCAATTTGAGGTATCTCGTCCCGAGCATCTTCTAGATCGACCTTCGGTGATGAACGTCAAGATGCTGAAGGATTTGAACTTCATCAATTCTCCTCAGTCTTTTAATGATCCGCCTGCTGGCGAGGAACCTGTATCGAAAGCTGAGGGGAAAAGACCAATAGAATATGAATTTTTGATGTAACAGTTAGTATACATATCAATGTAATTTTCATTTTATTATCAATGTAACTTGTAATCTATTTTGAATTTAATAAAAGACTTTCATTCTTGTTTGCAAATCTCATTTGCTATTATCTTGTAGTTATCAAATACTTTATACTCATGTATCTCTTTAAAAAGATAATAATAGTGTTGTTCATCGACCAGCTACAGTTAAAGAGATAATAATATTGTGTTGCTCGATCACTTAATAGTAAAGTAATGAGTATAAAAATGTTTAAAATTTTTCCAACCAACCAAGGTTGTTAAATTGTGCTCGTCGACCAATTATAGTTAGTGAGAGTTTATCCCCGACTAACCATACTTGGTAAATTTTGGAATATTTCATTTCCTAGCCAAACAGGTTGGCATTTTTAGAAATATTTCTCCTCGTCGACCAACTATGTTGGTACAATTTGGAATATTTCGTTTCCTAGCCAAACAGGTTGGCATTTTTAGGAATATTTCTCCTCGTCGACCAACTATGTTGGTACAGTTTGGAATATTTTCTCCTCGTCGACCAACTATGTTGGACAGTTTGGAATATTTTCTCCTCGTTGACCAACTAAGTTGGTACAGTTTGGAATATTTTCTCCACGTCGACCAACTAAGTTGGTACAGTTTGGAATATTTTCTCCTCGTCGACAAACTAAGTTGGTACAGTTTGGAATATTTTCTTTGAGTAGTCTGCCGAGCCGAGCTGCCGAGTAGTGCATAGCACTAGTATTCCCCGAAAAATTTTCAATAAACAGAGAGATTTGCAGAATATTTTCATTTTATTCATACTGATGGAAACTGTGTTACATATACATCACTGATAATACTTGCGCAGGTGTTCTGCATTCTAGGCATTTCTAAACTCCTCGCCTTCTAAAGTGGCTATTCGATATGTTCCTGGTCGAACAACTTCTGTAACTCGGTATGGTCCATGCCAGTTTGACTCCAATTTATTATGCTTTTGAATTACTTTCTTCAGCACATAGTCTCCTTCTTTCAGGTCGCACTTCTTCACTCGCTTGTTGTAAAACAAAGTTGTTCGCTGCTGGTAAGCAGCATTTCTAATGGCTGCTTCTTCTCTAACTTCCTCGAGCATGTTTAAATCCAGTCTTCTCATTAAGTCGCTGACAGGGGAATTGAAATTCAATACCCTGTGTGTTGGGAGACCCAACTCGGCAGGTATGACAACTTCACTTCCAAACGCCAGGATGTATGGTGATTCTCCAGTTGCTACTCAGGGAGCAGTTCTGTAAGCCCAAAGTACTGATTGTAGCTCGTTGATCCATTTGGCTTTTGCATCGTCCAATCGTTTCTTCAAACCGTTTAGCAGCGTTCTGTTTGTCACTTCAGTTTGTCCATTGCTTTGAGGATGGCCTGGTGCTGAATGAACCTTCAAAATGTTTGACTGATGAAAATAGGCGGCAAACTCCTCATTATCAAATTGTGTTCCATGGTCTGTGATGAAGGCATGAGGGAGACCATATCGGCAAATGATGTTCTTCCAAACAAATTGGTAAACCTTCTCGTACGTCATATCAATGAGTGGCTCAGCTTCTACCCACTTAGTAAAATAATCCACTGCGACGATGAGGTACTTGAACCTTCCTCGGGTCGTTGGCAGTGGTCCAACCAAATCAATTACCCACATGGAAAATGGCCAAGGGGAAGTTATGGGTGTCAACAATGCTTGTGGAGTTCTTCGGATGGAGGAAAAGCACTGGCACTTGTCACATTTCTTGGTGTAGGCTATGCAATCGACCCTCATCGTCGGCCAGTAGTATCCTTATGTCATCACCCTTTGTAAAAGCGTTCGACCTGCTACGTATGCTCCACAAGATCCTTCATGGATTTCCTCAATTAAGTCTTTCACCTCGGAGGGATATACACATCTCTGCAAACCTGCCATTATTCCTCGTCTATATAAAACACCATTAGTTAGTACATACCGAGCAGTTTTAAACTTCAATTTCTTGGCTGCGAGCTTGTCAATTGGCAATTCTCCCTCCTCGATATACGCCCTGGTGGGATCCATCCAAGATGGACCTAAATCAAGGGTGATAAAGTTCATCGTCTGATCTTCACCTATACTCCGACCAGCCAACACTTCAATTGGGATTGTTCGTCGTAGCTTGGTGCGAGTAGACGATGCTAGTCGAGCCAGGGCGTCTGCTCTTGCATTCTCCATTCTTGGTATTCTGACCAGCTGAATAACAATAAATTCTAATACTAGCTCCTTTGTCTTTGCATGATATCTGATCATTAATTCTCCTCTAACTGCATATACCCCCATCATTTGGTTTACAATTAGTTGAGTCACTGAAGATCATAACTTGCTGAGCCTCCATAACTTTTGCCAAATTAAGTCCTGCAATCATGGCCTCATATTCAGCCTCATTGTTGGAAGCTTTGAATTGGAAACGCAAAGCGTATTCCCTGTCGACCTCGTCTGGAGTGCTCAAAACTATCCCCGCGCCACATCCTGCAGTGCAAGATGAGCCATCTACATATAGCCTCCATATAGGTAACTCGTCTTCAAATTTCTGATCAGTCAGAGTTCCTCAGTGAAATATCTTCTGCTTCTTTTCATCCTCCCCTGATTTTTCTCGCTCCTCGACGATCATTTTTTCTTGCCCTTTTACCAACCGAGGTTGGTCTGAGCTCGAATTTAATGATCCTGTAACATCCACTTTCCCTTTTACCAACCGGAGTCGGTCTGACCCAGTGTTTGTTGATCCTGTAACATCCACAGGTTGATCAGCGAGCAGCTCTTATTCCTCGTCCGGAGTTCTCCCAACTATCTCTGCATCACATCCTGTAACACCCACACGCCCTTTTACCAATCGAAATTGGCCTGGGTTTGTGTTTGTTGATCCTGTAACATCCACAGGTTGACCAGCGAGCAACTTCTGCTCCTCGGGGGTATCAGGATAGGTGAACTCCGCTATGAAATCTGCTACAGCTTGCCCTTTTAGTGTTGATCTGGGTTCATAAATTATATCATATTCTCCGAGCTCTATTGCACAGTACATCAATCTCCCTGATTTTTCTGGCTTGTGAAGGGCTTGTCTCAATGGCATATCTGTATATACTATTATGGTATGAGCCTGGAAATATGGCCTCATTCTCCTACTCGCCTCAATCAGTGCTAGTGCTAATTTCTCCAGCCTTGGATATCTGATCTCTGCTCCTCGGAAGGCTTTACTTGTGTAGTAAATTGGCTTTTGTACTCCATTCTCCACTCTGATCAACGCCGAGCTAACTGCATTCTTGGATACTGCAAGGTATAAATACAATTTTTCTCCCATCACCGTCCTGGACAACAGTGGAGGTGCTCCCAAGTATTTCTTCAAGTCTTGAAAAGCCTTCTTGCATTCATCATTCCACTCAAAAGTCTTTCTGAGTATCTTTAAGAATGGGAGACGTCTATCTCATGACACAAATCTGTTGAGTGCCGCTACTCGTCCTGTGAGACTTTGTACTTCCTTCTTCGTTGTTGGAGATCGCAGCCCTAATAGAGCTTTGATCTTTTCAGGATTTGCTTCAATGCCTCGTTGATTGACAATGTACCCGAGAAACATGCCTTCTCGTACTCCAAAGATGCACTTCGTCGGGTTCAGCTTCATTTGATATTTATCTAGTTGATCAAAAGTTTGACTTAAGTCAACTAGATGATCGGCATCTTTCTTGCTTTTTGTCAGCATGTCGTCAACATAGACTTCCATGTTATCACTGATTTGTTCATCAAAGACCTTGTTCATCAGCCTCTGATATGTTGCACCTGCATTTTTTAAACCAAAAGGCATAACATTATAACAATAAGTTCCTCTAGGGGTAATAAAATAAGTACTTTCCTTGTCTTCATGTTTCATTTTAATTTGATTGTAGCCAGAATAAGCATCCATGAAGCTCAGCAACTCATGTCCTGAGGTAGCGTCCACCAGTTGACCAATTCAGGGCAATGGAAAGTGATCCTTTGGGCATGATTTGTTGAGGTCGATGAAGTCCACACACATCCTCCATTGTTGTTTTTCTTCTTTACCATCACCACATTGGCTAACCAATATGGATATTTAACATCTTCAATAAAGCAAGCTTTCTGGAGCTTCTCGACTTCCTCCTGTATGGCTTGATTCTTCTCGGGACTGAATACTCTTCTTCTCTGTTTCACAGGTTTGATCTCCTTATTCACATTGAGCTCGTGACATAAGAAGTTTGGGTCTATCCCAGGCATATCTTCATGACTCCATGCAAAAGTTTGTCTTCTGCTTCTAAGGAAAGTTATCAATTCTTGTTTTAATGAGGCTTCCAACGATGAACCTATTTGAGTAGTTCACTCAGGGTGCTCGTCATCCAGAATGATGTTTTCAGTAGCTTCCACCACTTGACCCTTCACGAGTTGCGATTCATCTCGAGGATCCAAAGTTTCAATTTCTGCACCTTTATCCACTTGATAGGTAGTAGTCTTTTTCTTTGATTCTTCCAGTTCTTCTTGCTCGGCAGATGAATAATAGCATTCCAGAGCTACCTTCTGATCACCTTTCACAACTCCTACTCCAAAGTTTGTTGGAAATTTTAGACACTGATGCACTTTAGATGGTACAACCTCGAACTTCTTCAATCCTACCCTTCCCATGATGACATTGTACGATGACTGTACATTCTTATCCATCATGAAGAATCGTATTCTTTCTGTCCGACAAGCAGGCCATGTACTAATGAATATATCCAACTTGATCGTCCCAAGTGGAAATACTTTCTCGCCAGCAAACCCGATGAGGGGTCTATGGTAAGACTCCAATTGAGATAGCTTTAAATTTAAACTATCGAAACACGAGTAGAACATGATGTCTGCCGAGCTACCGTTATCGACCAGCACTCTTGAAATCATTACCTCCTTCATTCTCATTTTTATCACTAATGGGTCATCATGAGGATACAGAACTCCTGCAAGATCATTCTTTGAAAACCCAATGACCAATTTTTCTTGGTTCACCTTTCTCGAGCGATCTTCCTCAGCTAAATTTATTCGCTGAATGTACGAGCAAGCTTGATTCTCTCCGAGGTAAGATTTTCTTTCTGCAGTAAGGTCTCCTCCTCCTGCATCTCCTCCTGTAATAACATTACAATCAAATGACCCAAAGCGTATTGAAAATACCTCTCGTTCTGGCTGCCTTGGTTTCTTGGGAAGATCGGGGTCATCATCTGGATCATCTTCATGGTTTCTCTTCTTTTTCACCTCTGCTCGACGAGGAGATCTAGACCTCTCTCTAGTTTGGTCGTTGTTTCTTCTTTCGCCTCCCCGATCAACATACTTTGCTAGCTTTCCTCGTCGGATGAGTGTTTCAATCTCGTTCTGAAGAGCTATGCAATTTTTGGTCATATGGCCATGATCCTTATGGAACTCGCAATATTTCTCTCTATTCCTCGTGTCAGGGTCTGACTTCATTTTCTTTGGCCAGTTTAACTCCTCGTTGTTCTTAATTTCTTCCAGGACGTGGTTGATATTTTCCTTCAAAGGCGTGTAATTATCAAATTTCTTCAAGACCTCCCATGACAACCTACTTTTGGAATGCTTGTCACCACCATTGTTCTTATGTTCTTTCTTCTTAACTTTATCACCTTCCACCTTGGTTTCTTTGGCATCCATATTCTTCTTCGCAGACATAGCCTCCTCGGCATTCATAATCTTGGATTCTTTTCCCATTAGGTCCGACATGGTTAGAGGTGGATCTTTGGCCAAAGTGTAGTACAACTTGTTCGGCAGCAGTCCACTCATCAAAGCAGTAATAGCTGTCTTCTCCTCGTAATCAATGACTTCGAGATTCTCGTTATTAAAACGAGTTATATAGTCTCTAATACTCTCACCAGCTTTTTGTCTAACACTTAATAAATGTGCTACTCACTTAACTCGCTTTGCGCCAAAGCAGAAATTCCCAATGAATAACTCAGCCAGTTGAAGAAAAGTTGAAATCTTACCTCGAGGAAGATTATTATACCATATCTGAGCAGATCCGGTAAGAGTTCCTGAGAATTCCCTGCATCTCATCTCGTCTGGGTCAGCATAGATGTCGACTGTAGCTTGATATTGTTCTATATGAAGGACAGGGTCAGTCTTCCCATCATACTTGGGAGTCACAACAGGTGCTTTGAACTTTGATGGTGTTGGAAAATCAACAATGTCCTGGACAAAAGGTGTTCCTCGAACAAAGGTTCGTTGTAGAGGGTTCTTAACCTTAGCCATTTCCCCTAATCTATCCTCCAGCCTTTGAATAGATCCTTTCCATGCATCATTCCCTTCCTCGGGCCTATTGGTTCGAGCAACTGATCGCGTTGAAGTGGCTTCCTGGGATTTATCTCGATGAGCAGATGGTCGATCATAGGATTTATCTTGACGAGCAGCTGGTCGCGACTGAGCAGATCCTTCCCTTAAATCTGATGGTCATCGAAAACTCATCGACGCTGCATTAAGAGGACTTTTGTTCCTCCTAGGGCCTAATCGATCGAAAGGAGAGGCCCTACTTAATCTTTCCAAAGCGCTGGCCCTTTCTGGGGAAAGGGTGACATGTTGTTCAGTATCTGTGGCTCGCACAGACGAAGTTCGTCCAGGTTGATAAGAAAAATCTTGAGATTCATCATTGCGATATGAATCATTACGCCTAGTACACAAAGAAGGCGCACGGGTATTTCTTTGAATGCTTCGTGATCCGAAATGGGCTGGCGCACCGCCATGGAGGGTTTGGATGAGTTGTCGCATCGTTTATTGCATGACGGTCTGGCCCTGAGCCAGATTCGCCATCATTCCAGTCAGATCAGGAATAATTGGCGGAGCAGATGGATTTGGAGGGGTTCCAGTGTTTCGATTACTGGATTCAGGTATATCAGACATTGGTAATGGATTGTTTTTTTTATGAGAAAACGATTTTACCAGTCGTTTCCCACAGACGGCGCCAATTTGTTGATGTAAAAAATTGTATCACTATAATAATTCAATCACAGATAAATAAATGAGACAAAAGATTTTTAAAGTGGTTCAGCCTTATATGAATGGCCTACGTCCACTGTTGTTTTATTGCTGAGTGTTTGGGAATTCTCGATTATAAGAAATTGCGTTCTGGATCCCAAAGTTTGGATTCAGAATCCCCCTTTTACAATGAGGATTGTACAACGTATTTATAGCCTTGAGGCTGTCATATGAAAGGGTGATACATTAAATGATATACATATGAAAGGGTAATACATTTAATGCCTTTTAAGCGTGTGCCTCTAAATGATAAGCATTTAATGAACCAGTTGAACTGATGGTTATTCATCAATTAATGCTTTGTTCGAGATGCAGCTCGGACCTCCTGAGTAGCTCGGACCGCCTAAGCTTTCTGATATTCAAGAGTTCCTCGGAGAGGTCTGTTCCTCGGAGCGTATGAGTTCCTCGGAGAGGTCTGTTCCTCGGAGGGTATGAGTTCCTCGGAGTAACATGGTTCCTCGGAGCGTGTGATTATCTCGGAAGTGCATGTCGTCGCCATGTAGATAGCCACGTGTCTTCATATAATTGATCCAAGTCAGTAGATTAAATTTGGTATCAACAGCTATTATTATGTTTATGTCTTCCCTGGTATAGCGAGGTTACCTCTAAGGTTATCTCTAGGGTCATCTGCGAAGGATAAATGGGTGTGCTATTAGTGGTATATACTTTATGGAGATTACTCGTTTTAATGACGTATTATAGGAGTATGATATTATCCTGGTTATGGTCAGAATGATAGTGGGCAGTTATTGCAAGGCTATCGGGGTTGTTACCCTAATACAACATGTTTTGTGATGGCGAGACCTCACCTGTGAGAGGGTCGAGCTCGCACTTATATTATTTATAATAGAGACTTCGGAGAGTAGAGTGGTCTCGAGATATTCGATACCTTTATGTGTGGGGACTTCATTCATATGATTCAGAGATTATTGGGTATACCGTTGAACGCTCAGGACATAATAATAGGTGAGCGCATTGTTATATTACTCCTTTAGAGACGGGGGAGTTAAGACTTGAAGTTGTATGTCTGGGGATAGGTTTTCGAGAGACCTGATTGTATGTGTATGAGGTTTATGGAATGTGATTACCAACAATGTTCAGTGATAGTTCCTTTGGGAAGGAACGTTTCTCATATAAAAGTAATTACGAAAGGAGATATAGCTTTTATGTCAAGAGACGAGAATACAGGGGTACATGTTATGGACTGAAGGCCTAACAGATTTCGACGATCGACAATTCCAGGTAGTAGTGTATCGGGGGGTTCCTTGGTTAGATTTCTCTTTACGAGACAACCCACGCATGAAACTTAGCGTAAGCTTGGAAATAGAGAGATGTTTGGCTATTCGCCCATTAGTCCGATACCTTAGTCGTTATAGAAGTATGACGATATAATTATTAGTCGAAAGTTACATTCCGATATAAGGCCAGTGGAGACGGTCGTGCGGTGAGGATGCATTGAAAATTTTATCTTATCAGCACGAGTTGTAGGATGGAGCGATGTCAAGGAGGGTTTAAGATCTCTAAATCTGGGGTGATTGAGAATGCCCAAGTGTTATAACCACATTGTGAGTACAGGGGCAATAAAGAATTGGGAGATATGTGTGGAGCGTATATGATGTTTATGCCAGTATGCACGGTTTATAGATGTGTGAAATATATGCTTGTGGTACTAATACAACAAAATAGAAGTGGTGGATTGGAGTAAGCGTCGAGTGAGAAGAACGATAATCCATATATACGGGTGTGGTCAGAGTAGCACTCCCAAACTTGGTTGAAAGGCTATAGAAAGCCATTTAAAAATGGGTATCCCTTGAGGAAAAAAATCCAACTATATTATGGATAGGGGTGGAAGCGGTACGGGTTTTTACCGTACCGTACCGTTTTGGTCCGAAAAAAAATGGTTTTGGTTTCATATATTAAAATACCAGAAACCAGTTTTACCGAAATCGAAATTACCGCAAAAAAAGTTGGTTGGTTTTGGTTTTAATATTTAAAAAACCGATTTACCGAAATTACCGTACTGAATTTACTCAAACCATAAAAAATCGTACCGAAATTACCATACCGTACCGAATTTACCGAAACCAGAAAAAATCGTACCGAAATTATCGTACCGTACCAAATTTACCAAAATTACCATACCGAATTTACCAAAACCAGAAAAAAGTTAGTTTTGGTTTTGGTTTTAATATTTAAAAAAGCTGGTTGGTTTTGTTTTTGGTTTTTTGGGACTTTTAGTGTTGTTTACCAAAATCAGAAAAAACCGAAACCAAAAACCAGAAAAAACCAAAAGAAACTAGAAAAAACCAGAATTTATCGAAATCAGAAAAAACCGAAATACCAACCGGTTTGGTTTTGGTATTGATTTTGGTGTACCGGGTGGTAAACTGGTACGGTTTGGTTTTACCATCTAGAGTTTGGTTTTGGTATTGGTATCTACTATTTACCGACCAAACCGTACCGCTTACAGCCCTAATTATGGAAATTTGGAATAGAGTTCTACCTAGTCGAATGTTGAGAGTGATTTGCACATGAATAGAATAGTGATGTCAATAAGGTATAAATAATCCACAAGTGCACATCGTGGCAAAAAGTGCACGGATCTGAACTTTTGGTATACACCAAGGGAAGAAGAAGAGTGTTAAGTACCACTTAATGTGAGACGTATTAAGGGGAAGTCGGTGTTGAACGGGACATAATGAGTAGTCTCCGCATGTACCACTCATAGATAGAAATCGATTGGAACAAGATGATCAACCAGAAAATTTGTATCAAGATGAAGGTTCTAGTAATGGAATAGGGCCGTCAAGTTGGCAAATTTCTTTGATATATTGCTAACCTCAAGATAAGGTCACGAGTTCCTTCGAATGAGTGGAACAAGTTGACCAAAAGAAAAGGTCATTGTTTTTACTTCTGAGTGAGTACACTATTAGATAGTGTGCCCGACCTTTCTTTAAAAGGAAGTATCGCGTCGGTATGTGGTCCTACCCAGTTTTGTTTTGAACTAGGATGAGATCCTTGAACCCCACATTCAATACAAGATTTTAGGAAACGGTGGGGATGCCATTTCATTTTGAGTGGGTAGTATCACCTATAGCCCGAGGAGTAGGCGTATGGTGATTGACGACTAGTGGAGCGGTATGAAAGTAATTTTGGATTGATTGTGATAATTTCATTTCCATAACGGATATAACTAGTAAGTGAAGTATAGTACGGTAATTGAGAGAAGATATTATCTAATGATAGAGTTGTGTGAAAGAACTCGCACCTGTTTATTGTGGACGAGGTGCTTATTGAGGTTTTGTGTGGAAATACCCTAACGATTCTTCCTCTGGATGCTTAGAGGTGAGCGAATAATCGAAATTTTGGATTGGTCAAAAGTTAGAGTCTGATGGCTGCAGTGGAATAACCACAAACTGTCTTAAGTGGCTTTTGACTGTCGTAAGAGTCACGTCATCGAGAACAGAGAATAGGAGAATGGACAAGAGTAATCAGATGTTCATATGGTTTCTTTCGGGATGGGGGTCTTGTGTTTAGATAAATACGGAAGTTGATACGAAGTGAGGTGCGACATCCTAATGATATTGATATAATGGGGCTAATGATGTATATGCTAGTCTTATTAAAATATTGTTTAGTAGGAGCACAAGGTGAGGTACCGTTATTGAGGTGTGACCCTATAACTGTTAAAGTGTCGAGAGTATTAAACAAGCTTACTGTGAAGCAGGGGCTATAGTGATTGAGCCGTACTTTGAAATTGGTTTTGTGTACTGGAGAATACCGGTATTTACCAGGTATGCCTTACTTTTTCGAATTTCAGGACAAAATTTTGTTATCAGGGGGGAAGTATGTAATACCCAGTATTTTTACATAAATTTATTTTATCTTGATACTATAGAAGTTTGGATTAATTAATTTAAGGGAGAAATTTTTTAATTGTAATTACTCCAATTTAATGGTAATAATTACTAGCGTGACAAGAGTTAGTAGTTATGGAAAATTATTATGTTGAAATTATGTTGAGTAATAACTATGTTGAACATTACGTAGTGAGTAACGTAATAGATGGTTTCGGAAATAATAATATGGACGGGGACGAGATACATAGCAGTTAAAACATAATTAATTGAGACGCGCATATGAGTCGCGTCAATTTTCTATTTTGGGGGTCAGAAAGAAAAATTATTTTTATATAACTCGAATGGCTATTTTGAGTGCTCAAGTGTGTCCAGAAGGGTTGAAATAGTCAGAAAATACTACTCGGGTGTTTTATTTGGAGTCCAGGGCATTTTAGCCCAAAATGACACCATTGGAGGGGTGTTTTAGTATTTTGGGATTTTTGAGTAATTAAATGGACGAAAATAGAATTTAAAATAGGGATATTGAGAGTTAGTGGTCTGTCAGTTGCAACCTACATGAGAAAGAGAGAGAAGGAGAAGGATAACCAAGCAGGAAGGAGACCTATTAGAGAACAAAGCCAAAAGTTAGAGATTTCTCACAAATAATTACACCAAAGTGTAGATCGCGATAAGAGGATCAACCACATACCAAATTCAATCAGAGAACCAAAAATTCATCCCAAGGCAAGTGTTTATCTTGCTACCTATTTATCATATATTGTTCATGTTAATCCCTAGTTGATGAAATAGTCATATTACAGTGAAAACTTGGGTTTAATTAGGTTAAATTGTAAAGAAACTCTAGAATTTGGAGATGGGTATGCATGTAGAGGATTTACCCTTTTGTAAACTGTTAAATATGGAGAGTTTATGCATTAATCCCAAATTAAATTGAGGGTTTTGATTGATAAATATGATGGGTTCATTATAAAGAGGAAATTTAGAAATTGAAGAAATTGTTTAGATTCCCTTTGAGTATGTGAGGATTTAACTTTTAAATTGTATTAGAAAGTGACCTATTATGATTAGGAATAGTTTACGAACCTTAAATTTGAAGTTGGTTGAGTTTTGAGTTGAAATTTAAAGTTGGAAAGTTAAGAAAAATGATTTTGGTGAAGAACAGGGCCAGTTGGGAATTCTCGTTCGAAGACCTGCCCAGGTCGTTTGAACGACCTCGTTCGAACGAGAATTCCAACGAGTCATCTAATGAGATTTTGAGTTCGTTCGAAGTGAGGAGTTAATTCGAACGACCTCGTTCGAATGAAAATCCCTGGACTTCTAACGAAATTCCAGAATGTAGTTTTAATATCCGGTCAAGTTAAAAATTATCCTAGGTTTATCCAAGTGAGAGAAATAACCTTCGTAAGTAACGGGTAACATAAATTCCAAATTATTAGTGAGTTTGGGAGTGTGATTGTTCTTGGTATATAGAGAGTTTGTAGAACCTGGGAGAGTATGTATGTTCGGGAGAGGAATTATATGACTAAATCACGGTGAGTGGTAGAAATGATAATACTACTTGCATACTATGGAAATCAGGTTGCGTGAACGCCTATTAAGTTATAAGTTGTGTGCATGCTTATTACTTGGAATACTATGTGTATGACATAACTAGATACTGGCTATTGAACGGAGGTTAGCGCGTTCTGGACGACCATATCTTGTGTGCCTTCGGGGGGATTCTGAGTCGTACCACTAGAGCATGGAACCTAGGTACGGGCTATCTATGAGAACGATAGTGATGACGGTCATATGGGTGCGTATGTATGTGCATAGCCCATCGACTTGGAACTATGTTCGCCTCCAATATGTGTATATGATTATTGGTTCTTGAGAGATTGAACCTGTTGTTCTTTATGCGTGAGCGTTGCAATGGGACTAGATAGATGAGTATTCCTAGAACCAGGGGTTTCTTAACCATGGGTTCAGTATTGATGTATATTTATTATTTACATTGGGAGATTTTATATATGTAAACTGAGTTTCTATTATGTGGTTCATATTGGCCACTTTATTAATGTATATACTTATTGGGTCACCAGTTGCAAATTAAGTATGTTATAAGAATGAGTTAAAGCATTTTTAAAACTATTCCTAAATAATAGAAATATATTGTCTTCGGGTTATTTAGTTATTTTATCCCGCATAGTGGTCATACTACGTATAGTCAAGCAGAGTATCATGACTAGTATAGGTAGTTAGGATCGCTAGGTGTGCACATTAGATGAGATGTAAGCATCTCAAATGAGTACGCTAAGTTAACATGAATAATATTGGTGTTAATTAATCAATTTAAGCACTTGCCATTTAAACTATTTTCTACCCGGGCTCTGACCCATTTCTTTTGCAAATCTCTTCTTTTGTTACTTTATTTTAGGTGCTCAGCCACAGGGACACCAAGCTTAGGAGAATCCATTCAGTTGCCGAGCTGTAGCTGCTCTGGAAGCTACAGGACATTGCTAGTAGATGCTTCATAGTATATTCTTCTTTATCTATCAGTTATTTACTTCAGTTGGACATGTCGTCCCTTCCTATTTTATATTCAGAGATTTTGATGTTTTATTCTATTAGTATACTTCAATTTCAGGGCTTTGGATTATTGTATGGGATTTTGACTGGATGTGTTTACTCCAGCTCTTCATATTATTTAAGTTAGTTATTTCTTTATACAATTGTGTTGAATGGTGATGTTTAGTTATTTTCCTTTTATAGCGATTACTATTAATAAGATAAAATTTTGATATCAACCCTTTTAAATATTAGGTGGTTAGTTTTAATAATAATGTTTTCGACAATGATGCATAATCTGAATGATAGACAGGGTTTTGCCACGGCGCAAGAGTCACCTACGTGTCGATCGTTTTATATTCGGCTCACCAACTCTATACAAAAATCTAAACTATGACTACACTCTTTTAAGGGAGTATAGCGGCTAGTCGGGTATCGAATCCACAAAGACAAGTTGCTATAATTTAATTGGTTTAATATTCCTAAAATAAAAGTGTAAAAGAAAATTGCAAAAAAAATAAAAGATAAATAAAGGAAAATATTATACTAGGCGAGTGTATTTAAACTAAATTAATAAAGCGAATAAAAACTATAGTTTGCGTCGATTATCCCTCACCCGAGTTAATTAGTATAAAATGGTTACATGGGTCGATGAGTTATTACAAATGCGTCTCGTTTCAACAGTTAATTGAATCAAGGGTTGTCACACTCCTAAACTCGTATAAAATACTAATACGATTTTGGCGTCAACAAATACCCTGAAAATTACACTCGCAAGGTCATAAGCACGAAACATACATGACATGCCCTGTCAAATTCCCTAGGCATAATAACTAGGACAACGCACCCGAAATAGACCCGTAAACTCCATCACCAAAGAAAAGTAACATGTCAACCCGGAACAACCTAGACTAACTTAACTAGAAAGCATGTTAAAAATGCGGTAGATAAACGCAATAAAACTACACTAGAAAGAAACTAAATCAAAGCATGTAAACCTAATTACAAAGCAAAAAATAAGTAAATACAACTATATTAATGGAGATGGAAGATGAAAGTGCAAATTACAAAACCAATTGGGTGTCAATCCAAGAAGAAATGAAGAAATGATCTCTCAAACCTCAAAAACCCTAAACTAAACTATCTAAAGCGAATTATGCATGTTACTTACAAAAAAATTCCTTTATATAGTAAAAGGAATTAAATTAGAAAATAAAAGGAAAAAGAAAAGAAAAGCCAAAATATCAGCTGAAAACAGGGGATCGATCGATCGATGGTAAATATCATAGCCCACTGTCTCCCCACAATGGCAAAAACTGAAGGATCGATTGATAAATCCTTTTGATCGATCGATCGATGATCACAGGTCTGCACCAATTTCCTCCTGTTTTGGTTCATGGATTTGTCTGTTACTAAAATCACCGTAACTTCTTTGTTAGGGATCGGAATCGCGCACCGTTCATGGCCACGCGAAGCTTGCAAGGAGGACTACAACTTCCGTGTAGATATTAGGATAGGTTCCCAAGCTATGAATTGACCGAATTTCCCTTGAACGTGCGATTGCGTACAGAACTTGAGCGGAATGCGTCCGAACTTCATACTTAGTACCTAATTACCTACAAAAGCCCATTATACCTCATATAACAAGTTAATAATATAAACCGAGGTTGTCTTGTTAACGGGATTAAATATAGAGATTAAGGCACTCGAGGGGGTTAAAATGCATAGGTTCGAGGGATGAAATACGCAATATTTGCGTCGTATCACACCCCCTAACTTACACATTGCTAGTTCCTAACAATGAAATAGGATGCAACAAGAACTACAAGTAAACCAAAAATAGGAGATAGTACAAAAGTATGGTATAAAAGCATAAGGCCACTTTCGCGGGCGATTCGATTGCATTTAGCGTATGCAATAAGCCGTTAAACCCCTAGGTTATCCTAGTGGACAAGTGCCGTCTCATGAGGGTTTTTAGGGATGATACCCACAAACATCACATGGTTTCCTCAAAATATGACCAAACCAACATGCAACAAGCCCAACAATAGCGAAAAGGATTTCATACACATTATTAGCTCATTGAACGAATTCAAACAAAAGTCCGAAATCATTAACATTATAGAATGCATCTCATAGAATTGAAACCTTAAAATATGGGAGGGGAGCGAGCACATGCAAAGTGTGATTTGGTAAAAACTTAAATAAATCGGATAAACATTAAAGCATGCATATATTCAATCCTCATGGGCATTACACTCATCAAGTGAATTCACTCGAAATAGGGAGTTAACACATGGAACATGCGGGCAAAAAGAGTAAAATATAATAGTGGGGAGAGCAATCAAAGCTTATTGAACTTTGTACAACATTTATAACTTTCTCTTTCTTTTTGTTTTCTTGTTTTTCTCATGTTTTCTTTCGTTTTCTTTTGCTTTCTTCTTTCTTTTTTTCGCTTTTTCTCTTTTTCTTTACTTTTCTCACTCTCATATGCCTAAATTGCAACCACAATAAGTATCATTCCAAACAAAGGTAGGGAAGGTGTATGCATGGTTTAAAACTCAAATTTGGAGTTGGTTATGGGAATTTTGGGTTATGAAACGAAAGGCTAATATCTAGGCTCAAAGGGGTTGACGAGGGAAAACATATAAGGTGAGGTCGAGGTCAATATGCGTGGTATAACAATGATGGCCTATGATCATTTCACAAAGTTTACGCAATTCTCAAGTCAAAACAATATATGAAAATCATGATCAAGTAACACATTTCAAAATATAAACTCAATTAATGAACGATCAATGAAAGAATAGTGAGATTACCAATGATTTCCACGTTTTCAAAGAGGAAAGAATAGTGTATAACACTCACAAACGACGAAAGGTACAAAGTTTACTCAGTGTAAGTATATACAATGAAACAAAAGATTACTAATATTCCCAAGTATAACCTCAGCCCAGAGATACCTACCTCGGCCTAGATGATGGCCGAGGCATTGATCAACCCTGTGAGGGGCAAGGGCCCACGATATCATCCCTCGGCTCTGGCCGACACTACCATCTACACAGCCAAGGGGGCACTGCGCGCATCACAGGCATCAACAACACTCTGGGTATGGCAACCTCGGCCAAGGGTGGGCCGAGGTGACAGGGAGCCGACCCTCAACGTGGAACCGGTTCAACCTCGGCTTGGGATGAGGTCACAAGAGGCCTTAGTAATCACCAGCATGGGACTATCCCTACCTCGGCTGGGGCCGACCCAGCATAATGTCTCGGCTGAGAATAGGCCGAGACTCCTTATGACATTACTCGGATTGAACGGACATCAAGCCTTTACAGCTCGGCCTCTCCCAGGCCGAGGTCATTCGACAACATGACTGCCGAGCATCTGTTGACATTTGGATAAGGACACCTGGGCACAAATCAGTTGTAACAAGATTATTCTCCACATGTGGGAGAATATTTCATCATCATTGCTTACATGTGACAGTGACAGATGGCATTCCCACATTGGTGAGGATACCACACACATGCTCATTGCATGCATGGGGGGTACATTACGCCCCCTAGGCACTATATATAGGGATCATCCCCTACCTTGCAAAGGGATCCAACTATTAAAACCCTAGCTAAAACTCTGTCTAAATATTCAGTAGAGAGAGAGAGAGCTTGAGTGAATTGTACCTATGGCCATTAGTGCCTTTGTTCAGTGATATTACTCACACACTCACAGTGGATGTAGGCCAGATTGACTGAACCACTCATATTCCGGTGTTGATTCCTCATATCCTCACCTCCTTCTCTTATCGCTTTATATAGCTGTGCCACCATTGTTACTAATATATTGAGCTTGGAAACACCTCTCCTGGTGATGCTAATTCTTAGCATCATCATTTTGGCGCCGTCCGTGGGAATCGAGAGGCTATCTCTTCCTCTTTTTCTGCTTTACCTCACCGGAGACTCTGGTGGTGAACCAGGAACCACCCCTTGTGTGGAGCTATTTCACCATTGAAAGAGGTCCTTTAAGGTATTAAGCTAACTTACTGTTCAAGCTATTTATTATTAACACATGGCACCAGAATTACCACCGCCTCTTCCGCCGCCCGGAGGTGGAGGGGCTAGCTCCAGTCAGACACCTCCCCAGTCCGAAATGGCGGAGGTGGCAGTAGCTTTGAAATCTTTAGCTGCAACACAACAAGCCATGACGGAGCAATTTGCCCATCTCAGCCAAACCATGATGATGAGGCCACCTGGAGTCTCCTCGAACATGATAACTCCGGCGGTAGTTCAGCCCCATCCCGATGCCAGGGGACCACCCCAGGCGCCCATGAAGGACCAATCTGCACCCCAGCAGAGGAGGGACGTTGCTGACCCTAGGCGCTTGCGCCTGGGGAGGCAGGGAAACCCTTGCCCAGAGGACAGGTATGATGACCTGGAAGCTGAAGAGGCCCCGGAAGACTGCTGGGAGCCGTATGAGGTGTCAGATAACACAGTACGACCCCTTAGGCAGAGCCAAGGATGTATCGGCCGAAGAAGAGACGAGGCCCAACAAAGAGGGTCGGCCTTTGATAGGCAGAGTCAAGGATGTGTCGGCCGAGGAAGAGATGAGGCCCAGCAGAGAGGGTCGGCCTTTAACAGGTTGAGCAGAGGGTCGGCCTTCGAGAGGCTAGGCCCAGTCAATGACCTGAGGCAGAGGCTATCGAGGTCAAGGAGCGCGGCAAGCTCTCAAAGAGGGAATAGGCAGGCTCGGCCAGATCAAGGCCGACCCTTGGAAAGAAGAGCCAGGGAGCAGGAAGAGGTCAATAGTCAACGTGTTATGGCTGGGGAACCCTCTATCCATCGTAGGGAGGTGGAAGGGGATAACCTCGGCCAAGATGAAGAGAGAAGACCCTGGAATGACTCAATCCAACGTCTCGAAGAGAAGATAGGGGACCTAATAAAGAGCAGGGACCCATTACAGAGGGGCTACTCGGAGGGCTCCCCGTTTGTAGCTAGGATAGTGGGGTTCCCAACCCCAGCTAAGTTCAAGCCTCCTACAGTGACGCCTAAGTATGATGGCAGCACTAACCCAGTGCACCATATCGAGATGTATCAGTCGGCGGCAGATATTTACTCGATACCCGATGAGATGAAGTGCAGGGCCTTCTCAGGAACCTTGATAGGGGCAGCGCACAGCTGGTTCACCTCTCTTCCGAAAAACTCGATCGAGAACTTCAAAGGCCTATCTAAGAAGTTCATCCACAACTTCTGCTTTGGGGTAAGACCTCAAAAGAAGACTACCCACCTCCTATATGTCAAACAGGCTAAGGGTGAAAGCCTAAGAGACTATATAGCAAGATTTAATAAGGAGAAGTTGGAGGTAGAGGATTACGAGGAGAGCATAGCCATGATCGCCCTGATAGGAGGCCTCCAGAAGGGGAAGCTATTGTGGAAGCTGGCGGAAGACCCCCCAAGTCTATGGCAGAGCTGTTGTCCACCGCAGGGAAAGTGATGAATGCAGAAGAGGCAATGGCCGCCAAATATGAGAAGGAGAACCGTGGTAGCATTGGGAGGTCCCAGGGTAAGAAAGAGGGGAAGAAGAGGTCAGCAGATGACAAGTTCGCTCATTACACTCCTCTGACTGTGAGCTGTGAGCACATCCTTAATGAGATGAAGGCTGACCGGGCTCTGAGGTGGCCAGAGAAATTGAAGGCCCCACCACATAAGAGGAATAAAAACCTCTGGTGTGAGTTCCATCAGGATCACGGACATGTCACAGATAGATGCTTCGCTCTGAAGGATGAGATTGAGAAGATGCTAAAATCCGGGAAGCTGAGAAAGTATGTGGATGGCAAGGCCCCAAAGGGTGGCAGAGAAGACCCTAGGAAGAGAAGAAATGACAGGTGCCGTGGCGATGTCCCGGCTAGAAGGCATGATGATTCAGAGGGTGATGATGGAGATGACCCGGATCTCCCACCTAAGGATGAAAACACCCCAGTGAAGAGGGTAGGGATGATCTCCTTTGGTGTTAGCACCATATGTGGGTGATTCGCAGGAGGTGGCTCTGAGGTAGCCGACAAGAAAGCTCATGTAGCGAAGGTCAAGTCAGTGGTCAAACCCGAGGTTGTGAATCTAACGTCTTCTGACGCAGTTCAGAAGAGGAAGAAGGTGGACATGGACACCCTCGTAGTGGGGTTCTCCAGACTCGAGTTCAAGGGCATCTTAGCCCCCCATGATGACCCTTTAGTCATAACAATAAGGGTGCATGGGTGCGATGTAGGGAGAATCCTCATAGATGGGGGAAGCTCAGCAGATGTGATGTTCTGGCCTTGTTTCAAGAGCTTGGGTCTTAGCAGGGCAAGGCTGGTGCCCTACCATCACCCATTGATAGGCTTCAATGGTGAGAAGGTACACCCATTGGGCATGTATGAAATGGATGTCCGGATGGGAGATGAGTGGCCTAAGAGGCTGACCAAGAAGATAATTTTTTTTGTTATGGACGAAAATGTCTTCTCGGCCTACAACCTCATCATCGGAAGAGTGGCCCTCAGAGAGTTTAAAGTCGTGCGGTCAACGGTCCACCAGATGCTAAAATTCCCGACTCCTTATGGGGTAGGGGAAGTGCAAGGGGACCAGACCATGGCGCGGGAGTGTTATTTCAACTCTGCCGAAGAGCGAGAGGCCCATAAGAGAGCAACCATCACTTACAGCATTGACACTCTCGATCCCAGAGATGAAACAAAATTGAAGAAGGGCGAGGCCGCGAAAGAGGTAGAATCCATCGTCCTCAATGAGGACGAGCCAGAAAAAACCGTCCAGGTCGGCAAGGTCCTGGAGCAAGGGATCAAGGAAGAGCTGATAAACTTCCTCAGGAGGAGGCAAAGTGTCTTCGCATGGAGTCATGTAGATATGCCTGGTATCGACCCTGAGGTCATGACCCACAAGCTCAACGTAGACAGAGATGCTAGGCCTATGAAACAGAGGTGAAGAGTCTACTCCAGAGAGAAGTATGAGGTCATCCGGGAAGAGGTGAAGAAGTTGGAAGAGGACGAGTTCATAAGAGAGGTTACTTATCCAGAGTGGCTCTCAAATGCAGTCATCGTGCCTAAGGCCAATGGAAAGTGGCGGATGTGTGTAGATTTCACAGACCTGAATAGGTCTTGCCCGAAAGACATCTATCCCTTACCTAGGATAGACCAGATGGTTGATGCAACGGCAGGGCACAAGCTTATGAGTTTCATGGATGCTTATTCAGGCTATAACCACATCTTCATGGATATCGAAGACTCTGAGAAGACAACCTTCATTACTGACAAGGGGACGTACTGTTACAAGGTGATGCCCTTTGGTCTGAAAAATGCGGGGGCAACGTATCAACGTCTTGTCAATAAGATGTTCGAGGAGAAGATAGGTAAGACCATGGAGGTGTATGTGGACGATATGCTAACGAAGAGCCTGAAAGCATGTACTCACGTAGCAGACCTTGAGAAGACCTTTGATGTCATGGACTCCTACAGAATGAAGCTCAACCCAGCGAAATGTGTCTTCGGGGTAGGAGCCGGGAAGTTCCTGGGGTTCATCATTAATCAGAGGGGGATTGAAGCAAACCCGGAGAAAATCAAGGCATTACTCGACATGAAGACTCCTAGGAGTATCAAGGATGTTCAGAGACTCACTGGAAGGGTGGCGGCCCTGAACAAGTTTGTTTCCAGAGCCACGGACAAGTGTCTTCCGTTCTTTAAAGTTCTGAGAAAGACCTTCCAGTGGGACGAAGAGTGTGAAAAATCCTTTGATCAACTGAAGTCCTACTTGGGGTCTCCCTTGCCGCTGTCCCAGCCCATCGCAGGGGAGAGGTTGTTTGTGTACCTGGCAGTCTCTGAGTCAGCCATTAGCGCGGCCATCATACGGGAAGAGGATGGGGTTCAGAGACCTGTGTACTTCAATAGTAAGGCCCTTCAAGGGTCTGAACAAAACTATCCCCGCATGGAGAAGTTAGCTTATGCCCTGATACACGCCTCTAGGAAGATGAATCCTTACTTCCAAGCTCACTCCATGGTAGTCCTCACCGACTCACCACTACGGAAGGTTCTACACAAGCCTGAGAAGTCCGGAAGATTGATGACCTCGGCCATCGAGCTAGGAGAGTATGATCTTACCTACCAGCCCAGGACAGCCATCAAGGGGCAGGCCCTGGCAGAGTTTGTTGCAGAATTCACTTGGGAAAAGACCGAGACAGAGAAGGACTTAGATGGTGGCGAAGAGATGAACCGAAGTGTCTTCCGAGATTCAGAAGAGACTGCTCCGTACGTCTTCCGAGGCCGAGAAGAGGTTGCCCCAGGCCAAGCTCGGAGCAGAGTAGAAGAAAATGAAGAGGATCGGTACCTCTTCGAAAAGGGGGTTATGAGAGAAGGGGCCTTCTCATCAGATGCAGACATATGGGGCCTCTTCATTAATGGCTCTTCTTGTGTTAATGGAAGCGGCGCGGGGCTAGTACTCTCGCTCCAGATGGCGCCAACATGGAGTACGCCTTGAGATTCAACTTCAAAGCCTCCAACAACGAGTCTGAGTATGAGGCCATGATAGCAGGTCTCTTATTAGCAACAACTTTTCGAGTAAAGCGGCTCCTACTCCACAGCGACTTGAGGTTGGTTGTCAATTAAGTGCTGGGGGCATACGAGGCCAAAGACGAAAGGATGGCCAAATACCTAAAGAAGGTAAGAGGATTGCTAGAGTATTTTGAAGAAGCAAAGCTGAAGAGAGTGCCTCGGCTGAGCAACAACCATGCTGATGCATTGGCAAGACTGGCCTCGGTAATGAAGACAGATTTGGGAAGGACCATTCCAATCGAGGTCTTAGGAAAAGCAAGTATCGAGGAGGATGAGGTGTGTAGCCCTTGTCACAATGTGAACCTGGGAGACTCATGGATTGACCCGCTTGTCAGATACTTAAGAGAGGGGGAACTACCTGAGTCCAAGATGGAAAGAAGAAAGTTGAGATACAGGGCTGCAGAGTTCTCATTCGAAAAGGGGTTTCTACTGCCTCTCCTCAGATGTGTGCACCCTGCGGAAGTACCCCAGGTCTTAAGGGAGGTTCATGAGGGTTCTTGCTCTATCCACATTGGGGGAAGACCCTTAGCCAAGAGGAACATCACTCAGGGATACTGGTGGCCTACCCTGTCTAAGGGCGCATCAGATTATGTGAAGAGGTGCGACAAATGTCAAAGGTTCGCCACCATCCCTCACCAACCTCATCAGCCTATGACGTCGATCTCTTCTCCATGGCCATTTGCGGTATGGGGAATTGACTTAGTAGGACCTTTGCCAAGAGCTGTCAACAACTATAGATTCTTGATAGTTGCCATTGACTACTTTTCAAAATGGTTAGAGGCAGAGCCGATGATAACCATTACAGAGCAGAAGACCTTCCAGTTCATCTGGAAGAACATCATATGTAGATATGGCCTCCCGAACACGCTCATCTCGGACAATGGGACCCAGTTCAAGAATGCCTCCTTGGAGAAGTATTGCCAAAGTGTGGGGATCGAACAGTTCTTCTCATCTCCTGGTCGACCTCAAGCAAATGGCGAGACCGAGGTCACGAATAGAACCATCTTGGATGGAATCAAGAAGAGGTTAGAAGACACGAAGGGGAGATGGATAGAAGAGGTCTACGCTGTGCTATGGGCTTACAGAACTATGGCAAGGACACCCACAGGAGAAACCCCATTCATGCTGGCACATGGCTCAGAGGTAGTCATACCAACGGAGGTAGGACTGCCAACTCATCGGGTTCAGACCTACGACCCCGACAGCAATGGGGAGAAGAGAAGGCTAGACCTGGATCTCATCGAAGAAAGAAGGGAAGACGCAGAGGTCAGAAAAACAGCCTACCAACAGAGGACAGTAAAATTCTACAACCAGAGGGTGAAGTCAAGACCCATTGCAGTAGGAGAACTAGTTCTAAAGAAGACACTACAAAAGGCAAACAAGCTACACCCAAATTGGCATGGCCCCTACAAGGTGACGGAAGAGGTTGTGCCTGGAACTTACAGGCTAAAAAACCTAGAAGGAGAACCTTTCACTAACCCGTGGAATGCTGACCATCTCAAGAGATATTACATATGATGTATAGAATTTTATGAAAATGTACTATCTTACTAAGAGGAGGTTATTAATAAAGATCAGTTTCCATATCAAGTTCTTATTTCGTTCTTTAAGACCAAAAGTTTATTATGAGGCTAACCTCTTGGGTGATGACCTCAGACCCTCATAACATCACTCGGTGGTGACGAGGTCTGAGCTCAGACACCTGGGTTAGATGACCTCAGACCCTTAACATCATTAATTTGGTGATATTTATTACGAGGCTAACCTCTTAGGTGATGACCTCACACCCTCATAACATCACTCGGTGGTGACGAGGTCTGAGCTCAGACACCTGGGTTAGATGACCTCAAACCCTTAACATCATTAATTTGGTGATATTTATTATGAGGCTAACCTCTTAGGTGATGACCTCAGACCGTCATAACATCACTCGGTGGTGACGAGGTCTGAGCTCAGACACCTGGGTTAGATGACCTCAGACCCTTAACATCATTAATTTGGTGATATTTATTATGAGGCTAACCTCTTAGGTGATGACCTCAGACCCTCATAACATCACTCGGTGGTGACGAGGTCTGAGCTCAGACACCTGGGTTAGATGACCTCAGACCCTTAACATAATTAATTTGGTGATATTTATTATGAGGCTAACCTCTTAGGTGATGACCTTAGACCCTCATAACATCACTCGGTGGTGACGAGGTCTGAGCTCAGACACCTGGGTTAGATGACCTCAGACCCTTAACATCATTAATTTGGTGATATTTATTATGAGGCTAACCTCTTAGGTGATGACCTCAGACCTTCATAACATCACTCGGTGGTGACGAGGTCTGAGCTCAGACACCTGGGTTAGAAGACCTCAGACCCTTTACATCATTAATTTGGTGATATTTATTATGAGGCTAACCTCTTAGGTGATGACCTCAGACCCTCATAGCATCACTCGGTGGTGACGAGGTCTGAGCTCAGACACCTGGGTTAGATGACCTCTGACCTTTAACATCATTAATTTGGTGATATTTATTATGAGTCTAACCTCTTAGGTGATGACCTCAGACCCTCATAATATCACTCGGTGGTGACGAGGTATGAGCTCAGACACCTGGGTTAGATGGCCTCAGACCCTTAACATCATTAATTTGGTGACACTTATTATGAGGCTAACCTCTTTGGTGATGACCTCAGACCCTCATAACATCACTCGGTGGTGACGAGGTCTGAGCTCAGACACCTGGGTTAGATGACATCAGACCCTTAACATCATTAATTTGGTGACACTTATTATGAGGCTAACCTCTTAGCATTCAGAGGTCATATAGCATTCGGAGATTATATAGCATTCAGAGACATTCAGAGGTCAAAATAAAAGAAGATTGACATTCAGTAAAAAGAAGAGATTACATAACATTCAGGGGGGTTACAAATCAAGTTCAATTACAATTTATAAAACAAAAATTTGTTACAAGTTAAAGGTCTGAGGGGGGAGCATTGACAGTCTCGACTGGGTTGACCTGATCAGCATTGGTCACCTCAGCCACATCATCAGCAGGGTCAACCCCTCCGAGATCAGTCCCTTCCAGAGTAGCAGTCTGACCAGGGGCAGCAGCCTCGTCTTCTATCTCTTGCAGTGCCTGGGCAAACTGAGGGTCGGCGAATCCGAGGCCCACAAAGTCGGAGGCCTTTATAGTGCCAACCTCCTTCTCTCTAACCTCGGCCCATCTGGTAGTGGCTTTGATACCTCTTTCGAGGTACTCAAAACCAAAACCTACAAACTCCTCAGAGACTTTGTAGTCAGAAATTATTCTCTCTGAGGCATCTGCAAGGGCATCCTTCACAGCCGCGTTGACCTTCCTCTGCAGAGCGTCATCCTTATCCTTCAGGGCCTGGGCGTGGCTTTGGACGAGCGCAGAGATATCCTTTTCCAAACCCTGAGCCTTATTTTCAGAGGTCTGGGCCTTATTCTCGACATTCTGTAACTCAGACCTCAGACGGTCAACATCGGCCTTCAGGGCGCTCTCGACCTTCTCAGCCTCCTGCCCCTTATGAATGAGAGGCAATTTCCTTATGGCCCAGTTAGATAGCTGGTACATGGAAGTCGCACCCTGCACAGTAAATGAAGAGGTTAGGTGAGAGCAAAATCAGACGTTGCACTTATAAAATTATGACAAGAACAATTTATACCTGGACGACTCTGTGAAGGCCGAATTCAACCATCATAGGGGTTTCCATGGCCCTGTAAAAATGCTTGTCGGCCTCGGTCATCATGTTGGCAAGTGCGTCCATGGCCTGTCTGCTATGGCCGACCACGCTATCGATAAGTTTCAGCTGGTCCAGACGAGCCGACAGGGTGTCGGCTGAGATGGGGATCGCAGCGTCTGAGGCCCTCTTTTGTCTTGAGGTCGGCCTCTGATCCTCAGAGGCTGGGACCTCAGGGGCCCTCTTTTTGGACTTAGATGTTGAGGGAGCTAGAGGAGGAGCGTTCAAACTAGTCCTCTTTGCAAGTCTAGCCAAACTTGGAGCTTCCATCTCCCACAATTCGTCCGGGACACCTGTAGGTCTCTCTACAAAAGTGAAAAGATAAGAGTCAGAAATCAAATATGAATGATCAGAGGTTAGACTTGGAACAAAAAGAAAAATCCTTACCAAAGTCAACAAGGGGACTTCCACCTAGGCTCGGCCCCGAGAGATACTGGGGGGTCAGCAGATGTTCGAACTTTACGAACATACCATGTGCCCCTTAGTCTTGCAGGGCCTTCACCTTTTTGCCGTTCTGAAGACTTAGGCCAGGATCGGCCCTGGCAGACATGGTGACCTTACCCCATCTGAGGGGTACTCTCGGCTCAAAAGTGTAATAGGGAATAGATGAGCAAAATTCCCATGGCCCTGAGGTGAAAAAATACCGGGGTTTCCAATTGTGATTCGAGGTCTGAGTGACCAGGAGCATCTTCTTCTCAGGCCTCCGAGCCACGAAGTGATAGTAGCTCGGATGATTTTTAGCCGAGGTAGGGACGTAACAACCAGCAAAGACCTGAACCGGGAGGTCAGAGTGGTGGACTGCCCTCCACAAGATGATGGCCCCTATAATAACTCTCCAAGCATTGGGAGAGAGCTGCGAGGGGGCCAAGTTGATGAAGGAAAGAATGGACCTAATGACAGGGTGAATGGGTAGAAGGAACCCTAACTTAAACATCTGCTCATACAAGTAGATTTCTCCATCTCGACCGTTGTAGGCCCTCTCTTCCCTCAGAGGTCTCCTTAATTTGATTGAGGGACTAATGGAGTATAAGTATCTGAAGTGCAACATATCCACCTCAGTGACTGTGCTCTCATACTCGTCCACCTCAGAGATGTCAACATCACTTTCGGCATCCTCATCATCGTCGTCAAGCTCAACGTCGGCTGGAGCAGACGGGTGACCAGGGAACCTCTGAGCAAACTCTGCCCCTGTAACGGTCGACAAAGGAATGGCATCTAGAATGGGTGGCACAGCCACACTTGGCACAACAAGTTCGACCTCTGAAGAAGAATTTGAGGTGCTTGAACCATTCTGAGACGAGGCTCGGCTGGAGACCTCGGCCTGGACAGGGGCCTGACCAGGCCGAGGTGTAAATTCCATGGCTTCCTGGAAAGAGTCTACAGACATGGGGTCTGAGGTGGAGGACTCAGACATCGACAAACGGTTGGCAGAGACGTCTGTTTGATAAAAGTTCTCAGGAGGATCAGGATATACCACCTTCAGAGGTGGGGGAAAGAGAGGTCTAATAGGGAACTCCTGAGACCTACGAGCTTCTTCCTGAGCTCTCTCTATTTGCCTAATTTTTTCTAAGGTCTTCTCTCTGAGAGAGGGGAAGTCCTCAAGAAGTTGGTACAAGGGTCTGAGCATCAGAGGATTACCCAAGACTTGGAACGACCCTAAACTTAAGGAAAACTCCTAAAGCTATAAACACGATGGGCTTGTAAAGTAAATGGGTTTGAAGATCAAACTAAGAAATTTCAAGTAAACACAGGTCGCCTGAATCAATGGAACTTGTCGGAAAACTCAAACAATTACCGGATAACCCAAAAATCTCTCCGGAAAATTCAAACCAAATGCCAAAAATAAAGGAAATGGATGAAATGAAGAGATCTCGCAAGAAACTAGGGGAAATCCTCTGCAGAAAGAGCGATGGGGCGAAGAAGCCTTGGAGAGAAAACTTGCAGAAACTATGCGCGCGAAAGAAAGGAATGAAGAAGAAAGAGAAAGTGGTGGGATTTAACCCTTAAATACTTGGGCACACTTCCCAAGGCCCATCATTGCCCTGGGAAACCCAAGGGACAACTGACAGCACACGCAAATCAAGTGGGCACGCCTTGGCCTAGGACAGGTGTCACGCAGGTGTTAGCCTTGGGACGGACAGGCCTCGGAGGTGAGACAATCCCCTAGCCAATTGCTCTCACATATGACTAAGGGCTGGGGGTGATTGATATGCCCAAGTATAACCTCGGCCCAGATGATGGCCGAGACATTGATTGACCCTGTGAGGGGCAAGGGCCCACGATATCATCCCTCGGCCAGACATACCTCGGCTCTGGCCGACACTACCATCTACACAGCCAAGGGGGGCACTGCGCACATCACAAGCATCAAAAGCACTCTGGGTATGGCAACCTCGACCAAGGGTGGGCCGAGGTGACAGGGAGCCAACCCTCAATGTGGAACCGGTTCAACCTCAGCTTGGGATGAGGTCACAAGAGGCCTTAGTAATCACCAGCATGGGACTATCCCTACCTCGGCTGGGGCCGACCCAGCATAATGTCTCGGCTGAGATCAGGCCGAGACTCCTTATGACATTACTCGGATTGAACGGACATCAAGCCTTTACAGCTCGGCCTCTTCCAGGCCGAGGTCATTCGACAACATGACTGCCGAGCATCTGTTGACATTTGGATAAGGACACCTGGGCATAAATCAGTTGTAACAAGATTATTCTCCACATGTGGGAGAATATTTCATCATCATTGCTTACATGTGACAGTGACAGATGGCATTCCCACATTGGTGAGGATACCACACACATGCTCATTGCATGCATGGGGGGTACATTACGCCCCCTAGGCACTATTTATAGGGATCATCCCCTACCTTGCAAAGGGATCCAACTATTAAAACCCTAGCTAAAACTCTGTCTAAATATTCAGTAGAGAGAGAGAGAGCTTGAGTGAATTGTACCTATGGCCATTAGTGCCTTTGTTCAGTGATATTACTCACACACTCACAGTGGATGTAGGCCAGATTGGCTGAACCACTCATATTCCGGTGTTGATTCCTCATATCCTCACCTCCTTCTCTTATCTCTTTATATAGCTGTGCCACCATTGTTACTAATATATTGAGCTTGGAAACACCTCTCCTGGTGGTGCTAATTCTTAGAATCATCAATTATCGAGTTATAAAAATTTTAAACCAAATCAATGTAACAAAAAAAGTGCATGTGCTCATGGGATTAAGGTTTAATTCATGAAGTTATTCATAGTATCAATAATCGAGGAGTAAAGTCTAATGACTTCTAAAGTCGAGAACATGCATCATTGAGTTGTCTATTGGATCGGGCAATTATTGAAATTTTTCATCGGAAACAAAGGCAAAACGCCCAATAAACAAGTTAGTACCGAGCATATCAAAAACAAATTACAAAAAGTTAACTAATTACACTAGACTAAATTAAAAAGGAAAAATAAATAAAAAGAAAGAAAGAATAAAAAGCTAACTATATACAACCTACTATTTAGGCTTCATACTAACTATACACTATAATATAAATAGTTGAGGGTCCATCGCAAAAACGATTTGACTTTGCAGGATAACCGGTGTACCCTCACACTCAAGCATGCCTTCCGAAAAATTTGAATTCCTTTTGAACAACAGAAGGCATGTGTAAGGCGAAAGAAAGGAACCATCGTCAATTAAGAGTTTTGGAGGGACGATGGGGGATTTGGATTCAATGGGTGACAAAAACATGTGGGGACCGAGAAAAGCAGAATATCCTCCCAAGGATTTTGAAATTGGAATGGGAGGTGGTGCACACAAAGGCAAATATGCGATCATGGAAGGCTACTCGAGCAAGTACTCCTCATCGGCGAAAAGGTTTAAAACATTAAAGTTTGAAATCGAATCATCGGGTACTTGTGACGGTGTGATAACAGAGAATGAAAATGGAGAGGAAAGAAATTCAAACCCAAGAGATGAATCATTATCGCATGAAGATTGAGTTTCGAAGGAAATAAGATCATTTTCAATGAAATGTTCTTCTTTGAGGCCAAAGAAGAAATCATTTCATTGCAAATAGATATTACGTCATTTTCATCCTCACTTTCAATATCTATTAGCCAATGGGAAAAGTCGAGAATGGTTTGTTCCAAAGTAGGCACAAAGTCCTGATTTGGTTCAAAACATTCCTCGACTTTGAAAGTCTCGGAATAAAAATCATCGTCGAATTCAAATAATAAATTCAATTCATGTTCCCACAAATGATTTTCTTCCCGATAACGATTTTCAATTTTCTAATTTTCAAGCATACGCAAGCGCTCGCCAAAATTCATTGGCCGGGGCGCGGATACTTGAAAATGGGGACTTTGAAAATTACCATCGGACTTAAACTTAAACTCATTATTATAAGAATTTTGAAAACTATTGCAATTCGTTTCAAAATTCCTATTATAAGGAATTAGAGGGTCAAAATCATTATCATCATCCTCAAAATTACAATAACCCACGTTTTGACTTTCGTTATACTCGCCCAAAGTCATTTTTGAATTTGTAAATTTTTGGGACTCTAAGTAATGATCGAAAGTCATAGGATTACAGGTATTTTGAGAATTATAACAATGATTATCGAAAGAATCGGAATAAGACATGCTTACCCCAAAAATGGCTCGAAATGACGAATTCCGCAAAGTAGATGCGCGCGCGAGAAATTCAAGCATTTCTTAGCGCTCAAATGTAGAAGTCCTACAAAAGTGTTAGGAAAAAATACAAATAGAAAGAAAATACTACGAAATACTAAATCAAATAAATTCTAAAACAAGCAAGCCCCTGGCAACGGCGCCATTTGATTGACAGGGTTTCATCGCGGCGCAAGAGACACCTACTTGCCGGTCATTTTATATTCGGCTCACCAACTCTATACAAAAACCTAAACTATGACTACACTCTTTTAAGGGAGTATAACGGCTAGTCCGGGTATCGAATCCACAAAGACAAGTTGCTAGAATTTAATTGGTTTAATATTCCTAAAATAAAAGTGTAAAAGATAATTGCTAACAAAATAAAAGATAAATAAAGAAAAAGATTATACTAGGCGAGTGTATTTAAACTAAATTAACAAAGCGAACAAAAACTATAGGTTGCATCGATTATCCCTCACCCGAGTTAATTAGTATAAAGTGGTTACATGGGTCGACGAGTTATGTCAAACGCATCTTGTTTTGACAGTTAATTTAATCAAGGGTTGTCACGCCCCTAAACTCGCATAAAAGCCTAGTACGATTTTGGCGTCAACAAATAGCCCGAAAATTATGCACGCAAGGTCGTAAGCATGGAACATACATGATATGCCCCGTTAAATCCCCTAGGCATAATAACTAGGACAACACACCCGAAATAGACCCGTAAACTCCATCACCAAAGCAAAGAAACATGTCAACCCATAATGAGTTCAATCCGGCACAACCTAAACTAAGTTAGCTAGAAAGCATGTGAAAAATGCGGTAAATAAACGCAATAAAACTACACTAGAAAGCAACTAGATCAAAGCATGTAAATAAAGCATGTAAATCTAATTACAAAGCAAGAAATAAGTAAATACAACTATATTAATGGAGATGGAAGATGAAAGTGCAAATTACAAACCCAATTGGGTGTCAATCCAAGAAGAAATGAAGAAATGAGATCTCAAACCTCTAAAACCCTAAACTAAACTATCTAAAACGAATTATATATGTTATTTACAACAAAATTCCTTTATATAGTAAAATGAATTAAATAAGAAAAGAAAAGGAAAAAGAAAAGAAAAATCAAAATATCAGTTGAAAACAGGGGATCGATCGATCGATCAAAATGATCGATTGATCGATGGTAAATATCATAGCCCACTGTTTCCCCACGACGGCAAAAACTGAAGGATCGATCGATCGATGGCTACAGGTCTGGACTAATTTCCTCCTGTTTTGGTTGGATAGATTTCTCTTCCGCTAAAATCACCGTAACTTCTTTGTTAGGGATCGGAATCGAGCATCGTTTACGACCACGCGAAGCTTACAAGGAGTGATACAACTTTTGTGAGATGTTGGTCCAGGTTCCCAACTTATGAGTTGGCTGAATTGTTCTTGAACTTGTGACTGCGTATGGAACTTGAGCGGAATGCGTCCGAACTTCATACTAGGACCTAAATACCTATAAAAGCCCAATTATTCCTCATATAGCATGTTAACAATATAAACCAAGGTTGTATGGTTAACGGGATTAAATATAGAGATTAAGGCACCGAGGGGGCTAAAATGCGTAGGTTCGAGGGATGAAATACACAATATTTACGTCGTATCACTGAACTAATAGGATATTCTGATTTAATTTTATAAAGGAGTAATCACCCGGTATTTAATTATGCAAGGTGTCACATTTTCCCATTCCAGGAATTGTTTTCACAAAAAAATTTCATTGGACAAAACTGCATGTCATTCTGGGAAATCTGTGAAAAGTTGATTTTTTCATTCAAACAAGAGGAGTTCTCGTTCGAGCGACTCCTGATGTCGTGCGAAGTAGCTTCTCGCGAGAACCCTTGTCATTCGAACGATATGGAGCTTCATTCGGGCAACCCCTGGAGTTGTTTCCATTTGCAGTACGCTGGTTTATATTGCTGTATTATTTGGTACTATTGGGTTGATTCTAAACAGTGTTCAAAAAATAAAAAAAGATTTTCATTTGTTCTGATAAAAGTTTTGAAAAATCCAAAAAGATTTTTCTATTTTGTTTACACCATATATGAATGTACACTTAGGATGATCGGGTCATAATTTCCTTCTATATCCATGTGACTATTTGATAGTGTTTTAAAATATTATGTTGTGTCATTCATGTGCTTTACAAACTATAGAGTCTTTGAGATGATATATAGTTTTGCTACCTACATGTTTGACTCATTTGTCCTTTATTACACACTTGCACGAGTTTGTTTAACTTTTAAGCTTGTCTATCACATGTTAGTTGAGTGTTTCCATCTCAATTTTGTCTATACAACGAATCAAATACGATAAAACTTGACAAAAACTAGTGCATGATATAAACCGTTTGTGAGTTTGTGTGATTTATTTTGAAAAATGAAAAAGGGTTGCGAAAGGTATTTCATTTTTTTCCTTTGCGATAAAGCCACCGTTTAAATGGACTCAAAAAATGAGGAATTGAAAATTATCTGGGATCCGATGAGGTTTAAAAGAGCCCAAAAAAATTGAAAGACAATAAAAAGAAATATATGCCAAAAATGGGCCAATAGGTTTTAGTTTCATCACCTCATAAGAAAAAATTAAAAGCATTATATTTTAATGAGGGAATTTTGATGGAATTTAAAGCGGTTTTCACGTCTTTGAAAATAATGAAAAAGCATTACATAGTTTTGGACGTTATTGATGTAAAAATCATTTATACTTTGATTTGTTGATATGATTAAGACGATGTCATCTAAATTCTACAACTTTTCACCTAACGGATTATTTGATGTTCATTCATTAGGAGTACACGTATGCATCTTTCACACATGTCATGATTGAGTCAATTTTCCTATCGAATTTGTTCACACCCATTCATTCCGTTTCCATGATTTGGTTATCTTAGTGTAAATTCATGGTGTGTGAATTTTGTAATATCATTTTTTTCATCTTTATATGAAAAATATGAAAAATCAAAAATAGTTTGTTTGCCTCTGTTTACCGTGATGCCCCAATTTGATTTATTTGGTTTATTCTTTTCCTTGTCTATTTAGGACAAATAAAAAGGGGGAGAATGAATTGTGACCTTATGGGGGAGAATTGATTATGCTTTCATTTTTATTCTTATATCATTTCAAACTCGATACGTCACGAGGTATTTGCTTTGTCTCATGTGTGTTGGTACAATTGAGGATTTTTGGATTGCACAGCCTCATGAGAAAAGCTTGAAGTTTCGAAAAGTTGATTGTTGAAGCAAAATTTGAAAACTTGTCATTTTATCTTTCCACTCTTATTTTTGGGAGGGTAGATTTGTATAGGTCATTTTAAGTTGATAATTCAGATGTTTTTATTTTGTACCGACATAGACATAGGGGGAGATTTTGAAGGACATTATCCGTCATAATTAATTATATCGTAAACCTCTACAAGTCGTCGAAGGATTGATGGAGCTAACATCTACAAAAGACAGATCCAAATTTCAAGTGGAATTCAACATTCATTCCCAACAGATTATTTGGGTAAAATTATGTTTAAGTTACATTTACATTTCATACTAAAAGTGTTGGGATATTTTTTATATTATGAAAAATGGTTTTTGATTTTTTTTATAAATGGTTTTTATAAAGTTTGTATTTTTCAACAGAATTTTCTTATAAAAGTTTCTCGATAAAACACTTTCTGATCCCGTAACAGTTTTGCTTTCTAAGGTTTCCAACTTTTTTCAAAGTTTAAGGGTTTTTTGGGATCAGTGATACTGTCGTTCAAACGATGACGCATCTCGTTCGAATGAGATGATGTCTCGCTCAAACGACGATGTCTGTCGCTCGAACGACGAGAGTTTTAGGCTAACACGTCACCGCCTCAATTTTTCTATATATTGGGTGTTAGATTACATGTTTTTGGCATGGAGAAATACTATTTTTAACAGAATACATTTTTGAGTGTTTGTTTTCTTCTCCAACTATTTAAAGGTTTAAAGATTTTGTTTTACAATTCATAAATCCCAATTACTTTTGTGTGAGTTGTTTTGTGGAACCCAAGACATATTTTGCTCGGAGTTTATGCTACTACACTAGGTGAATTGGAAGGTACTGGGATGAAAATAGGTGCCACTTGCAACAGGTACTGGGCTGATCGACTGTGTGTTATAGGGAGTGTTGCGGTGTTCGTGGGCTGACGACGGCGAACCGACACCTGCGAGTATTTCGTATGTCAATTGTATTTTTATTATAATCCGTGTAAACCAACTTTTACAAATTATAGTGGATATAAAAGGGTTTTACCCGAAAGGGTTTTTTCCCTGAAATCTGTATTTGACAGCTTAATCATCGTATGATTTAATTTATTGATTTGATTTGACACGTAGATGAATGTTTAGGGGAAGAATAAAATTGGAGTTTGATTTGAGAAAATTTAGACATTTAATTAAATAAGTTTGATTAGGAAATTTCGAATCCATTTGAATCATTATCACACACGGCATTTTACACTTGTAAAGCGTGGAGTTCATCTCCAGTAAGAGTACTTATTCGATCGTATTCTATTTTCCCTGCCATAATGTTGGGATAAATATGTACAATATATATATCGCGTACATGATCTTGATCGATCAATGACCTTGCTTACGCTATCAGAGAAGGCAAAAAAAATTCACCCATTATGGATAGAATTACGTACAAAGAGCATTGACAAAGACTGTGATGTCTCGCGACATATGCACGTGAAACTCAATCCTACCAATAGGCTAAAGAGGATGAGATTTGGAGTTCATATCACTGACATATATGCATCCATTATAGATACGCTTCGTCCTAATTCTCCACGTACAAAAATCCATTATTTTTAAAAAAAATCTAGAATGGACGAAGATCATAAACATTGAACTTTTGTTGAAGTCTTACCATGAACGGGTAGTTTATAATATATGGTCAAAAAATTTATTTTATTAGTTATATTTTCATATTGAACTTTAAAATTATGCATCTATTATTATAGATATGATCGAGGTGAAAACCGAGCGTCCGTGTAAATATGTTAATCGTTGTTATCGGCTTCTAACCAAAATACAAAAACCTAAACTTTGACTACACTTTTGCGGAGTATAGTGGCTAGTCTGGGTATCGAATCCTCAAGGAACTAGGACGAGTGAACGTGATGACAAATGTAAGACTGTTAACCCTAACTTGACTCTAAAAATAAATAAAAAGATAATTGAGATGGAATATAACAAATTAACTAAGTGCAAACTAAATTAAACTACTGCATTAAATATGTGAGCAAAATTAACTAACTAAAAATGACTTAACAAGAATGAAGGAAAAACAGGTTGGGAATACAATCCCCCAAACCCTAGTAGATTTACCGTATAGAATGCTCGAATTTTGAATTAGAAATTCAATTGAACCCGATCTTTAGTACTCCCAAACATTACATATATGAGGTCCAAGCCCGCATCATACATAATCAAAGGATGAGTAAAGCAGTGTGGCAATAGCTACACGCGCATCACATCCTTAAACACCGTGGTTACCTAGGGTCAATCGGGGTAAAAAGGTCTATGATGGTTGTGACAACTACTCAACACGATTCATTCAAATTTCAATTCAAACCCTAGTTTCTATATGGCTAAATTATATCGGATTGGGTTCATGCACCCCAACCCTTAGAAATCTAGCCTAACATGGTGCAATTAATTAAAAAAGTGAATCCTACGTTGCTTGAACTCATAATTGCTTGGAAAGAGAGATTAAATATGAGAAATAATAATAAAAGTGCTGGAAATAAAAGTTACCAAGATTGAAGAACAAGAACATACAAGAAGAAATCAAAGATTGAAGAAAAATCGGAAAAGCTCTTGAATTAATGGTACAAAGTATGTAAATTCTTCTCCTAGATGTTCCTACTTGTTATGGAGCTTTTACATCAATGAAATCTCTATAAAAAGAGTCCTAATGACTAAATATATAGGCTAGAGGTCGTTTAGAAGAGTCCCCAAAATACAAAACTCTTTTGGCTAAAAGATAAAGACAAAATAAAAATCCCATATCTGGAAATTTATCACACTTAGAAAGTGTGACTAATTTTGTAATGGATCTTATGCATGACAAATGGACGAATCGGTCCGGGCTGTGGTTCGAGGGAATTTGCTGAAAATTCAACACTTAGAAACTTTTCAAGCTTTCTTCTTTTCTTTCTTGGATTTTTTTTCAACTTCAAATGATCATAACTCCTTCACCGTAGCTCGAATTGGGGCGTCGTTTTTTCCAGTATTCTCATTATTCCGAGATATTCAACTTTCCCGAAGGACCAACCTCTAGAATCAGGCTGTAGAATTAGTAAAATTCCCTTGAACTTGCCTTCCTATCCTTTCTTTTATGATTTTTCGCAACTTCAAGGGATCATAACTCTTTCACCGTAGCTCGGATTTGGGTGCTGTTTTTTCCAGTGTTCTTGTAATTGAAATATCTTATACTTTCCAGTTGTCCCAACATCCGGACTAAGGCTGAAAAATTATGAAAATGCCCTTCAACTCCACGTTTCTTGCTTTCTTTTATTATTTTGCGTTCTCTATCGTACTAATTTGCATGAAATACCTGTAAAACACATAAGAGAAACACAAAACACGAAAAAATTGCCAACAAAGGTTAGTATCGTAATTACGAGTTAAATCCATATCAATTTCACTACCCGGGTTCACAAAGGTACCGAAATTAAGGGGATAAATATACGATATTTATGCCCAATCAAGATACACATTTAACTCTAATTATTTTTGTAGATAATGTCAGGCGGTAATGGAAGCAAAGCTCCAACCAACCACATGACACAACCACAAGGAGAATTCTCATCACCAATTGGTGAGTAATACTCAACTCCACAAACTGATCACTCCCCTACTCCGAGTTGCGGGAGGCAAGGTACTCCCACTAATCCAACAGACACGCCTAATGCTCTTGAAACTATCGGGCTAGTTGAGAAGAAGCCCATTGGGTTCTCTTTATTGGGAAATAACCCCACGGGGGATAAGAATCATGTTCAACAGTTTAACGCCTAGTGTTTGTCCTTGGCAAAAATAAATGTGGGAGTGGAAGGAGCTAACAATTGGAACCTCGTAGATAAAGCTATTTAATATGACATCTACGAGCAACTCAGCAAAAGGGTTTTAATTTTCCTCCAACTTAAAAAATAAGGTGCTTTCTCGGGTTGCTGAAAAACTCCGAACATATCGGAGAAACCTTAGGCATAAGAATTTCCCTATGGGAGTATCGAGCTCTGACATTTTGGCTCTCAAAGATAAAGTCCATTCGAACGTGAAGATGCCAGTCTCTTAATGGAATGGTTTTTTGGAGAATGAGATGAAGGACTCCAAAATTCTACAAAGGGAGAAAAATAAGCAGAATAGGGCCAAAAAAACTGATGTCCATCGGCTGGGCTCAGAATTTTATGAAGATTTGAAAAACGAGTGGTCGACTGTTACGAAAGGCAACCCGGATAAAGGAAAGACACTGAATAGGACCAACTTGTATGTGCATTCTAGATGAGACAAAGATAATAAATTCCCTCCTCACTTGTCTAAGACTCTAGAATCAATAGAGTCTATCAGTAGTCAGTCAGATTCAAGCCCGTTCGACGACATTGACAATGATGCCATCGCACAAACCTTTGGGAAGGACCACAGAGGGAGGAGGATGAGAGGTTTGGAGTCGCATATGTCAAAATAAGATTCAAACACACCGCACTTCTCGTGGACGAGCTTTCTTCTGTTAATAAGTGTTTGCATCCAATGATGAACGTCAATTTAGGACTGGAGGGGATATAAGGGGGCTTCGAAAGTAATTGATAGGTGTAAATGATAAACTTGCACAACTTGTGTCCCTTTTAACCGATCGTATGCCCTTGCACGCCCCAATGTATCCCGATTTCCCTCCACATATGCCAGGGATTCCTCAAAATTTTCTCATTCTCCACACCACCCCCCCACAGATTTCGGTTCCTCCTTTAACATTCCATTTCTCAACGCCTCGGCATGGCACAAGTTTTGGATCATCGTCAACAAACCACGGTGACTATGGTGAGAAATACTATATACAGGACCTGAGTGGTAAATTTGTCATAAGAATAATAGTCATGGCTTAAATCCATAACCAGGTTTGATTGTAAAGAAAACATAGTCACGGCTAAGGGTCGTAACCAAATGGTTTTTTAATAGGGTGATGGTCATGAGTTTGGGACATGACCAGGCTTGTAAATAGGGCCAGGGCTATGGGACGTGACCACATCCGTAACTATGGAAAGTCTGTGACCAGGCAGTTGGTCAGGGATTTGGCCTGTAACCACCGAAATTGGTCACGGACCAAATCTGTGACCCACATTTCCTGGTCAGGGATAAAATCTGTGACCAATCACCCAATTTGGTGTAGTACAATAGATAAGCTTAGAATGAAATTGAACCCAACCAAGTACATTTTCAACATCGGCGCAGGGAAGTTCCTTGGCTTCATTATGAACTAGAGAGGTATAAAGCCTAATCCCTCCAAGATACAAGCTCTTATAGACATGCATCCACCGAATATGATTAAAGATGCGTAGAGGTTAACAGGGCGTGTTACGACTCTCAACCGTTTTGTCTCTAGGGTGACGAATAAGTGTTTGCCATTTTTTAAAAACTTGAGGAAATCGTTCGTTTGGGACGAAGAATGTAAAAAGCCCTTACAAGACCTCAAAGCTTACCTGGGTTCGCTGATGTTATTATATCTCCCTATTTAATGGGAGAAATTATTTATGTATTTGTCAATACCAGAGTTGGCGATTAGTGCCGCAATTATACGAGACGATGAAGGCGTCCAGAAGATAATTTATTTTAATAGAAAGACTTACAAGGGGCGAACTAAAGTATCCTAGAATGGAAAAATTGGCATATGCATTGATACACACTTCGAGAAAGATGAAGCCATATTTACAGGACCGTACGATGGTGGTTCTCACCGACACTCCTTGAGGTAGGCCATTCATAAACCTGAGATATCGAGTAAGTTAATAGTCTAGTCAATTGATCTAGGTGAGTTTGACATCATCTATCGGCCTAAGACTTCAATCAAAGTGTAGGACTTGGTGTATTTTATGGCCGAATTTACATGGGTAGAGGCTGACACTAATGGTATAGAAGATATGGTGGCACCAACAGTTATGGAGGAAGAAGCTTTGGGAGAGTCAACAAAGGTTGGAGTTGGCAAGGAGGACATTACAGAGAATGAATTTTTATTCAAGAATGGGATTTTGAATATAGGGCCTTTTTCAAAGGAGGGTCCCATATGGAGCCTATTTGTTGACAGCTCGTCTTGTGAAGTGGTAGTGGCATCGGGTTGATACTCTCGACCCCTGATGGCATATATATTGAGTATGCTTTGAGGTTCATATTTAAGGCATCAAACAACGAGTCTGAGTCTGAGGCCTTGCTGGCAAGTCTCTCCCTTACCAAGGTACTGAATGTTGGCCATCATCCACAGTGACTCACAGTTGGTCATGAAGCAGATTTTAGGTATTTATGAGGCTAAGGACTAGAATATGTCCAAATACTTGGTGCGGGTCAAGAAAGTAATGACAAACTTCAAAGAGGTGAAGTTCAAGATAATTCCTAGAATGGACAATAGTCGAGCCACTTTTTTGGAAAGATTAGCGTCAACTACAAGGACGGAGATCAGGCGCACAGTTACGATGGAAATCCTGCATAAGTCAACCATAGAAGAAGACGATAGTGGGATTGAATTCTGATTGAACTTGAACTTGAATCTCAGATACAAGACATCAAAATTTACGATCATTGAAGATGTGCTATATGAAAGAGGGTTCTTGCTACCCCTACTCAGATGTGTTCACCTTTTAGAGATTGACTATGTCTTACAAGACGTCCACGAAGGGTCATGTGTAAGTCATGTAGGTGACCAGTCTCTTAACAAGAGAATTATTACCTAGGGTTATTGGTGGCCGACACTAATAAAAGATGCAAGTAGAGATTTGCAAGCATCCTTTATCAACCTTACCAAACGCTCTCATCCATCATCACACCGTAGCCATATGCAGTTTGGGGAATTGACTTAGTGGGTCCTCTTCCAAAGGAAGCATGTAATTACCAATATTTGATTATGGCTATTGATTATTTCTCGAAGTGGGTAGAGACCAAGGAAATGATTTCCATTACTGAGGCAAAGATGTTCAAATTTATCTAGAGGAATATCATTTGCATATACGACCTTCCCCATACCTTCATATCAGACAATGGTAGGAAATTCAAGAATAAGTCCTATGAGGCCTATTGTGGCAGAGTCGACATAAAACAGTTTTATTCAGCACCAGGTCTACCCCAGTACAATGGCCAGATCGAGGTCACGAACAAGACGATACTTGATGGGATCAAGAAAAAGCTAGAGGAAATAAAGGTTTTGTTGACAAAAGAACTACATAGGGTCCAATGGGCTTATAGGATGACTGAGAGGACGCCGATAGGAGAAACACCATTAATTCTAGCCTATAGGTTTGAAGCAGTCATCCCTACTAAACTTGGACTCCCCATCCACGGAGTCCAAACCTATGATCCTGAAGCTAATGAAGACGAGAGAAAACTTTATTTATATTTGATTAAAGAGAGAAGAGAGGATGCTAAAGTCCGACAGCCTGCATATTAGCAGAGAGCTTCCAAGTTCTATAACAAGCGAGTGAAATCTAGAACGATAGCAGTGGATGATCTTGTTCTATAAAAGGTTTGGCAGAAGCTGAACAAACTTCATCCAAAATGGCATGGCCCGTACAGTGTAATGGAGGAGGTCCTCCCAGGAACTTATCGATTAGAAAACCTAGAGGGTGAACCCTTTTCTAACCCTTGGAATATCAATCATCTAAAGCGATATTACCAGTAATTTCTCAATTGTACAAGTGTAATCTCTTAGTGAAGAGAAGTTATTTATATCTTAGAAAAACTTCAATCCATGAAAAACACAAGTGTTGGCTCGTATTTATCTTTCAAGTTTTGCATGGTTTGAATTATACTAAACTAAAAAACATCAGTTTATGGTGAATAAGTTAAACTTTATCTCGGTGATACGATAGTGCATGAGGAGTGTCGTCCCTTCACTCACTCTCAGTAACACCGAGAGGGGGAAATAGTGTAATAACATCATTTAGGTGGTCGAAAACACAAAATTAAAAATCATTTTAGTATGGTTTCTTAAACATCGAGTTTTGGTGGATTAAAAGTCATAACTCTCTCGGCAATATGAGAGTTTATGAAGAGATAAGTCTCATCCATGCACTCTTGAATCACGATTAAGAGGGAATCTATGTGATAACATCATTTACTTGGTGACAATTGTAAAAAATTAAAAATCATTTAAGTATGGTGGCTTAAACATCAGATTTTAGTGGATTCAAGGTCAAAAATCTCTCAGTGATATGAGAGTGTATGAGGAGTCTCGTCTCATCCATACACTCTCAATAACATCGAGAGGGGAGATCAGGGTATAACCCCACTCAGGTGGTGGAAAACAAAAATAAATATCAGAAGGTTGATTGCTAAAACATCAGATTTTAGTGGATTCAAGGTCATAACTCTCTCGGCAATAGAAGAGTGTATGAAAAAACAAGTCTGGTCCATACACCCTCCAACAACGACGAGAGGGAACCTGTGTGATAACATCATTTACTTGGTGATAAATATGAAAAATTAAAAATCATCTTTTTGGTTAATTAGACATCGGATTATTATAAGTGTACACCCAAGCACCACACTTAAAACACAAATTAAAGGTGACGAATTATAAAGGTGAAAACACTACACTTGGCAAAAAAGATAAAATGTATTTATATTATATACAAGGAAAAGTGATTAACAAAATAAAGAAGTTATTAACATTACAGACGAAGTTACTTGTATGAAGTGCATGTAACTACATATGAAAAGGGCATAAGGCCATATAAATCCGCTCAATAAAAAGTAAAAAAGCTGAGACTCAGGCATGCGGTTCGGCATGATCCGAGGCGACATTATCAATAGCTGGTTGGGTCTGAACCTCATCTCCATTTGTTGGACCTTTTGTCGGCTAGTTACCTACTTGTACCGTTGTCTCGGTGGCCATTTCTTCAGTGGCGCGACCCTTAGCCTCAATTTTGTTTCGTGCGGTGAATGCTGTTGGGTTCGAGAAATCGAAGGCTTAGAATTCTTTTGTCAGATACAAAACCTCAAGATACTTTAGAGTTTCCCATCGAAGAGAGGTCCGGGCTCCCCTCTCTAGGTATTAAAGTCTGTACCCAACAACTCTTTAGTGGCCTTAAAATCTTTAAAGACCTTTTTCTTTATGCCCCTCAGCTCGGCCTTATGCTTAAGCTTCAGGTCATCCATCTCGAACTCATATTTTTTCTCTAGGACTCCAGGTCATCCTGTCTCTTCTTCTCAAGTGCCATTATGGCTGAGCTCTTGTTCTTTCAGTGTCTTGCTGAAATTTTCCTCAGCCCTAATGGCCACAAAGGCCCGTTGAACGACAAAAATGTTTTTTTCTACCCATTGGTCGAACTGGTGGAAAGCAAAGATATACTATAAGGAAAGCAAATAAAATTTAGTATAAGACGATGAAGCACTTTTAAACATTAAGATTTCAACAAAATTGAGGTTAATTACCTGGACAGACCTATAAAGGCCAAAGTTAGCTAGACGAGCTAGCTCCATAAATTCTAAGAACCTTCGGTCTGACTCAAGTAGCCAGGATCCGATAGCACCTCTTGACCTCGTATGATCTCCAATAATGGAGTCTAAACTGATCAATAGTAGGGATAACTTCTTGTCTAGGACAAAGTCAGAATATATTGGGATAGCCTTATTCGTGGATTACTTAGAAGCACCGGTCCTCCTTGTCTTCTTTTTTAGAGCAAGAGGGATGTTTAAAATTCCCTTGGTTGGCTCTTTCCTTTTCTTATTCTGGGTTGTTTGTCTAGGGACCCCCTTGGCCATTTTGCTCACTGAGTTTCCAAGTGATGGATCTGTCATCCTCCAAATCTGTTTAGGAGAATCGGTCGGACGATATAAAAATGAAAGATTCCAGTTAGTATAGATATCAAAGTAAAAGACGACATTACAGTTGGAAAATATTTTAGGATTCATTTTTCTGACTTATGTAGCTCGGCCAAAGGGTCAACCCCCAGTCCCGTATTTTCAAGGAAGGCTAGAATCATTAGGTGTTCAAATTCTACCAGACCACCATTATCACCTTGACTCCGAAGATGCTCAATATAGTCTCAGGTGTTACTTTTTAGACCGGGGTCAAGTCTGGGTGACATTAAAGCTTTGTCCCACCTCTAGGGCACCCTTGACTCTGAGGCACTACATGGGGCATCAGTGTCAAACTCCCAAGCACCCGACACGAAGAAGTATCGGGGCTTCCAGTGATGGTTGAAAGTCTGATTAACCATCAGAACCTTTTTGTGGTTTTCCTAGCTATGAGATAATAGAATCCAGGCAATGTCTTAGTGCAAGAAACATTATAGCACACTCTGAAGACATGGATAAGAAGGTCAGAATCATGGAACAAACACTATATATGGAGATAGCCGATTAGAATTCTCCACGCATTTGGAGAGAATTGGGTAGGGTCAAGTCCCAGGCGGGCAAGTATCACTCTAATACAGTGGTGGATGTGCAACCTAAAGTCGACCTTGAACATTTATTTGTAGACTGCGACTTCACTTTCTCGGACATTAAAATATCTCTCATTCTCGGTCAGCACCTTCATATTAATGGCATGCTTAATTCCATACGTATCACTACAAGAAAACTTTTTTTTTTGGGTATTTTTTTCTCGGTATTATTTAAAAATGCTGAGAACTTTCTTTTTACTAGCATTTATTTATCAGTATTGAAAATTCACAGCATTTATATTGATGTGCCGCATAAATAAAGCATTTTCTAATTAATGATAAAATAAATCTAGTATTTTTTTAGGCATTTCATAACTAATGCCACTAAAAGTAGAAAACAAAAGCGTCGCGTCCTCCAATTTATGTCGGTGTTTGTTTTTCCTTAAGAAAAACCCACATTTCCTTATTTTAAGGTAGCACCTCAATCTCTCTCTCTGATCACGTCTCTTTTCTCCTAAATAGCCTCCTCATCCTAATCCTTCCTAAACCTCTCTCCCCCTCGATTAGTTTGATCTAATAATCCTCAATCCTCAGTGCGTCACTTTCTTGTACCTGTTTGTGTTTATGTTCGTGTTCCTGTTGGATTTTGATTTTTACAAGTGCGTCACTCTCTACATGTGCTGTTGGATTTTGATCTTTTGAAGACTTTCTTGGATCTGTTCGTGTTCGTCTTAGGTAAGTTGTGTTTTTTTTGTGTATTGTTTTTTTGCATATTAGTTCTTCGATTGAGATTTGGACACCGGACAGAGTGTCCCAAGGTACTTATTGTACTCATTCTGATGTATCTGAAACCAAAAATTAAGATCAGGCCATGGAAGCTTGGGATGTCCTTGTGGCTAGAGTGCAAATCGCAATGGTTTTTTAATGTACAAATCTCAAAGTGAATCTTTTCCTGTCTAATGAGTACTGATTTCTCTTGTATCCTCATTGCATTAATAATAAAATCTATTGCTATGGTTTTTTATTGTTTCTTGAGTTTGGGTTCAAAACCTTATGTATTCATCTTTGGCATTTCCAACACTTCAACTATATTTCTCTCCTTTCCACTATGAATTCAATTATTTTGATGTTTTTTGTGATTATTCATGCATTTTTTGATTTAAATTACATGCTTTTCAATATTTTTGGTAAAGTTATATGTTTATATATGTATAGATGAATGGCTACTATATGTCCTCCACTAGTGGTAATTAATTGGACAGGAAAATGGAACGAAACAAATTCAAATGGTTTCAACTTTATATTTGTGTATTTGCACATACACCACTGCGTATGTGGGTATGTTTATTGGTCATTGGTTTATTGCGCATCCTTTTATTTTTTTATCGTTGAAGTAGAGACTTGAGGGTTGAAGAGTAAGTGTTAGATGAAAAAGACTCCGAGACAACCATTCCAAATTCTAGGTTTGATCCTATCTTCTTTATCCTATATATATTTTTTTTGTTCTTTTTGGTTAACATCTAATTGTTCCTTAATGGACTTTTCAAGATATGTTTAGCTATGACTTCAGTTTTATACTTTGATGAGTGTCACTCGATTAGTATAGATCAAGAAATGGCACACATGAAGCGTTTATACTAAAAAAATTATGAATACACAATGACGCTCAATATAGTTTGATAATATGATTTATTTGGGAAAAAAATCTGGTAGTTTCATGGGTTTTCATTAATTTAAAATCGTTCTTTGTTTCGGGATATGTTTCCCTTTGGCATTACCAGGAAGGTGAGTATTGTAATTGGTTTTATGGGTTATATTGATTTTAATTGTGTTGTAATTTTCCATTTTGGACAGGGAAATTCAAAATTTCAAAATTTGTATTCTTTTGAAAGTTTGATTAATAGGAATATATAGAGAGGAGGGTGATGGTAGGTTGATTTGGACATTGTTATTGGTATAATTCTTGGTTGGTAAAGTCACAATGATCACAAAATTGAATCTCTTCTTTTCACAAATGAAACTATAGGTTGGTTGAAATCTGTATCTTTTACCTCAAGAGCATCATGTCAGATCTTGTTAGGGAACTAGTTTCCTGTTTTGGATGATTTCCCTCTTATGACCTTGGCATTTCCTCCGTTGTTGGTTCCCTCTCGCTGATCATTGAGCTTCTATTAACGATAGGTTTTCTACTAGCGGTAGTTTTTTTTCTGAAGTATGGGAGTGGATGTTTTTACAAGGGTTGCGATGCTGTGATGTTTTGTCGAAAATCTTATTCGCAGCAATGTTTGGTTTTCTCTCCCCCAAGGTCAAAATTCCCTAGAGTAGAACTCAACACTATGTATCAATAGAATAATTAAGGGCCATGTCATTCAATGACTAATTACGATATTTTAAAATTTGATGAATGTTTAAAAAATTTGGACTTTTTCTTCTTATAAACTTCTCCACAAGATTAATGAAACTTCAGATTGTCACTAGCTTCATACACTCCTCTCTAGCTAAGCCAGCATTTTTTTTTTCAATCAAACATAAATTTCTCCAAATGAGTTGCTCCCATCAGAGAATGGGATACACGAATAAAGTATTACAAACTTGTCACAAACAAGATGTTACAATCAATTTAATACAAGTTTCATAAGCAATGCAGTATTTGTTCATACTAAAAGGAAACTTAAAAAGTAGCACTAGAAAGTCACCACCAAGCCCTGCTGCATGAGATATTCTTAATATTCTTCATGAGAATCACTTGTCAATCCTTCAAAAACCAGTTGACAAGAAAGGGAATATCTTTCGCAGTTTATTCTTTCAAAGCTTTTCCAAGGCTCGCCTCTTGGTTACTGATTTGGCTGCAGTTAGTGTACCATTATGCCCCCTCTTCATGCTTTGATAATTCTCCTTCATGTCAACTGCCATGAACAGCTTATTCGGTGTCCCTCACATCAACCCGATTTTCACATTCTTTTTCTTAATTGTTGTAGAGTAGAATCACTTAAAAAACGGGGTGTTAATTGCTGCTTTTGAATTTTCTGTTATAACTGAGCCTCCTAATTTTTGCCCCATCTTAGCATTTTCAATAGCAGTACCCTCATCAATGGAAAAATCAGCATGGGCAGGAGATGAAAACAACATGGTTTCTCGCATTTCTTAACATTTCTCTTCAACCAATGGTTTGAAATCTTCATGTTTTGAAATGGGCTCTTCTAAAGAAGCATATTTAAAGCCGTAACTTACGTTGGCAACTTCTTTTAACACCTCATCTTGTATAGGGACAATAGAACTCTTAGCCTCAATAACCAAGTTCTCAATGTATTCAGAAGCTATATAATCTTTAGAGTTATTTTCACCTCTTTCCATTAAAATTTCACCATCCTCGTCTATGGAATGCTGCTCTTTAGGTAGACTAAAAGTAATATTTTCTTTCACCTCTCCAAGCTCTCTATTGGTGACCTCTTCCTCTGTAATTTCATTCTTCTCCTATTCTTCTACATGAGTCTTCTCGTGTTCCTCCACATCAAAATCGAAAAAATCATCATCTATCAATGCATCACTTTCTTGTGACGTCCCCTCAACTTTTACTGAAATTTTTGTAAACTTCCCATCTTCTATCTGCGAGACCTTAAATTTGTTAGCATCGATTCCTTGGAATTTTAATTCATTTTTTTCAAGCATTGACTCATCATTAACCTCTATCAGAACATCTTCATTATCCTCCTTGTTGATAAAATCAGTTTCCATGACATCTAAACTTGATTTCTTTCCTGAAACCATACCACCAGACAGTTTATCATAGCCTTCACCTTTTGCTATTGAGGTCCAGGTTACAGATAGATTGCCAAATGATAGAATAATCTTGGTTTTCTCTTCCTTCACCAAATCATTACATTCTTCATTTTTGGAAGTGCTTTGGTTAAGTGCATCACTTATTTGCTCCTTAACACCTTCATAATATTCGGATTCAGTCGGAGGTAAAGGCATACGTGTACAGACAATAGCCTTTTCAGCCACCTTAGCCTAAATGATAACTCATTGAATTTATCAAAATGTGGTTGTATACCCCCTTCAACTTTATCAGCATTGGATTCAGTCAGACCTCCCTCAATTTTGTTAATGATTAATTCACCCACCTCCATTTCATTATTTTTTATAGTTTCCTCTTGTGTAAATTCCAGAACAACATCTTTACTCTCCTCCTCATAGACATCTTCTGCCAAAACATCTGAGTTAACATTCCCTTATAAAACTTGACCCTACAACTTATTAAAACTTTCCATTTCATCAAAAAGGTTCCCCCGGAAGCCTTGGGACTATTAGTTCTTTTGGCAGGTTCAAACCCATGATCAAACACCATTCTATGAAGTTCCAGAGAAGGAGGTGACATATTTTCTTACCTTGGATTGCCAATTCCATTCATGGACTTGGTAACGCTCTTTTTAACTGTAGCTACTGAATTCTCCTCAAATACTTCAATTTCTTCGCATATAGTCTGAAATAGAGTTGAACTGGTTGAGACATGGCTACTATCCTCCGTGGTTATTTTCTTCTCCCTATTCAAGGCTAAATCAGTCATTTCTTTATGACTATTATATTCCTCAACTCTGTGGAGCTTTGAACTATCAAATGGGGTGGTAAATAAAGTTTTGAGCTGGTCTTCATCCCATCTTTTGGGGGAATCTCGATTAATTATCTCTTCACCAGTTGATAGTTGATTCCATTACTAAAAATATCTCTTATTTTCATTCTGGTTTTCTCCCATTATTTCCCCAGAGATGGACTCATCTTTATTTTCAGTTTCATGAACAGAAGTTCCTCCTTCTTCTTTGGTAGGATTTTTACCAGCCACTTGTGTAGCCAACTGAAGATTGAGTTGACACTCTTGGTCACTATTATTTGAACCCTTGTCATCACAATCCACATCAATAGTGGACAATAGATTTTTTGTATAAAATTCACTCGTCTGCACCACCTCCATTTCTTCATGATCAGTGGGATGTACACTTTCATCCACATACTTCTGGTCATCCTTATTTGGGGTCATGGCTATATCAGTCATTTCAACTTCACGTCTAGATTTTATGCAATTAAAGGATGTTGCAAACATAGTTTTCAGTAAATCACCTTGCCAGCTTTCAAGACATTCTCTATTAGAAGTTACTTCCCCACTCTACATTTCTATGGTGTGGCATTGATTGAAATCTCCATCACCAACCTCGCTAACACTCTCGCCAGATGCAAGAGCAACATCAACCAGGTTTTCATGGATATCAGTTTCACCACCTTTGCAGAACTTTGTAGTTGAGGGTGTGGCAAACATAGTTTTCAGTTCATCACTACTCCAGTTTTCATAGCATTCTCTAATAGAAGTTTCTCTATCACTCTGCATTTTTACTGTGTCACATTGACTGAACTCTCCATCACAACCCCTGTTAATGCTCTTGCTAGAAGCAGAGGGTGTGGCAAACATAGTTTTCAGTTCATATCCTTGCCAGTGGTCATGGCATTCTCCATAAAAAAATTCTTCCCCACTCAGCATTTATGCAGTATCACATTGGCTGAACTCTCCAGCAACAGCCTTGACAAAGATCTTGGATGAAGCAGAAGAAACATCAGCCATTTGTTCATGAATTTCAAGTTCATCGACTCTGTAAATCATTGTACTCGTAAATGGCATGGAAAAAAATTCTTTGAGCTCGCCTTCATGACATCTTTCAGGAGAATCCTTGTTAGTGATATCTTCACCAACAATAGACAACTCATTCCATTTATGTGAAGATCTATCATGTCCATTCTCCATTATTTCCTGTTCCTTCATCTTCAATGGACCTTAAACCTCCAACCTCGCTATTGGTCTTGTCCACAGATACTGCAAAATCTGCCATCTCAGTTTCATAAGTAGAAATCATTTCCACTTTGTTTTGGTTCACACTACTTAGTGGTGTGGCAAACAGACAGTTAAGTTCACAATCTTGATCGATGTCATTGGAATTCTCCTCCACAGTTTTAACATCAGTATCTGGAAATAAATTTTTTGTCACTACAGTTCCGTCATTTTCCCCGTACTTTGCTACTACCATTTCTTCAGAATCCATTTGATTAAAACTTTCATTCACGACTTTATCAGTCAATTTAACTTCTTGAGTAGAAGTTTCCTCCTCTTCATAAGTATTTTCACTATTGATTGGGGTGCCGAAAGAAATTTTAGGCTGTAGTCCTTGCTTGATTTCATCACTATCCTTTGATGGAGTGTGGAGAGAAGATGGAATGTCAGCATCGACAGAGTCATAGAATTCTGGAACAACTATATGGATTTTCGGAGTCGGTGCTCTATCAATATCCTCATCCTCTAAGATGGTTAGCGTGTTTCCTTCTTCTTTGACATTTTCATAAATCAATTTCACCCTACCATTGATGTGTATATTTCCTTCATAATCATGCTTATCAGTCTCTTCATTAGTAGCATCCGACACTTATCCCATGTATGCTCCATAAGCCATTTCAGTTTCATTAAAATTTAGCATTCAACTCTGTTGAATGCTAAATTACGATTTATTTCAACATCAAATGGTAAAAATGAACCACCCTAGGGTAAACCAGTTGCCCAAAATACTTTCGTGCCCCGACATCAACAGCCCTTTCCCACTCTTACACATGCACATTTTCAATATTTATGGAGAGGTCATACCATAGTATCGTAAATCTCCTATGTTACATAGGTTGAAAGAAAATACGTTTCTTTCAGTTAGCCGAATAGTGTATCTCCTCAAAGCGTTCACTCAATTGTAGCATCTTCTCACGGTACAATTTCACTGGCCAAAACCAAATCTGGAGTTTCCAGAATAAATAATTATAGCATATGATTAATACACAGATAAATTAGATAAATAAATTTTGTTTCTATACATAATACACCTCAAGACTTTACTTCTTTTTGTAGGAAACACCCTTATACTATGTTTTTAAGGCAAAACAAATACTCCCCTGAACAATGCAACTTGTTACAAACACCGATTTCAAGGATCTTTAATTGACAACTAACGACAAGTAGGGGTCTTTGCAATACATAGTTAATGAGATTTTCATTCTTTAAAAATAATAAAGCTCCAAGGTTTCTTACAAAACTTGTGTAGTCCAGGTGATTTGTTTCTTCTTTTATACACTTCACTCTGAGATAAAATTAATGATATATGCGTACCCGACACTCTAGAAATAACTACCATCAGTTGGGACCTTGATATCTAGTATTGTGAGTGTACAAATTCAAAGCTTCTCTACTTTGTTACATAGATACAATGATAAATGCAAACTACTCAGAAATTTAAGCTTAACCTTGTATATATATGCAATGTTAACCTTAGATTCCAAATAGAGATGCATACTAAACTTATTCAATAATTAATTAAAAAATGTGATGCGATATGCCATGCCACATGTTATGTACATATGTGCCTCTTTATCTTTCCATTGTTGTTCTTTGTACTTTAAATACTTGTTAATGTCATTGTAAACCAATTTTTAAAACCTTACTGCAGTTCATAAAAAAATGTGTAAACTTTCTAGTCCTGTTGGCATTAAAATTGTGAAGCAATCCTTTGAAATTCTCATCTCTTATGAATTATAAGAACATACATCAACTTAAGGAAAAAAGGGAAAAAAAGAAACTTCTCCACTAATTCAAGTGCCATTGAAAGATAAGATAACTAACTTTGCAGAGAATAGAGGGCTTTTATTTGAGTTTGTATCTTTCAATTTGAGGCTTATGTTATAACAACAATTTGTGGAGATGTCTGTTGTGTTTTTAAACTTGTTGTATCTTCCTTGCAGATCGGTCATCTATTCAAGAATCGTGGGCTATCTGCGTGGCATGGCATATCGCATCGCATTTTTCAATTAATTATTGAATAAGTTAGGTATGCTTCTCTATTTGGAATATAAATTTCTCAAATCTTGTGGTTGTAACTGTCAACTTGGTATTCTTGGTCTCTGCATTAGTTTTGCTATTCTTGCATTGGCACCCCGTATTCATCATAATAATATTTATATGTTGGATCTTAACAACTCTATGTTCGGATCTCACCGGCTTAGATTTCATAGTTTTGCAAATGATATCTGTTCATCTTTTGTGAATTCTGAAAATAATCCCCAAAAGAGGACTTGTCTTGTGCAGTTCGCCTTCTTTGGCCCCACAAGATAAGCTTGAACGATAAATTGGGGACTCCTTTCCCTTCCTTCATATGTTGTTAACCAAGCCAAATAGGCTGCACCAAAGTATATAGAAATGAACGACTTGGTAGATCCTTAACAGGCTTTACCATGTAAGCCTTGTATCCCAGGTTCTTGTATAACCAGCGAACAGTGGGGTAGTCGATTCCCATTAAGCCAGTACACTGTCCAACATTATTCAAGAAATGAAAGCTAACAATCTCAGCAAGTGCACACAAAACTATAGGTTTTACAAGTTTTAGTCCCTTCCTATTGAAGTGCTTCAAAAGAAAATATCAGCAACCGCTCTCAGTTCTACCTGAGTCCCAAATTGTGTTGACAAGACCTTTCTTTAGTTGAGCTGGAGTAGAATAAAGTGAAGGACCATTCAGTGAAGGAGAAACTTCAAAAAGTATTCTAGATGGGAGACTTTCCTTGACTCAAAGATATAGTTTCCAATATGCCAATGCTGATCTTCGAGCAGCCTTTTTCGTACCCCCTTTATAAGAACGCACCATGAACCCTTCACTTCTTTCTTTTTAATTGCTTATAACTGTCTATTATTCTGCATTGATTTTCTATTATGTTAGCATACATGATGAATAATTTTTTTGATCATGTTTGATGTTGGAGTTTTACTTGAATTCAATAATCATATAAGTACATACCCTACTTATTATTTAGTTGAATTTTGATTGTTATATGATATGAGAACATGCTTTGATTGACATATTCCCTCGTTCTTATTACCAGTTACTATTTTTTCAATTTAGGAAATAAAAGATGGTTCTGTAAATGGGTTAACATTATTGAAATTTTAAACAACCCCGTGGAACTGTAAGGAGTGAGGGAGGGATAATGGAGATCAATTAATGCAGACTTCTTGACTGGATGAATAATTAAGGTAGAGGATTCATCAATTTTAAGGGGATTTCCAATCAGTTGTGCTATTGGAAATAAGGCAAACATCTTGAATAAGTGGACTAATTAAATAATCCTCAAACTCTGCACAAATGCGCAAAAGTGAAGCTAAGAACAATTTCGATTTATGTTTAATCACTATCTTTGTTAGCTAGATTGTCATTAGGATCTTCTCTAGTGTGCTCACCCAATCTAAAACTGGGAAGACGAGGTAACAAAGATGTCCAATATGCTTGATCCTCAAATGAAATGCATAATTCTTTGCCAAATGTACGACACTATGTGCAAGACATTCTTCTCCTGTTTGAAACTCAACTTTACTGATGTGGTAGTATATATAGAAAACATAAGTTGTACTGATATGGTAGTATTCTTCTTACGATATACCTCTCTGGCAAAGTTTTCATCTACATATCCCCGTAGTCTCAACTTACCCCGTAAGTACTGAGTATGCACTTTAATGTCCCCAGTATTACCCTGCTTTCCAAGATTTTTCATGAACCTATGAGCAGCTCCCACTATATTCCCATTGTATTCCTAATATTCTTAACATCTGTAGAACTTTACTAATGTACTGTGTCACAAGTCATCTTTCTTCTCATCCCTACTTAACTCACTGAGATAACCCATTTACAAAACCATCTGCAGAAATTTGCAAAAATTTCTAGTTGCACTCCTAATGTACTGTGTACTGTGTTTAACTTTTCTAATGTATTGTGTCACAAGGCATCTGCAGAAATTTCTAGTTGCACTCCTTTAACTCACTGAGAAAAGCAACTTTAGAGTATAGCTACTCAAACTGCAGGTTCTTTGCTGCAATGAAATAACCGGATGGTAGTTAGTTTCATTTGAAACTATTTTGTGTATCTCACTGTTCTTCAATTCTAGAGTTTATTAAAGACTTCAACTATCGAGGCTGGGAAACTCGTTGTTTACAAATAAAATAAGCACGAAACCATAACTACACTTTATCATCTTCTATCAAAAAATCTAAAGTTAAACTCTTATGAAATTGGATGAAAACATTCATAATCACGGCGATGACAAGATTTGCCAAGGCTATTACATTAATGAGAAAATCCTTGTTTTGTATGGTTCCTAGAGAAGGCATGAAATTACCCATGATGGTGCATAGAAAACCTGAAATTTTCCTTGTCAAGTGTCTTTTATTTGCATTGTGTGTACTTATCATGGAAGTTCTAAGTATTGGTAGTAGTCACAAGAACAGTTGAAAGAAGAGTTGTGGTAGCAAGACATGTTAATTGTAATTTAATTTTGTAGTTATCGATTGTATTTTGTGGGAGGAAATTTTTCGGATGGTAGTGAAGTGTTTGTCTCTAAGAATTATTATTAGATGCACTGGTTATCCAAATAATTAGCTACTTCAAAGAACTTTGGGTCAAGTCTGTGAGGTTAAAGTGAGTTGAAAAAGAAAATTTATTATGCCAATTCATTAGAAATTCTTTAGGTGGTCAAGTCATTAGAAAAAATTATAACTAATATAAGAATTGAACATTTAGTCCATTGGCAAAATAAACATAAATATTTACTCTTAACATGTAAAAGGAAACATGTAGGAGATTGTGTCATATCGTTAAAAGCATAATATATATCATACACGGATGAGGATTAAATTAACAATTAAATAAGTTTATTGTTTATGAAAGTTAAAATTATGCATGAAATTATTATGTGAAGTATTTAAAATTAGTGGTGGGGAGATACTGTGATCTTTATATTGTTTTGGTTTTGTGAATGAATGATTATAATTTTTTTTATATAATAAGAATCGTTTCATTTCAGTAAAAAATGAGGCAAAAAGTAGATCCACTTTCGTCAGATTGTAGTGAATCCGTCAGTCGTAAAGACGAGATATTTTTTGAAGTCCTGGGACATAATAAACACAGACATTGTCGAGCTTATAGGCATGGACAATCTCCAACTGATATGCATAGAACTAAGTGACCGAAGGTTAATGAAAAAGAGTATAAGCGACAATGATTTGAGATTCGATCTGAATTTCAGGATAAATTTGATCATTTAGAGGCTCAATTTGAGTTGATATGCACACACATGATGATTTGTCCTTCCGTTGTATACAAATAGGTTAATAAGTACACACTTTTATCTTTTATTCTTAATTATTGTGTACATATATAAATGTATGTTCTAATATTAAATCATGTTATTCACAGGTTCCTCAATCCTCCAACGAGCAAAACATACCATCATATAGATCTATTTTGCAACCCGAGCAACAATTAGAAGAAACCAACCAATTTCAACCTATACTGGTACCACAATCAAATCACCATTTAACTTCATCTCAATAGGTAAGTAGATAACTACGTTTTAAAACCATAATTTAAGGTTTTACATTTTCATGACTGAAATAATTCATTTTTTGTAGATTGCAAATTCTCAACACTTAGCTGCCTCCGAGACTGCTGCTCGTGTTAGTGAACAAAGGAATGCTACTTCAATTCAGGTATGTTACTAATTTAAAGGATTTTAAAGGGCACAAAATATGTGCGCTTTCTTGTGGAGTTTATGTATACTTGACATTGGGTTGTTGGTTTATTTGGTTGTATAGTCTTAAAATTTTAGGAATGTCTTAAAAGCAAATGAAACTCTGTCGATTTTTTTCCAGAAATATATGTTTAATGATATATTCATCTTGTTTGTAGAAAGAACCATCAAAGAAGAAGAAGAAACACCATCAACCATGACAAAGGGTCTCAAATAATGCACTTCCTTAAATTGTAGACCTTATTACTTCCGAACATCCAAAAATGATTGTGTCACGTGGATTCATTGTGAGCAAGGACCCTTCAACAAAAGTAGGGGGTACGCCACTGTGTGAAAACTTTTGGGAAGTATATATTGAGAAAACATTTGTAACAAATGAACCATTGCCTAGAACTTGTGGAAACAAGTCCACACTTGGAGATGCATATTATTTAACTGTAGCGTGGCATATTACTACTGTACTAATTTTTTATTTTAATTTTTTAATTAAAATACTAAAAAATAAGCATCAATAACTAACGATTGACTTTTTCATTTGTAGGTCGAAGAGGATGTTTGACTTTGATGAAGAAGGATCGTAAATTATATAAAATTTCGTTTCATTTCATGTTTTCCCTCTTTTTCTTATTGGACATGTGATACATTTTATTTTGTGGATGGATACTTGTTACAAGCATAATTATGTTTATTTACGTTGAATGCTATTGGTTTTAATTTAATCACATTTTAATTTGATTATTCCCCTTTAGTGCCGTCAAAAGTGTGTTGAATATTTAATAGGTGTTGCAAAAGGTTATTACCAACATTTTTTTAATGCCGCTAAAAGCTTATTACCAGCATTAATACAAATGCTTAAAAATGCCGCAAATTTTTTGCGGCATTTTTTAAAATGTAGCTGTTCTTTTACCACATTGGCTACCGCACTTGTGAAAATGCCGCCAAAAGTGCCGCTAAATTTTCTCACCATTTTTTAAAATGTCGCTGTTCTTTTACCACATTGGTTATTACCTCACTTGTGGAAACGACGCAAAGAGTGTACCGGCATTTTTAATGTTTTTCTCGGCATTTAATTTATGTCGGAAAAAATCAATATTCCTGTAGTCCTCCACATCAGAAGGTCCATTTTTGTAACAATATTACAAAAGGTCTCAACATAGGAAGTATCAAGTGGATCCTCATCCTCGTCCTTAGACTCATCGTTGATCTCGACGTTCGGTATTCCATTTGGGTTTTTACGATTAGTCTCGGCTCCTAGAATGGTCGATAATGGAACAGCCATGGGTGGTTGAGTAAATGCAACCTCTACTCTTGGCCCCTTAGTGTGTGAGATCTCATGAATGGAAGGTTCTCCATTACTAGACTCGAACTTCACCAGAGTCCTCAATGCGAGATGATGGGACCCTCATGACCTCATCAAAAGATTCTGCTCTCGTAGATGCCCTAGACGCGGAAGGGCTATACCCCTCAAAAGAAGACATCAATTATGGCCACTGAGACGAGGTTTCAGACATGGTGTCACTACTTATCTCGACGATAGTTGCCTTAGGGGATATATTACAGCTAAAGGAGTTAGGTGGATTGGAAGTGTGGTCTCACCCTCAACCTTGCATTTGGCCTTAGCCTTACGTATCTCTCTGAAAATGGTCCCCCTCAGGTGTGGGTATTAGTCAACTAACTCGTAGAGTCTCCTATACATTCAAACAAGAATGGAATTTGAGTAGTTTGACTATTGGACTAAATGGGGGAACTTAAACATTTTTAAATAATGTCTATAAGAACCATTATGGGTGTTTACCGGAAAAGATAATTGGAGTGTCATCGAGAAACCCAATAAACAATGAAAAGCATCTGTAATCCTAAAAACCACCTAAACACACTCTGTACCACCTTAAATACCCATTACAATCACTAATTAAGTCCTAGAATAGCCTTAACTGATCGCTAAAAAACTAAAAAGATCACCAGAAAACAAAAATGCAAAGATACAATGGATCAAAGCTAGAGAATGGAAAATAAAGAAAGTGAAGGGTTACCTGAGTAAGAACAAATGCTTGGAAGGAGGAATGAATCCCTAAAGATCGCTAGGTAGTGCTGGCTCAAGGAGAGAGAGAAAAAAGGAGTGATAATTGCATAAAACTCTTGAAGTGGGAAAGTTTGGGAAGAAGAAAGAGAAATGACATTTGATTTAAACCACTCAATAATTATGTGCGTTTCCCAATGATGACATCATTAGGGCCCCAAGCCTAAGGCAGGCCTGTATTCGCCTCTTCTTGACCAACACGCTAAGCCATACGATTAGTGACATGTGTCACAACAAGTACACTTGACTGACGTCCATATCTCGGACACTGAAAAGACTCTCTTAATCTCAGCCAAATTACTATAAGATCCCACCACAACCTCTAACACTGGGGGGTCACATCCTCACATGATGTCAGCCGACTATACCCCTCAGCCTTACACTCACATTGAAGACTAATGGGTAGGGGTGATTATTATATATAAGTCTGGTCTCGTCCTAGCTTAGACTCATCTCGAATCATTAGATCTATTTAGCATTTGTCGGATTCACCTTCTTATAGGCTGACACTGCATATGGCCATCTCCAGCAGTCTTAGCCTCTGAGACCTCTTCCTCAGCATTTACAGTCATGGAGTAAGGCTCATTCTCCAGTCCATTATTATCTCTTACGTCTCGAACCTACCGGGTGTCAGCCTCTTACACTTACAGGCCAAGAACATGCTGACTGTCTTAAGGAGATCTTCTTCGCCTCATAGTTACCTACTTCTCTGAACCAGCTTCTTCAGACTCGACCCAATCGGTATCGTTAGAGCTGACATCAACCATTCATATGGCACATGTGAATTATGCATCATCTACCCACGTGGACAATACCATTACAACAGATCTTCAACCCACATGGGAGAATATTTCATCATCATGACATACTTGTGCCAGGGATAAGTGGCTAGTTCATGTTGGTTGCTTAACACATGCACACTCGTTGCATGCTTAGGGGGCGCACTGTACACCCCTAAGCCTAAATAAGCCTTTTTCTTCTTCTTCTTCTTCTTCTTCTTCTTCTTCTTCTTCTTCTTCTTCTTCTTCTTCTTCTTCTTCTTCTTCTTCTTCAGCCAACCTATATCAGCCATTAGGTCAGCCTCTTAGGGTTAGAACATTCACAAATCAAGTGACGGCCATTGGAGAAGAGAGGAGAGAGCTCCAAGGCAATCCAAGGCCAAAAAACCACCGGTTTGCACCGCCACCAACACCACCCCGTAGATCACGAGTCGAGGAACGCAGCCATACCAAAATCAGCCGTGAATCTGCATACCAAAATCCCAGGCAAGTGTTTAAACTTGTTATTTTCGTTGATGCAATCTTCATGTTAGTTTAGGAATGAATTGTGATAAAAACTATGGAAGAAAACCCCATTTTTATAGAAGAACCCATGTAGTATTGATGTATATGTTGATTCTGGAAACCCTTGCCATGTAGAGGTAATAATCCACGAAATTTGGTGATCATAATAAAGAAATATTGGAGAAAGATTCATTAGAAATCTGTTTAAGAAAATTCTAGCGTTCTTGATAATTGGACATGATTTTAGGTTGAAAATCCATGTTTAATGATACTTATACACATACTTTACGTTATAAACACCTGGTATAATGTTATGATGATGATAGTAGAATTTTTGGGACGATTAGAATGGAAAAACATAGTTTTGGATGAAGAAGTTTGATGAATCCCGTAACTGCATTCTGCAGAATTTTGCCCAGACCTGCTTGATCGATCGATCGAGCCTAGAGCTTCGATCGATCGAAGGTTCGATCGATCGAGCCCCAAGCTTCGATCGATCGACCCCTCCTGGCAGACTCCTATTTCCCTTGTTTAATTAGTTAAATTAAGTTTATCGTATATTTTCTTTTCTTCTATTGGTTTGTTAATCATCATTTTCATATTTATTTTTTATAGAATGGAGGAAGAAGAATTGCCCACCTAATTCTGAAGTTAATTTCAATGATTTGAAGTACATTTGGTCTATCCAACAAAGGACAAGAGAATCCCATCCCCGTTCGGCTTCTATTTTGCTCGAATATTAGAGTTCCATTCCCTCCTTTGTATCTCGGCCTATGGAAGACATTCTAATAGGCACCATAGATTTGGACGAGCTGACCTCGACTTCGTCTGTTGCTACCTCAAAATCCCCCTTTCAAGAGCAGGGAAATACTACTTTTGGAGGATCCTCTTCCTTTTTTGAGTCCCTAGACTTATCCACTGTTACATCCACCCATTCCTCTCCTGATAAGATGATTAAGAGGAAGATTCCAAACCTGCTCACTAGGGCCATGTCTCCCCCTTCTTCCAAGAAGAAAAAGGACCCGGGTGAGGGTGGTTCCAAGCACCCAGTAGAGGTGATGGCTGAGGAGGTGAAGAACATGGAGCCTTAGTATAAGAGACTAAAAAAAGGTCTTACTAACCAGGAAGAATTGGTGAAGAATACCCAGGCCGACCAAGCCTCTGCTAACGTTGCTTCTATATCAGTGAACCCTGGTTTGGCCAGGGGTTTGATTGGTTCTGGAGTTCTACCTACTGATAGGTCAGCAGCTGCATCTTTGTCAAGGAAAGATTAATGGAAAGGTCCAATCATAATTTGTCCTTTGTATATTTCCTAAACTATGATTTCCTATAGATGGCCAACATTGTCACCTTAATACTTTAATGATTAATTTTGTTCCTCATAAATTTGTAGTTCTTGGTTGATTATGGCCAGATTTTAATTAGGGATGACCAGCTTAAAGAGTCATTAATTGACGTTGAAGCTACCTTTAAAGTCTCGAGGGACTCCTTGGATGCCACCAAGAAGGCCTATGTGAAGGATAAAGATAAGTGTCAAGGCCTTATAGATACTCCCTAGAAGGCTAAGAAAGATGCCAAGAAGGCTTCTACAGATGCTGCTATGTCCATTACTGAGGTAGAGGGTAGGTACTAGGGCTTGAAGGCCACTATGAAGAAGGAGAAGGAGGATGACTATACTCATGGATATGATAAGGCCTTTGTTACTGTAGCTTTACAAATTGACTACCTAAAGAAGACCTCCTTCAAAAAAGGCTAAGATGCTTCCCCTAAGCAGATTGACACTGCTGCTGATTCGGAACTTTTCTAGTAGTATAATCCTAGCACTATTCCCATTATTAATGAGGAAATAGAGGACGGGGAGGGAATTGGTGAGTCTTCCATGGTAATTGATACTACAATGGTGGCGGCTCGATCGACAAATAATATGTCCTGTGATAAGGAGAAGGTTGGCATTTTTAATTTTTTGCCTTGTAATGTTTGTTTTCTTGTATTTTTCCACATATTTAATGAGGAAATAGACCGACAAACAATTATCCTTCTGTTGTATTTTTCCACATATTTAATAAGATTTCTCTTTATTTAACTTGCATAATCTTGAGGTGTGATGAATTTGCTCCTAGATTTTTATACTTATATTTTATTTTTTAATTCAAATCCAAGAGCTCTATCATAGTAGCAACTGAAAGCGATCTCTTTAGAAAAAGTCTCCAACATTTTTAGGTGAGTCATGAAGATTTGAGGAAGATGAAATGGAGGAATTGCTTGGCGTAGATGCCTCTAACCAGGTCATGGAATCTTATGTTCATCTACATAGGTTATTTAGTCAAGTGTGGCAAGCAGTGCCTCCTATTATTAGATGATTCTTAAAATGAAGGAGGATCACAAAGCATATTTTGCAAATCTGCATGCTGATAATAAAGCAAAATATTCTCGACTGAGAAGGGACTAGGTTTTTGATTAAAAAAACTCCAAGATATTTGTAATACCCCGAATTTCTGAATATTCCAAATATTCTATTTAATTAGGTTGGAGAATTAAATGAGAATATACGGCTTAATTTAAATTACGTAAGAGTAGTAATTTAAGGAGTTTTATTTAAAATTGTAATTATGGAATATTAATCGAGAGATAGATATCGATTTATATTGCCTCATTATATTTACTTAGTGCGAGTGGTAAATAGTTGCTTAACGCGTGTAGACCGTGTTGGGGTGAGAACGAGTAATATTTTGAAGTGACTCAAATAATAATTTAGAGGTCACAGATGAGTCCGGAAGGGTCAAATTAGTCAAAATAGTATACCCGGGGGTACTAGTTGAGTCCCGGGGTAATTTTGGACTAAACCGAGACCGTTCGGGGGCATTTTGGTCTTTTAACATGACAGGGTATGGAGACCTACGAAATTGAGAGCTTTATATCAGCCGTATGATAGAGGGGTTAGGGTTATAAAGCCCATGAAAACACACCATAGCCATTAGAGATAAGAGAGAAACCATTCTCAAGGCAAAAGGAAGAATTGGGAAGGATTCAAAGGAGATTTTCACTATCAACTTGTTGGGGAAGAAGGATTGAAGGATGAAGATCATCAATCATCAACAACAACCAAGAGTCCTTTACGTGTATAAAAAGGGCAAAATAGTAATGACTGATATTTAGTATATATTGTGTGTGAAATATATATACTTGATGATATTCTACTTCTGTGTATTAGTAGATTGATGTATATTATGTATTTAAAGATTCAAACTGAACTAGTAAGTTAAGTAGTGAAACTTAATTACGAAATGCACCTTTAGATAGAGAAAACATATTTAGTAGTTTAAGTAGCGAAACTTAATTACACAAGTGGGAAGTCAACGATTGTGAGAATTGTAGTAACTTTAGTAGTGAAACTAAATGAGAAGCCTTGAAAATAACATAGAGGAAATGTTACCTGAGAATTAATTAACATACGCAAGATGTTAGTGAAACGGTTGTACTGTATGGGCGGTACTGGAACTTGGGTACAGATAAGTTCAGTTGACTACTTTGGTTTTAGTTAGCTTGGGAGGTATGGCTAGATAAACTAAATGTAGAACGTTAGGTGTGCACAAAAGATGAGGGGTGAGTAACTCAAGAGAGTGTACGAGAACCTAACATGTGTAATCAATAATCGCATTTTATATTGTGATAAACGCTTGTTAAATATTTTCAAAATGTTTTGAGTACTAACTCTTTCTATAAAATATTTTCAAAACCTTTTAGGTGTCCAGCCCCAGGGACGCCATGTATGATGATTCCATTCCAGGGACTCGGAGCTGTAGCATAGTGGATGCTTACAGGATTTTGACTAGACGATATCTCTCATTCAGATCTAGTACAGGATCTCACACTATTCTATGTATGGACTTGTTGTCCGGTATTAGTCTCAGATGTTAGTTTTAGACTAGTGGTTATTTTATTATTGTTTGGGATTTTTAGCCGATGGTTTATTCGGTAATACTTTTGTTCTGTTGTACTTTTACTTTGTTGATTGGGTTATAGTACATGATTATTTTTACTTTGTTCCGCATGGTTGTTTTATCTATTTTAAGAAAGATAAAATTTGGCACCGGTCTAATTTTACTTAGGGGATTAGTAATTAAAAAGTTTTCGACAGTGATGCTAAGAATGAACCATTTGAGAAACCTGTTTTAATTTAATAAAGGTCTGATCAACCGATGTTTAATTAGGCGGGGTGTCACAATATTTATAAAAGGGTAGTGTGATTGGGGTCTGGTAAGAAACTCAATCAGGTGAGGCGTGAATCACTCCAATTGACGCTGCTTTCAAGGTTCTTAAGAACTTCTTGAGAAACTACTAGTAAAACCTTCTCCTTTTGGTAAAAATGGAACTCGGGCTAGAGCTCCCTCCCTGCAAAAAAGATGGAATTCTTAACAATGATAGTAACTTTTCTCAAGAGAAACTCCTGAGAGTGATGGATGTCAGTGGGGAGTGAAACAACAAGACACTTAGCACTTAGAGAGAGAGTAAGGAGAGAATACTAGGAGGTTATGGGGCGATTTTGACAGAGTAACGGTTCAACATGAGTTATGATTCTTTCTTGACCTTGCCCAGGGGTCCTATTTATACTTGGGGACTAGGACTGAGTTGGCACTTTTGGGCGCCAAAATTGAAAGAGTTGGTGATGGACCAGGTCTGAAATCAACCAATTATCTCTACCTGTGTGCAGCTGATTGTCCCTTCTGACTGGTGCCACCTGGTGTAAACCAAAGTCAAAAAGCAAATATTTCTGCGCTTGATGAAAAAATATGTAATTTGGTAAATATCATTTAAACGGTAACTTGTGATACAAACTTTTTGAACTTGAGAGGGGAGGCCTCAAGGACCACCCCCTCTAAAATCATTTCTATTGAGAGGAGGTGGTCTTGAGGACCCCCTTCTTTAAAATCTTTTTTTGTAAGAAAAATTCATTTCTAGTGAGCAATCTCTTGGTTGCTCATTCTAGTTATGACTGAGTGTGTTGTGTAAGGACTTGAGTGGCTCATAGGGTCTTTATACTAGTATTATCTCAATACTAAAGTGATAAGTGGTTGAGCTCGCTCAATAAATCTTTTTCCTCAGCCGCCAAGCCAAAATTCCTAAGAGATCCCAAATGGACTATTTGAGCCCTTCATGCCTAACTAGGCTATTTGTACAAGAAAGTAAGTGTTAGTAATTTTATTCTATAAAATAATAGCTTTTCATGATTAGAGGTCGCTCATGGTAGCCTTTCCCTCATCCTAACCTATTTTTTGGAAGTTGAGGGGGAGGACCTTGAGGGCTCCTCACCCGAACATTTTCTGGAAGTTGAGGACGAGGACCTTCACTGTTCCTTGCTCGAACATTTTCTGGAAGTTGAGGGAGAGTACCTTGACTTCTCCTCTCCCCAATATTTTCTATCAGTTGAGGAGGAGGTCTTTGACTGATCCTCGCCCGAACATTTTCTGAAAGTTGAAGGAGGGGAGCCTTGGGGGTTTCTCACCCAAATACTTTCTTACAGTTGAGGGAGGGGAGCCTTGGTGGTTATTTTCTTGCGGTTGAGGGAATGGAGCCTTGGGGGGTCTGCACCCAAATATTTTCCTGCAGTTGGGGGGGGGGGGGGGGGGTTTCAAAGGACCTTCACCCCAAAATATAGTGGAAAGTCTTGAAATACCCTTCTACATTAGCCCCTCGTGCAAAGTCTTTTGTGATGGGGAGACCAAAGGCTTTGTACGCCATAAATTCAATTTTCAAATTTTTAAGGGACCCTAGGGGTTCCTCAACATTACCCCTAGGGTCATTAAATGTATATTTCCCTTTGTTCTAGGTTTTGGGTTCTGGAAAAGCCACGCATCAGTGTGGAGACTAACATCTCATCATTTGGAGAAAAAATCTAATAGCCTTTTGGCATTCCTGCACATTTTTCCATTTTCATATAAAAGCTAATATTTTTTAATAAAATATTTTACTGCTACCTTCTTCTCAAAACATTCACAGATTTCCTTTTTTTAGTGAGAGAAAATTTCAAAAAACTCCATAGCTTTTTTTTCAAGCTTCATCAAAACATTAATGGCCTCTCCATCATCCCATACTTCTTTAAATGTTAATGTAACCATCATTCCCCTCATGCTAGGTTCTTTACCCATCTCCATTTCCATATCCATGGTGGTATCCACCAGCGCCACCACCATAACCACCACCGAAGGCTATTCCGTTACCTCAGCCTCCTCCAATTCATCTTCAGTCATCGGTGTTACCGCACATTCCTCATCGCTGAACATTTTTTCTTCTGGCGGGTTGATTTTTTGATCTGGGGAAATGAATATGTCTGTTAGTCATGAGTGGATTCTTAGGGTGACCACTTACATGGATCTCGCACCGTTGTCTGAAATGAAGAAGGGTTCCTTATGAGGTCCATTACCCATTGGGGGTTCCTCGCAACCTTATGATAATAATAAGGGTTCCTCGCCACTGATCAATACTGGCAGGGATTCCTCACTCGCTCCTTCAATGATCAACTATTTCTCGATCGATATATTCACGGCTTTGGGTTCCTCATGTGAGGTTTTGACCACGAGGGCTATATCACCTATTATTTTTACCTCTAAGGGTTCCTCGTCTGCTATCGTGACCATGAGATGTTCCTCGAACACTATGGGTTCCTCGCGACCGTCACTGGTCGAGGTGATTTCCTCGTCAGAATCATTTATGGTGGCTTTGGGTTACTCGTGTGAGGTTTTGACTACGAGGGGTATCTCTTCTATGATTTTAAATTCTAGAGGTTCTTTGTGTGTAATCGCGACCATAAGAGGTTCCTTGAACACTGGGGGTTTCTCGTGATCACTGTTGGTCAAGGTGGGTTCCTCATCTTAAGAGCTTGTGGCGGTGGGTTCCTCGTTTACCACTTCGGGTTTCTCATTTTTTAGGCTGGCTGAATTCAATTCCTCGTTAGAGGCTCCAGTGACAGTGGGTTCCTCGACCGCTAATTTAATTGAGAAGGGATCCTCACCCACTATTTCACATGTGATGGGTCTTTCACGTTTTCAGGAAACTGGAGAAGTTTTATCTCAGTTTAGCTCTTCCCAGTTGGGTTTCTCACTTGGGGTTACATAAAGTGAGGGTTCCTCGCATAGGATTTCTACAACCGCGGGCTCCTCGCTTGAACGAGTGGCTATCGACAGTTCTTCAACCACTTCATCTTCTTCTTAGGATTGGACCGACTATATGCGCACCCGTCAGGGGTGGGATTTTGGCCTCAACCGCCGCACACCTTTTTTGGGACCCAGTGTTGATTTCGTGGCTTCTCTTACTCAATTTGAGGAGAAGTTTGTCACCAACGTTATCAAGCGACCTCATGTGGGGTTAGGTGAGTCTACTGATTCTCCTATTATTATTCCTGACTCTATTCTCAGAGTAAGAGTCGATCGCGATGATTTCTCTTATTCCAACATCGAGATCAAGGCTGTGGGGGGTGCCCCAGAGGAGTGGGATTCATGGGTTGACCATATTATGGCTATTCCTTCTTATAAGTTTATTCTTGAGGGAATTGGTCTTCTTAATGCCATTAATAGTTTGAAGTCTAGTAGTGTGGCTAAACATAATTTTTACCTCAATCTCTTATTGTCTCGGTGGAGTAGGGAATCTCACATTTTTGTGATGGGCTGGGGAGAGTTTACTGTTACTGTGGAGGATGTATGCGAGTTGTACGCCCTAGCTTTCTTCGGGGATATTCTTTTTACTAATGGTTACGAGGACTCTCTTGAGTAGGAGATGGTGGAGGAGTTACGGGCTGGACGCACTTGCTGAGTGTTCGAAATATGTGGATATAAATGTAACTGGTCTTACCAAACACTCCTTCACCAAATGGCAAAGGTACTGGTTTAGAGATTTTAAGCAGCCCTCGAAAGATGAGGCATCCAGTAGGGCTCTCAAAAGGCAGGATGGTCCCAAACTTCACTCTTCCTCACACTCTTATTTTTCTCAGTCGGTTCTTATTCCCAGGTAAACCCAAAGTCTCTCCTCATGAGTTCCTTTTTAGATTAGCTGTGAAGCTATCACGGGGGAGGTCAATACCCCTCACCGCTTTAGCTCTTGGTTATCTTTATTCCAGGTTGGATCGTGCTCATGCATATGTTGAGAGGTCTTGCATACACAATGATGCCGCTAACTTTGCTAATTCTTATTTGAGTATTTCCCCATTTCGATTATGAGCCTTAGGCCCTACACACTAATGTTGCTCGTCTTATGAGGTGGAATAGGAAAGCCACTAAGAATCGTCGGGGGCCTTTGATTAATGACATTGAGGATTTCTACTTTTGCCCTTACGGTAAATGCCCCGGTGGTGTGTTTAGAAATCTTTCTTTCCTCGATGACGGTGGCACTTTTTATTGCCCTGCTGATGTTGACTCTGTTTCTACTTGCCCCTATATCAACGTGATGGCAATGCTACTACCAGGTCTTCTTCCTTCTTTGATGGAGATGAGTCGAGGTGCTGAGTTCTATCACTCAGAGAGAGTGAGGAGGCAGATTGGTTATGACCAGGGTGTTCACACCCCTTCCTACTCTTCGAGCAGTGACCCTTCGGAGTTACACTTAGAGGCATATAGGAATTTTACATTTCAGGGAATGTTTCAGAGAGCGCATCAATTGGGAGGACTTTATATACATCCCCGCGATTACTTGCCTTCATTCACCCCTTTTTGGTTCTTACTCTGGCAGCGACAGGTTCTTCTCATTCAAAACTGCGTGGTTGGGTTTCCACACGAGACTAACCCTACTAAATGATTCAAAGCCCAATTCTTAATCAAACGGACCCAAAAAGACACTTGGCATCTTAGCACCACACCCAGGCTGCCTCTAGAGCAAGCTACTCCTATCTTAGTGAAGTTATTCCTCGATGAGTCTACTAACCCGCAGTAAGCTGAGGTGCCCTCTGCCAAGTCTAAAGGCTAGTCCAATGGTAAAGGAAAAGCAAGGGCTCCTGCGATGGGCAAAAGAAAGTAACAAGACACGATTGTGCTTAACTTCATTTCTTCCAGTACTACAGCTCCCTCTCCCCCTTCTCCTGTGGGGACCAGTACTGCCAAGAGGAAGTTTGGGGTCGCTATTGATGCTACCGCTCCCTCCACACTAGACCAGGGGGAAGATACCAATGATCTCGGGGGGTAGAGGAGACCTATAGGACTATCAAGGAGAGAGGTTATGAGGATTTGGGCCTTCCTTCACAGGGAACATGAGTTACATCTATTCCCATTGCAGAAAGTAATACACCCAAATGAAACTATCTCTTACAGAGTTTCACATGATGGTTCGCCCTCCCTCTCATTGGAAAAGTAACTAGTTGACTATGGAAGCACGCTTTCCTACGATGACCATAGTTCTTCTTGGAATGATCTGTGCTGCTGACACTTGTGCTTTGTTATTAGTTTCGAAGGAGTCTTCCACTGATGATGAGACATTACATTCCCCTTCAGAGGTTAGCTCCATCACCAGGTCCTTTCCATATAGTCAGGTCATGCACCCTGCTACCATAAGCATAATTTCGCAGTAAAAGAAAGAAGAAAAATGGAGGTAAAAAAATAGGGAAAGGTATGACAGCATAACACCTCTCCCGCAGTTATTCCCCTAATATGTTCTGCAGTCACTGGAACGATTGCAGCACTAACCTGAGAATAGAGAAATAGGTAAGTGTTAGTAAGCATTGGAAAAAGTACAATTAAAATAAATGAGAATATAAGCCAACCGAGTATTTACTTAGGTAGCTTCATCCGAAATCTGAGTCAAAAGCCCAGCAACTATAGCTTCCAAACTGGTAACAGGTCTCGCAGATGTGGGGACCTCAGCTATGCTAACCTGATCACAAAAGTTAAAAAAAATATGAGTTATAAGAGTGACGTAGAAAATGCTAATATCATGCAAGTGTAAGAAATGATACCTGAGTAGTTACCCCCACAGCGATCAAGGAGGGAGCAGTGAATGGAGCCTAAGGGGTTGCCTCCACAATAATTGTAGCACGCGTGATAGAAAAGGAAACTTCCACAAAGATAGCTTATACATTAAGAAAAAAAAGGCAAGAATCAGCAATACAAAAAAAAGCATGTAGAAAAGCCCAAAGACCCATGACAGAAATAGTTACCGGGAGAGGCACTATGGCAGGACTCTCACTGGAAGCAACAGGGTAAGGCAACTCATCTGTAGCAGGGGTTACTAAAGAAATAGTAGCGGGAGACACTGATGCAGTGATGCCACGAACCAACTAAGAAAACAAAGGAAAATGACTTGTCAGTATAAGCAAAACCAAAGGCAGAAAAGAAAAGTAACGAGGTACTTGAACCCCTTCTAAAGAAGAAGGGCAGAAGATGACCAGCAGCGCAGCAGGGGCTGTACTAAAGACCTGTTTATAATAATGGAATTAGAAGATGTCATCATCATTACAATTATGGGTGAAAAATATAGCAATACTTGAATGAATAAGGAAACCTATGAAATAGGCTTAGCAGTGGAAGCTATAGTACATATGGGCCTATGAGGGATATGCAGGATCATAGGTCTTTCATCCATGGAGACGTGAACCTGAGAAATAAAAATCCTCCCTGAGGGGGACAACCCTGAAATAGTGGTCTCCAAGAAAGGCAGAGTCCCCCCTACAGCAGAAAGGACAAGAGATACAGGGCCCTGGGGTATAAAAGGTGATAAAGGATATAATCAGTAAAGGCATAGTAATAGAAATAAGAAAGGGCTAAGAAAATAGACAGACCTCTGAGAAGGAGGAAGTCGGGGGCTCAGTCGTAGAAGTGCCCATTGTGGAAGCAAGAGAAGGTGAGTAACAGAGCTAGAGGGAAGCACCCGCTGCAATCATAAATAAATAAAGAACACAAAGGAAAAGAGTTTTAGAAAAAAAAGAAACAGTGAGACTAACCACTTAAATAAACTCGGAGAGGTACCTGAGAAGAATGCGAGGTCACAGAAGGGACCCTAGTGTTAGTAGGATGCACAAATGAGAGTTGAAGAGAAATAGTAATATATAGCACATAGTAAAAGAAATATAAATTGTGAATATCAAAGTCTTAAAAAACCCTTAAGGGAGTGACAAACCTCTCTGAAAAGGCCTCGAGAAGAAATGAGTATAGAATTTCTGTCGCACTGGAAAGGGGCACGACGCAGGGGGGTGAAAGACCCCTTGCCTCCGCAGAAGTAACTCGTCAAAACATTGCAAGGGAAAGAATTAGTAAACAAGTCAACGATGAAAAAAGAAGAAAAAAATTATATACATAAAGATCTTAAGCAAAGAAAGAGTTACAGCAGCAGGGCGCACGGCCTGACTATATGGAAGGGGCCTAGTGGCGGAGCTAACCCCTGAAGGGAAATGTAATGTCTCATCATCACTGGAAGACTCTCTCGAAACTAGTAACAAGGCACAAGTGTCAGTAACACTTTCACCATCGATAACCAATCCATACACATCATTCGAAGAAGAGTTATGGCCATGATAGGAAGGCGTGCTTCCATAGTCAACTTGTTCCTCTTCCAATGAGAGGGAAGGGGAACCAGCATGTGAAACTCCATAAGAGCCAGTTTCACTAAGTCAATAAGATTTGGGTGTAGTACCTTCTGCAATGGGAATAGATGTGACTGATGTCCCCTAGGAAGAAAGGACCAAATGTTCATAACCATGCTCCCTAATAGTCTTATAGCCTCCTACATCCTGAGATCATTAGTATACTCCCCCAAGTCTAGTGTGGAGGGAGCGGAAACATCGACAGCGAACCCTTCCTCCTCTTAGCAGCTCTAGTCCTCACAGGAGAAGGGGGAGAGGGAGCAACAGTAGTGGCAGCAACGAAGTTAGACACATCTATGTCTAGGTTTTTTCTCTTACCCATCAAAGGAGCCCCTACTTTTCCTTTACCCTTGGACTGGCCTTTTGACTTGGAAGAGGGCACCTTAGCTTACTGCGGCTTGGTAGACTCATCAAGGAGCGACTTCACTAGGATAGGAGTATCTTTCTCAAGAGGCATATTGGGTGTGGTGCTAATATGACAAATGTCTTTTTGGGTCCGCTTGATTAAGAGTTGGGCTTTGACGTATTTAGTAGGGTTAGTCTCATGTGGAGGCCCAACCACGCAGTTCTGAATAAGAAGAACCTACCGCTGCCAGAGTAAGAACCAAGAAGGGGTGAATGAAGGAAAGTAATCATGGGGAGGTACATACAACCCTCCCAATTGACGAATCCTGTGAAACATTCCTTGAAAGGTAAAATTACTACTCGCCTCTAAGTGTAACTCCAAAGGGTCACTACTCTAAAGGTAATAAGGGGTGTGAACACCATGATTATAACCAATCTGCCTCCTCACTCTCTCTGAGTGATAGAACTCAGCATCTTGACTCAGCTTTGTCAAAGAAGGAAGAAGACCTGGTAGTAGCATTATCACCACGTTGATATGGGGGTAAGTAGAAACAGAGTCAACATCAGCAGCGCTATAAAAAGTGCCACCGTCATCGGGGAAAGAAAGCTAGATGAACACACCACCGGGGCATTTAGTGTTAGGTCAAAAGCATAACTCCTTAATTTCATTAATCAAAGTCCCCAGAGGTTTCTTAGGGGATTTCCTATGCCACCTCAGAAGACGAGGAGAATTACTGTGGCATGCCTGAGGCTCATAACCAAAATGGGGAAATGCTCAAATAAAAAGGCCATCAGGAGAAGAGATTTGGCAAAGTTAGCGGCATCGTAGTGGCTGCAAGACCTCTCAACATCTACATGAGCAGTTGCCAACCAGGAATAAAGAGAACTAAGAGCTAAAGTGGCGAGGGGTACTGACCTCCCCCGTGACAGCCTCACAGCTAATCTAAAAAGGAGCTCACGAGGAAAGTCTTCGAGTTTACTTGGGAATAAGAAACGGCTGAGAAAAGTAACAAGAAAAATAGCGAAGTGTGAGGAGGAGTGATGTTTAGGACCATCCTGCCTTTTGAGAGCCCTGCTAGATGTCTCCCCTTTCTGCAGCTGCTCAAAATATCTAAACTAGTACCTTTGCCATTTGGTGAAGGTGTGTTTGGTAAGACCAGTTACATTTATAGCCACATATTTTGAACACTCAACAAATTAGGCCCGTAACTCCTCCACCATCCCCTCCTCAAGAGATTCCTCGTAACTATCAGTAAAAACAAGCTCCCCGAAGAAAGGTAGGGCGTACAACTCTCATATACCCTCTATAGTAACAGTAAACTTGCCCCAGCCCGTCACAAAAGGGTGAGATTCCCTACTCCACCGAGACAATAAGAGATTGAGGGAAGAATTATGTTTAGCCACGGTACAAGATTTCAAACTATCGATGGAAATAAGAAGACCAAGTCCCTTAAGATTAGCCTTATAATAAGGAACAACCAGAATATGGTCAACCCACGCAACCCACTCCTCTGGGGCACCCCCTGCAGCCTTGATCTGGATGTTTGAATAAGGTAAATCACCGCGATCAACTCTAACTCTGAGAATAAAGTCAGGAATAAAAATAGGAGAATCAGTAGACTCACCTAACCCCACATGAGGTCGCTCGATAACGTTAGGGACGAACTTCTCCTCAAATTGAGTAAGAGAATCCATGAAATCATCATTGGGTCCAAAAAAAGGTGCACGGAGGTAGAGGCCAAAATCCCACCCATGACAGGTGCGCATATAATCGGCCCAAGCCTGAGAAGAAGATGAAGTGGTGGGAGAACTGCCAATAGCCACTGGTTTTAGCGAAAAACCCACAGTTGAAGAAAGCCTGTACGAGGAACCCTCACTGCATGTATCCCCAAGTGAGAAACCCAATTACGAAGAGCTAAACTGAGAGAAACCCTATCCAGTTTCTAGAAAATGTGAAAGACCCATCACACGTGAAATAGCGAGAAAGTAGCCCTTCTCAATCAAATTGGCGATCTAGGAACCCACTGTCACCGGAGCCTCTAACGAGGAACTGTATTCATCCACCCTCAAAAATGAGAAACCCGAAGTGGTAAATGAGGTACCCACCGCCACAAGTGCTTTAGATGAGGAACCACCTTGACCAACGGTGATCGCGAGGAACCCTCGGTGTTCGAGGAACCTCTCATGGTCATGATAGCAGATAAGGAACCCCTAGAGGTCAAAATCGTAGATGTGATACCCCTCGTGGTCAAAACCTCACACGAGTAACCCAAAGCCACCATAAATGATTCTGACGAGGAAATCACCTCAACCAGTGACAGTCGCGAGGAACCCACAGTGTTCGAGGAACATCTCATGGTCACGATAGCAGACGAGGAACCCTTAGAGGTAAAAATCATAGGTAAGATAGCCCTCGTGGTCAAAACCTCACATGAGGAACCCAAAGTCGTTAATATATCGATCGAGAAATAGTTTATCATTGAAGGAGAGGATGAGGAATCCCTGCCAGTATTGCTTAGTGGAGAGGAACCCTTATTAGTATCATAAGGTCGCGAGGAACCCCCAATGGGTAATGGCCCTCCCGAGGAACCCACCTTCATTTCAGATAACGGTGAGAGACCCATATAGGTGGTCGCCCTAAGAATCGACTCATCACCAATAGACATATTCATTTCACCAGATCCAAAAATCAACCCACTAGAAGAAAAAAACTCCAGTGACGAGGAATGCGCGGTAACATCAACGACTGAAGATGAATCGGAGGGGGATGAGGTAACGGAATAGCCTTAGATGGTGGTTATGGTGGTGGCACTAGTCACTATCACCATGGATATGGAAATGGAGATGGGGAAAGAACCAAGTATGAGGGGAATTATGGCTACATTAGCATCTAAAGAAGTATGGAATAATGGAGAGGACATTGATGTTTTGATGACGCTTGAAAAAAAAAGCTATGGAGCTTTTTTGACATTTTCTCTCAATAAAAAAAAGAGGAACTCTGTGAGTGTTTTTAGAAAAAGGTTGATAAGCACCCAAAAGTGTTTATTTTATACCCCAAATAGACGTATTTTAGTTGCTAATTCTCGGCAATTTGGGTCTTATATGCATAAATATTTAATGTGCAGGCTTGATTACAATTGCGGTGTCAAAAGTATTATTTCAAGGCAAATTACATTAAGAATGGAGCTAATAACCTATCACGTAACCTTACCCGAGCCTAAACCAGTTCCTAAACCTATCCCGAAGATCGTGTGTTTTTAGTTTATGCCTTTTTAATTTTTAAAATTTTTAGTTTGAGTCGTTTTATTTTTAGGATTTATTTTAGATTTATTTAGAATTTTCTAAGATTTATTTTCTATTTTTATATTTCTTTTTATTGAGTATATTTTTATTTTTATTTTATTTTTATTAGTTTTTTGTTTTTAGTTTTATTTTATTAGGATTATTTTTAGTAGTTTATCTTTAGTTTTACTAGATTTTATATTTTTAGGACTTTGGGTTTTATTTTTACTGGATTTGTATCTTTTATTTTTATTAATTGAGTTTTATTTTATAGGAATTTAATTGTAATAGATTTAATTTTATTTATATAAAGATTTTATACTTTTTGGATTTTTAGGAATTAATTGTAGTTTTTAGTGTTGTTTTATTTTGATTTTTTAGGATAAGTTTTAGGAATTTATTTTTCGAGTTTGATTAATTTATTTTTTAGAACTTTATTTTTAATTTTATTAGGTTTTTATTTTAATTTTGTTAGGATTTATTTCTTTTAGTTTTATTAGTGTAGTTAGATAGTTTTTTTAGGGTACAAACACACACACACAACCATACACCTCTCCACACTCAAATACACCCAACTAATTTCCACACATTCCCATACACCCTCATCACCCAATAATTCCTCGCCCATCATCTTCTTCCCCATCTCCTTCTCTCTCTCCAAACTCCATAACCCATCACCATTAACACACCCATTTCCTCTCTCTCTCTCTCTCTCTCTCTCTCTCTCTCTCTCTCTCTCTCTCTCTCTCTCTAACCACCACCACCTAAACCCATAAGACCTGTCAACAACCCCCATAGCTCCGGCGACCTCCTACATCGGCCAGAGCAGCCCCCGTCGCCGATGACCAGCCCTTTTCGACCCTTGCTCCATACCCTGAGACCACCTTCCAACTCTATTCAACCCTATTCCTCTACCCTTTAACCCCATATCGGTTTGATCCCCTTAACCCATCCTGCTCCTAGCCCCATTCTGGACACCCATCTCTGGCCACACCAGCGTCACCCAACCCTGTAGCCCAAACCGAGTTACACCCAAACTGAGCCCAAACTGCTGCCAACTCAACCCGAATCCGAGAAGACCCAGCCAACCTCCATGAACCCGACCCCCCAGTCCACTCCACCTCCTACCCAGCCTTACATGAATCGAACCCGCGGTCACCACCTCTACAAAATCGGATCCGCGACCCCAACCCGCCATAGTTGTTCAACCAAAAAACCCATCTCCAAACCTAGTTTGAATCCTAAGGCAACATGCAAACGCCAGCTTCAGACCATTATCAATTCACATCCTGAACTTTATTTCCCATTTCATGCCAAACCTTCTATTTTCAAAACCTAAGATTACGCCATTTACCCAAAGTAAAAATCACATGCTCTGAACATTTTGACCCCTATTTTACCTCAATGACCCTCACCCCTTTACCCACTTGCATCTTATAAAGGAAGACCTCATTTCATAAGATAAAGACGGACATAATAGTAGAGAGAGGGAGTTTAGTTTTAGTCTTAGTTTAGGAGCTCTATTTTTTGGAGCTCATTTTTGGTGTAGTATTGTACAAATTTTTTTATTTCTTCTTTTATCTTGAGAGTGAGGAAGAATATATTGTGAGACACAAATTTTGGATATTTGGCATTTATTTTAGTGTTGTAAAATTTAGATTTATTGATGCAATTATTGTTCATGCTTGGGAAATTATTATTGTTGTTGATACAAAAATTAGTCAGCAGATGTGGACCAATTATATCAAGACACGTGTCGTCTTACGTGGAAAACACATATGCTCATCGAGCTACCTAGTGTACCGAGCTACCTAGCATGCCGAGCTACTCAGCCTCCCGAGCTACATAGCGCACCGACCTACTCAGCATGCAGAGCATCTAGCCAGGAAGACCAAGCGACAATTGTATATTCAATGAACATCGGATTTAAGGAACATTCTTATTTTACTGATGTATATGTATAATAAATAACGGCATATCACCTATTCAAACTTACAGCCCCAAGGATATAAATACATTGTAACACCTTCCACATGGGAAGGAGGAATCTCTTGTAATCATCATCGAGATTAAGAAAAATATTTTCAATACAAACAATGGACGTAGGCCATTTTATAAGGATGAACCACTTTATAAAATCCTTTGTCTTATTTTTATTTTCTATTTTATCTGTGATTAATTAATTAGATCAAATCTAGTTTTTTACATCAATAGATTGACGTCGTCTATGGGAAACGACTGTCAGTACTGTTTTTCACCCAAAATTTATCACCAATGGCTGAGATCCCAAATCCAGTAATAGGTGATATGCCAACTATCAATGAACTTACAGGCATAGTAGCTAATTTAGCCCAAGGGCAAACGACTATGCAAGAAACCATGCGACAACTCATTCAGACTGTTCGTAACGGATCACCTGCCCAGTCAGGTCAACAAAGCGTTCAGTGTAACACCCATTTTCCATCGGACGTACACTATTCCCGGACATTTCCCAAGCCTTGCACAGTAATTCTCACCATACTGAGAGATCCAACGATCTTTCATATCAACCTGGACGGACTTCATCTATAAGAGCTACTGAGTCTCGAAAAAATGTCACCTTAACTCCTGAGCGAACAAGCGCTTTGGAAAGGTTGAGCAGAGTCTCTCCCTTTGACCGTTTGGGCCCTAGGAGGAATAAAAATCCCCCTAAGATTGCGTCGATGAATTCTCAACGACCAACCGATCTAAGGGAGGGTTCTGCCTAGCCACACCCAACGACACGTGGTGAAAGATCCCAAGAGGAAAATTCAGCGCGCTCTGTTGCTCGAATAAATAGGCAGGAGGCTGGGAAAGATGCATGGAAGGGTTCCATTCAAAGACTGAAAGACCGGTTAGGGGAAATGGCTAAGGCCAAGAACCCTCTCCAAAGAACTTTTGTCCATGGATCACCCTTTGTCCAGGCAATTGTGGATTTTTCCACACCATCAAAATTTAAGGCTTCGGTAGTAACGCCTAAGTACGATGGAAAAACTGATCCCGTCCTCCATATAGAGAAGTATCAAGCTGCTGCTGATATCTACGTAGTGCCCGATGAGATGAGGTGTAGGGCATTTTCAGGAACAATCACTAGGTCAGCCCAGATATGGTACAACAACCTTCCTCGAGGTAAGATTGCTACTTTCCATCAGCTGGCAGAGCTCTTCATAGGGAATTTCCGATTCGGTGCGAATTCGGTTAAGAAAGTAGCACACCTACTAAGTGTGAGGCAAAAAATAGGAGAAAGTACCAGGGATTACATCACTCGTTTTAATAACGAAAAACTTGAGGTAATCGACTACAAAGAGAATACAACAATTATAGCACTGATGATTCGTCTATTGCCTGACAAGTTATATTATACCTTAGCCAAAGATCCCCCTAAATCCATGGCAGAACTAATGGCAAAAGCAGCTAAGATCATGAGGAAGTTGAGAAGCTACAAAATGTAAAAACTTTAGCCCAGAGAAGAACCAAGCCATCCAGCAGCAAGTTGAGAAGCTACAAAAGGCCTTTTTCATTGAAGATGTCAAATATCCTGATTCTCTAGCCAATTTCATGATGGTGAAGAAAAAGAATAACAAGTGGAGAATGTGTGTAGATTTCATAGATCTTAATAAAGCCTACCCAAAAGATCACTTTCCATTACCCCGAATTGATTAATTAGTGGATGCTACCTCGGGGCATGAGTTATTGAGCTTCATGGATGCTTACTCCAGCTATAACCAGATTAAGATGAAAACAGAAGATAGGGAGAGTACTTTGTTTATCACCCCAAGGGGAACATACTGCTACAATGTTATAGCCTTCTGACTTAAAAATGCAGGTGCTACCTACCAGAGGTTGATGAATAAAGTTTTCACAGAGAAAATCAAAAAAAAAACATGGAGGTTTACGTCGACGATATGCTAACTAAATGCAAGAAAGCCACCGACCATCTAGCTGACCTCAACCAAAACCTTCGATCAGTTGGACAAATATCAGATGAAGCTGAATCCGATAAAATGCATATTTAGTGTACGAGAAGGCATGTTCCTCGGGTATATTGTGAATCAGCGAGGCATTGAAGCAAATACGGAGAAGATCAAGTCCTTGCTGGAATTGCGATCTCCTGCTATGAAGAAGGAACTACAAAGCCTCACAGGCCGTGTTGCAGCTCTTAAGAGGTTTGTATCGAGAGCAACGGACAGATGTCTCCATTCTTCAAGATTCTGAGAATAACTTTCGAGTGGAACGATGAATGCGAGCAGGCGTTTCAAGAATTGAAGAAATATTTGGGGACACCTCCACTGTTATCTAGGTCGGTTATGGGTGAAAGATTATACTTGTATCTAGCTATCTTGAAGAGCGCAGTCAGTTCGGCGTTGATAAGCATGGAGGATAGAGTACAAAAACCTGTGTACTACACTAGCAAAGCATTCCGAGGAGAAAAAAAATTAGATATCCAAAGTTGGAAAAGCTAGTATTAGCGCTAATAGAGGCGAGTAGGAGGATGAAACCTTATTTCCAGGCCCATACCATAGTGGTGTACACTGATATGCCACTTAGACAGGTCTTGCACAAGCCAGAAAAATCCAGAAGACTAATGTACTGTGGAGTCAAACTTGGCAAGTATGACATTGTTTATGAGGCAAGGTCCTCACTTAAAGGGCAGGTGATGGAAGATTTCCTTGCAGAATTCACTTACCCGGATACCTCCGACGAATAAGGATCTAATGCAGAACAACTAGTGGATATTATGGAATCATTAAAGACTACCCCCGATCAACTCCTATCGACAGATGTAACAAAGGGGACAATAACCGAGCAGAAAGAACCATCAGGCAATAGCCCAGCAGTGGAGAATGATAAGAGGAAGCACCAAATATTCCATCAGGTAATCTTATCAGATCAAGAGTTCGATAATGGTATACTTGTGTGGAACTTGTATGTTGATGGTTCTTCATGTGCAACAGGAATTGGAGCCGGAATAATTCTTAACATCCCTGATGGATTAGATGTCGAATATGCTCTTCATTTTCAATTTAAAGCTTCCAATAATGAGGCCGAATATGAAGTTATGATCACGGGCCTCAGTTTAGCAAAAATAATGCATGCAGAGCAAGTCATCACGTTTAGTGATTCATATTAATTGTACATCAAATTTTGGGGTTGTAGACGGCGAAGGGAGACTTGATGTCAAGATATTACGCCAAAGCCATAGAGATTATATCCACCTTTGCAGTAGTTCAGTTTATCAGGATACCGAGATTGGAGAATACGAGAGCTGATGCACTAGCTCGATTAGTGTCATCTACTCGCACCGAGCTACGAAGAACGATTCCTATCGAGATACTGACAGGACGGAGCATAGATGAAGATTTAATGCTAAAATTCATTACCCTAGATATGGGACCATCCTGGATGGACCCCATTAGGGCATACATCGAGGAAGGGGTTGTTCCAACTGACCAACTTGAAGCCAAGAGGCCGAAGTTTCAAGCTACTCGATATGTATTGAATAATAGCATTTTGTACAAAAGAGGTATCATCGTAGGTTTACAGAGATGTGTGCATCCTTCAGAGGTGAAAGACATGATCGAAGAGGTTCACGAAGGATCTTGTGGAGATCGTGTGGCAGGTTGGACTCTCTTACAGAGGTTAACGATGCAGGGATATTATTAGCCGACGATGAGAGCTTACTGCACCGCCTATGCGAAGAAATGCGATAAATGCCAATGTTTCTCTTTCGTTCGCAGAACTCCCCAGGCATTGTTAACGCCCATTACTTCCCCCTCGCCATTTTCTAAGAGGGTCATCGACTTGGTCGGGCCTCTGCCAACCACCAAAGGAAGATTCAAATATCTGGTAGTCGTTGTTGATTATTTCACCAAATGGTTTGAGGCGGAACCTTTCATTGACATGTCGTACAAAAGGGGTTTACCAGTTTATATGGAAGAATATTATTTGTAGGTATGGACTGCCATATGCCTACATCATAGACCATGGAACCCAATTTGATAATGAGGAATTCGTTGCATATTGTTATCAATCCAATGTTCAGAAGATCCATTCTGCACCGGGCATCCCCAGAGCAATGGGATAACTGAAGTAAAGAATAGGACTCTGTTGAATGGCTTGAAGAAATGGCTGGATGAAGCAAAAGTAAATTAGATCAATGAGCTACACTCTCTTCTATGGGCATATTGCACAACACCCCGAACAGCTACTGGAGAATCACCCTACATGTTAGCCTTTGGAGGCGAAGCAGTTATTCCAGTTGAATAGGGCCTACCTACACATAGGGTACTCAATTTCAACTCTCCTATAAGCGATTTGATGAGACGCTTAGACCTGGACATGCTCGAGGAAGTTTGAGAAGATGCGACAATCAGGACCAAAGCCTACCAATAGAGAACAACCATGTTCTACAACAAAAGAGTAAAGAAATGTGAACTCAAAGAGGGGGATTATGTGCTCAAGAAGGTAATTCAAAAGCATAACAAGCTAGAAGCTAACTGGCATGGGCCTTACTGAGTAACTACAATTGTTCGCCCTGGGACTTACAGAATAGAAACCTTAGAGGAGGGAGAATTTAAAAATGCATGGAATGCAAAGCATTTGCGCAAGTATTACCAGTAATACAGACTAACATGTACACATTTCTCTTTACATGAATAAAAGTGTTGGTTTTTCCATATTACTTTTTTTGTTTAATTTTTGTTGGAATACTAGTTCTACACACTACATCAATTCCGATTGATCAACATCAGCAACCACCAACTAAAGTTGGTCGGCATTCAATAACCACCAACTCCGATTGGTCGGCACCAATAAATTTGACCAACAAAGTTGGCATAATAATCATACAAGGCAAAGCCTGTTTGATCACGGATGATCTCAAGAGATATCCCAAACTAGGCAAAAAGATGGGTGACCTCACGGGGCATCCACTGTCTAGGTACCAAGGTAATCCCAACGTGAGTACTACAACTGAAAAGACAAGACTATGTGATAATTGATTAACTTTGCAACTTTCTAATATAGCACACTTATTTAATTTCAGCCCCTAATCATTCATCTAAGGTGCGTGTGTCAACCGATAAATAAATAAAGCATGTGACACAAAAATATGCTGAGACACAGAATTCAGGAAAAAACCCCTTTCGGGTAAAACCTTTATTTCACTACGAATATTCAAGCCGCAACTTACAATTACATAGAGAAATCTGCAATGGATCAACGCGCAGCCAACCCACAAAGACACGCAGTCTTGAACTCAGCAAGAGAATACACGCAGCACCCTCCAAGGACTCGCAGCCCAAACAACGCAGGAAGAACCGCAACTCTCCTCAATGACACGCAGCCATAAAACTTTGTAGAGACTCCCTCAGCAATGACACGTAGCCCTCGGTTGCAAAGATCTCTCCACAAAGATGAACAACAACAAAGTTTGTGTTCTAGAGTTTCAAAAGATTCACAAAAGTAATTGGGATTTTTTGTGTGAATCAAAAAGATGTTTTGCACATCAAAAAGGTGAAGACTTAGAGTATTTAGGACTCTGAAAATCGTCTTGAAAAGTCTTAGAAAACCACTTCCCGTAGTGGGTTTTAAATAGGAAAACTTTGAGCCTAAAAAATCTCTAACAGATCTGGCCGAATTTATCCCAGTCGGATCGGTCCGGTTTGGTGGCGGATCGGTCCGATTTGACCGGATCGGTTCTTTTATTAAGAGGCGGATCGGTCCGGATGAGGTCGGATCGGTTCGGATATTTCTGCTTCATCGGTTTGCATTCGATCCGGGGTCTACTGGACCCTGAGCAAGGCGGATCGGTCCGGGTAGAGGGCGGACCGGTCCGGTTTTCCCAGAAAAATAAAAACTTTAAAAAGCCTCATTTTGCTTGAAAAAACTTACTTCTTATTTTTATAAAAAACATTTTATAAAAATTTCCCAATACTAAATATGAACTTTAAGGAACGTAAAAACAAAATTTTACCAAGTTCATTCTTGCAGAGGCTATGATGTTGAAGACGCTTTGATATTCGGATCCGTTGATGTAGATGCGATCTTGAATTTCTTCAACGGTATAACGGCGTATGACATACATATTGATAATGGACAAAAATGTCCTTACAACAACTAAGCAGGAACATGGGATAAAAATCACCCCATTCTTAGGCACTAATTGATGATAAGTCACTACAACTAGGCATCAAATGGGGAAAGCTCCATTGTTTAGGCAAAACAGGACAAATTGTCCCTCTATATATATATACACATTCATCAACAAAAATGAGAAACACATCTCACAGAGTATTTCCAAGGAAATAAAGACCAATTTTTATTTATCAACCACAAGCAGACTACATAAACATGAATTTTGTTTCATTAAGTACAAATTTCCTATTCTATGGGCTTCTTTCCCTTTGATTTTGCCACAGGTTCAATCCCAGCTGGAGGGTCATCTAACGCATAAGGAGAATTGATAAAGTTCATGTCTTGTAGAATTCTGACGTTACTCGAACATGGTCTATCAAATAAATGTTGAGAAGGAGATATCTCAACTCTGAATGAAGCTTGTAATCACCAAGATACCGGGAGATCAAATACCGAGGAATAACACGAGATGTAATCAAGCTGACATCAAGTTTAAAGGGAGTAATAGGCCAATAAAGTAATCCAAGCTCACACCAATCCCATAAGGATAGTCCTTGATCAACTTTCATCACACATAAGGCATTCAACCATCCCTGTTCATATCCCTCGTTATTGGATTATTGCAACCGAGCATCGAGATGGCATAAAGTTTCATTGTATCCCGCCATCCAAAATTCTTTAATCTGTTTGTGAAATTGATAAGTCAATCTCTCAAGCTGATCGTGGAGTTTCTTCACCAAATATTTATTTACTTTCCAGTGTAGAGCTCTGGTTGGAGAGTTAGTCGGTAAGACTCTGAATTTTTTTAGACATTTCTGCCAGGGCTTCATTTTTCGTTGTCAATTGAACGGCTTGATTTTCTAAAGCCAATTGGGTCCTCGTCTCTTCAATATTAATTCGCCCAGCCCTTGCTAGACCACGAGTAGACGGAGTAGGTTCGATTCGTTTCAAAATCTCCAACTCTTCTCTCAAGGCATCATTTTCAGCTTCTAAAAAGGAAAATCCTTTATCGTTAACTGGAACCAAGGCTCTCGAAGAAGAGGAGGCAGCAGATCCGAGTTGCTTCACTTCCTCTTGCAACGTAATATTCTCTTGCTCTAGCAGCTTAGTAATATCCATGTGCTCTTCGATCTCAAGTTTTAGCACACTTTCCTTTTTCTAATGGGCAGAGATGAACTTTTCGTAGCCCCTGCCAGCACTCAGTTGTTGGTATTTTCTCTCATAACCTTCGTGTAAGAGTGTAGTGGTTTCTTTGTGCTGAAGTTGGAGTTCCTAGATCATCCCTTGAAGGTCTTCAATGATTTCATAATAAGACACATTGTTGGCCACGACACGATCAAGCAAACACTTCAAGTATTGATATGCATCAACTGCTCGCTCAGAAGCATCGAATCCAAGGATATCAACTAATTGGGCCTCAGTAAAATCTGCATGATCCGCTTTGAAGTAGTCACTACATTCTTTCATCAACTCAGTGTCATGAGATGATAAGAGTTCCATCTTGGCAACAAACTAGCAAGGAAAAATAAAAAGACATCAACAATGATACAGACAAGAGCAAGTCAAAGAGAAATTCAAATTAGACGATAATAACCCATTTTATTAATCATGAGAGGAGAGGTTACAACCAAAATTATAAGAAAAGAAAGGAAAAGTATAAGAACAACATAAATAAAGAGCCGAGTAATGCTACACCTTCTCCATGTTTCCTATAACACTATCAACAGGTTTGGACGAAGGAGTTGGTTGCTCGGGAGGAATCTGGTGTTGCTCGGTAGAAGTTGATACTTACTGAACTTGATCGGAGGGCTGAGGAGCAGTGGCAATAAGGATTTGTTCCACTATCATCATAGAAGACTCATCAGATGCAGCTTTATCCTATTCTTCTTAGTCAATAGTAGGAGGAGGGCCATGAGTGTGTTTTTGAAACAACTCAGAATCATCAACAACATTCAACTCTTTTAATGTTGTGACCCATCTGTCCCTGAATTACTTCAGACTTACATACTCCATCTGGAAAGTAATAGCGATTAAATCTCTGTTCCATCCCTTATCCCAACCAGAGCTGAAAGATTTCTTCACCGCAACCTTTCTCTTCGTCTTCTCAGAAGAAGCACGTTCCTTAGCAAGCTTCACCTTCTCCTCAAAGTCTTTCTTACACCGTTCAACCTCTTCAAGCTTGCCATCATCCTCTTTCTTGCTGACAACGATGACCTTAAATTTTTCCTCTAACTCCTTGGAGGCACTTATGGCTTGGTCACGAGTTAACTCTACGGGGAGAAGTTTTTTCTCCCAAGCAGCTTTATCTTCCTCGTATCTCTTCCGAGAGTCCTTCAAAGATTGAGACAACCCAGCTAAAGCTTCTTCAATCCCGTTGGACGAAGTTAAAGCCTTGATAGCCTCATGCCTCTCCAGGATATTATTAAAGCACATCATAAACTGGAAAAAAAAGGAGCTCAAATTAGAATATGAACACAGTAGGTGGAAATGAAGTAGTAGGGATGATGACACTTACTGACGCAATATGCTGGGCCGCCAAATCAACGACCTTCTCCCGAGAAAGGGGACCCCCAACAGCTCGATACTCCGAAATGGTCCAAGACTTTATGACCCCTGGCCGAGCTCGAGGCAATAAAAGCTGGAGCACCAGTTCCTAAGGAAGGACCCCCAATATCAGAGGGTCGAGCAGATGTTTTTATAGGTTTTTCTACAAGACCTCTCCTCAATCTCCGTAAAGGATCAGCTTCAATCAAAGGTGTTGCCTCTTCTTGCATAATAGCAACACCTTCAATCAAAGGTGATGCCTCTTTTGGGACAGCAGGTGTTTCCCTGCTGACCTCCTTGATAGGAAAAATAGTTCCTTTGGATGGACCACTATCCATTTTCTTCGTCCCTTCAGTTGGGACATCCCCTTTGCTCTTCTTTGCAACATCAGTGCTAGGAGCATCCTTGACAAAGAAAGCAGGCATTCTCCTATTCTTCATCATAAAATCAACAATAGAGGTATTCAAGTCAGAAGAGGGTTCTTCGGCACTTTCTCGAGATGCTAGTACTTGATCAAGATCGATCACCATAGGAGGGGCAAGAGGACGAGCAATGAAAGAAGAGGTGGTGTTTTTGTATCTTAGCAAATAAGAAGCAGCTCTAATGTGCTCCCCGTTAACCGATTGATGAAAACCCCAGATGAGTTTCAAAGCTTTTATATTAATATCACTCTCTTTGGGGGGCTTTCTTTTGTTATCAACTGCAAAAGAAAACATGAATATCAGTGACGCATTTTATCAAACGTAAATAGATCTAAATCGAATAATTAAAAATAACTTATCCCATTGCTATAAATTGGACATCTGGGACCTTGGTACACATCATCTCCTTTTAATGGAGGGTGTTGCCAATTTTTCATCACAACCCCATGATCAAAATAGTTCCTATTAGCATCGGGAAGATTGACTACTAAAGTTTTATTGGAAAACCTAGTTTTTAAATAAAATGTGGTATCACGGGTAACCCATTTATAATAAAACATAATTTCAGGGATCCCTAAATGAGTCCCATGAATCTGGTTTAACCTATGTACGCCATTAACTACCCTCCATGTATTTGGAGCTACTCTTGCAGGCACAATATCAAAATATTGGCAAACTCCAAACACAAGGGATTAGGCGGAAAAGAAAATCCACATTCAGCTATGAAAAATGAGGGAAACCAATTCCCCTCGACCAGAGAAAATAAATCAGATGAAAAAGAAGGTTCTTCTAGAATAACACAAGAGGGAATTGTAAAATCGACTCAAAATTTATCCAAAGATTCGACAAAGTAGACCATGATGATTAAAGCAAAGAAAGAAGAAGGAAGAAATTCTTACATAGAATTTAGAAATCTGCTAAGGCGGACAATGGAAAGAACGATAGTATAAAAACGGAGTGAGAAAACACAGAGTTTAGAAATATGGAGATAAAAAGTAGATGATGATCTTTTTTTATCGCTTTTAAATGCCTTGCATCAGGTAGAAGGAAAAGAAATGATTACTAGAAAAGACGATTGTGTTTTCGGCGGCTAAAAGATAACAAAAGACGCAAATACCCAAGCGTCTGTTGTAGATTTAAAATATTTACAAATTTACCATTTCGCGCTCAAACGACGAAACTAGAGGAAAAATCCTAAGTGTTGGAGATCTGTAAATAATCAAGACGTACAAAGGTACTCGAGAAACGTTCGAGTAAAATATTCCACACTCTCGTATCAAAACTCAACTATGAAATATTGGGGGTTTCTGCTGATACAAAAATTAGTCAGCAGACGTGCACCAATTATATCAAGACACATGTCGTCTTACATGGCAAACACATATGCTCACCGAGCTACCTAGCATGTCGTGCTACTCAGCGTACCGATCTACCCAGCATGTCGAGCTACTCAGCGTCCCGAGCTACATAGCGCGCTGACCTACTCAGCATGTAGAGCATCTAGCCAGGAAGATCAAGCGATAATTGTACATTCAATGAATATCAGATTTAATGAGCATTCTCATTGTACATATGTATATGTCTATTAAATAATGGCATATCACCTATTCATACTGACATCCCCAAGGCTATAAATACATTATAACACCTTCCACATTGGAAGGAGGAATCTCTTATAATCATCATCGAGATTAATGCAAACATTTGCAATACAAACAGTGGAAGTAGGACATTTTATAAGGCTAAACCACTTTAAAAATCCTTTGTCTTATTTTTATTTCCTATTTTATCTGTGATTAATTAATTAGATCAAATCTAATTTTTTACATCAACAATTGTGTTCAAGGAGACTCGGTTCAATTATTTTTTTTTCTCATTCTATTTTATTTTGTATGCCTCATATTGTGTCATTATTACATTTTATATGTAATAATACAATAATGAGAGGCTAAATACCCCATTCAAGGGGTGAGATGGAACCCTTAACTTAATTATTTTTATTTTTGGTTTGTTTATTTATTATGCCCCTTTGAATATTAATATTAAAATTTTACAATTTATATTTACGCCTCGAGAGAGGGTGAATTATTTTCGAGAGAAAATCGTAAATTCAAATTATAATATTTATTCATTAATTAAACTAGAGATAGTTAATTTTTGAATGATATTGTAGTTTGAATTTCTCTACTCTAAAAATGTATTTTTTTATGATTTAAAATACTTTTAGTGAATTTTTCTTAGCGAGTGATTTATTAGAGAATATTTAAATATTAATCTTTTAAAAGGACTATATGTAACTTCACATTTGCAACGAGAGTTGATTTGTGAATTTATATATGTTTTGGGGTATTTCAAATAGACAAACTAATTAATAAAAATAAATAGGTTAAGTGGTGAAGTTTAATCTCTTGAATTATCTCATAATTGTTTTCTCCTCATATTTAGCTCACTTTATCATTTTCTTTATTTATTAGTGTAGTTTTAATTTTAGTTTATAATTAGTAGTATAAATATCCCTTCAAAATTGTTTAAAAAAAATCATATATTATCTTCAATTTTCTCTTATCCACATTAAGGAGCGTGAATTGACCCCTCACTTGCCAATATACATTTTTAGTGTGTTTGTAGGTACCAAAAGAAATTTTTGATTGACCGTCTTTTTCCCACAACGACATATACACAAAAGACGTGTTATGAAATGGCGTCGTTGCCGGGGATATAAGCAAAAACTTTTCTATCAAATGGTGTCGTTACCATTCTTGGGAGTGTGAAGCACTCGGAGCGGATTTTAACTTGTAGTTCATTTATTTTTCGCACTATATTGTTTTTAGTAACATTTTTATATTTTTAGAAGGCTTGTATTAGGATTTTTATCATTGCTTGTATTGTAGTGCATAGAGACACCTTTATTTTATTTTTCATTTTAAAAAATTGTAAAAATCAAAGAAAGCCTGATGGGGAAACCAGAAAAGGTAGAGAGAGGACGTCCAAAGGAGGGGAAAAGAAGCCTCTCTACCATGGGTCAGTGGGACTCCCGGGGCCGACTGAGATAGGTGTAATCTCCCCCCGGTCGGCTCAAATTTTTCAGCACCCCACGGCGTAAAAACCGTGGGAGGTACATCTCTTGAACCCTCGCGCCTCTCCTGTAAGCGAGTCAATTCGTGTGTGTGATTACGTGCTCTTGTGTGATTTTATTCTTGCATTTATTTTTTAATGGTGTGATAAATTAAATTGCTAAGACCTACACTCGGTCACTCACGAGAAGGGATTCATCATCCGACTCACTCGCTTACCAATTGTGTGCTACCGTAGCCATCACTAAATTTAAAATCAATCAACTAGGTGGCCCAATAGGAGATTATTTTTTATAAGGCGATCACTCAGATATTTCTATGATTTTTTATCGCCCGCGAACTTAATTAAAATTTGACTACCCTTTCACCTAAATCTAAAGAAAAAAATTGGCTATGTGCTTCTTAGGAATTCTCCTTGACTTGTGTGTGCCCAATTCAATTTTTAGGTAGTCGATTTTAGTGAGTTCGTCACACTTCAAAGAGTCCACCTATTTTTTTCGCTCTTTTCTTCCAAAAAAAAAAGTCCAAAAATATTTTCTTCTATTATTTTTATAAAAAATCCAAAAATATTTTCTTTCTTTCAATTTTAGAAAATCCAAAAATATTTTCTTTCCTTTTGAAAAAAATTTAAAAAATTCAAAAAAAATGCTTCTCTCCACATGGCCGAAGAATGTCCTTTACGAGACTACTTTGGTCAATTTTCATTGACACGCGACACATGTGAGAGTGATCCCGAGCCGTCTCTTTATAATATTCTTAGTGGTTTCACCTGCCTCACGAGTACCATTGATACTCTTGACCCATCCATGCGTGCACCTCATATTCCATCACCCTAGGTGTCAAGTGTTGACGTGTCTCATACTTTGTTGTGCACCCATTGTTATTATGCCGATCACATGTCCCATGAGTTCCCTTGCTTGTCATATCCATATGAACACACCATGGAACATGTGTATCCATATGACACTATTCCGGAATCAACCTCGGTCTACTATCCCGATATACCTAATCATGAGTTGTTTGAGTACCCGAGCTATTCGCGGAGGCCTGATCACCCTTCCACGCAATACGAATCTCAACTCGATGTTGCGGATCCTCACACGTTCCAATAGTCGTCATGGCAACCTTGTGCACCCGTTCATGATTAGTTCCCTCGCTACTCACCCCATGAATATCAACCATTTGTCCATCACGAAGGCGGTCCTTTCGTGTATGATGAACTTGGCCCCACTCCATACACTTCATACAATTATTCTCCGTATAATCCTGTCCATAGCGAGTTGTGTCGTCCTCAACAACCACCACTACCACCCGTCACTCCACCATCATCCAGCTCCGCTCTCGAAAGTCTCTTGCAAGAGTTCATACTTGAGCAAGGGCAAGCCACTCAACTTCAAAATGAAGCTCTCCAACGGCTTGAACAACGTTTAAATGAATTTGAATGTGCGAGAGAGTCGGATATTCCCATGGATCCACCCATTGTTGCACCCGAGTGTGATGATGATGTGTCCTCTTGTGACACAGATTTTGAGTGTGACCAACCCTACCACCCCGAGAATCTCGAAGTTGGGACCATTCCATGGTTCGGGTCCCAAGTCGACAATTGTGTTGACTTACCTTTCATTAGTGAGCCTGATCTAATCCCGTCATATCCAAATGAACTCCACTTTGAGGTTACTATTCCCATTCCCACTCCTGTGATATCCAAAAATATGCCTGAGTCTACACCTATCGAGCTTCACCCTTGTGTTCCTGAGGAACCACTTCATTTTAGGTTATCTCTGGCTGCGAGTGCTCACCATTTCCCCAAGATAGAATCTGTGATAGTTCCTACCTATACGGATATGGATGATATCCCCCCATGCATGGTTCGCTTTGAGCCCGATATTTCTAGTGATTCCTCTATCTTAGATCTTGGTTCCTCGTCTTACCCACCCACCATATTCACCAAAGCTACTCTTATGGAGAAGTTGACCACTCTATGTTTAGAAACCACACTCCCTTATGAGTATTCCTTTACTCCTCCCAATGAGTCTGTGTCTCCCACGCTTGAGTTGGATCATCTTCCTCCACCGTTTATCCCACCCGACCCATCCATTATCCTTTCCACCCCACCACCTAGTTTGGATCTTGATTTTACACATTTCATGTTTACATCTACATTTTTAGATACTAACATAAAACCATCATCCACCATATATGAGAGTATTTTTGGTGCTACTCTCCACCGTGACACCGAGCTTGTTATTCTATGCCCGCCACTCTCTTGTGGTGTTGATTTTTCCCCTCGAAAGATCCCTGGTGTGTCACGGAGCGACCATTATCATTTCCCATTCATAGATTGGTCGTGTGATTTCTCTGAGGCCCAACCCATTCGACTTACCAAACCATTTTGCCTCCCTCGCCAATTAGAGCACCATGCTTATAGGGCCCTTGTTTCCCTCACCTTTAAGCTCAACAAGGCCCATGGCCAATACCTCATAACCCTCACCCTTACCCTAATCCCCACCCACCCATGGTCTACCGATGCTTTGCATCGTGTTATGCACTTCGCCATACAAGTGCATTGACCACTTTAGCTTGTTTTCAGCGAGACTGACACTTCAGTCTTGTTTGGGGGTGATTATCATCACCCAATTTTTCTGCCGCCCCGCACTTTCATATATCTTATTTTTAGGGTGAGAATGATTCGATGTGAATGAAGACATTAAACTTAGCGCTACCAGGAGGCCGCCCGTTGTTTCTTGTACTAGTCGCATCCTGTTTGGTGGTGGTTTTTCACATCACCCAATGCTATACCATGCTTTATAGACTTGTAAAAAAATTTCTCTTATTAATTATTCAAGCTCCTTTTGGGCTAGATCTATTCACTTCATTAGCGGTTGATTCTGGTAATCTCTTTCCACCTTATGCTCTCAATTTTAAAAATCCTTTTACTTAACATCGAGGACGATGTTCCTTTTTGTTTGGGGGTGGGAAATTTATTAAAATCGTACCTCTTTTGAATTTTTTTTATTTTTGAACCTGATTTTTAAAATTTCGTGCAATTTCTTTCATCTCAATCAATGAAGTGAATTTTCTCTCATCCATCTTTTTAAGTCTAGGAATCAAGCTAAAGTATTTATCTTTTTATAAATGGCTTAGGTAATACATATCTAGGTATGTTGCACCATGAATTTCTAGACTCAACAAAAATTTTTGCACTTATCACATCATTACGGTTAGAGTTGAGGAGTACTACAATTCCCAAAAGAACCTTAAGGATCACTAGTAGAGACTTTAGCTTGTGATATTTGTGCCTTTCACCCTTTCAGAGTGTTTTACGCAATCTCCGAGTCACAAGTTAATTCAACTTCGTTTGGGTCCTCATTAAATTGTTGTATGATCTCATTACTTTTTATAAACTTTTGGCTTGATCACTGAGAACGACATCACCTTCGAGTTGTAAGAAACGCGTGTCTTGAAATTTGTCCCGATCACTAGATTTTCACCCATTCACTTCACCAATTACATTACCATATTCTACCATATTCACACATATTCCCCACACCCTCACCTATCATCTCCATTTTTCCACCCACCATTTTTGAAAAAAGAAAAAAGTGTTTCCAAATGTAAAATGTCTTCAGTGTTGAGAGTATAAAAAAAGAGAGAAAAAGAGTAAAAAAAAAAAGAAAGAAAGAAATAGAAAAAAAGAAGAGCAAAAGAAATTCGGAAAAAAAAAGAAAAAAAAGAGAGAAAAGAAAATAAAGAGTTTGTAGTTTATTTTGTTGTAATAAAGACATTTGTTCTTCATGTATTGTACACTCTTCTCAATCTTATCACATCCATCACTCATCCATTATCCATCATATCACTATCCTACCTACCTCATCCCATCCATCCTACCTATCATATCATTCTCATCCCATTTCATTTCCTCTCAGCCATATACATCCATATCTCCCCTAGGTGTTCGGGAAAATGAAAGTCAACGTGGTGAATAACTCGACGTTCTCACTATAGTGATTAGCATTCTTTCATGAGATCATTTTCTTTCAAATTGTTCGTTCTTTCTTATGTGTGTGTGAGATGTTTGACCGTGCTTACATTTACTCACCTCCTCACACACAAGAGCGATACACTTAACCAAATCTCGCGAGTTCATTTGAGATAGTTATGTTTCGTGAGATTTTAAAGTTGAAGCATTGATTCCGAAAAGGTAATCTAGGAATTACTCTTATGATACTCGACCCGTTTTGACTGATTCACACCACACACGTTGAATTTGATAAAGGATGTGCCTTGAGTATTCACTTTTCTAATTTTTTTTCCACGCTTCTAGCTTGTATTCTCAAAATATTTCTCATATGATAGATTGTGCGATTATTCTATGTCTAATAAGAAATTGACTACCATTTACAAATAAAGAATTTTGTGGGTACATTCCCTGCAAACCCTCACGAGATACAACTCGTCCTGTAGGGCAACCTATAAGTTTAAAGGCTTGTTGCACATGTTAAGTGCAATCGCAAGTGCCCGCGAAACTGATACACTTTTGATTTCTTATCTTTCTCTTTCTCTCTATCTTATTGCTCAAGGACTAGCAACGCTCTGTTTGGGAGTGGTGTGATAAGCACCCAAAAGTGTATATTTTATACCCCAAATAGACATATTTTAGTTGCTAATTCTCGGCAATTTCGGTTTTATATGCGTAAATGTTTAATGTGAAGGCTTGATTACAGTTGCGGTGTCAAAAGTGTTATTTCAAGGCAAATTGCATCAAGAATGGAGCTAATAACATGTCCCGTAACCTTACCCGAGCCTAAATCAGTTCCTAAACCTACCCCAAAGCCCGTGTGTGTGCTTAGTTTATGCCTTTTTAATTTTTTAGATTTTTAGTTCGAGTCGTTTTATTTTTAGGATTTATTTCAGATTTATTTAGAATTTTCTAGGATTTATTTTCTATTTTTCTATTTCTTTTTATTTAGTATATTTTTATTTTATATTTATTAGTTTTTAGTTTTATTTATTAGGATTAGTTTTAGTAGTTTATTTTTAGTTTTACTGGATTTTATATTTTTACGACTTTAGGTTTTATTTTCATTGGATTTGTAGTTTTTATTTTTATTAATTGAGTTTTATTTTATAGGAATGGAATTGTAATAGATTTAATTTTATTTATTGATAGATTTGATACTTTTAGGATTTTTAGGAATTAATTGTAGTTTTTAGTGCCGTTTTATTTTGATTTTTTGTTTTTGTTTTTAGGATAAGTTTTAGGAATTTATTTTTCTACTTTGATTAGTTTATTTTTTAGGACTTTACTTTTAATTTTATTAGGTTTTTATTTTAATTTTGTTAGGATTTATTTCTTTTAGTTTTATTAGTGTAGTTAGATAGTTTTTTTAGGGTACAAATACAGAATCACAACCATACACCCCTCCACACTCAAATACACCCAACTAATTTTCACACACTCCCATACACCCTCATCACCCAATAATTCCTCACCCATCATCTTCTTCCCCATATCCTTCTCTCTCTCTCCAAACTCCATAACCCATCACCATTAACACATCCAATTCCCCTCTCTCTCTCTCTCCTAACCACCACCACCTAAACCCATAAGACCTGTCAGCAACCCCCATAGCTCCGGTGACCTCCTACATCGGCCAGAGCAGCCCCCGTCGCCGGTGAACAACCCTGGCCGACGCTTGCACCATACCCTGAGACCACCTTCTAACTCTGCTAAACCCTATTCCTCTACCCTTTAACCCCATACCAGTTTGATCCCCTTGATCCGTCCTGCTCCTAGCCCCATTCTGAAAACCCATCTCCGACCACACCAGCGTCACCTAACCCCAGAGCCCAAATCGAGTTACACCCAAACTGAGCCCAAACCACTTCCAACTCAACCCGAATCCGGGCAGACCCAGTCAACCTCCACGAACCCGACCCCGACTCCAGTCCACTCCACCTCCTACCCAGCCTTACCCGAATCGAACCCGTGATCACCACCTCTACAAAATCGGATTCGCGACCCCAACCCTCCATAGTTGTTCAACCCAAAAACCCATCTCGAAGCCCAGTTCGAATCCCAAGGCAACCTGCAAATACCAGCTTCAGACCATTCTCAAAATAAAAAAATAAAAAAATCAAATCACATCTTGAACTTTATTTCGCATTTCATGCCAAACCTTCTATTTTCAAAACCCAAGATTATGCCATTTACCCAAAATAAAAATCACATTCTCTGAACACTTTGACCCCTATTTTCCCTCAATTACCCTCACCCCTTGACCCACTTCCATATTTTAAAAGAAGGCCTCATTTCATAAGAGAAGGACGGACAGAATAGTAGAGAGAGGGAGTTTAGTTTTAGTCTTAGTTTAGGAGCTCCATTTTGGGAGCTCATTTTTGGTGTAGTATTGTACAAATTTTTCTATTTCTTCTTTTATTATTTTAGAGTGACTTAAGAGTGAGGAAGAATATATTGTGAGGCACAAATTTTTGAGATTTGGCATTTATTTGAGTGTTGTAAAATTCAGAGTCGTTGATGCAATTATTGTTCATGCTTGTGAAATTATAATTGTGTTCAAGGAGACTTGGTTCAATTATTTTTTTTCTCATTCTATTTTATTTTGTATGCCTCATATTGTGTCATTATTACGTTTTATATGTAATAATACCACAATGAGAGGCTAAATACCCCGTTCAAGGGGTGAGATTGAACCATTAACTTAATTACTTTTACTTTTGGTTTGTTTATTTATTATGCCCCTTTGAATATTAATATTAAAATTTTACAATTTATATTTACGCCTCGAGAGAGGGTGAATTATTTTCGAGATAAAATCGTAAATTCAAATTATAATATTTATTCATTAATTAAACTAGAGATAGTTAATTTTTTTAATGTTATTGTTGTTTGAATTTCTCTACTCTAAAATGTATTTTTTTATGATTTAAAATACTTTTAGTGAATTTTTCCTAGCGGGTGATTTATTAGAAAAATTTTGAATCTAATTTTGTGAGTATGTGAAATTTTAAATATTATTCTTTTAAAAGGACTGTATGTAACTTCACATTTGCAACGAGAGTTGATTTGTGAATTTATATATATTTTGGAGTATTTCAAATAGACAAACTAATTAATAAAAATAAATAGGTTAAGTAGTGATGTTTAATCCCTTGAATTATCTCATAATTATTTTCTCCTCATATTTAGCTCACTTTATCATTTTCTTTATTTATTAGTGTAGCTTTAGTTTTAGTTCATAATTAGTAGTATAAATATCCCTTTAAAATTGTTTTTAAAAAAATCATACCTTGTCTCCACTTTGCTCTTGTCCACATTAAGGAGCGCGGATTGACCCCTTACTTACCAATATACATTTTTAGTGTATTTGCAGGTACCAAATGGAATTTTTGATTGACCGTCTTATCCCCACAACGTCATATACATAAAAGATGTGTTATCAAAGGTAACAGTAAAAGCTTTTATTTGAAAATAGTAACTTTTATATAAAAATGAAAAAACGTGTAGGAATGCCAAAAGGCTATCAGATTTTTTCCCCAAATGATGAGATGTTAGTTCCCACACTGACACGTGGCTTCTCCAGAACCCAAAACCTAGTACGAAGGGACAGTGCGTTTAATGGCCCTAGGGGTAATGTTGAGGAACCCCTAGGGTTCCTTTAAAAATTGAAAATTGAATCTATAGCGTACAAAGCCTTTTGGTCTCCCCAACACAAAAGACTTTGCACGAGGGGTTAATGTAGAAGGGTGTTTAAATATTGTCCACCATATTTTGGGGTTAGGGTCCATCGAAGACCCCCCCCCCCCCCCCCCGTCAACTGCAAGAAAATATTTGGGCGCAGAACCCCCAAGCCTCCCCTCCTTCAACCGTAAGAAAATATTTGTGCGCGTAACCCCCAAGTTCCCCTCCCTCAACTGTAGGAAAATATTTGGGCGCGGAACCCCCAAGGCTCCCCTCCCATAAGTGTAGGAAAATATTTGGGTGCGGAAACCCTAAGGCTCCCCTCCTTCAACTAAAAGAAAATATTTAGGCGAACAACCCCCAAGGCTCCCCTCCCTCCATTCTAAGAAAATATTTGGGTACGGAACCCCCGAGGCTCCCCTCCTTCAACGTACAGAAAATGTTCGGGCGAGGAGTAGTCAAGGTCCTCCTTCTTAACTGCTAGAAATTGTTAGGGAAAGGAGCAGTCAAGGTCCTCTCGCTCAACTTGCAGAAAATATTCGGGTGAGGAGCTGTCAATGTCCTACTCCTCAACTTCTATAAAATGTTCGGTTGAGGATCCCTCGAGGTCCTCCCCCTCAACTTCCAGAAAATAGGTCAAGATGAGTTAGGGTCTTCCATGAGAAACCCCTCATCATGAAAAGCTATTATTTTATAGAATAAAAGTAATAACACTTACTTTCTTGTACATGTATCCTGGTTGATCAGGCAGGGGTCAAATAGGCCAGTTGGAATCTCTTGGGAGTTTTGGCTTAGCGGCTAAGGCACAAGATTTGTTGAGCAAGCTCAACCACTTATCACTTTAGGATTGAGAGAATACTAGTAAAAAGAACCTAGTAATCATTCAAGTCCATACACGGCACAGTCAGTCATAACTAGACTGAGAAACTAAGAGGTTGCTCCCCAGAAATGAATTTTTACTATAAAAAATGATTTTAGAGAAAGGGGTCCTCAAGACCCCCTCCGCTCAATAGAAATGATTTTAGAGGAGGTGATCCTTGAGGCCTCCCCTCTCAAGTTCACAAAGTTTGTACCATAAGTTACCATTTTAAATGATATTTACCAAATCAGATATTTTGTCCTCAAGCCAAGACATATTAGCTTTTTGATTTTGGTTTGCACCAGGTGGCACCTGTGAGAGAGGACAAGAGGCTCCACACAGGTAGGGACAAATGGTATATTTCAGACCTTGTCCCTCCCCAATCCTCTAAATTTTGGTGCTCAAAAGTGACAACTCAGCCCTAGTGCCCAAGTATAATAGGACCCCTGGGCAAGGTCAAGAAAGAATCATAACTCAAGTTGCACCGTTACACTGTCAAAATTGCACCAGAACCTCCTAGTATTCTCTCTTTTCTCTCTCTAAGTGCTAAGTGTCTTGTTCTTTCACTCCCCACTGACAACCATAACTCTCAGGAGTTTCTCTCGAGAAAAGTTACTATCATTGTTGTGAAGTTCATCTTCTTGTAGGGAGGGATCTCTAGCTTGAGTTCTATTTTTACCATAAGGATAAGGTTTTACTAGAAGCTACTCTAGAAGTTCTTGAGAAACTTGAAGGCAACGTCCATTGGAGTGTGTCATACCTCACCCGATTCAGTATCTTACCAGACCCCAATCACACTACCCTCTTACATATATCTTGGAGTTTTTTTTATCAAAATCCTTCTCCCTGCTCAGCCTAGAATTTATACAAGCTCTCAGGGGGTAGCAAGCTTGTTAGAGCGCGAGAAGAACTTATTGAGGAACTAACTTGAAAGTTTAAAGAATCCATTAGGTGTCGATTAAAAGGAAGGTGACTCATTCTTGGAGTAGGAGAATGCCATATTTATGAAAGAAATAGAAAATATGAAGAAGGCCAAGGTTGGCCAGTTATCCAAGAAGGTATTGGTAGCTCGGCCTACCATTGATGAACAAAGAACGAAGAAAACTTTGGACGACTAGGCCACCTTGATCAAGAACTAGGTCTCCGATATCAAGAAGTTAACTAAGAGATTCGATCGCCTGACCTTTCACTTTCATTAGAAACCACGAATTGTTTGGTTGAATGGATATGATGAGGCACTGACCCACATGGATGAGGAGCTAGAATAAGACATAAGAGAAGTCTATAAATAGGGTTGGCTAACTGTTTGGACAATATTGAAGGAACGTGAAAAAGACATTTTATGGTATTAGCATGACCCTGGTCATTTTGACCACCCTACTTCTCCTTTTAAATTAGAAACCAAGTGTATTTCCATTGATGATATACCCATAAGCCTGGTTAGGAAATATCTTGGAGACTATGGCCTTCTGATAAGGCGTAAATATTTTATATTTATCCCTTTAATTTTGATTATTTTATGATCCCGTGCATTGTTAATAGACTCGATTTATCTCTTATTTATGCTACTAACTCTCTTTGGCAAATATTTCATGTTTTTTGTATCGCTCATGTGTTTTACAAGTATTTTATGCAAGTTAGTGCGGGAGAGAAACCAAACAGTGAAATAAACAAAGGTATTTCAATCTCGCCTAGCTTTTTTGTAAGGAAATCATCCATGCGACATATTATAACAAAGGTAAAGTTTCTCTTCTGTATGCATGCCTTATCACCGAAATCATGTACGATGCCAGGGTGCGGGCCAATGACTCGCAAATAAAAATTCCAAAATCGATTGGGGCCACTTCCACCACCTGAAGTGCCCATCAAATGCGAGTGGCCCACCTCATCCCACCAGTTATTTATGAGGATGAGGCTATTGAGCATGATGCCCCAATGCACGAGGGTGGCGATTTCGAGGAGGAAGAGTCTGATGAATCGGCGGACCTAGACTACGAGCCCGACTCGATGGAGATCTACCATTTTCGTGATAACTTTGATGCTCATCTTGATACTTTTACTCGTAATTACCAGCGCGACATGAGCATGATGATTAAGCTCCAAGTAGAGATGTATCGGATGCAAGTCAAACCAAACATCTCTCTCCCGACATACTTCTATGATCCATATGACCCTAGCACACCCGACTCCTCCCATTCGCCGCCAAAATAGCTCTCCTGTTGTTTGATGTTTTGAATGTTCATCTTTTGTGTAGTTCTACATGCTTCAAAGTACTTATTTTGTCAAGAACTATGTACTTGCTCTACCCTTTTTTGTGTACTTATGTGGTAGTTTTAATGGAAAATTCGCATTTTAAATATATTTGTCACACTTGTTATTTTTTCTCATTTAAATTTTACTCCTTTCGATTGACAACAATGCAAAAGTCTAAGTTGGGGGGGGGGGGGGGGGGGACAAAAGCGTCTTTTAGAAAAACTTCACAAATCTTTAAAATGCGTAAAAAAAATTAAAAAATGTCAAAAAAAATAGAAACTTTCCAAAATTTCCAAAAAAATCTCGAAAAAGTCAAAAATATATATTTTTTTCAAAATAAATAAAAATTAGAATTTAAAATTTTCAAAAATATCGCCTGATTTTTGTTTAAAGTCTCAATTTATAAAAATCAAGAGCACTAAGTCGAAATTGACCAAAAATGAAAATTGACGATTTAACGAATAAATGTGAAGATTAATTAACCCGGTGAGCTTTCGATCCTATTGATTTTTGTGAGTTATTAAATCAATTCGAGTTAATTGTTAACTCAACGTTCGATTCAACATTTATAAAAGTTGTTAAAGATCTCAGTTTCTTCGTTTTGATCAATTACGGAAAACGTGTGAGATGTCATCTTCAAAGCGAGCTAAATAATCTCTAAATTAAATTTATTTCCGAGTCGCATATGGTAAAATAATGATTAATACGAATAAATAACATTAGACCATCGTTTGTTTACCCAAAAATATTACCATAAAAAGTTATGGAAAATTATACCTTTTGCAAACCCAATTGAGCCAAATAAAATTCCCAATTCATTTGATTAACCCGATAAACTAATTTAGCCCGTAGTTATGACAATAGGAAAATTCATCAAGTCCAAATGGTGAAATAAAAAGAGGAAAGAAAAGAAAAAAATTCTCAACAAAAAAATGGAAAAAAAAGAGAAAAAAATTAGAAACATGAGAAAAAAAAATAGAAAAAGACAAGAAAAAGAGCAAATGCCCGAAAAACTGCCGAAGGACACCTTAAGAAATATTTTCCAACTCCGAATTTCCCAACCATTTCCATATTTCACAATACACCTTAAAACCAGAGAAAGTTCTAACCTAGTCCAAATAACGAAATTAATTACCGCGTGGAGAGCTTAAGACACGAAAAGATAATAAGAGAGATTAATTGGTGCGGAATAAAAGATGATGTTTCTGGTTTTCCAATGACCGTATTCCGATGATGAGTTCTTTTTAGCATACAAATTTTGTCTTTGAAATTTGCGTGGGTGAATTTTTATTCCATTATATTTACTCTTATGAATCACGTATATCGAGAGAACTATTCGCATTTTGAGTGATTTGACTGTGAGAGTATCTCGTGAGAATTGAATCAAAATGAATTTTTGAAAAGTAACGTAATGATCAATCAAGGAAAAAGGTGCGATTTAATTTACGTCTTCACACATACACTACAAATTAAGACTATTGAATATAAATTTATGGTGACTATTTTTAGGGAATTTAAATTGTACAATTTTTAAGTATTGTGATTTTTCTTTAAGTCAAAAACCGAATTTTGTGGGTATATTCACTGCAAAGCCTCACGACACATCACATGTCCTACTAGGATAGCCTAGGGGTTTAATGGCTTGTTGCATATCCTAAATGCAATAGATTGCCCGTGAAAGAGGTATTGTATCCCAATAATTTTTTTGAAAATTTCTTTAACTCATACTCTTATTATTTTACATTGCTCGAGATGCGCGACGTTCTAAGTTAGGGGGATTTTTATAAGGCGTAAATATTTTGTAATAATACCCACAATTTCGATTCTTTTATGATCCCGTGCATTGTAAATAGATTGAATTTATCTCATATTTATTATACTAACTCTCTTTGGCGAGTGTTTTGTATTTTGTGTATCTCTCATTTGTTTTACAGGCATTTCATGCAAGTTAGTGTGGGAGAGAAACCGAAACAGTGAAAGAAACCAATGAAAGGGGAGTTGAAGGGAACTTTTATAATTTTACATCCATAGTTTGGTGATGGAACCACTAAAAAGTTGAAAAATATGAAATCACAAAAACACTAGAAGAAAAGGCGCCTTAATCAGAGTTAAGGAGGAGAAGTTATGTCAATTCAAAGTTGATAACGAAATCCAGAAGAAAGAAAAGAAAATGCAAGTTGGGGCAACAAGTCGAGACAAACAACACCCCAAATCGGTTTGAAGGAAAACTGGTTCGCCTGACCATCCGAACTGATTCGGAGTACTTGACACGTGAATTTTCCCTTTATGCTAATTTTATTTTAGAGTTGTATGAAAGTGGAACTCTTGCAAAAATTACCATAGGAACTTATAGTTTGATATTAGAGATACTTTTTATCCGCTTTTAACCTAGCACTAGAGATAAAGAGAGATAAGAACCACAACTTTCAATTCATGCAAGACGATTACACATTTTTGGATTGATTCTCAAGATTTAATATATAAAGTTTGTCTTCTTTATTTTATTCTTGAATCTTCTTCCTCTTTGCATGTTTTGTTTATTTTTCTCGGATTTTAAGAACTTCATGCATGTTTAGATATAATTTCATCATGATTTTGACTACATGCAACATTAAAATTTCATTCATTACCCACATAAAACATGTCCGGCTGAGCTATTGGAGGGTTGGGGTGTATGAACCCAACCTAGGTGTTACAAATAGATTTAAAAGAGCATAAATTTAATCAACAATTCAAAGGCTTGATTTCTTATCAAAATAAACATTGTAGGTATTTTAATTCCATTTACCCTACTTAACCGAAATGTTCAAGGATACATTATGAGTTTTGGTAATTTGTCATTCCTGTTAAATATAATTTATGATCTAATATTGTGAGGAGTAAAATCCCCATATAACAAGTGATTAGAAAGTATTTGACGTTTCCTTGAATTGAGAATTAGGTTTTTTAAGGTTTTATGTTCTAAATAATCATCGACGATTTAGGGGAGTGTAATCCAACTTCATTTTCTTACATTGATTTAAAATCACTTAGTTATTCTCGCATGCGTGGTTAATTATCTAGTTTAATTAATCTGCATTAGTTGATAGGAATGTCTCACAAACAATCATTTTTCCTTTTCTTCCTCCGAGTAAACTTAAGGTTATTCGACATTCTTAATCGTCGTCATGAACATTCATCCCAGTCCCTGAGTTTCACACCCGATTTAGCAGATTATTACTTGAGCGACTGACTTACACTTAAGCCGTAATCACACGTGTTAAAGATACATTTAGTTAGTCACGTCAAGTTTTTGGTGCCGTTATCGAGGAGTAGGTAGACATTTAGGTTAGGTTGAGTTAATCCAAAATTTGACTATAATTCTTCAAAAGCCGAAAAAAAACATAAAATCAAAAATTCAGAAAAAAAATTAGAATCTCTCAAATCCTTACATGAAAAATACTCAAACAACTCCTCAATCCACTCCTACCAGAATTTACAAAATTCCTTTAGTAGAGTACAACCCCGATATCCCACACACTCTTCATAGTTTTGGGTTCCCCCTCCTACACCGCCCAACTCCATCATGAGTATCATTACAAGTCCCACTTCTAGGGCGTCAAGTGAGGATATCAAGTCGTTAAGAGAAAGCGTGATGTTTAACAACGCTAGTTATGGTACGGGTGAGGGTGAGTTGTTGTATCTCCCTATAAGAGAGCTCTTATATTCTAAGAGAACCGTCGCTCCAGGATGCATTATATTCTTTATAGAATGTGGGGCAATTCAGCTTTCATAATAGGATGATTCAATTCTTCCCACATTTTATGGTATGGAGTCAAAAAAGCCATACCTCTACATCTGTGAGTTTGAAGAGGCATGCAAAACTTTTAGCGATCAAACGTGCACTTAAGATATCGCCTCAAACTCTTTCCCCTATTTGAAGGATAAAGCCAATAATTGGTTATCTTTGGCAGCGAACTCAATTGAAATGTGGAGAGATATGCAAGCTAAGTTTCTCCCAAAATTGTTTCCCCAACATCGAATCAATTCCATAAAAGCTCAAATTCAAACATTTAAAAAACAAGAGAATGAGCCATTGAATAGATGTTGGGAGCGCTTTTACGAGTTACTTAATATGTGCCCACACCATGGTTTTGTAAAATGGAGACTCATCATTTTCTTCCATTACGGGCTAAGCTTAAGTTCCAAACAACTCGTTGAAACCATGTGCTCCAGGGAATTTCTACGGTTAGACGCGGACGATGTCGAGGCTCACCTTAAGTACATCGCCGAGACTACTCAAGCGTGGGACACATTCGATCCAAACACCCAATCCCGAGCTCAACAAATGTCCATAGCTCATTTTATGTTCGAACTTTATCATTTGGACCAAGAAGACGAGTTGAAGCTTCAATTTAACTAAATTGCCAAGAGGTTGAAGTCGTAGTTAAATTGAGAGGAAGAGAAATAATCGGCTCCACTCAAGCATCGATATAAGAGTTATGTGCAATTTATGAGGCGGGTTATCCAACAAAGGAATTCTCGATAATACCAACCTACAAAGTGATGCTTCAAGAGTAAGTGGAAGAGGTAGGAGATTTTAAGGGTAATTTTAATGCCTTAGGAATTAGTATAACCCTTAGGGGTGGAACCATCCCTGTTTTAATTATGGGAAACCACACACAGTGATGAATTCTAATTGCCAGGTTGCCGCACCACCGCCATCGCTCCCGTATTTCCAACAAGCTCCCCCTATGCAAGAACCACCTTATGCGTCCTATATCACCCCACCGCGTAGAAATCTCGAGGACACTTTGAACCAATTTATGCAAACTCCGTCGGTGATCAATGCTTAAACTGCCCAACATTTTGCCAAATTAAGACCATCATTGTCTAAATTGCAATCATCCTTAAGCGTCCAAGAGAAGGGAAAATCTCCAACCCAAGGTCAAACTAATGTTAGCTCTACTTTAGATGATAATAAAGAGCAATTTCAAGTCGTGATCACTCTACGTAGTGGTAGAGTCATTGATTTATCACCTCCGCCACATTACGATCTTAAAGACAAGGAGGTTTAACTCGGCACGAAAGAGGCCGAATATGCCCCCTTGAATGAAAGTGACGAGGATGACACTATTAGGCCCTAGGTTTTAGTGAAACCACCCACTTCTGCGCCTTTCCCTCAACGATTGGTCCCTCCCCCTAAAGGAGCCTCCCCTGAAGATGTGCTAGATGTGCTAAAGCAAGTCAAGATTAATTTACCTTTTCTCGAGGCAATCAAGCAAATTCTCGCCTATGCAAAGTTCTTTAAATACTTATTGACGGTGAAACATAGATTCAAGGTGAAAAATAATGTTTTCATAGTACAAAACGTATGCTCGATTCTTTTAACTGACCTACCAACAAAGTTTAAAGATTCAGGTGCACTGACCATTTCGTGCATCATTGGAGAGAACCGCATCGAGTGACACTTATTAGATTTATGGACGAGTGTTAACATTCTCCCTTACTCCATATATATGCAATTAGATTTGGGGGACCTTAAGCCCATTAAGGTCACTCTCCAATTCGCAGACCATAGCATGAAGATACCTCGTGGTATTGTTGAGGACGTGATAGTCTAATTGGACGCTTTGTACTTCCCAATAGATTTTATCATTTGGAACATGAAGCCCTCCACTCCCTCTAGTAATCATGTTTTCAAAATCCTTGGCCACCCATTTTTAGCTATGGCTAACTCACTTACTAATACTCGAACTGGGTAAATGCAACTCAAATTTGGGAATATAACTCTTGAGATAAATATCTTCAACATCACTAAGCAAGCGGGTTATGAGGATGAGTTTCACACGGTGAATCTTATAGAGGAGGTAGTAGATTAGCGCATCGAGGGAAATTTTAGTGGGGATTTACTAGGAGTGTGCCTTGTTTTGGGTAGTGAGAGAGACGAGACATACATCGATTTCGAGTAGGAGGTGAGTGAGTTGAGAGAAATTTTGGAGGAGAGTGCGATTAACGATGATGTGAGAGACGTTAGTTGGGTTTCTAGATTCGAGGAATTACCATCGAGGGAGTTGCGCACTGATATTCCCCAAGTGTGACCTCGACTTAGAGACACCAACCTCGGTCGAGATTATGGCCGACACTGGATAAGCCTTGGGCATGTGACATCAGCCCTCGGCCATAGCAAGGTCAGCCCAGGCCGACACTACCACCAGCCTCTCCAAAGGACATTGCACACATCATAAGGATCAGCAGCACTCTCATACACATATGAATGGCAACCTCGGCCAGATATAGGCCGAGCTCATAAGAAGCCTTTCTACCAACAACCTCATTAGGACATCAGTCGATGCTCCAAGCATAAAACAGCTCAACCTCGAATAATGCCGACCCTTATCCATTTATCTCGGCTTAATATGAGTTGAGACCTTCATGGTCACCTCGGACTGAACGAGCGACTGGACTTTACCAACCTCGGCTCGTAGGCTGAGGTCATGACCAAGAACGATAGCCGAGCATCTGCTGACATTTGGATTAGGGCACGTGGACACAAATCAGTTATAACAAGATTATTCCCCACACGTGGGGAGAATATTTCATCATCATTCTCTACATGTGACAGTGACAGATGGCTTCTCCATATTGGTGAGGCCAACACACACATGCACATTACATGCATGGGGGTACATTACACCCCCTAGGTACTATATATAGAGGTCATCCTCTACCTTGCAAAGGATCTTAAAATTAGCAACCCTAGCTAAAACTCTGTCTAAACGCACAGTAGAGAGAGAGCTTGAGAGATTGTTTCCATGGCCATTAGAGCCATCATATAGTGATACACATCATACACTTGCACAGTGGACGTAGGCCTGATTGGCTGAACCACTTATATTCCGGTGTTGATTCCTCTTCTCCTCTCATCCTTCTACTAAACATATACCTTTATACTGCCATTGTTGACATTGAATTGAGCTTACAAACACCTTGAAGGGTGGTGTTGTTTCCAGCATCATCATTTTGGCGCCGTCTGTGGGAATTGAAGCTATCTCTTCCACTTCTACATCTTAACCTCACCAGAGACTCTGGTGGTGAACCAGGCACCACCCCTTGTGTGGAGCCGTTTCACCATTGAAAGAGGTCCTTAAAGGTATTAAGATCACCTGATACTTAAGCTCTTCACTAAGAAACACATGGCACCAGAGTTACCTCCGCCTCTTCCGCCACTCGGAGGTGGAGGGCCTAGTTCAAGTCAGGCGCCACCCTAGTCCGAAATGGCGGAGGTAGCTGGAGTCTTGAGGTCTTTGGCCGCAACACAACAAGCTATGCAGGAGCAATTTGCGCAGCTCAGCCAAACTATGATGAGGCCACCTGGAGTCTCACCGGATATGATCACTCCGGCGGCTATTCAGCCTCATCCTGATGCCAGGGGACCACCCCAGGCACCAATAAAGGACCAGCCTGTACCCCAACGGAGAAGGGACGTTGCTGACCCTAGGCACTTATACCTGAGGAGGCAAGGAAACACTTGCCCGAAGGACAGGTATGATGATCTAGAGGCGGAAGAGGCCCCGAAATATTATTGGGAGCCATATGAGGTTTCGAACAATACGGTTTGCCCTCTTCAGCAGAGCCGAGGATGTGTTGGCCGAAGAGTTGAAGAGGCCCAACAGCGAGGATCAGCTTTTGATAGATTGAGCAGAGGGTCGACCTTCGAGAGGTTGGGTCTAGTGAATGACCTAAGACAAAGGTTATCCAGGTTAAGGAGTGCTGCCGGCTCACAAAGAGGGGATAGACCAAGTCGGCCTGACCAAGGCCGACCCCATGAAAGAAGAGGTAGAGACGAGGAAGAGTTCAACAGCCGATGTTGTGCTGTGGCAGGGGAACCCTCAGTCCACCCCTTGGAGGTGGCTGGGGACAACCTCGGCCAAGCCGATGGTAGGAGACCATGGAATGACTCTATCCAACGTCTTGAGGAGAAGATAGGAGACCTCACTAAAAGTAGGGACCCATTACAAAGGGGTTACTCAGAGGGCTCTCCATTTGTGGCTAGGATAGTGGGCTTCCCAACCCCAGCTAAGTTCAAGCCTCCTATGGAGTCTCCCAAGTATGATGGCAGCACTAACCCTGTACATCACATCGAGATGTATCAGTCGGAAGCAGACATCTACTCGATACCCGATGAGATGAAGTGTAGGGCCTTATCTGGGACCTTAACAAAGGCAGCACACAACTAGTTTACCTCCCTTCCGAAGAACTTAGTTGAGAACTTCAAAGGCTTGGCTGAACGATTCATCCACAACTTCTGCTTTGGGGTAAGACCTTAAAAGAAGACTACTCACCTGTTGTATGTCAAGCAGGGCAAGGACGAGAGCCTAAGAGACTACATAGCCAGGTTCAACAAAGAGAAGTTGGAGGTCGAAGATTATGAAGAGAATATAGCCATGACCGCCCTCATAGGGGGTCTACAGAAAGGGAAGTTGTTGCAGAAACTTGCGAAAGACCCCCCAAGGTCTATGGTGGAGCTCCTTGCAACCACAGGGAAAGTAATGAATGAGGAAGAGTAAATGGCCGCCAAGTATGAGGATGAGAACCACGGTAGTAGTGGAAAGTCCCAAAAGAAGAAAGATGGTAAGAAGAGGTCGGGTGATGACAAGTTCTCCCACTATACTCCTCTGACTATGAGCTGCGAGCACATCCTCAACGAGATTAAGAATGACAGGACTCTGAGATGGCCAGAGAAGCTGAAAGCCCCACCACATAAGAGGAACAAAAACCTATGGTGCGAGTTCCACCAGGACCATGGCCACGTCACAGATAGATGCTTCGCCTTGAAAGATGAGATTGAAAAGATGTTAAAATCTAGAAAGCTGAGGAAGTATGTGGATCGTAAGGCTCCTAAAGGTGGAAGAGATGACCCTAAGAAAAGGAGAAATGACATATGCCGTGAAAATATCCCATCTAGAAGAGACGGTGATTCAGAAGGTGATGATGAAGACGATCCGGATCTTCCGCCGAAAGATGACAATACCCCGGTGAAGAGGTTTGGTATGATCTCATTGGGTGTTGACACCATATGCATAGGATTTACAAGAGGTGGCTCTGAAGTAGATGATAGGAAGGCTCACGTGGCAGAGGCCAAGTCAGTGACCAAGCTTGAAGTTGTAAATCTAACGTCTTCCGATACAGTACAGAAGAGGAAGAAAGTGGACATGGACACCCTTGTAGTTGGGTTCTCCAGACTCGACTTCAAAGGTATCTTAGCCCCCCATGATGACCCTTTGGTCATAACGACAAGGGTGCATGGGTGCGAGGTGCAGAGGATCCTCGTAGATGGGGGGAGCTCGACAGACGTGATGTTTTGGCCTTGCTTCAAGACCCTAGGTCTTAGTAGAGCAAGGATGGTACCCTATCATCACCCATTGATAGGCTTCAGTGGCAAAAAGGTCCACCCCTTGGGCATGTATGAGATGGATGTACGGATGGGTGATGAGTGGCCTAAGAGGTTGACCAAGAAGATAAATTTTTTTGTGATGGACGAAAACGTATTCTTGGCCTATAACCTCATCATAGGAAGAGTGGCCCTTAAAGAGTTTGAAGCTGTGCCGTCGACGGTCCATCAGATGCTAAAATTCCTGACTCCCTATGGGGTAGGGGAAGTGCAATGTGACCAGACCATAGCGCGAGAATGTTACTTCAACTCGGCCGAAGAGAGAGAGGCCCATAAGAGGGAAACCACCACTTATAGCATTGATATGCTTGACCCAAGAGATGAGACAAAGTTGAAGAAGGGAGAGGCCGCGGAAGAGGTAGAATCCATCGTCCTTAATGAGGACGATCCGGAAAAAACCATCGAGGTCGGTAAAGCCCTAAAGGAAGAAATCAAGGAAGAGCTGATAAACTTCCTCAGGAGGAGACAGAGTGTCTTCGCATGGAGTCACGCAGACGTGCCCGGCATCGACCCTGAAGTTATGAGTCACAAGCTCAACGTGACCAAAGATGCTAGGCCAATCAAACAGAGACGAAGAGTCTACTCCCGGGAGAAGTACGACGTCATCTGAGAAGAGGTCAAAAAATTAGAAGAGGCTGATTTTATAAGAGAAGTCACATATTCGGAGTGGTTATCAAATGCAGTCATCGTGCCCAAGTCCAATGGAAAGTGGAGAATGTGTGTTGATTTCACTAACCTGAACAGATCTTGTCCAAAAGACAGCTATCCCTTACCTCAGATAGATCATATGGTGGATGCTACAGCGGGACATGAGCTCATGAGATTCATGGACGCATATTCAGGCTACAACCAGATCTTCATGGATGCTGAAGACTCTGAGAAGACAACCTTCATTATCGATAAGGGGACGTACTGCTACAAAGTGATGCCCTTCGGTCTGAAAAATACAGGGGCAACACACCAACGTCTTATGAATAAGATGTTCAAAGAGCAAATAGGTAAGACTATGAAGGTATATGTAGACGATATGCTAACAAAGAACTTGAAGGCTTGCACTAATGTAGCAGATCTCGAGAAGACCTTCGATATTATGGACTCATACAGAATGAAACTTAACCCCGCGAAGTGTGTCTTCGGAGTAGGAGATGGTAAGTTCCTAGGATTTATTATCAACCAGAGAGGGATTGAAGTGAACCCTGAAAAAATCAAGGCTTTGCTTGACATGAAGACATCGAGGAGTATCAAAGATGTCCAAAGACTTACAGGGAGAGTGGCTACACTTAACAGATTTGTTTCTAGGGCAACGAACAAGTACCTTCCATTCTTTAAGGTACTGAGAAAGGCCTTCCAGTAGGACGAAGAGTGCGAAAAAGCCTTCAACCAGCTCAAGTCTTACTTGGGGTATCCCTTATTGCTATCTCGGCCTATTGCAGGAGAGAAATTATATGTGTATCTGGCAGTCTTCGAATCATCCATCAGCGCAGCCATAATACAGGAAGACGCTGGGATCCAAAGGCCTGTGTATTTCAACAGTAAGGCCCTTCAAGGGTCTGAACAAAATTATCCTCGTATGGAAAAGTTGGCTTATGCCCTGATACATGCTTCGAGGAAGATGAAGCCTTACTTCCAGGCCCACTCCATGGTTATCCTTACCGACTCCCCACTAAGACAGGTCCTACATAAACCTGAGAAGTCCGGGAGATTGATGACCGGGGCCATTGAGTTGGGGGGAGTACGATCTTACCTACCAACCTAAGACGTCCATCAAAGGGCAAGCCCTCGCAGACTTTGTCGTTGAGTTCACATGGGAAGAGGCTGAGGCAGAGAATGGCCTAGAGGGTGTTGAACACCATGGTGTCTTCCGAAATTCGGAAGAGACGACACCAAACATATTCCAAGATCAGGAAGAGGTCCCGTCCAACAGGGCCAGGAGCAGAGTCGAGGAGAACGAGGAAGATCGGTACCTCTTCAAGCAAGGAGTCATGTCAGAAGGGGTCTTCTCATCGGATATAGACATTTGGAGCCTCTTCGTTGATGGCTCTTCCTGTGACAGTGGAAGCGGTGCAGGGTTGATACTCTCGGCTCCAGATGGAGCCAACATTAAATACGCTTTGAGATTCAACTTCCAGGCTTCTAACAACAAGTCCGAGTATGAGGCCATGATAGCAGGTCTCTCATTAGCAAAGACTCTTCGCATAAAGAGACTCCTACTCCACAGCGACTCAAGGTTAGTTGTCAATCAAGTACTAGGAGTCTATGAGGCCAAAGATGAAAGGATGGCCAAGTATCTGAAAAGGGTGAGAACGATGTTAGAATATTTTGAAGAGGCAAGACTGAAGAGAGTGCCTCGACAAAGTAATAGCCACGCAGATGCATTAGCTAGGTTGGCCTCGACAACGAAGACAGATGTTAGAAGGACCATTCCGATTGACGTCTTGGGGAAGGCAACCATTGAGGAAGAAGAGGTATGTAACCCTTGTCAAAATTTGAACCTAGGAGACTCGTGGATGGACCCCCTCGTCAGATATATCAGAGAGGGAGAGCTACCTGAATCCAAGTTGGAGAGGCAGAAATTGAGATATAAGGCTGCCAAGGTCTCGGTAGTAGGAGACGTCCTATACAAGAAAGGATTCCTACTACCTCTCCTCAGATGTGTGCACCCCACGAAACTTCCCCGGGTCTTACAGGAAGTTCATTAGGGTTCTTGCTCTAGCCACATAAGGGGAAGACCCTTGGCCAAAAGAATCATCACACAGGGGTACTGGTGGCCAACCTTGTCCAAGGACACTGCAGCCTATGTGAGCAAATGTGATAAATGTCAAAGATTCGATGATATCCCTCATCAACCTCATCAGCCTATGACGTCAATCACTTCTCCATGGCCATTTGCAGTATGGGGGATTGACTTAGTAGGACCCCTGCCAAGAGCTGCCAATAATTATAGATTCTTGATAGTCGCCAACGACTACTTTTCAAAGTGGGTGGAGGCAGAGCCGATGATAACGATCACATAACAGAATACCTTCCAATTTATTTGGAGGAACATCATATGCAGATACGGCCTCCCAAACACTCTCATCTCGGACAATGGGACCCAGTTCAAGAACTCCTCTTTAGAAAAGTATTGCTAAGAGTGGGGATAAAGCAGTTCTTCTCATCTCTTGGCCGACCTCAGGTAAACGGACAGACCGAGGTCACGAACAAAACAATTCTCGATGGAATCAAGAAGAGGTTAGAAGATGCGAAGGGAAGATGGACTGAAGAGGTCTGCGCTGTGTTATGGGCTTACAGGACCACGGCAAGGACACCTACAGGAGAAACCCCGTTCATGTTTGCACATGGCTCAGAGGAGGTCATACCAATAGAAGTCGGGCTCCCAACTCATAGGGTTCAGACCTATGACCCCGATAAAAATGGGGAAGAGAGGAGGCTAGACCTAGATATAATTAAAGAAAGAAGAGAAGACGTGGAGATCAGGCAAGCAGACTACCAACAGAGGGCAGCGAAATTCTACAACCAAAGGGTGAGGTCAAGACTCATCGCAGTGGGAGATCTAGTGCTAAAGAAGACCTTACATAAAATAAACAAGCTCCATCCAAACTGGCATGGTCCCTACAAAGTGATAGAAGAGGTTATGCCCGGCACTTACAGGCTAGAAAATCTAGAAGGAGAACCTTTCGCTAACCCATGGAATGCTGATCACCTAAAGAAGTATTACATATGATGTTGCAAAGAATTTTATGTAAATGTACCATCTTATTATGAAGAGGTTATTAATAAAAGATCAGTTCCCATGACGATTCTTACTACATTGTGCACTTATGGCAGAAATTATGAGGATAACATCTTAGGTGATGACCTCAAACCTTCATAACACCAATCAGTGGTGACGAGGTCTGATCTCAGACACCATAATGAGATGACCTCAGACCCTTAACATCATTAATTTGGTGAGATTAATTATGAGGATAACATCTTATGTGGTGACCTCAAACCTTCATAACACCATTCAGTGGTGACGAGGTCTGAGCTCAGACACTATAATGAGATGACCTCAAACCCTTAACATCATTAATTTGGTGAGATTAATTATGCGGATAACATCTTAGGTGATGACCTCAGACCCTTAATATCATTAATTTTATGAGATTAATTATGAGGATAACATCTTAGGTGATGACCTTAGACCTTCATAACACCATTCAGTGGTGACGAGGTCTGAGCTCAGACACCATAATGAGATGACCTCAGACCCTTAACATCATTAATTTGGTGAGATTAATTATGAGGATAACATCTTAGGTGATGACCTCATACCTTCATAACACCATTCAGTGGTGACGAGGCCTGAGCTCAGACATTATAATGAGATTACCTCAGACCCTTAACATCATTAATTTGGTGAGATTAATTATGAGGATAACATCTTAGGTGATGACCTCAGACCTTCATAACACCATTCAGTGGTGATGAGGCCTGAGGTCAGACACCCTAATGAGATGACCTCAGACCCTTAACATCATTAATTTGGTGAGATTAATTATGAGGATAACATCTGAGGTGATGACCTCAGACCTTCGTAACACCATTCAGTGGTGATGAGGTCTGAGCTCAGACACCATAATGAGATGACCTCAGACCCTTAACATCATTAATTTGGGGAGATTAATTGTGAGGATAACATCTTAGGTGATGACCTCAGACCTTCGTAACACCATTCAGTGGTGACGAGGTATGAGGTCAGACTACTAGTTTGGTTTAAGCAAACACCATTGCATAAACTTCAGAGCCAAGAGTATCACGACATACATTCAACAAAAGAAGATGATCCTCCTCAGAGAATGAAACATTCAGGGATTGTAAATATTCAAAGGTTACAAAGATTCCAAAAATAAGAACCATGTTCATTCAGAAATTATAAATGTTCAGGGGTTACAAACAAGCTTCACAATGTTCACGGGTTACAAACAAGCTTCACAATATCAGGGGTTACAAATAATATTCAGAAATTATCTCTAAGGATTTGTGGGGGGAATGCTGGTGTCTTCATCTTGGTTAGGGTAGATGACATTAGTCACCTCGACAATGTCATCATTGTGGTCTGCCCTTCCAACCTCAGTGTCGTCCAATGTTGCAGTCTCGGCAGGCGCAGCAACCTCCTCCTCAACCTCCTGAAGGGCCTGGGCAAGTTGGAGATTAGCAAAGCTAAGGCCTAAGAAATCAGAGGCTTTCAAAGTTCCAGCCTCCTTCTGTAATACCCCGTATTTTTATGCTATATTAATTTGGGGATTTATCAAATTTAATGTGACGGTTTATTTAATAAAAATCCAGAAATTAATTATGTAATAATTATTAACGTGACGAGAGTTAGTAATTATGGGAAACTTGTTGAATATTACTAATGAGCATAGTAATACATTTTATTGGTTATATTCAATGTCATAAGTGAATTAAATGACTATTTCGGAAATTTAAGTCGGGACGTGCCCGTGTCACGTCGGGACTAATTTTGTTAACTAAAAAGTAAATATTTTATAAGTTGTTCATATGGTCGTTTTCAGTGCGCCAGCGCGTCCGGAAGGGTCGAGATAGTCAGAAAAGTGTACCCGGGGGTTTAGTTTGGGCCTCGGGGCGTTTTTAGGCCTAATTGGTGCCCCGGGAGGGCATTTTAGTCATTTTACATAAGTGGGTAATTAAACCCACGAATTTCAGCCAACCTATATCAGCCATTAGGTCAGCCTCTTAGGGTTAGAACATTCACAAATCAAGTGACGGCCATTGGAGAAGAGAGGAGAGAGCTCCAAGGCAATCCAAGGCCAAAAAGCCACCGGTTTGCACCGCCACCAACACCACCCCGTAGATCACGAGTCGAGGAACGCAGCCATACCAAAATCAGCCGTGAATCTGCATACCAAAATCCCAGGCAAGTGTTTAAACTTGTTATTTTCGTTGATGCAATCTTCATGTTAGTTTAGGAATGAATTGTGATAAAAACTATGGAAGAAAACCCCATTTTTATAGAAGAACCCATGTAGTATTGATGTATATGTTGATTCTGGAAACCCTTGCCATGTAGAGGTAATAATCCACGAAATTTGGTGATCATAATAAAGAAATATTGGAGAAAGATTCATTAGAAATCTGTTTAAGAAAATTCTAGCGTTCTTGATAATTGGACATGATTTTAGGTTGAAAATCCATGTTTAATGATACTTATACACATACTTTACGTTATAAACACCTGGTATAATGTTATGATGATGATAGTAGAATTTTTGGGACGATTAGAATGGAAAAACATAGTTTTGGATGAAGAAGTTTGATGAATCCCGTAACTGCATTCTGCAGAATTTTGCCCAGACCTGCTTGATCGATCGATCGAGCCTAGAGCTTCGATCGATCGAAGGTTCGATCGATCGAGCCCCAAGCTTCGATCGATCGACCCCTCCTGGCAGACTCCTATTTCCCTTGTTTAATTAGTTAAATTAAGTTTATCGTGAAATAATTTTTGGGCATTCTAAATAAAATGTTTTGGGAGACATTGAGGACCAGTAGGGTATATGAATATATGATGGAACCTTTAATCTTCAACTAGAATGGTATTTTTGGGATATTTACTTTAGGTTGGTAAGTTTATGAATTCAAAGGGTGAGGTGCGTAACAGAGTTACGTTGGAAATCTAATAAAGTCACTTACTGAATTTCAGATTTGTGGGGATATAATCCACGAGGGTTAGGTAATAAGTGAGAAAACCCTTCGAGTTAAGGTTAGGAATAAAACCTTATACGTAATTCTATAAATGTGAAATTAAGGATAAATGGTATAATTACGGGTGATGAGAAGAACCTATATAAATTTGATAAAGTGGTATATTTATATGATTGTGTGTACATATATTATATGCATGTGCAAAATCATACCCACGCTACTTGCTATCCCCGAGGTTTCCGCGCTGGGACAAGTCTTATCTCGATGGGACCTTTATGGGGGCTATTGACTTGTACCCTAGAAGATAGATATCCTTGGTACAGGCTATCGATGTGATAGTTCAGACGGTCCTAAGAGACGCCGGTATGTGCCATCCTCTTAGAGACTTGGAATCTATGCTTCGCTTCAATATTGTTTGTGTATTTATGTTAATACAATTCGAGAGTGATTCCGAATGTATTCCCCTTAATATGAGTGATATGGGGCTTTGGATAGTAGAGTATGCACGCACCATAGTTTTATTCGGGGTGCTGCTATATATATATATTATACGAGTAGTTAATATATATATGAGATTATGAAATTTGAGACTGACTACTGTGATTTGATAAGTAGGACATGATTGTTGACTCATATTATAAATACTTGTTTTGAGAAAGTATAAAATGTCACGGGTACTTTATAAATTTTTACGAAGTTAAAAATAGAGAACTTTGGCTACAAATTGGAACATCTTTTTAAATTGAAATCGTGTATTGTAAATCTTTCGAGTAATCTAAGTTAAGTTAAATCTTTTAGAAAGACTAGTATGATAAATGTTAAAACAAACCGTTGGGAAGGTTAGTGCGATAGGTGTGCACATTAGAAGAGAGGTGAGTATTTTCTCAAGAGAGGGACGTACTAATATGTTGTTGCATTGGCCTGTATCAATTTATATACTTGCTAAATGTATTTTAAATCAAACACACTTTCGGGCTCTGACCCGTTTCTTTTTATCTCTCTCTCTTGTATATATATGTATATTTTCAGGTGCCCAGCCACAGGGGCATCTTGATTAGGATCCCTTGAGAAGAACGAGCTGCAGCTTAGGTGGGGGTTGCAGGTCACTTGAGTAGACGGCTTCCGTTATTGACTCCACTCCTAGTACTCTCATTTATTGGGCACGTGTCGCCCCTTTTCATCATTTCATTTGTTGTTGGGACATTTATATTTCAGTTATTTTCGGTATTGTTCTATGGGATTTATTCAGGATGGATTTGTGATTTTAGTTTCATATGTTGACATTCGATTGACGAATGTATTATGTTATTTGGCTTTTTGTGGTGTGATTCTTAATCGTAGAAATGTTGTTTTAAATAAATAAATCTTTTTCTTTAATTAAAATTTGGAAAGTTTGTATGAAAAATGTTTTTGACACTTAGCTTAATTATTTAGGGTGTTAAATTGGAAAATTTATTTTATCGACGGTGATGCTGAGAATGAACCAACTGTTAACCTTGATTTAATTTAATAAAGGAGTGATCGCCCGGTATTTAATTAGGCGGGGTGTCACACCTTCTCCTTGGCAGCAGCCCACTTGGTAGTAGCTTTGATACCTCTCTCGAGGTATTCAAAACCAAAGCCCATGAACTCATCAGAAGTTTTGTACTCAGCTATTATCCCCACAGAGGCGTCATCGAGGGCTGCCTTCACGGCCGAGCTGACCTTCTGCTGCAGACTGTCATCCTTGGCCTTCAGAGCTGCAACATGGTCCTTCTTAAGCTGAGAGACCTCCTTCTCCAGTCCCTTCACCTTCTTGTCAGACTCACCCAGCTCAGACTTCAGGCGGTCAATTTCTGCGTTCAAAGTACTTTGGACCTTCTCGGCCTCTTGACCCTTCTGAATGAGGGGCAACTTCCTCAGAGTCCAGTTGGAGAGGTGGTGCATAGCTGCCAATCCCTACAAACTTTATGATCATGAGTAAGTCAGAGATAAATCAGAGGTTACACTTGGAAATTACAAAGAAATATGAGGTTATACTTAAATAGATCTGTGGATGCCGAACTCAATCAGCAAGGGAGTATCCAATGACCGAAAGAAACGCTTATCGGCCTCGGTCATCGTAGAGCCGAAGGCATCTAGGGCCTGCAGACTGTGGCCGACGATTCTTTCAGTAATCTTCAATTGCTCTAGACAAGCCGACAAAGCGTCTGCTGAAGAGATTGGGATGGCCGTATCAACACTCTTTTTCTTCTGCCTCTGATCCTCAGGGGCATGATCAGTTGAAGCCCTCTTCTTCGTGGCTTGGGGCTTTGAGGTAGAGGGAGGTGGAGGAGGAGCATTTAGACCCGCCTTCTTTGCGAGCCTCGTCAAGCTAGGAGTAACCATTTCCCAAAGCTCGTCTGAGATATTCTCTGGGCGCTCTGTAAAAATTAATAGATCTGAGTTAGAGAATCAGATATAAAGAAACGCAGAGGTTCAACTTGGAATAAAAAAATGCTTACCAAGCTCAGCAAGGAAACTTCCACCTAGACCTATCTCAGAGAGGTAGTGGGGGGTCATCAAATGCTCGAACTTGACAAGTAGACCGTGTATCCCCAGATCTTGAAGGGCTTTCACCTTCTGAAGGTTTTGCGGGCTCAGACTAGGGTCGGCCCTCGCAGACATTATGACCTTACCCCATCTCACGGGCATCCTCGACTCTAGAATAGACGAGGGTACACATGGGCTAAATTCCCATGGCCCAGGAGCGAAAAAGTATCGAGGCTTCCAGTTGTGGTTGGAAGTCTGAGTTATTTGGAGCATCTTTTTCTCAGGCTTCCGAGATACAAAATGATAGTAACTCGGATGATTTTTAGCCGAGGAGGGAACATAACAACCAACAAAGACCTGAACTGGAAGGTCTGAGTGGTGGACTGCCCTCCATAAGACTATGACCCCTATTATAACCCTCCAAGCATTGGGAGACAGTTAGGAAGGGGCCAAATTAATGAAGGCAAGGATGGACCTAATAATGGGATGAATGGGCAAACGGAATCCTATTTGAACATCTGCTCATACAAGAAGATCTCACCATCTCGGCCATTGTAGTCCCTCTCTTCCCTCAGAGGTTTCCTAAGCTTTATTGAGGGACTGATAGAGTACAGATATCTGAAGCAAAGAAGATCTACCTCAGTAACAGTACTCTCAATTTTGGCCGCCTCAGAGACGTCGACATCACTCTTAGAGTCATCATCATCGTCATTATCTTGCTCAACGTTGGCCGGAGCAGACGTTGATGGATTACTCGGAAACCTCTGAGCGAACTCAGCCCCGGTGACGGCCGATAGAGGAATGACGTCAAGAATGGGTGGAATGGCCACACTCGGCTCAACAATCTCAACCTCTGAGGAAGAGGCCGAGGTGCTCGAGTTATTATGGGACGAGGCTCGACTAGATACCTCGGCCTGATCAGGGGCCTGATCTTCCCGAGTTGTGAAGTCCATGGCCTCCTGGAAGGAATCAACAGACATGGGGTCTGAGGTAGAAGACTCAGACTCAGACATCGGTATTGGATCGGAAGGAACCTCTGCCTGATTAAAAGGTTCCGAGGGACCAAGATATATCACCTTCAGAGGTGGTGGAAAGATGGGTCTAACAGGGAATTCTTGTGACCTACGAGCCTCCTGTGCTCTCTCTATTTGCCTAATTTTTTCTAATGTCTTCTCTATGAGGGAAGGGAATTCCTCAAGAAGTTGATAGAGGGGTCTGAGAATTAGAGGAAGAGACTACACTTTAAAGATTAAGTGACAAACAAGATTGACCAAGGGAATAAATCTATTTAAAGATCAAACTACCCTAACCTAGCAAGAACAGTTCGCCTGAAACTATGGTGGTCTCACCGAAAAGCTCAGAAAGTCGCCAGAAAATACAAAGAAAAAGGAAAAAGAAAAGAAAATAAAGGCAAATGAAGGGAGGAAGATACCTGAGAATGAAATAATAAGGGAAGCGAAGAAAATTCGAAGAAATCACCACCAAGGACCTCTGAATGCTAATCGTGAAGAGAACACCTTTAGAGAGAGAAACCGTTGAAATGCAATCGTGTAGGAGAGAAATTTGAGGAAGGAGGGAAAAATGAGGGTTCAAAACCCTTAAATATACAGGCGCGATTTCCAAGGCCCATCATTGCCTTGGGAGCCCCAAAGGTGGCTAATAACACACACTTGCCAAGAAAGCCACACTTCAACATTGGACAAGTGTCAAACAAATATTGGATCATATTAGGAAGGCCTTGGAGATGTGAAAATCCCACAGTCACCTCCTCTCACATGTAACTAAGGGTTGGGGGGTGATTGATATGCCCCAAGTGTGACCTCGTCTCAGAGACACCAACCTCGACCGAGATTATGGCCGACACTGGATAAGCCTTGGGCATGTGACATCAGCCCTCGGCCATAGCAAGGTCGGCCCAGGCCGACACTACCACCAGCCTCTCCAAAGGACATTGCACACATCACAAGGATTATCAGCACTCTCGTACACCTATGAATGGCAACCTCGTCCAGATATAGGCCGAGCTCGCAAGAAGCCTTTCTACTAACAACCTCATCAGGACATCAGTCGCTGCTCCAAGCATAAACCAGCTCAACCTCGAACAATGCCGACCCCTATCCATTGTCTCGGCTTAATATGAGCCGAGACCTTCATGGCCACCTCGAACTGAACGAGCGAATGGACTTTACCAACCTCGGCTCGTACCAGGCCGAGGTCATGACCAAGCACGATAGCCGAGCATCTGCTGATATTTGGATTAGGGCACGTGGACACAAATCAGTTATAACAAGATTATTCCCCACACGTGGAGAGAATATTTCATCATCATTCTCTACATGTGACAGTGACAGATGGCTTCTCCATATTGGTGAGGCCAACACACACATGTACATTACATGCATGGGGGGTACATTACACCCCCTAGGTACTATATATAGAGGTCATCCTCTACCTTGTAAAGGATCCTGAAATTAGCAACCCTAGCTGAATGCTGTTATGAAGGTCTGAGGTCATCACCTAAGATGTTATCCTCAAAATTAATCTCACCAAATTAATGATGTTAAGGGTCTATGGTCATCTCATTATGGTGTCTGAGCTCAGACCTCGTCACCATTGAATGGTGTTATGAAGGTCTGAGGTCATCACCTAAGATGTTATCCTCATAATTAATCTCACCAAATTAATGATGTTAAGGTTCTTTTTTATGACATATTTCTCACCCTAGAATTGAAAAAACTACCCTCAAACATAAAATATGCTTATTTGGGAGAGGATGAGACAATCACCGTTGTTATCTCCTCGAGACTAAATAAAGATAAAGGGGGTAAGCTATTATCTATTTTGAGGAAGCAACATAGAGCTTTTGGTCGGTGCATCACTAATAAAGGGTATAAATCCCCAAATTTGTATCCATAAGATCAACCTCAAGGAGGACATGGAGCCTTCGAGGGAGATGTAGAGGCGTTTGAATCCCACGATGAAAGATGACGTGAGGGCAGAAATTATTACGTTATTGGACACGGGCATCATCTACCCCATTTCGAATAGCAAGAGGATGAGTCCTATTCAAGTCCCCCCGAAGAGGTCGGGAATGACTGTGGTAATAACGCAAAGGGTGAGATTATTACTCAACTTCCACCTCCGGGTGGCACGTTTGCATTGATTATCGGAATCTCAATGTCGGCACTAGGAAAAATCTATTTCCTTACCATTTATCGAACAAATGCTCGAGTTAGTAGCGGGGCACCCATTCTGGCTTTATCGATGGTTTTTTCGAGGACAGCCAAATTTAGGTGGATGTGCTAAATCAAGAAAAGACCACGTTCACATGTGATTTTGGCACGTTTGCCAACAAACGTATGCCTTTTAGATTATGTAATGCACCCACGACCTTTCAAAGGTGCATGATTAGTCTTTCTAGCGATATGGTCAAAAGGGGCCTTGAGGTTTTTATGGATGACTTTAATGTCTTTCTCCCCTCTTTTGACCTTTGCCTTGCTAATCTCGAGAAAGTGTCAGCTCGTTGTGTGGAAAAGAACTTGGTGCTAAATTGGGAGAATTTCCATTTTATGGTTACCGAAGGAATAGTTCTTGGCCACATAGTTTCGTACAAAGGTATTGAGGTAGATAGGGAGAAAATAGACGTCACAGACAATCTTCCCCCACCTAAGTCACTAAAGGACGTGCACCCTTTCTTGGATCACACGGGTTTTTGTCGGAGGTCCATTAAGGAGTAACATCGCTAGGCCCTTAAGTAACCTACTTGTGAAAGACGCACCCTTTGAGTGGAATGAAGCATGCCAAAGTTCTTTCGAAAGCCTAAAAATCAGGATCGTTCCCTCTCCCATTATGCAAGCTCCGGATTGGTCCCTTCCATTTGAGCTTATGTGTGATGCGAGTGATTATGCTATAGGGGCTGTTTTGGGTTAAAGAAAAGATTAAAAGTCCCACGTCATCTATTATGCTAGTTGAACATTAACTGGACCACAACTCAATTACTTCACTACAGAAAAAGAATTGCTAGCCGTAGTCTTCACCCTAAACAAATTTTTCTCTTACCTTGTTGGTTCGCCCATTACATGCTTCACCAACCACGCGTCTCTTAAGTACCTCCTTTCCAAAAAGTATTCTAAATTGAGCCTCATAAGGTGGATCCTACTCCTACAAGAGTTCAATCTCTCCATAAAGGATAAGAAAGGAGTAGAAGATGTCGTAGCCGACCATTTGACAAGGGTTTTGTCTAACGTACCTAGTGATCCCATACCCATAGACGAATACTTTTCGGATGATAAATTATTTTCCATTCCTTCTCTCCCTTGATTTGCAGATATAATGAACTACCTTGTCACGGGGGTCGTTCCCCCCGATTGGACACCATAACAGAGAAAAAAGTTCCTCACTTGGTCGCGCATGTTCTTCTATGACGATCCCTATGTGTTCAAGTATTGTGCAGACCAAATAATACGAAGACGTTTATCGGATGACGAGATACCTAGCGCCGTCCATTTTTGTAATACAAAATCTTATGGAGGCCATTTTTTGATGAATAACATGGCCGATTAGATTCTTCAATGCGGTCTCTATTTGCCCACAATTTTCCAAAATGTAAGTGCTTATTACAAATCTTGCAATAGATGTCAAAGGATAGAGTTATCACTCGACGAGACATGATGCCATTGACCCCTTTTATCATGATTGCGATATTTGATTATTGGGACATTAACTTTATGGGTCCTTTCCTCCCTCATTTGGATTCCTATACATCCTTGTCACGAAAGATTATGTGTCCAAATGGGTTGAGGCCATAGCTAAGAAGACAAATGATAACAAAGTGGTGATAAATTTTTTACAAGAACACAGACTTTCTCATTTCCAAGCTCCAAAGGCAATAATTAGTGACAACGAAAAACACTATTGCAGTAGTTCATTTGAAAAACTCATGAGAAAGTATGGGGTCGTCCATAAGGTTGGGACGACTTATCGCCCCCAAATGAACGAGTAAGCTAAGATAAAAAATCGTGAAATTAAGTACATTCTAAAGAAGACCGTTGATTTTAACCAAAAGGATTTGTCTCTCCGATTAAACGATGCGTTATGGGCTTGCTGGATCGCATATAAGAACCTCCTCGGGATATCCCCATTTCGCTTTGTCTATTGCAACACTTGTCATCTCCCCATAGAGCTAGAGAGTAAGGCATATTAGGCGATCAAGAGGTTGAACAATAACTTGGATAAAACCGGTGAAACACACAAGCTTCAATGGAATGAGTTAGAATAAATATGCAACGATCCGTATGAGAGTGCTAAAATATTCGAAGAAAGAATGAGACTCGCGCATGAGAAAATTACCCATCAAAAGGAGTTTCATTCGGGTAAAAAAGTGCTCTTATACAACTCCCATTTACACTTGTTTTTCGGCAAGTTTTGTTTGCCATGGACTGACCCATTTGTTGTGAGATAGGTGTTTCCCCATGGAGTCGTCGAGTTAGAAGATCCTAAGGGGGATACACGTTTAAAATGAATGGACAATGCCTAAATCCATATCTAGAGCCATGTGTTGAGTAAGCCGACACAATTTGGTTGTCAGAACCCCATTTATAGGGTTGAATGAGCTTAAAGGGTCGTCACGACCCCGACGCGTATGGGGTGAGTAGGTATTATATACTAGTGAGTAAAGTTAGTTTAAGATAGTTTAGAAGTTCGTAGATGTTATGAGGTAGGAAGGTTTTGAGCATCATATTGGGTTTACACGCACAGGAGTGCATACACACATTTTGAGAGTGAGGTTGAGGTGTCCCGAGGTCCCGAGTGTTTAAAGAGGCTTGATGTACATTAAAGAGGATAAATTAATGTTTGGAACACTTAGAATGTGAAAAATAAGGCAATTTTGAGGTTTGAAGAAGAGAGTTTGGCAGAACCGCAGGTGAACCGGTTTATTTGCACATTCGAACCGGTACAGATGACATGATCATATATTATTTCCCCCTTTCCCAAATTCTTTCCCCTTTCCTAATTCCTTCCCTACGAAAATACTTCCCCCAACCTATTTTTCCACCTTTTTCCTTCCCTCCACCCTTTCCCACCTCCACCTTTTTCCTTCCCCCTAAATCCTAACTGTTCCTAACCTATAAAATCAACAATTTTCCTTCCATTTACTTACCACCAAACCTCTTCTTCTTCTATACTCTCCAATTACTCCAATCTCAAATTCCTTCACACCATGGCCCCCGTCGCAATAAACAACTTCGCAAATACGATTCCACCACCATCCTTCATAAGGGGGTCCGCCATGAGTTTCATTCCCTAAAAGAATGTGATTGGTTCAAAATTTACTTCAGGACCACCCTCACAATCCATATTGAGCGTCGGGTCAATTGAAATGAGCTGCCCGACGAAGTCACCACCCTCTTCCATCGTCGAGGGATGTTCACTTTCTTCACCCCGCCATACGATCGGGTATATGATAAAGACGTGCGATTTTTCTATGCAACTCTCATTCAAAAATCCCCCACTCTATATTAGTATTTTGTGAACAACATCCACATCACATTCTCCCTTGATATTATCCAACAAAATATGGATGATAAAAAGGTCACTTTACTCGAACAACTTGCGTATCCGAACAACGGAGCACCGCACACTAAATCTGAATGCATCACGTGCATGGCCCCGAAGGAGGAGTGGTTCCAAGATAATTTCTTGATGGGAAGGCTACCGAAGATAGTGCGCTACGTGCACCTCATCACTTGTGGCACAATTCTTCAAACCACCAACGACTTGGTGGTCCACCAATGCTACGGAAATTTTCTTTACCATTTCCTCGACCCGACAAACTATATCAATCTCACCCAACTTTTCCATACAAAAATCATCCGTGCGGCATATGATGACAAAGGTAAATAATATTTTTCGTATGCGTGCCTTAATACCGAAATCATGTACGACACCGGGGTACGAGCCCCTAACTCGCAAATAAAAGTTTCAAAACCGATTGGGGACACTTCCACCACCCGAAGTGCTCGTCAAATGTGAGTGGCCCACCCCATCCCACTAGTTATTGTTGAGGAGGAGCCTATTGAGCATGATGCCCCAATGACCGATGCAAGTGGAAATCTCGAGGAGGAAGAGTATGATGAATCCGAGGACCCGAATTACAAGCCCCACTAGACAGAGATCTACCGTTGCCTTAATAACTTGGATGCTCGTCTCAACACTTTTACGTGTAATTACCAGTGCGACATGAGCATGATGATTAAGCTCCATCGGATATGTGTCCAATGCGAGTCGCACCAAATGTCTCTCTCCCGACATACTTTTATGATCCATTGATTCTAGCGCACCCGACTCCTCCCATCCTCCGCCACAGTAGCTCTCACGTTGTTTGATGTTTTTTATGTTCATAGTTTGTGTAGTTATTACATGATTCAAATTGCTTATTTTCCCAAGAACTATGTATTTGCTCTACCTTTTCTTTGTGTACTTATGTGGTGGTTTTAATGGAAAAGTTGCATTTGAAATATTTGTATACTTTATTTGTTGCACTTATTATATTTTCTTATTTAGATTTTAGTCCTTTTGATTGAGGACAATGCAAGAGTATAAGTTAGGGGGGTAACAAGTGCGTCTTTTAGAAAAAAAATCACAAAATTTTAAAATGTCCCCCCAAAAATTGAACATGTCAAAAAGTTCGATAAAATAGAAAATTTCAACATTTTCCCAAAAAAAAATTGAAAAAAATTCGAAAAAGTCAAAAATATTTTTCTTCAAAATAAATAAAATTTTCAAAAATATCACCAGATTTTTATATAAAGTCCCAATTTGGAAAAATCAAGAGCACTAAGCCGAAATTGACAAAAAGCAAAAATTGAGCGAAAATTAAAGACTTATCGAATAAATGTGGGGATTAATTAACTCGGTGCGATTTCGAGCCTATCGATTTTTGTGAGTAATTAAATCAATCCGAGTTAATAGTTAACTCAAAGTTCGATTCAACGTTTGTAAATTCATTGAAGATCTTGGTTTCTTTGTTTTGATCGGTTACGGAAAACGTATGAGATGTCATCTTGAAAATGCGTTAAAGTATCTCTAAATTAAATGTGTTCTCGTGATGCATATGGTAAAATAATGAGTAATTCAGATAAATGATATTAGGCCATCGTTTGTTTACCTCAAAATATTACCCATGAAAAGTTATGGAAAATTTTACCTTTTGCAAACCCAATTGAGCCAAATAAAAATCCCAATTTGTTTGATTAACCCGATAAACCCATTTAGCCCGGAGTTGTGACAATAGGAAAATTCATGAAATAAGTCCAAATGGTGAAATAAAAAGGGGCAAGAAAAAAAAATGTCAACAAAAAATAGAGAAAAAAGTAGAAAACTAAGAAAAGCATGAAAAAAAATTTCGAAAATGAAAATGGTCGAAAAAGTGCCAAAGGACACTGTAAGCAAAAATTTTCAACTCTGAATTTCCCAACCATTTTCATATTCCCTAATATCCATTACAATCTGAGAAAGTCCTAATCGAGTCCGAGTAACGCATTTAATTACCACGTGGGGAGGTTAATACACGAAAAGATAATAAGAGATATTAATTGGTGCGGAATAAAAGATGATGTTTCCAGTTTTCCAATTACCGTATTTTGAAGATAATATCTTTTCACCATAAAAATTCCGTCTTTCAAATTTGTGTGCATGCATTTGTGCTCCATTATATTTACTCTCATAAATCACGTATACTGAGATAACTAGCCACATTTCGAGTGATTCATTTGTGAGAGTATCTTGTGAGAATTAAATCAAAACAAATTTTTAGAAAGTAATGTAATAATAAATCGATGGAAGTTAGCGGTTTAATTTTTGGCTTCACACACACACACACACACACTTCAAATTGAGACAATTGAATATAAATTTACGATGACTATTTTTGGTGAATTTAAATTGTACAATTTTTAAGTATTTTTATTTTTCTTTGATTCCAAACCGATTTTTGTGGGTATACTCACTAGAAACCCTCACGACACACCACTCGTCCTACTAGGCAAGCCTAGGGGTTTAACGGCTTGTTGCATACCCTAAATTCAATAGCTTATTCTATCCCAATTAAGTTTTTACAAATTTCTTTAACTCGTACTCTTATCCTTTTACATTGCTCGGGACGCACAACATTCCAAGTCAGGGGGATTTGATAAGGCGCCAATATTTCATATTTATCGCCTTAATTTCGGTTCTTTTATGGTCCCGTGCATTGTAAATAGACTGGATTTATCTCATATTTATTCTACTAACTCTCTTTGGGGATTATTTCGTGTTTTGTGTATCTCTCATGTATTTTACAGGTATTTCATACAAGTTAGTGCGGGAGAGAAATCAAAACAGTGAAAGAAACCAAGTAAAGGGGAGTTGAAAGGCATTTTTGGAATTTTGCATCCATAGTTCGGAGGCAGAGCCAACTAGAAAGTTAAAGAGTACGAAATAATAGTAACACTAAAAGAAATGGCGCCATAATCAGAGCTACGAATGAGAAGTTATGCGAATTTGAAGTTGAGAATGAAATCTAGAAGAAATAAGAGAAAATACAAGCTAAGGCAACAAATTGAGCCAAGGCGAACCAGTTCACCTGACCATTCGAACCGGTTCGGAGTACCCGACACGCAAATTTTCCCTTTATGATGATTTTATTTTTGAGTTGTATGAAAGTGGGATTCTTGCAAAAATGATCATAAGAACTTATAGTTTCATATTAGAGAGAGTTTTATCAGTTTTTATCGTAGCATTAAAGAGAAAGAGAGGCAAGAACCATAGCTTTCAAGTCATGCAATAAGATTACACATTTGTGGATTAATTCTCAAGATTTAGGATATAAAGTTTGTCTTCTCTACTTTATTCTTAAATCTTCTTCCTCTTTGCATGTTTTGTTTATTTTATGGGATTTTAAGAACTCCATTCATGTTTAGATATAATTTCATCATGGTTTTTACTACATGCAACGTTAGAATTTCGTTCATTACCCATATCACCATTTTTGGCTAAGCGATTAGCAGGTTGGGGTAAATGAACCCAACCTAGGTGTTACAAATGAATTTAAAAGCGAATAAAATTCAAGTAACAATTCAAATTATTGATTTCTTATCGAAATAAACATTCTAGATCTTTTAATTAATTCCATTTACCCTAGGTAATCGAAATGTTTAAGGATGCATTATGAGTTTCGGTAATTTGTCATTCGCATTAAATATAATTTTTGATGTTATATTATGAGGAGTAAAATCCCCCCATATATCAAATGCTTATAAAGTATTTGATGTTTCCTTCAATTGAGAATTAGGTTTTTGAAAGTTTTATGTTCTAAGTAATCACCGATGGTTCGGGGGAGTGTACTCCGACTCCTTTTTCTCAAATTGATTTAAAATCACTTAGTTATTCTCGCATGCATGGTTAATTCTCTAGTTTATTTAATCTGCATTAGTTGATAGGAAAGTCTCGCAAACAATCATCTTTCCTTTTCTTCCTCCGAGTCAAACTTAAGGTTATTCATTGGTTCTATTCATCATTACGAGCAATCGTCCTAGTCCCAGAGTTTGACATCCAGTTTATCAGATTATTACTTGTGCGACCGACTTACACTTGAGCGGTACTCACACATGTTAGAGACACATTTATTTAGTTGTGCCACCTTCATAGAGAAGACACTCTCGTTCGACCTCTGCATTTGGTGGATAAGATGAGCTCCAGTAAGTGAGAAATACTTAGGAGATTGGGATCCACTATTCTACCTTATGTTCCAGATGTTCCCACTGAGGGGATGGAAAAAGTTTTGGGACAACGTCATGCCCGATGAAATGGTTCCTGCTTTGACATTTGCAATACATAACTAGTAAATTGTAATGACGGTGCCTATGCATTTTATGATTTTGAATAAAATATATATGAGTTGTTTGTCCTTACTTTAGTCACATAGTTATGACCTATCGTAGTTTTAGCATAATGATTATGTGGCCGGCTGTATGCCGACCAGTCTGCTTGTCGAGTTACAAAATTAGATAAACCCGAGTTGTCCATTATTAGGTTCTATTAACACACTTATGGATTTCCAAATGGATCTATGTCCTTTTAGACTAAGTGTTTGAATTAGTTGCCATTGGCAAAAAAATTATAAGATTTTTCCTCGACTTGGTCTAGTAAAACTTCTTGCTCTTGACTTCAAATCATAAAGGAAGTTTTTAAAGTTTGGAACTTCCTTTTCGTAACTTGTCAAAGTCGATGTCATACATGAAGTTTTGCCAAATCTTAATTGCTTTTACTGAAAGCTTGATTATTGGGCTATTTTTTACAGTATCATTTTCTTTTAACTTTTAAGATTGCTACATCTCCCACTCCCTAACAAAAAACATAAAAAAGAAAGTCAAATAATGATCAATTAAAAATTTCTCATTAAGAGTGAAAATAGTTGCTACATGTGCGTTGAAAACTTTGATTCAGAATCATTGATAATATTTCCTAAGATGCTTGTCATTCCAAGGGTTCTTTAATTTTTCCCCATCAAGTGTCTCCAGGCATTAGGTGCCTGGTCGGATGACAGCAAAGATGCGATATGGACCATTCCAATTAGCCTCCAACTAGTTTTCATTCTCGACCACCTTTCCTAAAACATAGTCTCCCTCCTTTAAGTTGCTTGGCTTCAGTCTTCTGTTATAAAACTTGACAGTAGGTTATTAATAGGCAGTTACCCGAAGTGTAGCATTCTCCCTTACTTCCTCTACCAAGTCAAAACTAGCCTTCTCATGAGTTCACTTTTAGGAGAGATAAAGTTTATCACTATGTGATTAGGTAAACTGATCTCTATAGGAACCACAACTTGGGTTACAAATGCAAGAATGTATGGAGTTTTACCGGTACCTGTACTTGGTACGGTTCTATAAGTCCATAAGATACTATGTAATTTATTGATCCAATTTTATTTGGCACCATCAAGCCTCTTCTTGAAACCATCAGGTAATGTTTGTTGGTCACCTCTGTTTGGTCATTGCACTAAGGATGTCCGAGCACAGAGTGTAAATTTTAGATCTTAAATTTAATGCAATAATCCTCAAATTCCTAGTTGTGAAACTCAGTTCCATGGTCTGTGATGAAGTCATATGGCATGCCATATCGGCATATGATATTTTTCCATATAAACTAGAAAACTCTTTCATAAGGCATCTCAACTAGCGGCTCAGCTTCAACCCACTTTGTGAAGTAATCTATATCCATGACCAAATATTTAAATCGACATTTTGTCTTCAGTAACGGACCAACCAAATTAATTCTCCATATGGAAAAAAGTACAGGGAAAGTGATTGGTGTCAGATTATCCCCTAGTCTTCAATGTATGGTGGGGAAATTTTGGCATTTGTCACACCTTCTAGCATGTGAAGCATAGTTTGCCTTCATGGTTGGCCAGTAATAGCCTTTTATGTCCACTTGACGTACCAATGATCGTCCTTCTGAACGATCTCCATATGATCCTTCATTCACTTCTTTAATCAGGTTTTTTACCTTAGTGGAATGGACACATCGGAGCAAGGAAATGATGAATCTTCTTTTGTATAAGACTCCTCCTTCTAGTACATACCTTGTTGTTTTGTGCATTAACTTCCTCTCCCCTTTTAGGTCTTTTGGCAAAAATCCTTTTTTAATATAGCCTTTGATTGGACCCATCCATGAGGGGCCCAAGTCTACTGATAATAAGCTGATAAACTGTTCATCAATACTTCTGCTTACTAGGATTTCCACAGGAATGGCCCTCCTTAATTCTGTTCTAGTTGTTGAAGATAGCCGAGCAAGTGCATCAGCTCGGAAATATTCAACTCTTTAAATTCTGATCATTTTGATTGCGAGAAATTTAGAGATGATGCTTTGAGATTTTGCCAAATACCTTTAGCTCTCCTTTGACTCCATATACCCTAGTACTTAATTGATGATCCGTTGAGAGTCATTGTGAGCGATTATTTTCTCGACACCCAAAGACAAAGGTAGTTCCAAGCCTATAATCAATCCTTCATACTATACCTCATTATTGAAAGCTTAGAATTAAAAATGAAGTGCATACTCCACATCTATGTCATCAGGGGTGTTAACAATCAATCCTGCTCCACTTTTTATTATATAATCTACATATATTTTCCAGATAGGAATTTCTTTATCGAAGGCTCCTTCGCTCAAAGATCCCTTCTCGAAAACTTTATGCCCTGCTCTACATACTGTTTTGCAACTTCTCATGAAGTGGATGTTTTTCGTTTGTCCACTTTAGAACTTACTTTCATGAAAGTCTGCTCGGCTTGGCTTAGCATTGATCTCTCTTTTAAGGAATTCTACTTATCCATTTGATCGACTGTTCTTTCTTCGTTAGTGAACTCAAGTATGAAGTCTTCCATCACTTGACCTTTTAATGTCGTTCTTGGATCATAGAGTATCATACTCTCCTAGTTCCACTACCCAAGCTATCAATCTCCCTGACTTCTCTGGCTTATGGATAGCTTACGCAATTGTAGGTTAGTGTAGACCACAATGGTGTGTACTTGGAAATATGGTTTCATTCTTCTTGATGCTTCAATGAGGGCCAAAGCCAATTTTATCAAGTGGGGATATAGAAATTTTGTTCCCTTAAAGGCCTTACTATTATATCACACTAGTTTTTGAACTCCATTTTCTAATCGAATGAGGGTCGAGCTAATCATCGACTCAGATACAGCAAGCTAAAAGTATAACCTTTTTCCCATGAGTGGTTGAGAGAGTAGTGGTGGGGATCCCAAGTATTTTTTCAACTCTTGGAAAGCATTTTCACATTCTTATTCCACTAAAAGGTTTTCTTAGTACCTTAAAGAGGAATAGACACTTGTTAATAGCTCGGGAGATAAATCGGTTAAGAGGTAATACTCTTCTTGTCAACTTCTGCGTATCTTTCTTGCATGAGGGATAATGTATATCGATCAATGCCTTGATCTTATCCAAATTGGATTCAATCCCCCTTTGATTTACTATGAATCTAAGGAACATTACTTCTTGTATGTCGAACACACATTTGGTTGGATTAGCTACATCTTATTCTTCTCAAGCTGACCAAAGTCCTTGATGTGGTCGGCATTTATCTTGATTTTAGTAAGCATGTCATCAATATAGACTTCCATAGTTTTTCCAATCTTCTCTTCAAAAACTTTATTCATCAGCCCATGGTATGTTGCTCCAATGTTTTTAAGCCCAAGAGGCATAATGTTGTAACAGTAAGTACCTCGTCTTTTGATGAATAAAATATTCTCCCTATCTTTTGGCTTTATCTTGATTTAGCTGTGTATGCATCCATGAAGCTGAGTAACCTATGCTCGGTTATAGCATCGACCAACTGATCAATTCTTATCAAGGGAAAATGATCCTTTGGATATTCCTTATTGAGGTCCGTTAAGTCAACTCACATACACTATTTATTCTTCTTCTTTCTCACTATTACTACATCGGCCAACCAATCCGAGTATTTGACATCTTTGATGATTTTTGCTTTCTGTAACTTGTACACCTCTTCTTTGATAGACAAGTTCTTTTCAGGACTGAACACATGTCATTTCTTCTTGATCGGCTTGTCATCTTAGGTGATGTTCAACTCATAGCATATGAATTGTGGATAAATTCATGGCATGTCTTCATGACTCGATGAAAATACACTATTCTGTTCTTTAAGGAATTTGATTAATTTTGAAAATTGCCTAACAAGTTATTAACAAAAGTTAAAATTTAGGTCAACTCTGACTAAACTTATTAAAGAAACTCTTTCTGAATATAAACACCAGATGTGTAAAGATTTAAAACAGACTTAAACTGAAGATTCTTGGTTACTCCGTATATAGAAATAAAAGCCTTATTAAGCCTTATGTACCCTAACCAGTATAGAAATAATAAAGAACTGAAAGCAATAAAATACACACAAGATTTTTTACATGGTGAAACCCCATATTAGGGGAACATCCATGGTGACCTCTACGCAACAAATCAACTAAAAACGAATCAAGATACAAGTATACAACAAAACCATAAAATCAAAAGAAAGGAAACGAAGTATACATAACCTGAGCAATCCCTCCAACGATGTACTTCTCTTCTTCTTTGATTTCTCTTGATGGTTATCCTACTCTTTATCCTTTTCCTTATTAATGATGTGTCGACTCAGTCAAGATTGATCTCCTTCTCAATAACACACTTTTTTTATGTGTTTAGCATGTGAAAGTGATGTAAGTGTGTGTGCCTAAACATGCAACAATTTAACCCACACACACTTAACCGTTATAGACCAGTCCTACAAATTACAGATGATCTAAATGAAGATTTTGTTTTAAAATATAGAAAATCAAACTTATTATCAAAGATTATTTCAGATCTGATCATTTTTAAATCTTGGAAAACTTAGATCTAAAAAGATTATTTATAAACAAAAATTTTACAAAATGTAAAGTTATGCTAAGAGATAAGATTTAAACGTGCAAGACGATCTAAGTCTCTTTTTCTAGTTTTAAAACAGAGATGGGAGTGGATCTGAAATTTTAAAAACTTTTAAACCAAGATCCAACGAGAGATGATTTCTAAAAAAATAGAAATTATAGAAAATTAACTAGAGATGTCGTGAAATGTATCACAAGGTTTAAATCTCAAATTTCTAAAAAATAAATGAGATTTTCAACCACGTGAGGTTGTTATAAGAGAGATTAGTCTATTAAAGGAGGTTGTATGAAATTCTATACTAAAAAATACTCAACCTTACAACTCATAGAAACCTTAAATGATTGAAAGTGAAAAAACAAGGTTTACACAAGAAGTTTTAAACAAAATCCTTCTTTCTTTAAAAAACCCTAACAACTTTTGTGTGTAGAAAATAGAATTTTAAAAATATTTTGGAAAAGTTTTCATGCAAAATGATTTTCTCTCTGATTTTATTCTCTCTTTACTCTTTTTTTTTCTCTCATACTCTCTAAAAGTTCAAAAATGTTGAGACAACGTTCCCATTTATAGCGAGAGCTGAAGAAGGTTCTGGAAACTAGAGATCAATCCAACGATTGAGACTAAGTCTACTAGATGATGCTTAATATAACCTCCCATAATGCACCGCTCAAGTAAAATAAATTGTCTAATACCGGTAAAAGTTAAGCAATCCTATTGGTTAAGAATGGTTGCACTGGGATCACTGAAGGCAACATGTAGACCGTAGATAACATTGGATCAGTGGATCGTAATTGCCCTCAAATATGTGAGATAGAGAAAACACACTTGTGACCAATGAAATCTAGCCATTTGTGTACACATGTTATTTTCTTATTAGCCAACAAACGTGAGATTTAAATTCTTAAAAAATCCTATTCGCATCCCCAAATTTTTATGCTCGTTTGAGAATTAATCCAAAAGGTTTTAAAGGGAAGTTTTAATAATTCAATTAAAGTCCCAAAAATGTTAAAATCAATTTTAAATGTATAAAAATCAATTTTAAATGTAATATGAGTGAAACATGATCCTAAAGTGCGTGGTTCACTACTTTTTGATTTATATACCAGGCTTGAGATTGTTGAGGATGTATTTGATGCAGTATTTGTAGTACTTTGTTGAAGGGAGGATCAATTCAAACTAGAAAATATTTTTCCTTTATATCCAAACTAGTTGAAACTCCTATGTGGTATAGACTCCTAATAAGTCAACCATATAGTGTGTTTCAATCTCTTTCTTTTGGACATTAGAGACAAAATTACCTTGAGTTCATTGATAACCATAAGCAAAAAAAATATCCTAGTTCCCTATACAAAGATCTATTCTACCCAATCCCATCCTAGAACCGAAGATAAGATGAAGAAAAAAAATTACATAACTCAACTATAATACAGACCATTTCCATAATAAAAAAATAAGGTGGATCAAAAGTTGTAATAATGCCTGAAATGAAACACTTGAAATTGTCATGTTAGTTGAATCATAGAAAACATATAGTGCAAGGTTCTAAGATATGTACTCAAGACTTCTCGCCCATTTTGTCTCAAATAGATAATGCGTAAAAATATAAGAGAGAGAAAATAGAATTATTCTACCAAATATTAACTCATAACTAGGTACATAGCAGGGGTCTCCTATATAAAATAGAAAAAGGAGACGTCTTTTTTCATTTATTACACAACCATACCCTAAACCCTCAGAAACCAATTATAACCAAGATATGTACCGAGGATATGACTAATATGAAGAATTTATTATTCAAGGACTATCATCCCTATGGCTTTCCTTAATGATTCAAAATGAGTATTATCCAAGGGTTTAGTAAATAAATCAGGCCACTATTTTTAGTGTTTAGATACTCAATTTCTAGTTAATTAGATTCTACAAGTTCTTGAATAAAGTGATGTCTAATTTTAATACACTTGGTGCTTGAATGGTGAACATGATTTTTAAATATGTTAACAACATACTAATTATCGCAGAATAATGTAAGTTTGTCTTACTTAATGCATAATCACATAACATTTGTTTAATCCAAAGCATTTGTGCACAACAGCTACCAATTGCTATATACTTAGACTCGACAGTAGATAGAGATATACAATTCTTAACATATTTTATAATTCTTTTAACACATAATAGATGACATTATTTAGGTGAACATTAATAGCGTGCACACACACAAACCACATACAAAATATCAGGTCTGGATGCAGTAAGATATAATAAATTTCTTATCATGCTGCTATACAAAGTAGGATCAATATCTTTCCCATGTTCATCTTTAGTTATCTAAATTATAGTGCTCATGGGTGTTCATGCAGTTTTGGCATTATCTAAACCAAACTTCTTAACTAACTCACTAGCATATTTGGTATGTGATATAAACAGGCCATCACTACATTGTTTAACTTGTAAACCCAAAAAATATTGTAACTCCCCCATTAACGACATTTGAAATTGCCCTTGTATGATATTAGAAAATCCTTAACTTGTTCAAGGTAAGTGGAACCAAAAATGACATCATCCGCAAAAAATTATGCAATCAAAACCCTATTGCCATTTTTTCCAATAAATAATGTATGGTCATTGCCGCCACGCCCAAACCCTTTATTGACAAAAAAGGTTGAGAGGCGTTCATACCAGGCCCTAGGGGCGTGCTTTAAGCCATATATAGCTTTCTTTATCTAAATACATGGTTAGGGTCAAAAGGGTCAACAAAGCGTCTAGGTCGTTCAATGTACACTTCCTCTGATAGAATACCATTAAAAAAGGATGATTTAACATCCATTTGGAAAAACTTAAATTGCATATGACAAGAAATGGCTAAGAGGATACGAATAGACTCAAGCCTTATTACTGGAGTAAAATTCTCGTCAAAATATATTCCATCTATTTGAGAATATCCTTGCGCGACCAACCTAGCCTTATTTCTAATGATAACCCCAAACTCATCGATTTTATTTTTAAAAATCCAATGGTTGCCAATAACACTTTTGCCTTCGGGCCTAGGGACTAGATACCAAATATCGTGACTCTTAAACTGAAGTAATTCCTTTTCCATGGTATTTATCTAGTATAATTCATTAAGGGAATCATTTACATTCTTTGGTTCTACAAGAGAAACAAAACATGCAAAGTTTGCTGCATTTTAGAGTTGGGATCTAGTTCATTAGGCTCTAAAGGGTTACCAATAACCTTTTCTAAGGGATGGTCTTTAGAACCCAGGTTGGTACAGTTAGAAGCTCAGGTGGCAATGGGTCAGTTATCTGAGGAGAGTCAATTTTAAAATCATTTTTTGACTCATCTACTATCATTACTCTCGACACATGTGTCATATACAATTATGTTTATTGACTCCATCATAACTTTGGTACGTAAGTTGTAAACACGATATGCACTACTTTATTGGGAATGTCGTACAAAAATTACTTTCTCATGTCGGGTATCAAATTTAGAAAGATTGTCTCTGTCTTTACATACATAACAAATATTCTTGATGGTTCTTAAGTATTTCAAGTTAGGTTTCTTATTGTACTAAAGTTCATAGGAAGTCTTTTTGGCATTTTCTATAAGGTAGACACGACTAATAATGTGACATATTATCTCGACTGCCTCAACCCAAAAATATTTTGGCAATCCTTTGGCGTGTAACATAACCCTAGCCATTTCTTGGATTGTTCTATTCTTTCACTCAACAATATCATTTTGTTAAGGTGTCTTAGGTGCACAAAATTCATGTTGATAACCATTACCAAGACAATATTTTTCCATACCGGAGTCCTTGAATTCTCTACCATTATCACTATTTATGTGAGATACTTGGGTGTCCTTTTCATTATCAATTTTTAAAAGGATTTTAAGAAATTCTCGGATGGTATCCGATTTATTTTTCATAAAATCAACCCAAGTAAATCGCGTAAAGTCATCCACCATCAAAAGGATGTAACTGTTACCACAAAGGCTCACAGTTCTAGAAGGATCCATTAAGCCTATGTGGAATATCTCAAGAGGTTTAGAAGTTGTAATGTCTTTTACTTTCTTATGAGCAGTCTTACTTATTTTCCCTACATGCCAAGGACTGCAAATAGTGTTAAAGGTATTTTTCATTTTGGGTAAACCTTTAACTATTTCTTGGGAACTCAATCTACATAGGTTATCAAAATTAGTGTAACCTAATATGTTACACCATAGATCATAATCGTCTAATTTGTCTATATTGCAAGATTCATTACTTAGAATCATTGTGTAATAGTTATTCAGAGTTCTATTTCCTGAAAGAATACAATTTCACTCTTTCTTTAAAATCTTGCATCTAGTTTTACAGAAGGTAACTGTGCGATCGAAATCAGAAACTTATGACATACTAAGCAAATTGGCTTTGAGACCTTTTACCAACAAGACGTCATTTAGAGAAGGAAGACCCTCTTCATAAAGTGTTCATTTACTAATGATCCAGGATGAGACTTCGTCGCCAAAAATGACACTAGCTCCTAGCAAGTCTGTCTTATTAGTTAATCTAGTCTCATCCCCAATCATGTAGTCAGAATACTCGGAATCCAAATACTATCCAGTTGAGGTGCATTCGGATCTAAATGTAGTTATAACCACATTACACCTAAGCTGTGGTAAAAGGTCATCTTTTTTAACCCAAATGGCTCTGGTTATAATTTTTTCTTTCTCCTTCGACTTATAAAATGTTTGAAGAGTCTTTCTCAATGATTTCTTCCTAGTTTGAGGTCCTCCTTTTTTCTTCCCATAGTTAGAGTTTTTAGAGGTCTATCTAGGGAGAGCATATGTATTTTTACTTTTCCTAGAATAGTTAAAGTTTTTGTAAACTAGTGTGAACAGAATGTTTGAAAACATTCAGTAATGGAGTGACTATAGACATCATAATAATTACAGTATTATTGCAAAGTAGGCTCAACTTTGTCTTCTAAGTCCTTGAAAATAGGTTTAGACATGTTTAAACGATGAGGTTTAATTGCAACAGTCTTGCTACTTTGTCAAAATTCTCTTATAGGGGGACAAACATACTTAGCCTTACCATTAGGTTTCGGCTTTAGAATATACACACTTTGAGTTGCTTAAGAGACATCAATGTTCAAAATTCCTTTATGAGATTTATCAAAAGTCTGGCCTATTTTAACAAAGACTGTTATTGAATCTTGAAGATTTGTCTTTGTTTCTTTAAGATTTTTATCAAACCCAAGACAAGTTTTGTCATCAAAATTAAGTTTGCTAGAAGTAATGATTTTGTCATGAGCTTTAGCATTAGTCTCAAAATAAAGACATTTCTTAAAAGAAGTTGAGACCTTTTGTTTACATTCTTCTAATGCCACTAAGGTAGCTTCATACCTTTCTTTTAAAATAGAATTTTCCTCAGAAAAATCCTTCAGTTTGAAAACATATTCTTTTGTTTCTGTCTCATGTACGACACATTGATTTGTGTAATCCTCAACATTTTTCCTAACAGTATTACTGAATTTTTCAACACGTTTACTTAATTGTTTCACCATTTTTTAAACTTGGCACTCCTTTTAAGGGTCTTAATGTACAATTCTTGTATGTCGGGAAAATGATCTTCAGATTCACTAAGTGATGTGTGTGATGTGTCTCCTAACTCTTCAATTTATGTAGTGGTACTCATACACCTATCCAGTTTGCCAGGAGATTTTTCACTTTAACTCACACTTATACTATAAGTATCAAGATCATTCATCACAATAGTAAGTATAGCATTATCAGTAGGAAAGGATGCTTTGTCATCAAAATATATGGATCTTAGCAAATAAAGACACGCATGATTCATTAACATTGAATGACTTAGGTTCATCCTCTTCTGTGTCACTAGAGTCATCCAATGTTTTACACATAAGCGCCTTGGTACTGTTATTCAGTTTAGTCCTAAATTTACTAGAGAAGTGTTCCATTTTACCACATTTATGAAATTGAAGAGTGCTAAGGTCTTTCTTAGGTCTATAATTGTTGATAGAAATATATTTATATCCATTTCTATCATGTGGTCTATAACTTTGAAAGTTTTGATAACCAGATTTCCTTGTTTGGAAACAACTAAATTCCTAAAATTAATAATTTTCTTAATCTATTTACTCATCGGGGAAATTTAGCTGTCAGGGCTTTCTAAGTCACATTCCTCATCTAATTCTAGGTCATAGTTAGGTAAAGCCATTTTAGGAACACTTAACTGAGATGAAAATACAAAATTAGAAACAGAGGATCTTTTACTATGTGAGGTCATATGTTTTTTATACGCTAACTCCATTTCAACCGTTCTAAGTTTTCTACTCAATAAGTCAGGAGTTAGATTGGGATCATCCAGTTCTTTAATAGCATATCGCTTATTATGAAACTTAGTAGGTAGAGATCTCAGAATATTAAGCATAATTTCTTTCCTATCATATACTATCCCATTTGCATGTAGTTTAGTGATAATATCAGTCAATTTAATGTAAAAGTCATCAAAAGATTCAGTTTTATCCATCATAAGGGTGTTATAATGTTGAACTAGCATTCGTGTCTTCCCATCCATAACAAGCTCATCACATGAATGGGTAGTGACAAGGGTGTCTCAAGATTCTTTGGAAGTTGTACATATAGATATGCTTTTAAATTCATGCTCATTCACATGCATAAAAATACAATTTTTACCCTTATTATTACTAAGTGACATTTTCTTTTTTTCCTTAGAGAACTCACTAAGACTTTTCTTAATCCTTAGTGTATTGGTTTCTGCAAAAGGCTCAGTAGGGTGAACATAACCTTTTTTAATCATCACCCACATTTTATTGGATGAAAGAAATCATCATTACCGCCTACTAAGGAAAATTGTGTCCATCAAAGAGGGGTGGTCGGGATAGGTTACCAGGATTCTCAAATCCATTAGAAAAATTATTTTCCAAAAGAAACTTCACAAGTTTTAGGATCAAAATTATTTTGAAAAATCCTCTCTGATATCACTTGAAAATCACTTAACAAGTTATTAACAAAAGTTAAAATTTAGGTAAACTCCGATTAAACTTGCTAAAGAAACTCCTTTTGAATAAAAACACAAGATGTGCAAAGATTTAAAACAGACTTAAACTTAGGATTGTTGGTTACTCCGTTTTAGAAATAAAAACCTTATTAAGATTTATGTACCCTAACCAGTATAGCAAGAATAAAGAACTAAAAGCAGTAAAAAACACACAAGATTTTTTACGTGGTAAAAACACAAATTAGGGGAAAGATCCACGGCGACGTCTATGCCACAAATAAAAAAATCCCCTAAAATGAATCAGGTTACAAGCATACAGTAGAACCACAAAATCAAAAGAAAGGACACATAGTATACCTAACTTGAGAAATCCCTCAAACGGTGTACTTCTCTTCTTCTTTGATTTCTCTTGCTAGTTGTCCTTCTCCTTTTCCTTCTTAATGATATGTCGACTCAGTCAAGATTGATCTCTCTCTAAACACACTTTGTTTAAGCGTTTAGTGTGTGAAAGTGGAGTAACTGTGTGTGCTTAAACATGTAACAATTTAACCCACACACCCTTAACTGTTACATACCAGTCCTAAAAATTATAGAGGATCTAAATGAAGATTTTGTTTTAAAATTTAGAAAATCAAACTTATTATTAAATATTGTTTCAGATCTGATTGCTTTTAAATCTTGGAAAACTTAGATCTAAAAATATTATTTACGAACAAAAATTTTACAAAATGTAAAATTATGATAAGAGATCAGATTTAAACATGCAACACAATTTAAGTCTCTTTTTCTAATTTTAAAACGGAGACGAGAATGGATCTAAAATTTTGAAAACTTTTAAACCAAGATCCAATGAGAGATGGTTTCTAAAAAAAATAAAAATCATAGAAAAACAACCTAGAGATATTGTGAAATGTATAACAAGATATAAATCTCAAATTTCAAAAAAGAAATGAGATTTTCAACCACGTGCGGTTGTTATGAGAGAGATTAGTTTATCAGAGGAGGTTGTATGGAATTCTATACTAAAAAACACTCAATCTTACAACTCACGGAAATCTTAAATGATTGAAAGTGAAAAAATAGGGTTTACACAAGAGGTTTTGAACAAATCCTTCTTTCTTTACAAAACGCTAACTACTTCTGTGTATAGAAAGTAGATTTCTAAAAAGATTTTGAAAGAGTTTTCCAACGAAAGTATTTTCTCTCAGATTTTTTTCTTTCTCCACTCCTTTTTTCTCTCTCAACTCTCAGACTCTCCAAAAGTCCTAGAATGTAGAGACAATGTTCCTATTTGTAGCGAGAGTTGAAGGTTCTAGAAACTGAAGATCAAACCAACGACTGAGATTAATTCTACTGGATCAAGCTTAATCTAACGTCCCACAATGCACCAATCAAGTAAGCTAAGTAGTCTAATACCGATAACAAGTCAAGCAATCATATTGGTTAAGAATGGTTGCAATGGGATCACTGAAGGCAACATGTAGACCGTAGATAAAATTAGATCAACGATTGGGAATGGCTCTCAGATATATGAGATAGAGAAAACACATTCGTGACCAATGAAATGTTCCCATTTGTGTACATGTACTACTTTCTTATCAGCCAACAAATGTGAGATTTAAAGTCTTAAAAAATCCCATTTACATCCCCAATTTTTTGTGTCGATTTGAGAATTAATCCAAAAGGTTTTAAAGGGAAATTTTAATAATTCATTTAAATCCCCAAAACTTTTAAAATAAATTTTATATATTTAAAAATCAATTTTAAATGTTTTAAAAAAAATTCAAAATTTATTAAAAATAATTTTAAACATACTAAATGTAATATGAGTTCAATATGATCCTAAAGTGTGTTGTTGACTAACTTTTGACTTACATACTAGGCTTGGGATTTATGAGGATGTACTTGATGCAGTCTTTATAGTACATTGTTGAAGGGAGGCTCAATTCAAACTAGAAAATATTTTATTATATCCAAACTAGTTGAAACTCCGATATGGTACAGACTCCAAATAAGTCAATTATATTGTGTGTTTCAATATCCCCCTTTATATATTAAAGACAAAATTCCCTTTAGTACATTGGCACTCGTAGGTAAAAAAAATCCAGTTTCTTATACAAAGATCTATTCTGCCCAATCTAATCCTAGAAGCGAAAATAAGTTGAAGAAAAAATACATAACTCAACTGTAATATAAACCATTACCCTAATAAAAAAAAAATTAATAAAAATCTATATGAATGCCTGAAATGAAATACTTGAAATTGGCATGTTAGTTGAATCATAGAAAACATATAGAGTAAGGTTCTAGGATATATACTCAAGCCTTCTCCTCCGTTTTGTCTCAAATAGACAATGGTTTTTTTGGTCTTTCATCATCCAGGACAATTATTTCAGGGTCCTCCACAACCTGTCCTTTAATCGAATCAGCCTCTTCGTGAGGATCTAAGGTCTCAATCTGGTAGGTCGTAGTGATCTTTTAGACTTATTCCTTGTTGGCTAAAGTATAATAACAATCTTTGCTTCAGTTTGGTTTCCCTTCACAATGCCAACCTTATAATGAGTGCAGAATTTCAAACACTAATCGACAGTGGACGATACTGATTCAAATTTTTTCAAGACGACTTTGTTAATGATCATATTATAGGCTGATTGGATGTTATTATCTAAGATGAAGAAACAGATCCTTTTGGTCCTGCTAGTGGTCCATGTGCCGATAAGAACATTCAATTTAATAGTTCCTAACGGGTATACTTTTTCTCCTAAGAAGCCTATTATGGGCATGTGGTAAGGTTTCAACTTACTGTCATGTAATCCCAAACAGTGGAAATAATTGTAAAACATAACATCGGCTAAATTTTCGTTGTCTACTAAGATTCTGGACACCCTTGTTTCATGTACTCTCATAGTGACGACTAAAGGTTCATCATGAGGGTAGAGTAATCCAGATAATCCATCCTTAAATAATTGATTACTAATTTGTCTTTGTTCACCTTCTTTAGACGACCATGTACTTCATCAGATAAGTTGATTTATCGAATATATGAACACACCTTAGCCTCATTCAAATAGGATTTTCTCTCGGCTTACCCATCGCCACCACCAGCGCCTCCTCATATAATGAAATGGTAACCAAAAGATATCATTTTTATATTAAGTTCACGTTCTTGAGGTTTCTTCGACAGATCTGGATAATTAACTGAATCATCATCCTGACCTCTCTTCTTATCCTCTCTGCTTTTACAAGGAGATTCTGATCGTCTCCTGGAATCTCTCCCCTCCTTTCAATTGATGAACTTAGAAAGTTTTCCATTATATTTTTTATTTTTTAGGTAAATAGAATTATCTGTAGTATGCTCGTGATCCTTGTGGAACTCACAATACTTAGACGTATCCCTCATATTAGGAGAGGACTTCAACTTCATTGGCCAATTAAGATCCCTACGTCCTCTGATCTCTTCTGGAATATGATTCATGATAATAGTTAGAGGAGTGTATTCATATTATTTCTTAAATTTCTTAACCTTCTTATCTTTTTGCTCCTTTTTGTCAGTACTCCTATGATTGCTGGCTTTAGCACCTGGTATATGCTTGGCGGCCAAAGCCTCCCTGATGTTCATGATTTTATCAACTTTAGCCATCAACTCAATCATGGTTTTGGGGGGTCCTTGGAAAGTGTATAATACAACTTCTCGAGGACCAATCCACTCATTAAAGAAGTAATAATAGTCTTTTCTTCATAATCCATGACCTCTAGATTTTCACTATTAAAATGAGTTAAGTGCTCACAAGTGGTTTCACATGGTCAATAACATAAGTTCCTGATGAATAGCTCGGCCAACTATTGCAAGCTAGATATTTATCCTCATGGCAGATTAGTGTACCAAATCCAGACTGACCCAGTAATGGTGCTTGAGAATGCACGACAGTGCATCTCATCCAAGATAGAATAAAATTCAGTTGTTGCATGGAATTTCTCTATATAAAGGATGGGGTCAGTCTTAGCATCATATTTGGGAGTAACTAAAGGAGTCTTGAACTTGACCGACATGGGGAAATCCATAATAGTTGGAAAGAATGGTGATCCCTTCACGAAACTCCTCTGTAATGGGTTTTTGGACTTAGATAATTCTTTTAGGAAGTCTTCTAATTATTGGATTGATCATTTCAAAGGGTAACCGACTGGATTAATTCTGAATAAGGCCTTTCTAACGGTTGTATCATGTGTTTGTACTGAGCTCTTTTCTAAGAAATCTACTCGGCTCACACGGATCCTCGTATGCTAGCTCAAGATCAGATAGATCCTTCTCAATGATCTTTTAATCTAGAGGGTTTCCTATGGTGTCCCCTATTAACTCAGGGACCCAGGTGATCAAAATCAAAGGCTTTACTAAACCTTTCTAGGGTGCTCGATCGTTCTTGAGTAAAAGATCGACCGTCATAGTAATCAGTAAATCTGAATAAAAGAGGTTATCCCAGGGCGATAATTTTGGTTTTGCAAGGATTCGAAATATCTAGAAAATCTTCTATAATTTCTAGGAGGTGGAGATGGCATTCCCCTCATAGTAGATAGGGCAACAATGGGTCTGACTTGAAGATTTTGAGTAAGCTTTCATACGGCTTCTTGAATTACTTCTTGCACCTTGGCAATGTTGAGTAGAATCCCTTGTAAATGTCCTACTCTAGAAGGAGCAGAAGGACTGAAAGTGTTACCCATAAAAAGACTATCTTCTGGGATGTCTGTCATCCTTCAGAGGTATGAAGAATGGATTTTTGAAAGAACGTGGTAGGAAATAACAATAACTTGTCGTGGTTCCCATAGACGGATCCAATATATTGATGTCTAAATTTAGGCTACTGTTGGGTTACTTATTTGAGGATCGGTCTTAGATTTAGTTACCAAATTTATAATCACATATACAAAAAGTAAAAAAAATAGAAAAAGACTCAAGAAGTTTGTACATGGTTCAGCTCAAGAAACCTACATCAATGGGGGAATGCCACTTGTGATTTAGGATGTTACATTAGTCTCTTGGTTACAATATTTAGGGTTTAACACAAAGAGTTTATGTTTGTGTGTCCCCCTATTGCTGGGGGTAGTGATATATTTATAGTAAGTAGAAGTTCAAGAAATGAAATTCCTTTATAACTTAACGTATTTACACCTTTACATGATAATGTGTAGTTGGACATCATCTACGTGCATGTGTATGGTGACTATTTAGTAACCCATATGTGTCTTTTCATCTAACTAATGGTTCACATTCCTAGCTGTGGTCGCCTAGGCAGCCAACCAAAGGCTGTTAGGGCCGACCGGGTGTACCCGAAGTAGAAATTCAAATAGTTATGTGGACAAGTGTCACTAGCTCATTGGTCCACGTAGCCTAATGAATTTAGGATACAATTTTATATATATATATATATATATATATATATATAGAGAGAGAGAGAGAGAGAGGGGAATAATATTAAATGTCATTAAATAAACCAAGTTATTTGGAAACATGTGACTTACTCAGCTAAATATAGATTTGTGAGACGAGTCAATCAAGTGTAAACACATGTGAATTTTGTTATTAATTCAACTTGACTAAATAAATTAATAATATTATAAATTATGTAAAACCTAAAATATTATTGAGGCAATTTGATTACTAGTACGATTTAATTGACTCAAAAGTTAAAAGGCTAATTTAGTTAGACCTTAATATTCAAAGTTTCTATCACATTATTCTTTTATACTTTTCCTTTTGGTAAAATCTCAATAATATATTTTTTATAAATGCAATTGGTTTTTTCTAGTAAAGGAAGACCGATAATATACATAATTAGGATAGGCTTGTTAACAAGTCGGATTCAAACTATATCTAGTACATATAATCCATTTATAAATAAAATAATCCATTGTTGGGGATATGGAAATTACAATATTACTAATTGGCCCCAAGATATGAATGCGATATAAGAAAGGGGACAAAGAATTAAGTGATTCGATAGATTGTCCTGCCTAGGTCCACGGAGAATGGAGGAAGGTGTTTATTAAGTGAGAATAAGAGGGTATGATTGGAGTTCTTGGATTTCTAGCTGAGATTCCAAGCCGCGATTACAAGAGTGCAGTTGATCGTACCCCAACCAGTTGGGGTGACTTATATTTATAAGTGCAACTGCCCTACAAATCTAGGTATCTCCTTTGCTTATCGCCTATCTTCTTTGATCTTATCTCTGAAGTGGTAGTGACACACCCCAACCCAGTTACTTATAATTAAGTTTGAAAGTCAAGGTGAGTCAAATCATAAATACCTTAACTAAACTATTTTCTCGAGTATTCTTTTTCGTTAACAGCATGAAGCCATAAAGCCAAACTTTTCACATATTTTAAAGTGATTATGCTTATTAAAAATTGCTTCAAGGATAAGTAAAATTAAATTACCCATTTTTCATTTGACCAAAATTATGGTTTATGCATGCTAAGCCAACCCGACCTCCTAGATTTGAGAGTGACATCATTTTACCTGAAACACATAACCATAGTAACCGTAAGCAAAAAAGCCCAGTGAATGCATCACTACTAAAATATTGCATAAAGTTAAATGCAATAAATCATATACATGTGGTAATACATAGGTACTTATCCGGCTCATTAACAATCATGTATTACTTATCCAGTCCATTCATAAAGAATTACCAATTATATACTTATCCAGCTCATTCGTAAAGAATTACCAACTTATCTGAATCATGATTCACATATCCTGTCTACAATAGACAATTCTCCCCCCATTCCTGGTCAAGGAGTAATCCCTTGTCTTTAATAGATAAATCTCCCCCATTCCTGGTCGAGGAGTAACCCCTCATTTCGGTAAACCGAAATGAACAAATTCATATTCAATATTATTCTGATCATATCCATAATCATGTATAATACATCTTACTAGTGAGTGATATTCATATCATATCCATAACCATGTGTAATACATCTTACCCGTGAGTGATATTCAAATCATCTCCATAACTATGTGTAATACATCTTACCCGTGAGTGATATTCAAATCATCTCCATATCCATGTATAATACATCTTTTTCCAGTGAGTACACTCACCTTGGCCACTTCATGTATTTTTCCTTTGCCTTTGTCCGACACTTGTTCAACCGGTTCTTCTTTCCTTTCAAATATAAATTCTTACAATATTAGTATAATCATAAGGATATTAACCATCCAAATAATACTTAAACGTAACTCAATTCATAAGCATCATATGATTCCATTCAAATCCTTTATCTTAAATGAAAATCCATTCACATTCATGTTACGACCTCTAACATATCTAAATCATAACCCGAACATAATTTAATTTCTTCTTGGTAACCCAATTTTTATCATATTAGGTTCCCAATGTAAAATACAACACATCATTTCAAGTTTCCTAGAGCAATATGTGTCCATTTCTTTATTATAAAGCAAATCTGCCCTATATGTTCCTTTATCGTTTAGTCAACTTACAGGAATTTTCATAATTTTTCTACATCATAACTTCCTGTGATATTCACCCAACATCCATAAACATATTTAAAAATACAAAATTAAAGTTTCATAATTTTTAAGATTCATTTGCCATGTCAAGCAAAACATCGAACACCTGGTGTGCATACTTACACCTTTGGGGAATATTTAATACCTGAACTTCAAACTATCACCAAAGATTCATTTCTTGGTATTTTCAAACGATTTTTGGATATGTAACACACATATGAGTCCTTGTTAATATCCAATTAGAATCACTCAATTCCAGTAAGTATACAAAAAGATATGAAAGTTTGAATAAACAAAGTTTCGAAACAAAACAATTTCAAGGGTTTACACATTCAACTTAACTTAAACTTTAATCTAATCACACTATATATCACGGGATCAAAGTTTAGTAAACAAATGATGATTTCTTGTCATCTATAACAGTAATATAAGAAAATAACAAGATTTTTCCGTTGGGATTACCTTCGGGGCTTTTACGTAATTTCTACGATTTTTCTCCAATTTTTCTCCTCACTTTTCTTCCTAACTTTCCAATTCTCTCTTCCTCTCAAGCCAAAATCTTTAATAGCTGAAATATGCTGAAGGAATAGCTTATTTCAAGCCTTCAAAGTCGGCAAAAACCCACCTCCTTCCTCAACCAATCAAAATCCACCATTTGTTAGCCTAATAAGACGAAATATCATTTAATGAATGAACATATTTGCCCCTTGTAAGGGACATTTTTGTCCATTATCAATTTGTATGTCGTACGCCATTACACCGTTGAATAAACTCAAGATCGCATCTACATCAACGGATCCGAATATCAAAGCATCTTCAACATCATAGCCTCTGCGTGAATGAACTTGGTAAAATTGTGTTTTTACGTTCCTTAAAGTTCATATTTAGTATTGGGAAATTTTTATAAAATGTTTTTTATAAAAATAAGAACTAAGTTTTTTCAAGCAAAATAAGGCTTTTAAAAGGATTTTATTTTTCTGAGAAAACCGGACCGATCCGCCCCATACCGGACCGATCCGCTTGCTGCAGATCCAGTATACCCCGGACCGCAAGCGAACCGATGGAGGCCAAAATAAAAGAACCGATCCGCTTGACCGGACCGATCCGCCTCAGAACCGGACCGGTCCGACTGGGATAAATTCGGCCAGATTCGCTGCAGATTTTTTAGGCTCTAAGTTTTCCTATTTAAAGCCAACTTCGGGGAGTTATTTTTCAAGACTTTTCAAGACGATTTTCAGAGTCCTAAATACTCTAAGTCTTCACCTTTTTGAGTCCCAAGACTCTTTTTGATTCACACCAAAAATCCCAATTACTTTTGTGAATCTTTTAGAACCCTAGAACACAAACTTTGTTGTTGTTCATCTTTGTGGAGAGATCTTTGCAACCGAGGGCTGCGTGTCATTGCTGAGGGAGTCTCTACAAAGTTTTATGGCTGCGTGTCATTAAGGAGAGCTGCGGTTCTTTCTTCGTTGTTTTGGCTGCGAGTCCTTGGAGGGTGCTGCGTGTATTCTCTTGCTGAGTTCAAGACTGCGTGTCTTTGTGGGTTTGCTGCGCGTTGATCCATTGCAGATTTCTCTATGTAATTGTAAGTTGCGGCTTGTATATTCATAGTGAAATAAAGGTTTTACCCGAAAGGGGTTTTTTCCTGAATTCTGTGTCTCAGCATATTTTTTTTGTGTCACATGCTTTATTTATGGGTTGACACACGCACCTTAGATGCATGTTTAGGGGCTGAAATTAAATAAGTGTGCTATATTAGAAATTTGCGAAGTTAATCAATTATCACACGTTCTCACCCCTGCTTCGTAATTCCATCATAACTTCTCGCTCGGACCTCCGTTCAACACACCGTTTGTTGTGTTACAACCATAACTCACATGTATACAATTATACAGTTTTGACCTTAAGTTAATTATTACATTATAAGGGTCAAAACTAGCCTCCAACCCGAACATTTGTATCAAAAACTTCACAAATTTGTGTTTGTGACTAACTTAATATTTCATAAGTTATGAAGGTAGGATTAGACTAAACACAATAACTTAAAATTATATATTCTAATAACACATTATCCCCATCCCATACGATAATCATGATTTAAACATAGTTTATCATAATCATAACCGGGTCGTCACAGGTAGAGTCGTAGTTGAATTATATTATGTTGTGCTAGGTTATGGTTCTTCTTGATTCTCTATTAGCAACTCCATGATATTCCGCTGACTATAGCGCCTCGACTTATAGATGTCACGTGTTATGCCACATGGTCTATTCGGACAAATATCCATTCAATAATATTGAGCCCTCATTGGCTTCCATGTCAAGTATATCCATTTATTTTTATATTATTCCACTTTATTTATTAATCTTAGAATAATTCTCACCAAACACATTAGATATCCTCACTTAACACAGAAAATAACACACCTTACTTAACACAGAAAAGAACACACCTTACTTATCCTCACTTAACACACAAAATAACACACCTTACTTATCCTCAGTTCAAAATAATTTAATTTTCTATTTTTAAAAAATAGTCAAACTATCACAGCTTTAGAAGCACTTTAAAAGCTATGAAAGTTTGATCGATTTTTTAAAAATAGCAAATAAAGTTATTTTGAGATTATTTTTGTATACGGATCCCTTTAAATGTTTAAATATCGCATAAAAAATTCAACTTAATTTTTTTTAATATTTCATTAAAATATATTTGCGCCAACAAGTATGTAAACTTGGTATGTATGAGAGTCTCTCTCTCCCCCCCCCCCCCTCTTTTTATACATACATACATATATATATATATATATATATATATATATATAATTAGATGTGTTTTTAATGGATCAAATTAGATTATCACTACACTAAAATGACGATTTTATAACTAACACAAATTTAATTTTCAAGTATTTACAACACTTACTAAATTTACAAAAGTTGTCAGCACTTACAAACGTTGGAAGTGTTGAAAATCGTTGTTATGTCTATGATTTAGTATACCCTTCTATTAAACTCACATGCATATTACCGCAAAAGCATATAAATAAATTCGTAACTTTGTGCTCCCTCTTCACGCTCTCTCTTCGCACTCAGTTCTCAAGCTTTGGGGAGGTAATGAAAAACTTCTTCATGCGGTTGAGGACATTGATGCATTAAAGAAGCATGTCTTAAACCTTAGCGTCAAAAGGGACTATTTGATGACCGAGGGATTAAAATTGGATCCTAAATGGGAAGAACTTTATGTTGTAACCAAGATAGAAAGACCAGTATGCTATTATTTGAAAGACATGAAAGGATAAGAGCTTCCTCACCTATGAAACATAGAACATCTCAATAAATACTTTTAATAATGAACTATATTATTGAAATGAAATGAAAAGAATCTTTTTGTTACATCTATTGTCTTAAGACAGTGTTTTATAGATTTACAAGGCTTCAATCCTTGTCTTTAAACCTAATGTCCAAGGACCCAATGTGAGTTACATGTCTTTCATCCTTAGATTCAAATAAAACGCCTGAGGTCCACTAGACTTCAAATAAATGACTCCAAGAACTAAATAGCTTTCATCATTTGTTCCTATGGGTTCTAAGGTCTTAAACGACTCAACAAGAATTGCAAGGAATCCATCATTGGCACGAACAAACAATTTATGATTGAAATGACCCCAAGAAAGAGTAAGGGAATTACTAAGGCTTCCATCTGTGATTCCACCCAGGTTGACTAAGGTTTAAGGGACTATAATGGTCAGCCAAAAGGACTCTGTTGCACCTAATTATGTTTTCAAATAAAATAAAAGTACAAAAAAAAAACTTAGCAACCGTCTCTCAAAACTTTTTCAGCCCTTGTTTAAAAATATTTCCCGGGGGGGGGGGGGGGGGTGAGAGTTCAAAAAGATGAAAAAAATCCCTTAAATAAATGGATACAAATTCTAAAAATTTTAAACCTCTAATATCAAAATATTTAGGGGGATAAGTGTTTATGTACAAAAAAATTTAGACTTTCGGTTTTAAAAATAAAAGTGCAAAGTCCTAAACTTCTAAGGCTTTGATCCTTAGTTAGTTATGTTTAGAGGTCTTAGGACCCTTAGTGGAACTTCATAATTTAAGGTTCTAAGGCGCTCATCCTTACCAAAACAGTTGACTTGTCATGGTCTTTGACCGTGACAAGTCCAGCTTGTTAAGGTCTTTGACCGTGACATGTTTGGGGGTGAAAACTTCTCTATCATGGACTTATAACGGTCAAAGACTATGACAAGTTCATTAGACTTGTCATGGTAATGTCACGGTCTTTGACCTTGACAAGTTTTATCATGTTCCTTGATCGTGATAAGTCTGTGACAAAACCAAAGTCCGTGACAAGTTTATTTGCCAAGGACTTGTCACAATTTTAATCTGTGACAATTCTAGGCAGAATTTTTAAAAAAACTATTGCGCAGTATGGCCATTGCCACTGTCTAGCAATATATTTGTGCCTATTATAGCAAAATTCTATATGTCCAAACAACACATATCCAAATAAAATAAAAATAATGTACCAAATCATGACATTTATAATCCATTTTCAAATAAAATATAAGTATAAATATCCGTATCCAAACCAACATGTACCAAAATAAAAAAAAATACAAATACAACCCAATATCAGAATAAAAAAGATAGAAATAATGTCATGAAGAAGGGTCTTGAGCAGGTCGGAGGAGAAAGGAAGGCCATACGATATATGAATTGAGACACCCCTCAATATACTGAATGTCACATTGTTCGCACAATCACAAAGGTGAGTTCTCCTTTTTGTCCACTACATGCATGACTCGCACTCTTGCCTCAAGGTCTTGGGGGAGGGGGGGGGGCGTCCATGAACCATCATACCCGGGTCAAAGCTCGAACCCCTCAACCCCCTCGCTATCGATTCCCCATAATATATGTCGAGTGTAAACATGCTCGGCCAATCGATTGTTGACATAGGCTGTTCGATGGGGGTCACGATGGGAAATGGATCATCATATGGAGCCGATTCCGTGCATATCGACGATGAAGCAGTGATGTCCCCTACCTCGTCCTCTTGTACCTCTACCTCCTTCTTCTTCCCTTTTGCCCTTGCCCAACTGACTCTTTATTAAGGCGTACTTATCAAGGACTGTCTCCTCCAACCATTATAGCTTATCGTTACGGGTGTCCACCTTATGTGCCAATCCAATATTGCTCGTCTCCATTCCGATGATCATAGACTTCTCTATCTGCGAGCTCACCCCCTAGTCCTCCCCCCCGAGATCCGTTCCAAGCACTTTGTTGAGGTTATCCATAGCCAAAGATGCTTTGTCGGCATCAGACTGCGACTCATGCACTTCCTTAAACTTTGCCTGAAAAGACATAAAGTACATGATTAGTTAATTAAGTAAATAAAAAAATTATAACGTAATTAAAAAAATTAAACATTTATAACTTACAATGGTGGCTGCGACGCTCGGGGCGACCTCCTTGTCCATGTCCTTTTTCATCTGAATTTCCACATAGGCATAGATCCTATGTGGCCTACTCCGAGGGCCACCCTTAGTGTCCTGAAATAAAATAATATAAAATTAGTAAGTAATGCAAAGTAATGCTAAATTAGAATAACATAGAACTAAAATTAAAGAAAAATAAAAACTTACTATCCTGTGCTCCACCTCGGTGTAAGATGTCCGCCCGGAGTAGTGCACGTCCAACTTTTTCTCTCGATTGTCCATCCTCGATTGGCGAGATGCCAATTGCCGCACATCGATCTGATTGTCGATAAACTTTTGGTACTGTGCCAATGAGATCGACTCCTTCGGGGGCGACGGTGTCACATACACTCAAAATGGACTCTCGGGTCTTCCTAAAGTATCGTGCTTGCATATTCTTCTTCCATGTCTTATATTAATCCCTCAATTGTTCCAATATGGAGTCGCAGAGATGTGGGGGGTAGGCCGAATTATTCATGTCAAATAAATACAAACCAAAAAGAAAGAAAGTGTTAGTTGCTTATAAATATACATATAAATACACTGTAGTGCCCCCCCGCCCCCCCCCCCCCCCCCCCCCCCCCCCCCCAGATGTTCATATTTAGGTTAATTGGCACGACCCTCCAATCAGTGTACCCAAGGCCAACGATTGCCTTCAGCAACTCTAGCACTCTAGCCAATAATGTCGTCTTATTCTCGATGACGAACCCCAATTTCCCCCATTTTGGGGGCCTACTGGCCGAGGAGCCCTCGTCGCCACCGCTACAGCGCTCGGATAAAGTCATTCAGCAAAATTATTATTATTAGTACAAACATTTATATGGACTTTGAATTAATTCTCAAATCTGATAATAAAAAAGTATACCTATACCAATATCAATTTATATCAATTTTAATTTATACCAATACCAATTTCAATTTACACACAAGCACACTGCCCCCCCTCCCCCCCACACACACACTCCCGGGGCATGGACTTTGAATTAATGCTTAAACTGATTAAAATCCTAATTAACATATTCACTTGGTTCTTACAAGAATTAAAATGATCAAGTACAAATGAATAAAGAGCATTAAATTATCGTTCGATAATAATAAAGCACTAAAATAATAAAACCATTGGTCATTACAAATAATTTGAATACTTATTACAAATATATATTTTTTTTAAATTCGGGTTATCATAAAAAATGGATTGATATTCGGTAGGAGCAGCCAAGTCATCGACACTATTGTTAAGACGCTTTAGCGCATGTAGGACGATTCACCATGACTCGTTGTTGATATACTCCGAGTGAAACACTTGCTTGACCGTTTGAAAAGCACAAACAAACGGCTCATCGCTCACGTGTTCATTGCTCTTTAGCTTGGAAAAGTTAACCATGATCAAATTGGTGCCATGATAAACTTTACAAGCATTTTTATCCTCAATTCTTACCCAATCATAGTAAAATACAACCTCTTTGAAGCTTACATCGTCCAATTCAAATATATTTCGAATTACACCATAGTAAATCCAACTTCAACAAGATTTTTATCTTTCGCGCTCGCTCAAAAATAAGAGCCTTGTATGAAATTCTCGAATTCTGTTCATTTTTGTTTTTCTCATACACCATTACACCGAATACGTAACCATTCAATCGATACTCTTTGTACTCTTGTACCATGAACAAGGATCCAGTGGCTAGACGAGCAAGCTTTGATGTCGCATCACCCGTCTTTAAGAGTTGAGAATATAGATAAATTGATTGGTTAGTTGTAAAGATTTCTTGCAATGTGACATTTAATAACAACCATTTTCATTATAATTACTCCGTGTTACAACCACAACCTAAATTCGTCGTCTGATTATGCCATTGTTTTTCATTTTTTTATTGTTCACACAGGTTTCATATTTTCTGCATAGATCGTGACGAACGTATTATAAAATTAATCATGTAAAAATTAAAATAATGTAAATGAAAAAAATATCTAGATTTTTGAGGAACTTTTGAGCTTGTGCCTTCCTTGCCAATAGATTGGACATATCTAGGTTCATCACATACCAGACACCGATCGAGATTTTCATAATCCTTTTGGTATAGTATGCAGTCATACACACAAGTATGAATTGATTTATACTTAATTCCCAAACCTTTCAAACTATTTTTCATAGTAGGATATCTGTTTGGAAGCGTATTCTGCTTGGGTAGCAAGCCCTTCACCTAATTCAAAATTCCTGTCACGCTATTGCCAGACAAACCATATTGGGTCTTCAAACTATGAAAACCAACCATGGCATGTAAATTTGTTTGATCTTTCTTACAGCCAAAGTACAACGGCTGGCTCGCCTTAAATTGTAAACTTTCGTTGTCATCATCAAGGTTTATCCCGATATCTTCATGAGCACCTGACCCTTGTACATCATCAGTGACCTCATTCTCTTCCACTTCATGAACTCCATACGCATCATCAACTAAATCCTCTAGAATATTATCTACTACATTATCATCCTCCCCTTGTACATTTATCCTACTTTTTGAAGGTTGTAGTGAAGGTTTTTCGGATAGAAAAACTCTTTATCATTATGACATCTCTCTGCGTATTTCAAAAATTCATTAGAACCTCTGTGCAAAGTCCTAAACTTTTAAGGCTTTGATCCTTAGTTAGTTATGTTTAGAGGTCTTAGGACCCTTAGTGGAACTTCATAATTTAAGGTTCTAAGGCGCTCATCCTTACCAAAACAGTTGACTTGTCATGGTCTTTGACTGTGACAAGTCCAGCTTGTTAAGGTCTTTGACCGTGACATGTTTGGGGGTGAAAAATTCTCTATCATGGACTTATCACGGTCAAAGACCATGACAAGTTCATTAGACTTGTCATGGTCATGTCACGGTGTTTGACCTTGACAAGTTTTATCATGTTCCTTGATCGTGATAAGTCTGTGACAAAACCAAAGTCCGTGACAAGTTTAGTTGCCAAGGACTTGTCACAGTTTTTTACTGTGACAATTCTTGGCAGAATTTTTAAAAAAAACTATTGCGCAGTATGGCCATTGCCACTGTCTAGCAATATATTTGTGCCTATTATAGCAAAATTGTATATGTCCAAACAACACATATCCAAATAAAATAAAAATAATGTACCAAATCATGACATTTAAAATCCATTTTCAAATAAAATATAAATATAAATATCCGTATCCAAACCAACATGTACCAAAATAAAAATAAAAATACAAATACAATCCAATATCAGAATAAAAAAGATAGAAATAATGTCATGAAGAAGGGTCTTGAGCAGGTCGGAGGAGGAAGGAAGGCCATACGATATATGAATTGAGACACCCCTCAATATACTGAATGTCACATTGTTCGCAAAACCACAAAGGTGAGTTCTCCTTTTTGTCCACTACATGCATGACTCGCACTCTTGCCTCAAGGTCTTGGGGGGGGCGTCCATGAACCAGCATACCCGGGTCAAAGCTCGAACCCCTCAACCCCCTCGCTATCGGCTCCCCATAATATATGTCAAGTGTAGACATGCTCGGCCAACCGATTGTTGACATAGGTTGTTCGATGGGGGTCACGATGGGAAATGGATCATCATATGGAGCCGATTCCGTGCGTATAGACAATGAAGCAGTGATGTCCCCTTCCTCGTCCTCTTGTACCTCTACATCCTTCTTCTTCCCTTTTGCCCTTACCCAACTGACTCTTTATTATGGCGTACTTATCTAGGACTATCTCCTCCAACCTTTATAGCTTATCGTTAAGGGTGTCCACCTTATGTGCCAATCCAATATTGCTCGTCTCCATTCCGATGATCATCGACTTCTCCATCTGCGAGCTCACCCCCTAGTCCTCCCCCCTGAGATCCGTTCCAAGCACTTTGTTGAGTTCATCCATAGCCAAAGATGCTTTGTCGGCATTAAACTGTGACTCATGCACTTCCTTAAACTTTTCCTGAAAAGACATAAAGTACATGATTAGTTAATTAAGTAAATAAAAAAATTATAAAGTAATTAAAAAAATTAAACATTTATAACTTACAATGGTGGCTGCGACGCTCGGGGCGACCCTCCTTGTCCTTGTCCTTTTTCATCTGAATTTCCACATAGGCATAGATCCTATGTGGCCTACTCCGAGGGCCACCCTTAGTGTCCTGAAATAAAATAATACAAAATTAGCAAGTAACGCAAAGTAATGCTAAATTAGAATAACATAGAACTAAAATTAAAGAAAAATAAAAACTTACCATCCTGTGCTCCACCTCGGTGTAAGATGTCTGCCCGGAGTAGCGCACGACCAATTTTTCTCTCGATTGTCCATCCTCGATTTGCGAGATGCCATTTGCCGCTCATCGATCTCATTGTCGATAAACTTTTGGTACTGTGCCAATGAGATCGACTCCTTCAGGGGCGACGGTGTCACATACTCTCAAAATGGACTCTCGGGTCTTCCTAAAGTATCGTGCTTGCATATTCTTCTTCCATGTCTTATATTAATCCCTCAATTGTTCCAATATGGAGTCGCAGAGATGTGGGGGTAGGCTGAATTATTCATGTCAAATAAATACAAACCAAAAAGAAAGTAAGTGTTAATTGCTTATAAATATACATATAAATACACTGTAGTGCCCCCCCCCCCCCCCCCCCCGATGTTCATATTGAGGTCAATTGGCACGACCCTCCAATCAGTGTACCCAAGGCCAACGATTGCCTTCAGCAACTCTAGCGCTCTAGCCAATAATGTCGTCTTATTCTCGACGACGAACCCCAATTTCCCCCATTTTGGGGGCCTACTGGCCGAGGAGCCCTCGTCGCCTCCGCTACAGCGCTCGGATAAAGTCATTCAGCAAAATTATTATTATTAGTACAAACATTTATATGGACTTTCAATTGATTCTCAAATCTGATAATAAAAATGTATACCTATACCAATATCAATTTATATCAATTTTAATTTATACCAATACCAATTTCAATTTACACACAAGCACACTGCCCCCCACCCCCCACCCCCCCACCCCCACACACACACCCGGGTCATGGACTTTGAATTAATGCTTAAACTGATTAAAATCCTAATTAACATATGCACTTGGTTCTTACAAGAATTAAAATGATCAAGTACAAATGAATAAAGAGCATTAAATTGTCGTTCGATAATAATAAAGCACTAAAATAATACAACCATTGGTCATTACAAATAATTTGAATACTTATTACAAATATATTTTTTTTTTAAATTCGGGTTATCATAAAAAATGGATTGATATTCGGTAGGAGCAGCCAAGTCATCTACACTAAAGTTAAGACGCTTTAGCGCATGTAGGACGATTCACCATGACTCGTTGTTGATATACTCCGAGTAAAACACTTGCTTGACCGTTTGAAAAGCACAAACAAACGGCTCATCGCTCACGTGTTCATTGCTCTTTAACTTGGAAAAGTTAACCATGATCAAATTGGTGCCATGATAAACTTTATAAGCATTTTTATCCTCAATTCTTACCAAATCATAGTAAAATACAACCTCTTTGAAGCATACATCGTCCGATTCAAATATATTTCCAATTACACCATAGTAAATCCAACTTCATCAAGATTTTTATCTTTCGCGCTCGCTCGAAAATAGGAGCCTTGTATGAAATTCTCGAATTCTGTTCATTTTTGTTTTTCTCATACACCATTACACCGAATACGTAACCATTCAATCGATACTCTTTGTACTCTTGTGCCATGAACAAGGATCCAGTGGCTAGACGAGCAAGCTTTGATGTCGCATCACCCGTCTTTAAGAGTTGAGAATATAGATAAATTGATTGGTTAGTTGTAAAGATTTCTTGCAATGTGACATTTAATAACAACCATTTTCATTATAATTACTCCGTGTTACAACCACAACCTAAATTCGTCGTCTGATTATGCCATTGTTTTTCATTTTTTTATTGTTCTCACGGGTTTCATATTTTCTGCATAGATCGTGACGAACGTATTATAAAATTAATCATGTAAAAATTAAAATAATGTAAATGACAAAAATATCTAGATTTTTGAGGAACTTTTGAGCTTGTGCCTTCCTTGCCAATAGATTGGACATATCTAGGTTCATCACATACCGGACACCGATCGAGATTTTCATAATCATTTCGGTATAGTATGCAGTCATACACACAAGTATGAATTGATTTATAATTAATTCCCAAACCTTTCAAACTATTTTTCATAGTAGGATATCTGTTTGGATGCGTATTCTTCTTGGGTAGCAAGCCCTTCACCCAATTCAAAATTCCTGTCACGCTATTGCTAGAAAAACCATATTGGGTCTTCCAACTATGCAAACCAACCATGGCATGTAAATTTGTTTGATCTTTCTTACAGCCAAAGTACAATGGCTCGCTCGCCTTAAATTGTAAACTTTGGTTGTCATCATCAAGGTTTGTCCTGATATCTTCATGAGCACCTGACCCTTGTACATCATCAGTGACCTCATTCTCTTCCACTTCATGAACTCCATACGCATCATCAACTAAATCCTCTAGAATATTAGCTACTACATTGTCATCCTCCCCTTGTACATTTATCCTACTTTTTGAAGGTTGTAGTGAAGGTTTTTCGGATACGAAAACTCTTTATCATTATGACATCTCTCTGCGTATTTCACAAATTCATTAGAACCTCTGTGAAATACATCCCCTAATTTATTTGTCTCACCCATCCAATCTTTGTATTTAGGATAT